>CATNEN010000025.1:0-600000 GCA_950097015.1 Macrostomum hystrix | reverse complement strand
GGGCTAAGTAAATCTACAAAAATAAGCATTATTCAGAATCTGAATCAAGCCTTAGTGAGTGGCTGAATCAAGCCTAAGTGAGTATCTGAATCAAGCCTGAGTGAGTATCTGAATCAAGCCTGAGTGAATGGCTGAATCAAGCCTGAGTGAATGGCTGAATCAAGCCTGAGTGAATGGCTGAATAAAGCCTGAGTGAATGGCTGAATCAAGCCTGAGTGAATGGCTGAATCAAGCCTGAGTGAATGGCTGAATCAAGCCTGAGTGCGTATCTGAATCAAGCCTGAGTGAGTATCTGAATCAAGCCTGAATGAGTGGCTGAATCAAGCCTGAGTGAATGGCTGAATCAAGTCTGAGTGAGTGGCTGAATCAAGCCTGAGTGAGTGGCTGAATCAAGCCTGAGTGAATGGCTGAATCAAGCCTGAGTGAATGGCTAAATCAAGCTTGAGTGAGTGGCTGAATCAAGCCTGAGTGAGTGGCTGAATCAAGCCTGAGTGAATGGCTGAATCAAGCCTGAGTGAGTATCTGAATCAAGCCTGAGTGAGTATCTGAATCAAGCCTGAGTGAGTATCTGAATCAAGCCTGAGTGAATGGCTGAATCAAGCCTGTGTGAATGGCTGAATCAAGTCTGAGTGAGTGGCTGAATCAAGCCTGAGTGAATGGCTGAATCAAGCCTGAGTGAATGGCTGAATCAAGCCTGAGTGAATGGCTGAATCAAGCCTGAGTGAATGGCTGAATCAAGCCTGAGTGAATGGCTGAATCAAGCCTGAGTGAGTATCTGAATCAAGCCTGAGTGAATGGCTGAATCAAGTCTGAGTGAGTGGCTGAATCAAGCCTGAGTGAGTGGCTGAATCAAGCCTGAGTGAATGGCTGAATCAAGCCTGAGTGAATGGCTAAATCAAGCTTGAGTGAGTGGCTGAATCAAGCCTGAGTGAGTGGCTGAATCAAGCCTGAGTGAATGGCTGAATCAAGCCTGAGTGAGTATCTGAATCAAGCCTGAGTGAGTATCTGAATCAAGCCTGAGTGAGTATCTGAATCAAGCCTGAGTGAATGGCTGAATCAAGCCTGTGTGAATGGCTGAATCAAGTCTGAGTGAGTGGCTGAATCAAGCCTGAGTGAATGGCTGAATCAAGCCTGAGTGAATGGCTGAATCAAGCCTGAGTGAATGGCTGAATCAAGCCTGAGTGAATGGCTGAATCAAGCCTGAGTGAATGGCTGAATCAAGCCTGAGTGAATGGCTGAATCAAGCCTGAGTGAATGGCTGAATCAAGCCTGAGTGAATGGCTGAATCAAGCCTGAGTGAATGGCTGAATCAAGCCTGAGTGAATGGCTGAATCAAGCCTGAGTGAATGGCTGAATCAAGCCTGAGTGAATGGCTGAATCAAGCCTGAGTGAGTATCTGAATCAAGCCTGAGTGAGTATCTGAATCAAGCCTGAGTGAATGGCTGAATCAAGCCTGATTGAGTGGCTGAATCAAGTCTGAGTGAGTGGCTGAATCAAGCCTGAGTGAGTATCTGAATCAAGCCTGAGTGAATGGCTGAATCAAGCCTGAGTGAATGGCTGAATCAAGTCTGAGTGAGTGGCTGAATCAAGCCTGAGTGAGTATCTGAATCAAGCCTGAGTGAATGGCTGAATCAAGCCTGAGTGAATGGCTGAATCAAGTCTGAGTGAATGGCTGAATCAAGCCTGAGTGAATGGCTGAATCAAGCCTGAGTGAATGGCTGAATCAAGCCTGAGTGAATGGCTGAATCAAGCCTGAGTGAATGGCTGAATCAAGCCTGAGTGAATGGCTGAATCAAGCCTGAGTGAGTATCTGAATCTATACTGAGAGAAGCTTGGTTGCCCTGAATGCGAGTGAATGATGATTTAACGATAGTTGAACTGTTTATGTTTTGAAGGAAGGTTTAAAGCATCAATTTTGTTTTTTTCTATGCAAATTAATGCATCCGGTGTCCATAAATTTGTAGAATCTTGATCACTAAATACACTCTGCAGTTGAAATTTTGCCAGGAGGGAAAATTCTACAAATACTGTTGCGGATGGCGCCCCATTGGCTGGCATTTCATCAAAGAGCCAGCCAATCAAAATTGGCTGCATGGGCTGCTTGGTAAAAGCATATCAACTCAAGGCTAAATGAGGCTAGTTCTAATTAATTCTAATTCCAAGTAACTCAGTTCCCAAAATTAGACTAGATCTGCAGCCATGTCATCACTAGCCAATTGCCGTATTCCATTGCCATCCCTAGCAGCGGATCATACGGCCGAGTCCGAGGACACCGATCATCATTCGGCCTTCAAATTCCTGCGCCTGCAGCCGCCAGCCGGCGTAGAGGAGCCGGAGCGAGTCGCTGTTCAGGAGCGCGTGAAGCGCCCGATGAATGCCTTCATGGTGTGGAGTCGGGCACAGCGCCGACTAATGTCGGCTGCGCATCCCAGAATGCACAACTCCGAGATTAGCCAGCGACTGGGTGCCGCCTGGCGCCAGCTATCCGACTCGGCCAAGCGGCCCTACATTGAAGCCGCCTGCAGGCTGAGGGATCTGCACATGCGCGAACACCCAGGATACAAGTACAGGCCGAGGCGAAAGGCTCCGGCGTCTGCTAGGAGGACAGGTTGGTGATGCGCTGAATTCAAGGCTGGCGGATTCTGTGAGAATGACATTCCAGATGGGAGCGGATACTGTGAGAATGCCATTCCAGATGGGAGCGGATTCTGTGAGAATGGCATTCCAGATGGGAGCGGATTCTGTGAGAATGGCATTCCAGATGGGAGCGGATTCTGTGAGAATGGCATTCCAGATGGGAGCGGATTCTGTGAGAATGGCATTCCAGATGGGAGCGGATTCTGTGAGAATGGCATTCCAGATAGGAGCGGATTCTGTGAGAATTTAGTCATTTCAAACGAGTCTTTGATCCATACCACAATGGTCTTTGTTATGAGACTCAATTTGGCGGCAGTCTTTTATAAAGCAACAAAAGCTTTTGTTAATATCTAAAGATGCTTGTCAAGCTCTAAAGAAATTGTGTTTACAATCGCCACATAATTTGTCCATTCAGTCCCAAGCTTTGCTTTGTTCTTCCCCGCAATATACCCCAATCCCCAAAGTGAACCAGACGAATGAATGTGGGAGTTGATATTTTTGCGAGCATCTAGGCACCAGCGAGATGCCTGTCTTTGTCTCGAGTCTGTGGCGCTTCGGTGCCTGCTGCGTTTGATTTTGACAGGCCTAGGTGTGTGCTTTAACGTTCCTTTAAAAGCGTAAACAGGCAATAAAACAAAATTTATTATTTGTTGCCACTCATGCAGTACACAACTGGTGGCCAGCTAAAAATATTCCCTGAACTATTTCAGCCTCAGCAAGTCACGGTCTGTCGCCATCTGGCGTAGTTTTTCATCCCGCCTGCAGCTTGTCGTTTGGCCTGCCGCCGCCGATACCCCCGCCGAGACCGTCAGCTCATTCGTTGCACTGCGGATTTGCCATTGGTTGGCCGCCGCCGCCGACGCCACCACCGCCGCCGCCGCCACCGGCGCTGCCCCCGATACCGCAGCTGCAGGCGCCCGTGCCGTTACGCCCAGCTGTCTGCACCTGTGGCTGCAACGAAATCAACAACGGTGTCGCGGTTGGCTCAACGGCCAATGGCGCCGCTGCCGCCGCTGCAGCCGAGATGCAACGATCATGGGCCGCCTCCTACGGTCTGCTAATGGGCTGGAGCGACCTGGTCGGTCGTCAGCCGCTGTAGTTCTCATCCGAATGTGAAACTAGAACACGAATACTGCCACATCTTTGTCGGGGTCCACTAGAAATACGAAGACGGAAACTGGGTTTTTTAAAGAAAATAATAGGAGGCTGGTTTTGCGAAGATAGGAAATTTTCACTTTGTTTGAACTAATTTAGTTACTGTATTTGATTGAAGGCTCACCCTTTCCTAATTTTATAGATTCATTGATTTCTGTAAAGTTTTATTTCTCTCAACATCGGTTTCATATTATTTTTACCTTTTTCTCAATATACCCTCCACTGTGCCTAAAAGTGCATTCAGCTCCTGAAATAATAAACCACTCTGAAACGAGCCTTTTGTTTTCTACATTACGCTCGTATCTGATCAGCGATCAAATCGATTTAGTATTTAATAGTTTTTTATTTGTCAGGCCGATTTTAAGTAACTTATGGAAAAAGAAAGCTTTGAATTTGGTTCCTAAAAAGGCGATTTACTATTTCAATGTGTAAAATATAAATCTCAGTATTTTTTCGGCGCCATCCAGCCTCCTAGAGTTTTTAAAGAAACCTAGTTTCCTATCCATCGGTCTAGCGGTCCTTCGATTTTTGTCTAAGTGATATGATTATAAACTTTGCAGTATATTTGCAAAATTTTCACTTCTTGTTTTTTGTGTAAAAATCTTTTAATCGTTCAAGTCGCATTGCATAAGAAATCTACTGCTATTTTCGAGTGGCGCTCTGTGAGTATACTGTGAGTATACTGTGAGTATACTGTGAGTATACTGTGAGTATACTGTGAGTATACTGTGAGTATACTGTGAGTATACACTGAGTATACTGTGAGTATACTGTGAGTATACACTGAGTATACTGTGAGTATACTGTGAGTATACTGTGAGTATACTGTGAGTATACTGTGAGTATACTGTGAGTATTCAGTGAGTAAATGCTGGCACAAAAACATAACAAGCGAAATAAAATGAAAGTAACAGCCCCTACTAAATTTCACGATTTAGTACGACCTACTCATATTACTTCTCACATTCTACTTCTACTTCAAGTAGCTTTCTGCCTTTATACTCCTTTATGTATATAATTTTGAAGATTTCTAGCTGTATGGTAGGTTTGATAGCTGGGAGGTTTGATAGCTTGGAGGTTTGATAGCTTGGAGGTTTGATAGCTGGGAGGTTTGATAGCTGGTAGGTATGATAGCTGGTAGGTATGATAGCTGGTAGGTTTGATAGCTGGGAGGTTTGATAGCTGGTAGGTTTGATAGCTGGTAGGTTTGATAGCAGGTAGGTTTGATAGCTGGTAGGTTTGATAGCTGGGAGGTTTGATAGCTGGGAGGTTTGATAGCTGGGAGGTTTGATAGCTGGTAGGTTTGATAGCTGGTAGGTTTGATAGCCGGGAGGTTTGATAGCTGGTAGGTTTGATAGCTGGGAGGTTTGATAGCTGGTAGGTTTGATAGCCGGGAGGTTTGATAGCTGGGAGGTTTGATAGCTGGGAGGTTTGATAGCTGGTAGGTTTGATAGCTGGGAGGTTTGATAGCTGGTAGGTTTGATAGCCGGGAGGTTTGATAGCCGGGAGGTTTGATAGCTGGGAGGTTTGATAGCTGGGAGGTTTGATAGCTGGGAGGTTTGATAGCCGGGAGGTTTGATAGCTGGGAGGTTTGATAGCTGGGAGGTTTGATAGCCGGGAGGTTTGATAGCTGGGAGGTTTGGTGAGTCGATTATGGGAGATATATTTGGGACAAAGCAAGATATATTGATAATATACGACAATAATATACGACATGACATTGACTGTGTCCCATGCACACTAAGCTCAGCAAAAGTTTCCTAGAAAGCAGTTTCTACCTGAACCGAACTCAAACGAGCAATGCAAATTGTTATTTTTGAGAATACAATTTTTCCTAAATGTTTTCAATGCTGCAGATTCTACAATAGAAAGATGCAATACCGGGTTTGGCGAATTACTACTTCGATCACAATAGGCTTACAGGCTTTCTGTTATGGACTCTTTGTTTAGGCAAATGGTTTTCCCAAAAAAGAGACTGAAAAATGGCCGAGCCCCAAAAATGCTGCTGCCATCTTTGCTGGCAGCAAATCTAGTTTTTTGTGTAGAAGACACACACAGGGGGGAAGTCTTTTGGCGCATTGCATGCTGACGGATTTCATCTTTTAAAGACAATAAAACAGTTGGCTCCTTTCAGATACCATTGGGGAGGACGGCTAGGCTGCTGTCAGTCACTGGCAATGCGGCATCCACAGACGTTCTGGGGTAGACCTGAGAAGGCAGTGTTAAGACAATGGCCCATTGTATTGAGCATCATAATGCTTTGTCGGCACTCCAGCATCTATTTATTGAGTTTTGTTTTTTTAGGCGCTGCAATTTTTGGCAGAGAAAATCCTGGAGCAAAATAGATTTAAAAAATCTAAAGAGAAATTGCCAATTCCTTTTCAACTGGGCCTTTGCGCAGTCAGTGAGGCGCGCAACAGTGATCTCATCGTTTTGAAGCCGAGCATACAGTCCAGCTTAGCTGACTGCATTGTCCGCCATCATCAAGGCTGCCATTATTAAACCCGATTATGTAAATCGCATTCAAATGGATAAATCACAAATAAAATACGGCTTCAGATGCGCCATTGTCTAGCGAGAGTTGATTTTCACACTGGGATTCGATAGAAGCATTCTTATTTTCGGAATATATACCTTTCGAAAAATTCAATTTTTAATTTGAATTTGAAAAGCTGTTACATTCCCCCATACTTTTTCTAGACTACCAACTGTATATAGTTCCTACGTTCCCTGAATTCCCGAAACTCTGAATTCCCGATGAATTCCCAATTCCTCGAATGCCCAATTCCCTGAATTCCCGATTCCCAGAATTCCTATTACCTGAATTCCCGAAACTCTGAATTCCCGATGAATTCCCAATTCCTTGAATGCCCAATTCCCTGAATTCCCGATTCCCAGAATTCCTATTACCTGAATTCCCGAAACTCTGAATTCCCGATGAATTCCCAATTCCTTGAATGCCCAATTCCCTGAATTCCCGATTCCCAGAATTCCTATTACCTGAATTCCCGAAACTCTGAATTCCCGATGAATTCCCAATTCCTTGAATGCCCAATTCCCTGAATTCCCGATTCCCAGAATTCCTATTACCTGAATTCCCGATTCGCTGAATTCTCGATTTACTACAATATGAATTCTATGAATTATTAATTTGGCGTAACAAGTCAAGTCGGTGTGACGTGTGTCTTTGTATCAGGTCTGGAAGTACTGGCTTTAGTGAAGACTATATTTAAAAAACGAAAGTATTTACAAACAACTTGCAAATAGGAACCTTTAGAGAACTAAAAGCAGAAACAATAATCATTGGAAAACTTTTTAACTTGCATCCCATTAATATAGCAATTCAAAGAAGGGGCTGCAACTCACTGAAGAATCAGAGGAAGGGGCTGCAACTCACTGAAGAATCAAAGGAGGGGCTGCAACTCACTGAAGAATCAGAGGAAGGGGCTGCAACTCACTGAAGAATCAGAGGAAGGGGCTGCAACTCACTGAAGAATCAGAGGAAGGGGCTGCAACTCACTGAAGAATCAGAGGAAGGGGCTGCAACTCACTGAAGAATCAGAGGAAGGGGCTGCAACTCACTGAAGAATCAGAGGAAGGGGCTGCAACTCACTGAAGAATCAGAGGAAGGGGCTGCAACTCACTGAAGAATCAGAGGAAGGGGCTGCAACTCACTGAAGAATCAGAGGAAGGGGCTGCAACTCACTGAAGAATCAGAGGAAGGGGCTGCAACTCACTGAAGAATCAGAGTAGTATTATTTTACATTAGCATTTTACATTAATTTTGCATCAACACTGCTTAACACAAGTGGTGCAACTGCAATAGACGGCTCCAGCCTAGCTGATGGAAGTCTGGAGCAGGTTCTGACGCAACTCCTGGAAGCGAGATTCGACCTTGCTCTTCAGCGTAGCCCGCCGTCCGCGCAGTCTAATCAGCTGACAGAACAAACTGATTTGCTCGGCAACGATTATGAGCAACAGTAGCAGAATGATCACCAGCATTGCCACAACCAGGGGCTGCTTGTAAAGAGCATAGTCCTTAGGGCTTTCGTCACTTGAGTACTTGTAAAAATCTCCTATGCTAGCTGACATGTTGTCAAACTAATTGAGAAAATGCGGGGCTTACTTCGCTAATGTTTTGCTTTATCTTGTTTTCATAAACAAATATTGTACGATGACCTTTTTGCCCGGCGGGCAGAAAGTCTTTCCCGGTAATGGCCATAGATGAATTAATGCTCGGTAATTTTCTTCCGGGCAGTTAATAGCCATTAAACGCCCGCAAAATGGCATCGACCAATAGGAATGGCTTACTGAGGCTAAAATGTCTATGGCACAATAACAGTAATGCTTTGCGCGAGTTAACAGTAGGACTACCAAGCCATTTTGCCGCCCGTTTTTATTCCAAGGGGGCAATTTTTTCCTGAGAACATTTTTTGGCAGCGCCTGAAAGCTAACCGCGTAGGGTGGTGACTGATTGGTTGACAGACTAGGCGATGGTGTACTGTAGTTAAGCTGCGCCTAATATTTAGGCTTCAGCAGTGAAATTTTAGACATTTGCGTCAGGGTGTCCAGAGTGGCCTATTTCCACATTTTTTGCATTTTAAGGTTCCGCAGTCCGTCTAGATAAAGGTAGGTGACCACCAAAGACGGAGATGATGCAGGCACATTCGGGTGACATGCTGATAAAGTTTGAAGGTCTGGAAAGGCCGCACCGAGGCGCAGTGCAAATTCGTGAATAGGGGTGTATGAAATACACTAGCTCTTATGGGAAAAATCGGACCTTCGGCCAGAAACATTGAATATCTCGACGGTCTAGTACTTCCTGATAGCTCCTCAACAAATCATGCTGCCCTTTGATATATCATGCTATCCCTCTACAAAGCTTGCTAACCCCCTCGAAAATTTATGCAAAGCCCTCATTTTATGCTTCCCCTCGATAATTCATGCTACCCCCTCGATAATTCATGCTACCCCCTCGATAATTCATGCTACCGCCTCGATAATTCATGCCACCCCCTCGATAATTCATGTTATCCCCTCGATAATTCATGCTACTCCCCTCGATAATTCATATTATCCCCTCGATAAATCATGCTACCCCTCGATAATTCATGCTACCCCCTCGATAATTCATGCTACCCCCTCGATAATTGATGCTACCCCCTCGATAATTCATGCTACCCCTCGATAATGCATGCTACCCCTCGATAATGCATGCTACCCCCTCGATAATGCATGCTACCCCCTCGATAATCCATGCTACCCCCTCGATAATTCATGCTACCCCTCGATAATGCATGCTACCCCTCGATAATGCATGCTACCCCCTCGATAATGCATGCTACCCCCTCGATAATCCATGCTACCCCCTCGATAATTCATGCTACCCCCTCGATAATTCATGCTACCCCCTCGATAATTCATGCTACCCCCTCGATAATTCATGTTATCCCCTCGATAATTCATGCTACCCCCTCGATAATTCATACTACCCCTTCGATAAATCATGCTACCCCCTCGATAATTCATGCTACCCCCTCGATAATTCATGTTATCCCCTCGATAATTCATGCTACCCCCTCGATAATTCATGCTACCCCCTCGATAATTCATGCTACCCCCTCGATAATTCATGCTACCCCCTCGATAATTCATGTTATCCCCTCGATAATTCATGCTACCCCCTCGATAATTCATACTACCCCTTCGATAAATCATGCTACCCCCTCGATAATTCATACTACCCCTTCGATAAATCATGCTACCCCCTCGATAATTCATGCTACCCCCTCGATAATTCATGTTATCCCCTCGATAATTCATGCTACCCCCTCGATAATTCATGCTACCCCCTCGATAATTCATGCTACCCCCTCGATAATTCATGCTACCCCCTCGATAATTCATGCTACCCCCTCGATAATTCATGTTATCCCCTCGATAATTCATGCTACCCCCTCGATAATTCATGCTACCCCCTCGATAATTCATGTTATCCCCTCGATAATTCATGCTACTCCCCTCGATAATTCATATTATCCCCTCGATAAATCATGCTACCCCTCGATAATTCATGCTACCCCCTCGATAATTCATTCTACCCCCTCGATAATTGATGCTACCCCCTCGATAATTCATGCTACCCCCTCGATAATTCATGCTACCCCTCGATAATGCATGCTACCCCTCGATAATGCATGCTACCCCCTCGATAATGCATGCTACCCCTCGATAATGCATGCTACCCCCTCGATAATCCATGCTACCCCCTCGATAATTCATGCTACCCCCTCGATAATTCATACTACCCCTTCGATAATTCATGCTACCCCCTCGATAATTCATGTTATCCCCTCGATAATTCATGCTACCCCCTCGATAATTCATACTACCCCTTCGATAAATCATGCTACCCCCTCGATAATTCATGCTACCCCCTCGATAATTCATGTTATCCCCTCGATAATTCATGCTACCCCCTCGATAATGCATGCTACCCCCTCGATAATGCATGCTACCCCTCGATAATGCATGCTACCCCCTCGATAATCCATGCTACCCCCTCGATAATTCATGCTACCCCCTCGATAATTCATGCTACCCCCTCGATAATTCATGCTACCCCCTCGATAATTCATGTTATCCCCTCGATAATTCATGCTACCCCCTCGATAATTCATACTACCCCTTCGATAAATCATGCTACCCCCTCGATAATTCATGCTACCCCCTCGATAATTCATGTTATCCCCTCGATAAAGCATGCTACCCCTCGATAATGCATGCTACCCCCTCGATAATCCATGCTACCCCCTCGATAATTCATGCTACCCCCTCGATAATTCATGCTACCCCCTCGATAATTCATGCTACCCCCTCGATAATTCATGCTACCCCCTCGATAATTCATGTTATCCCCTCGATAATTCATGCTACCCCCTCGATAATTCATACTACCCCTTCGATAAATCATGCTACCCCCTCGATAATTCATACTACCCCTTCGATAAATCATGCTACCCCCTCGATAATTCATGCTACCCCCTCGATAATTCATGTTATCCCCTCGATAATTCATGCTACCCCCTCGATAATTCATGCTACCCCCTCGATAATTCATGCTACCCCCTCGATAATTCATGCTACCCCCTCGATAATTCATACTACCCCTTCGATAAATCATGCTACCCCCTCGATAATTCATGCTACCCCCTCGATAATTCATGCTACCCCCTCGATAATTCATGCTACCCCTTCGATAAATCATGCTACCCTCTTTATTAAATCATTCTACCGTCTTGAAAAAATTGCTTTACCCTCAAAGTATTATACCATTCCCTGGAAATCTCATGCTACATCTGAAAGAAATCTAGATATTCCCTTGGTATCTAATGCTTTTCCCCAAAAATTCCATGCAATTTGCTTGATATCCCGGGCTGCTATCCATTGATATCTGGCGCGATAGTCTTTAGTTTCGTGTTCTCATTCGAATTATACGAGTATTATGCTTTCAATATATAGAAAAAGCGATTATTGATTCCCTGCTTGAAAAAACTCATAGTTTTTTAAGTAATAATGCTAAGATAAAATTATTTTCTCCCAGTTTTTAGTCTAATAACGATTGCAGCAATGCTAAAACACATTTCTTTAGTTTTTGAAAAAAACGTTAACAGCTAATTATGCTCGAACAGTTTTCATTAAGCTTTGAATCGAATAACACTTAAGGCAATGCTCGAAAAAAATTTAAAATTAAAATTGAATAAGGCTTGTAGCTGTGCTCAACGTTTTTTCTTCTAGTTCTGAATCTGATAACGCTTGCTGCAGGTACACTCGAGAAAACTTTTATTACTTTCTCACAGCGAGAGGAGTAATAATAAAGCAAACAATTATTTGCTTTGACTGTTGCTAATTAAAAGCGCTTACTATTTATAAAAATACTTTCGTTTTTAACTCTTGATGATAAAGACTTGAATAAAAAGAAGCAGTAACAAAACTGATGCTGAATTTTGACCTGCATTCTGCAAAATAACAAAAGTACTTTACTTCGAAACTAGATGAAAGGAAAGCGGCACAATGATCGAAGTCGAGACAGGGTTTGACAATGTAAAGGCTGCAGTTTTCAGCGATATTCTGCAACCCCATTGATATATCATGCTACCCTCTCGATAATTTATGCTACCCCCACAATAAATCATGCTAGTCCCTTGTAAAATAATGCTACCGTATCAAAATATCATGCTGCCGCCTCGATCGATCATGCAACCCTCTCGACAATTCACTCTAACCCTTTCGATAAATAAGGATAGCCCCTCAATAGTTTATGCAAGCCAGTTCATAGATCATGCTTCCCCTTCAATAATTCATGCTTTTTAATTAAAAATTCATTCTTTCCCCTAAATAATTCATGCTCCCCCTCGATAGTTCATGCTATTTGTACGCTAAATCATGCTTTCCTCGCTAATTCATGCTTCCCTTTCGAAAATACATGGTTCTCCCTTAATAATTCATCATTTAATAGTTCATGATTACCGCTCGATAATTCATGCTTTCCCTTGATAATTCATGCTTTCCCTTGATAATTCATGCTTTCCCTTGATAATTCATGCAACCCTCTCGACAATTCATACTTCTCAGTCGATAATTCCTACTTCCTCCTGGATAATTTATGCTATACCGTCGATAAATCATGCTACGTCCTCTTTAATAAATCATTCTACCCTCTTTAATAAATCATTCTACCCTCTTTAATAAATCATTCTACCCTCTTTAAAAAATCATTCTACCCTCTTTAAAAAATCATTCTACCCTCTTTAAAAAATCATTCTACCCTCTTTAAAAAATCATTCTACCCTCTTTAATAAATCATTCTACCCTCTTTAAAAAATCATTCTACCCTCTTTAAAAAATCATTCTATCCTCATAAAAAATGTGCTTTACCCTCAGAGTATTAAGTTATTCCCCGGAAATCTTATTCTTTCTCCTGGAAATCTCATGCTACATCTTCAAGAACTCTAGATATTCCCTAGAGATCTAATGCTTTTCCCCAAAAATTCCATGCAATTTGCTTGATATCCCGGGCTGCTATCCATTGATATCTGGCGCGATAGTCTTTAGTTTCGTGTTCTCATTCGAATTACTTCGTATGCTCTCAAAATATAGAAAAAATAATGATTGCTTCCCTGCTTGAAAAAACACTTCGTATTTTAAAGAATAAAATGCTATTAGCTTGGATTAAAATTTTTTCTCCTAGTTTTGAATCTTAAAACGAATGTAGCAATGCTCGAAACACTTTTCTTTAGTTTTGAAAATAAAAAACGCTAACAGCCACGTATGCTCCATGAGTCTTGATTTAGTTTTGAATCGAATAACGCTTTAAGCAATGCTCGAAAAGAATGTTAAAATTTAAAATGAATAACGCTTTTAGCTGTGCTCAACATATTTTCTTCTAGTTCTGAATCTGATAACGCTTGCAGCTATGCTCAAAAAACCTTTCCTTAGTTTTAGCATCGAATTTAAAAAAGACAACACTAACAGCTACTCGAACAGTTTTCATTTAGTTTTGAATCAAATAACGCGTGAAGAAATTCTCGAAAAAAATGTTCAAAAAAATGCTTTAGCTGGGATTAAAATAATTTTCTTCTTGCTCTGAATCTGATAACGCTTGCAGCTGGCAGAGGGGAGAACTTTAGTGATCTGAGGGGGAGATGTTAGTGATCTGAGGGGGAAATGTTAGTGATCTGAGGGGGAAATGTTAGTGATCTGAGGGGGAGATGTTTAGTGATCTGAGGGGGAGATGTTTAGTGATCTGAGGGGGAGATGTTTAGTGATCTGAGGGGGAGATCATTAGTGATCTGAGGGGGAGATGGTTAGTGATCTGAGGGGGAGATGTTTAGTGATCTGAGGGGGAGATCATTAGTGATCTGAGGGGGAGATCATTAGTGATCTGAGGGGGAGATGTTAGTGATCTGAGGGGGAAATGTTAGTGATCTGAGGGGGAAATGTTAGTGATCTGAGGGGGAAATGTTAGTGATCTGAGGGGGAGATGTTTAGTGATCTGAGGGGGAGATGTTTAGTGATCTGAGGGGGAGATGTTTAGTGATCTGAGGGGGAGATCATTAGTGATCTGAGGGGGAGATGGTTAGTGATCTGAGGGGGAGATGTTTAGTGATCTGAGGGGGAGATCATTAGTGATCTGAGGGAGATATCTTTAGTGATCTTAGGGGGAGATCATTAGTGATCTGAGGGGGAGATCATTAGTGATCTGAGGGGGAGATCATTAGTGATCTGAGGGGGAGATCATTAGTGATCTGAGGGGGAGATCATTAGTGATCTGAGGGGGGGGATCATTAGTGATCTGAGGGGGAGATCATTAGTGATCTGAGGGGGAGATCATTAGTGATCTGAGGGGGGGATCATTAGTGATCTGAGGGGGAGATGTTTAGTGATCTGAGGGGGAGATGTTTAGTGATCTGAGGGGGAGATCATTAGTGATCTGAGGGGGGGATCATTAGTGATCTGAGGGGGAGATGTTTAGTGATCTGAGGGGGAGATGTTTAGTGATCTGAGGGGGAGATGTTTAGTGATCTGAGGGGGAGATCATTAGTGATCTGAAGGTATAAGGTTGGTTGAGGTTGGTTGAGAGATAATAAGGTAAGTATGCATAATATTTTCAAGTATATTTGTTTGCTTGACAGCTCTTATTGTGTAGCATGCATTCCAAATTCTTCAGTTGTTACTGCTCTCAGAATGCCAGCACTCCAAGGGTAAAATTCTTCTGCATCTCTTTTCTTTTGTTAGTGGACCGACCGTACAGGCAGCCTTCGCCATCAGTCGCTTTGTAAATACAGCACTGCCCACAGCGAACTCAAGCTCAGCGTCGGATGAAGCTGGTTAAGAAGGTCAGTGCTTTTAGAATAGAAGAGAGAGATGGGGTCAGACCGCCCATTCATTTTTGTCTGTAAAAATAGAAATAAAACGAGAGGCGAACCAAAGGAAGAGAAACAATCAAGAGAGTAGCAGAAGGCCAGCCGGAGTGGAATTTTGAGATCGCGAATCAGTTTCTAGCAATGGAGCAGCAGCTGCAGCAGCAAACTCAGGCGGCAGTAGCTGCGGTGGACAAGAAATTCAACAACGAATGCCTGGAGGCGCACAATAGTTACCGCGAGCTGCACGGCTGTCCGAAGCTCGAATTCTCGGCTCGACTGGCCGCCGCGGCGCAAGCGTGGGCGAACCACCTGGCCAGCATCGGCCAGCTGCAGCACAGCACGCCAAATCCGCGGGGCAGCTATGGCGAGAATATCGCCATGAAGATGGTCTCAGGCAGTCAGGAGTATAAGGGCAGCCAGTGCACCATGCAGTGGTACTCGGAGATTGAGGACTACGATTTTGATGGACCCGAGAACCAGATGAAGTGCGGTGAGCAACCTAATCCCCAAGCCTTCTCTTCGCGAGGCTGCAAATGAATGTGGCCTCGCTGCGGATTCGAGCTCAGGGGACCTTGGTGCGAGAGGCGGACGCGTTAGACCGCTCTGCCACTGACTCTCCCTATGGGATGGGGTGTAGGTATCTGACAAGTGACAGCATGCGGTAATGAAATCAACTCGTCACCAATGCAGGCCACTTCTCGCAGGTGGTGTGGAAGAGCAGCAAGGAGGCAGGGTTCGGCAAGGCCATATCGCCTGATGGCAAGATGTACGCAGTCGGCCAGTACTCACCGCCTGGCAACTTCATGAACAAGTGGCGAGAAAACGTGCCAGCCCCTCTGTCCGGACAGATTCAAGTGCCATCGAAGGATGACATCAGTAAGTCGGAATTGCCATCTTTATTTAAACCGGGGGTCGTAGCCTAGCGGTTTGGCCGTCGGACTAACGACTTAGGGGTCGGAGGTTCGATTCCCGAATCCACTGGAACTATTTTGTCCTTTAGCAAGAAACTTAACTCTGCATTGCTCAGTTCACCCAGCTGTTAAATGGGCGCCAGCATTTGCTGGTGGCAATTGAAGGTGGGTGCGGCGTCCCCCAGTCCATGGACTGAAAAGCCGTACGCAGCCTTCAGATACACAGCGCAATAGCTTCGGCTGTGCTGTCGGCTGCGTATCTGGCTTAGTTGGGGCAGGTGTTATCTTGCATGACCGCTAACGGAAAAAGACATTAGATCTGATTTTATGGATGTGATATTTACCTGTGGAATCGTTGTCTTCAGGCATCCAGCAGTCAAGTACTCAGTTTATTGGCACTCAAGCTCAACCGAGTACAATAATGGTCTTGAAACACGTCAGCAAGCAGGCCTCAGCTGAATGACCATTTAGCTCGTACCCTATGAAATCATCTATGTTTAGCTTTCAGCACTGAAACCCGTATTTTTATTTCAAGTGGGTCGTCCAAGCACACAGCAGCAGCAGCAGCAGCAGCAGCAGCACATAAAGCTGCAGCAGCCGCAGATTGTGACGTCATATGGCAACAAAAGTGGACCAAATATTATCGGCGGCGGCAGCGGTGGCGGCATGGGCGGCATGGGTAGCCCGGATCTGGAGCCGGAGCCAACGGACCCGCGTGACCGACCAGTCGGCAAGGCAACAAAGACTCGCATTGTGAACGGTGAGAAAACGGTGACAGTGACGCTGACTTTCGTTAGACCGGACGGCAGCCGCTACCAGCTATCGAAGGAGACTGCCACGCCGAGCGGAGCGAAGCCAGAGCCTGTGAAAATGATGCGCAGCGCTGAGCCGCAGCAGGAGCTGATCATCCAGCCGACAAGGCAGAGGCGAAACTTTGCCGCACCGCCGTCTGGACGTAATGAAGACGACGTTGATGCTGGCGATGAAGCCGAGCTCCGGGCAGAGTTCGCAGACGAGGTGTCCAGGCAGCACAGTCTGCTTCGCAGGCGGCACGGTGCGCCAGAGCTGCGCCGATCTGACTCGCTGGATCGGCTGGCCCAGACCTGGGCAGAGTCGCTGTGCCAGTCCGGCCACTTGCGGCACTGCCCGCCTGAATTCAATAATGAGAGCGTCGGGCAGAACATCGCCAAGCGGCCGGGCTCGGAAGGACGTCGGACTGGCCGGCAGGCGGGGCAGCAGCTGGTCCAGCAGTGGTACGGCGAACGGCACAGGTTTAACTTCGGCCAAGAGGATCCGGAGGATATCTGCGGAGGTTGGTGATGGAAGCGATTGTGATGGTCCTTAGCTACGAGTATCTATGATCCATAGCTTCGAGTATCGATGGTCCATAGCTACGAGTATCTATGATCCATAGCTTCGAGTATCGATGGTTCATAGCTACGAGTATCTATGATCCATAGCTTCGAGTATCGACGGTCCATAGCTACGAGTATCTATGATCCATAGCTTCGAGTAACGATGGTCCATAGCTACGAGTATCGATGATCCATAGCTACGAGTATCGACGGCCCTTAGCTTCGAGTAACGATGGTCCATAGCTACGAGTATCTATGATCCATAGCTACGAGTATCGACGGTCCATAGCTACGAGTATCGATAGTCCTTAGCTACGAGTATCGATGATCCATGGCTACGTGTATCGATGGTCTTTAGCTACCAGTATCGACGGCCCTTAGCTTCGAGTAACGATGGTCCATAGCTACGAGTATCGATGGCCCTTAGCTACGAGTATCTATGATCCATAGCTACGAGTATCGACGGTCCTTAGATTCGAGTATCGATGATCCATAGCTACGAGTATCGATGGCCCTTAGCTTCGAGTATCTATGATCCATAGCTACGAGTATCGACGGTCCTTAGATTCGAGTATCGATGATCCATAGCTACGAGTATCGATGGTCCATAACTTCGAGTATCGATGGTCCATAGCTACGTGTATCGATGGACCTTAGCTACGAGTATTAAATGCGTTACGTATGATATCGTTTTCAGTAGGTCATAATAAAAAAATGAACAGCGCAAGCCATTTTCAGGAATGCGTTCCACGGGGTACCACAGGTTCACTTGCACGCTCAAACAAAATGGTCTCATCCCATTGCAGGCCACTTCAGTCAGCTAGTCTGGTGCTCCTCAGAGGAGCTGGGAGTCGGTCTGGCCACGGACACGGACACCGGGGACCAGTACGCTGTCTGCTTCTACCGTCCTGGCGGCAACTTGGCCGGAAACTTTGCCGACAATGTCCTGCCAAGCTACGATTAGGAATGAATTAGCTACTGTTAAGTAGCACTGCACGGGTTTTAAGCGTCTATTAACAACACACATTTTAAATTATTTTCCATCCCCTTTATAGTTGGAAAAATGTTCTCATCGCGGAAGTAGTTATAGAGTACGAATAGAGGTGTGTAGAACGCGTGACAAAAGTAACAGCTCAGAACTTCTCTCATCGTCATTATCAAATAGCGTCTTAAATATTTTTACTTTGAATTCTGTACCCAAGATTCTTTTTAATCCACTCTTGCTTCCACAATGACTTGTACCAGATTTTAAGCAAAAATGAAACTACTACTGCTCGCTAAGTTAAAATTCAGTTAACCAATGCTAACAGCCAACAATGCCAATTTTCTAACAATTTTAATCATCTAGGTGCTCAATTTTAGCCGCATATTGCCCATAATTGTCAGGCCCATTTGAATTCCCCTGACTGATCTAAGCATGTTATGCGTTATTTGCGCCTCACTTATCACACAAAATATACAACTGACTAACTTTGCTATTAAACTAGCCAAATTCATGAAAACTTGACGTATACTACTCACTAGTAGCACTAGTTAAAATACAAACCAAGTCCTCAAACGGGATCTTTGAATTCGGAGCCTTAGCCAATCGTGACAGAGGGCGGTTCGCAGGAAGTGCAGCGGACTCGCCAGACAAAAGCTAACTTTCTAACTGTCAGAAACTGCAGACAGACTTTAGATTCGATTCTCTCTCTAGCTCCCCGTGTCTTTGGAATGCCGTCGTCGGAACTGATTCTACCGACCTGCTCGCCGCGCGGCAACGCCACGTCAATCTTCGACGGTCAGGACGGTGACGCGGTGATTCGCTACCTGCTGCTGGTTTACCCCCTGGTGTTCCTGTCTGTTGGAGTACCGGCCAACCTGGTCTCCTGCGTACTGTGGTCCAGGCGCATTCGTGACTCCAGGGGCTCCACGGCTCTGTTCCTGACCGCTCTATGCGCTGTCGACACCCTGGTGCTGGTGCACGGCTGTCTGCGGCACCTGCTCATGACGGCGACCTGTGTAGACATCAGGCCTTACCTCGGCTGCCGGGCGCCAATGTTTCTGCACACCTGGCTGAGCACATACTCAGTGTGGATAATCTGCCTGATGTGCTGCGAAAGATTGATCTGCGTACTGCGGCCCTTCGACATGCGTGTGATGTGCCAGCTGAGAAACGGCATGGTGGCCCTGATTGTCACCGGCGCTGTTCTGGCGATCTGCAACGCCTACCTGCTAGTCATAATTGAGCCGGGCTGGCTGTGCGACGCCGACCAACGATTTCATCACCTGTCGCAGCATTTTCACACGCTGGACTCGCTGATGTACTCTTACATACCATTCGTACTAATTGTCACGACCAACGGAGTGATTTTGGTCGGGCTGGGCCGCCGGCGGAGGCGAAATTTGGCGGCTTCAGCGGCTGCTATAGCTGCCGCTGCGAGACGTGGAGGCGGCGACCGAGACACTGACGGTGGCAGGGGCAGAGGCAGAGGCGGAGGAGGCGGCGGTCCAACGGGAAGGTGAGTTTTGAATGATCTGCTTCTGAGTGGCTTTGTGGATGGCAGTCAGATAAGGAAAGGCTGTAGCTTGATCTTGATGGTGCAGCCAGCCTCCGTCAGTGAAGACTGCTGAGGCTCCTGAGAAACATGTCAGTCAGGAAGTTAGTTTCAGTTGGGTGTCAGTGATGACAGTTAAGTGACAGTGAAGACAGTTAAGTGTCAGTGAAGACAGTTGAGTGTCAGTGAAGACAGTTGGGTGTCAGTGAAGACAGTTGGGTGTCAGTGAAGACAGTTGGGTGTCAGTGAAGACAGTTGGGTGTCAGTGAAGACAGTTGGGTGTCAGTGAAGACAGTTGGGTGTCAGTGAAGACAGTTGGGTGTCAGTGAAGACAGTTGGGTGTCAGTGATGTCAGTTGGGTGTCAGTGATGACAGTTTGGTGTCAGTGAAGACAGTTGGGTGTCAGTGAAGACAGTTGGGTGTCAGTGAAGACAGTTGGGTGTCAGTGAAGACAGTTGGGTTTCAGTGAAGACAGTTGGGTGTCAGTGATGTCAGTTGGGTGTCAGTGATGACAGTTTGGTGTCAGTGAAGACAGTTGGGTGTCAGTGAAGACAGTTGGGTGTCAGTGAAGACAGTTGGGTGTCAGTGAAGACAGTTGGGTGTCAGTGAAGACAGTTGGGTGTCAGTGAAGACAGTTGGGTGTCAGTGAAGACAGTTGGGTGTCAGTGAAGACAGTTGGGTGTCAGTGAAGACAGTTGGGTGTCAGTGAAGACAGTTGGGTGTCAGTGATGTCAGTTGGGTGTCAGTGAAGACAGTTGGGTGTCAGTGAAGACAGTTGGGTGTCAGTGAAGACAGTTGGGTGTCAGTGAAGACAGTTGGGTGTCAGTGAAGACAGTTGGGTGTCAGTGATGTCAGTTGGGTGTCAGTGAAGACAGTTGGGTGTCAGTGATGTCAGTTGGGTGTCAGTGAAGACAGTTGGGTGTCAGTGAAGACAGTTGGGTGTCAGTGAAGACAGTTGGGTGTCAGTGAAGACAGTTGGGTGTCAGTGAAGACAGTTGGGTGTCAGTGATGTCAGTTGGGTGTCAGTGAAGACAGTTGGGTGTCAGTGATGTCAGTTGGGTGTCAGTGAAGACAGTTGGGTGTCAGTGATGTCAGTTGGGTGTCAGTGAAGACAGTTGGGTGTCAGTGAAGACAGTTGGGTGTCAGTGAAGACAGTTGGGTGTCAGTGAAGACAGTTGGGTGTCAGTGAAGACAGTTGGGTGTCAGTGATGTCAGTTGGGTGTCAGTGAAGACAGTTGGGTGTCAGTGAAGACAGTTGGGTGTCAGTGAAGACAGTTGGGTGTCAGTGAAGACAGTTGGGTGTCAGTGATGTCAGTTGGGTGTCAGTGAAGACAGTTGGGTGTCAGTGAAGACAGTTGGGTGTCAGTGAAGACAGTTGGGTGTCAGTGAAGACAGTTGGGTGTCAGTGATGTCAGTTGGGTGTCAGTGAAGACAGTTGGGTGTCAGTGATGTCAGTTGGGTGTCAGTGAAGACAGTTGGGTGTCAGTGAAGACAGTTGGGTGTCAGTGAAGACAGTTGGGTGTCAGTGAAGACAGTTGGGTGTCAGTGAAGACAGTTGGGTGTCAGTGAAGATGGCATGGCTGGTTCCGTTCCAGGGTGGTGCCAGGGTATCCCACCATTATTAGCTTGGTTGCAGTCAAAAGAGCTGTTCACTGTCCACCGCCAAATATTTTGCAATGTTATTAGCTAATTGCAGTTCTTCGCACCATCCTTAAAAATTGAAAATGCACAAAAATTTACAAAAACTCGTTCGCACTAAAATCTAAAAGTACGAGCGTAGCTAAAATTTCCCAAACCTTCTTTAAAGTTTTGTGGAAAAAAACTATTAATTGCAGCTCTCAAACAGTTAGAAATCACCCTAATTTGAAAAAAACTTTCTTTTAGTAACAAAGGAACAATTTAAGTTCAGAGTAAAATTTCCCCCTTTTGTTTAAACTCGGCCCTATACGGGACTGACGCATGCTTGTAATTTTCTGTTTGAATTAGACCCTGTGACTTTATAGACTGCAACTGGCTTTGTCTCAATAATAGCTGCTTCGGGGTTAACTAACAATGTGATCGGCTTCTTAGGTCAGGAGGCATCAAACTACTCACTTTTGAACCTGGAACGAGTGGCATTCTTACGGGGCTATTGTTAGAAGACAGACAGAAATAAGTTAGTACCGAATCCTGTTGGCCCCAGATGTAGAGACAGTGGCGCAGCCGCGGGTATTGCGCAAGCATCGGAAGGCTGCGAATAACTGTTCAGTCCGTGGACTGGGGAGGCTGCGATAATAATAATAATAATTGCAGGAGGTCTGCGGGCAGTGGCACATCATTTAGTGACACTAGACCCGCAGCCAGCGAGGAGGCAATTCTGCCCATTTCGCTGACTCCTGAGCACATACGCACAGATACTGTACGCAGGCACACGCTCACACAGGTGTGTACATCTGCCCTGACTTTCTCATCGTCAGGCAGTGTATACTTTCACTGTGCCTTGGAGGTTGGCCATCAAGGGCGTAAATTGCACGACAAGCCCTCAAGCCTTCTCTCCGCGGCTGCGCCCCAAATAAATGTGGCCTCGCCGTGGAATTGAACTTAGGGACCGTGGTGCGAGAGGCAAACACGATAACCGCTCTGCCACCGACCCCCGAAGGCTGCGATACCTAACTGAAGTTGGACTGCATACTTCCTCTCTCTTCTGTCTGAGTTTTTTAAAGACTAAACACCACACTCCCAGGCACCCACCCCTCCGCCTTGAGCTGGGTAGTATTTCAGCCGACGCCCGCGGACTGCACAGCCTTGTCTCTTCGCGCTGCGTGGTGTGAAAATTTTGACATTGTGAAATTGTGACACTGCCAAGTGTCAGACTGGGAACTCCCCGGCAGCTACACCAAGCCAGCTGCCACCTCGAGGCCTCTGCTGGTGAGAGACTTCATCGATCGTGACTTCGAGGAGCCTGCGCCCCAATCAGCGAAGACGAGAGCCCGAACTGAGAACATCACGGCCGGCCAGTGGGTCGCAGGCAGCGGCCGCATCCTGCTTGAGACTGCTTGACGACGGTGCCCTAGTCACAATGAGAAACGGCACCATGGATTTGAGTGAGCTGAAAGCCTATGTGCGGTACTGCGTACAGTTCGGCGAGTTTATGCATCAGGGCTTCAGCCAGGCCGCCCTCAACGACTACAATGAAGACTTCAGGATCCTGCAGCACCAGACCAGCGGCAGCTGGGAGCGGGAGTCGTTGCAGCTGCTCTCCAAGCACATTCTAAATCCAATCCTGCTGGCAGTTCGACCTATTCGCGGCCTGGCTTCAAGTTCAGCAAAATGAGAAACCAGACAAGCGGCTTTGCCGGCCCAACCGACGCTGAAGGTCGGGAGCTGTGCGTCAAATTCAACCAAAACAGCTGCCACAGACGCGAATGCAAGTTCAGACACGCGTGCTCTGCCTGCTACGCGGCGCACCCGCGCCAGCTCTGCACGTCAAAAAACTAGATTGCGGCCGGCCGGGGGACTTGATCGACGGCCAAGCTGCACCGGCCGATTCTGACAAGGTCGGTCACCCGCTCCCCCCTGGCCGGCCTCAAGCTAAGCCCATCGAGTCCGTTGCCTTCTCTTCTGACCTTATCAGCGCCGCCTGAGATTCCGAGCTGCTCGGCGATCCCGATCGTGACTTCCTGCTGAACGGTGTCCGCAAGGGCTTCCGCCTCACCTGCCCCAGCGCCCCTGACAATCAGCCTAATAGCACTTTCTCTCAGAACTACTTCTCCGCTGACAGTAATCGGCAACTGGTCGAGCAGCAGGTGCGCGAAGAAGTGGCCAACGGCCGTTATGTGAAAGTTAGCAACAAGCCGGACGTCGTCAGTGCCCTTGGTGCCATCCCGAAAGGGAACAACAAGATCCGGCTGATCCACGACTGCTCGCAACCTCCGGACTTCTCGCCGCCTCCCAGATCACTCGCCTGGTCCGGGTTCGCCTCGCCGTCCTCTTCGCTGCAGGTGCTGCCGTCGTCCTCGACTTGGGCCGATGCGGTTGACCTTTGCTGCACGCGGCGTGTGGTTCGGCGGGCTAAACTGGATTGTTCCAGTCTGACTTGCAGTTCACACTTACGACCGCTGCTAGGCAGGCCAAGTTGAATCAGGCGGTCTCTTAGCTGGCGAGCCGTAAGCGGGTCAATTGGAAGCTCAGCCATTGCAGTAAGGAGAAATTTTCACACCACGCAGCGCGAAGAGACAAGGCTGGGCAGTCCGCGGGCGTCGGCTGAAATACTACCCAGCTCAAGGCGGAGGGGTGGGTGTCTGGGGTGGGTGTTTACACCCAATCAGCGAGCGCCGATTGGACACTTCAGCGAACCTGAACAGTGAAGAGAAAGTGAAAATGGACGAAGAATTTTCAATTCTTAATAGAATTTTTTTCAATGGTAGCGGCTGCCACACGCGCTCAAATTTTTACAGAATTTTTTCTTTTGAGCTGAGATTCGCGAACTCCTGACCTCGCGTTCAGAAATTCCTAAACGCGGGGCTACAAGCTCTTAGAAAAAGCAGATAAGTTCACAGTAAAATCATGCCAGAAACAGTTCTGAAAGTAGTGCTTCCCAAATCCAGGCGTTCTTCCAACAAGATCTTCTGCACCGTGTTCTGCATGGCCCTCTGCCACCTGCTGTTCACCTCGCCAATCGTCATCTGGCCGCTCGGCGTCAGCAAGTTGTGCGACTTTGCCAACAACGCCACCAGGTGCGTCCGGCTGGAGTTCATCTGGAAAGTGCTGGAGCGGCTCAACCACCTGACGCACTTCTTCATATTCAGCACCACTTCGTCGCTGTTTGTCGGCGATCTCAAAGCCCTGGCGCAGAATGTGCGCAGCTCGGCAAGGTCGCAGCGGACACGCACCTGGCGGACTTCGACACGACGCGGCCTCGGCATCCGCGAAGCTCCCAAAGATATTGACGACGGGGAAGAATTCGGCCTAAAGCTGCTGAAGCCGTCAGCTGCGGTGGCGGCTGAGGTGACAGAAGCCATGATTCGCGTCAACGGCAACTCCAGAATGAGACGTCAGGAGGATCTCGACGGTGAGGCTGTGAAGGACTCCGACAAGCAGCCGTCGTTCGATGACGGGCAAGTGTAATTCTTGAAACGCCGTCAATGACATGATTGTCCACATCTGTGCGGTTCTCACTTCAAAATTCCTCGTGCATCGAACTCAAAGCTCTCGCTACTTGACACGGCTCATTGTAATTCTGCATGACTGACGGCGCAAAAGTACTTTCGCTCGTGAGTTATAACAGTTAGGAACTATAGTTATAGGAACTAAAAAGTAAATCTATAGCAACAATTACAATTCCTTAGAACGAAGCTACCTATTTATAATGCCATTCATTACATTATGCAAAGAGAACATTTATACGTGTCGGTTTAATGACCTCATCATCTTATAAATATAGAGTTCACTAATAAATTGCTATAAAATGCATTCTCTATGAGAGAATTACTGCGAAGTATTTTGGAGCTAAAATATCAGCCTTAAGCCTGAGCTTATAGAATGGTTAAAACGCTGATAGTAAACAATTATTTATGTTAGAAAACTAGAAAGTACGCGATAGGGCGATAGGGTGTGCCTGGCCAATCACTGATTTCGGTGCCAGGGTAGCATTTTTGTTGCTTTTTACCTGATCAAAAGATCGAATGCCCCCTGGCTCAGCCAATCAGGTTTAAATAAATATCGACGGCCCAATCAGGAACGAGGGTGATAAAAGCAAGCCCCCTGTGCCTAAGCCAATCAGAGATTTTTCTAGCAAATAGAAAACAGTTCTTCCACTCAAGAACTTCGCACTTCAGGAAATCTGAAGTCCAGCTGTTCACTGCAGCCTCGAATGATTAACTAACTGGTCTGTCATGTTTTTTTGCTTATCTAGCCTTTTAATGTAAATTACCATCGACTTAATTAACGTTTCTTCTATCACTGTCCATTTTCAATTAGAAGTCGAAGTCA
This sequence comes from Macrostomum hystrix, assembly GCA_950097015.1. Lineage (NCBI taxonomy): Eukaryota > Metazoa > Platyhelminthes > Macrostomidae > Macrostomum > Macrostomum hystrix. Next base: position 574,510 of record CATNEN010000025.1, on the reverse strand, counting down.
TTTTGCCTGTTAGACATTGATTAATACTTGCATACAAGAAAGGTCACTGCAAATTATTTTCACCGTAAAACCATCTAATGACGAGACTTGTTATTATTTTAGTTTGTGATTTCTTGTTTTGCAAATGTCTGCTAACATAATTTCAAGTCTGGTTTCCTTAGCGTTGAAAACTGCCTTCAACGGTAGCTGGCATCGTGCACGTACGTACAATAAAAACAAACTAATAGTATTTGCCTGTCAAATACTGTACTAATGTCGACTCTAATGACCGCATGTCAGTGAAGCCATAGCATTGTATTCGCTTCTGTAAATACTTGACTTTCTGAGGCCGAGGCCGTAAAGGACGCCTGTTCTCTGTCCCTGCCCCCAGCTTGACTTCCTGCATGGAAGCTCCGGCCTTCCTGTTCCACTCAAATCTTTCTTCAAGATTTCGGCCCGCGCTGGTTGCTCTGTCCTTCTTGAGTTGATGGGGGGTCTGCTATAGGAAGTCAATAGCATGCTAGCCTTGACTGGTGTCCAAAGTGACCATCGTACTGCGATGTTAGTAAAATAACTGAAAATTGTTAATAGCCGTTGACGTCACCATTCTTTTGTCAAATTTCTAGTGCCAACGGAATGCATTGTGCCTGTAACAACTCAATTGGTTGTGACCGGAAACTAGTCCAGTTCTTTAAGAGACATTCGGAAATGATTTTTACTCAACCAGACTGATAGAATATGGACATTGCCTATCAAAAACTGTGTTCGCTAAAAACTTTTGCACGCTACAAAACAAAAGTTTTTAGAAATGAATTTCATTCTTAGAAATAAAACGAGGCCTAGTACAATTGCACAATTCCACAGTCTATGACGGTGCACTATACAACGGACTGAAAAAGCAGAAAAGTAGGCAGCGTAAAATTCTGATTGGCTGATGTCATGCTTTGCTGATTAAGTTTACCAGTAGAACTTCCTTGGGGTGGTAAAGGGAAATCCACACCTGACAATTTTCTGTTGCACCCGAACGGAACAACACAAGCACACGAAACTCAAGAACACGGGCCAACTTTTTTTGCGCATCTTCTGAAACACTCAGAAGTCGCGGAACATTGAGATCTGATTGTCAGCTCTTCAGACCGTCGAGATATTCAATGGTTCTGGCCGAAGGTCGAATTGTTCCCATAAGCGCTTGTGTATTTCGTACACGCCTATACACGAATTAACACCTCGCCTCAGTGTGGCCTTGCCAGGCCTTCAAAATTTATCAGCACCCGAATGTGTCTGCATCAGCTCCGATTTTGGTGGTCACCTACCTTTATCTAGACGGATTTGCTGGACCTTCAAGGGCTACAACAGGTGGAAATAAGCCACTATGGACACCACCCTGACGCGAATTTCTTCAAATTCACTGATCAAGCCTAAAAAACCGACAGCGAAATGGCTTGGTATCCTGCTGTTAACCTTGAAATATACCGATGTGATTTTGAAGTGTTTCGGCTTTCTCTAAAACATCTGAACCGCCTGGTATAAATAATGCAAGTTAAGAAGTGTGCTACCGCCTACCTGTACAGGTTTTACTCAGTACTCAGAAGATGAATTAGCATCAGCTGGAGCAGTTCAATAATTCATGCGATTTCACGGTGCGATGGATGCAACACTCCAGCTCAGGAGTCTTGAGAAGTGACGCGGCAGCTTGTGTGATGTCATACCGTCACTATTCTTTCTTATTTTTTTGTCTATCTTCAAGATTCATTTACGTTAGACAGTTTTCAACGTCATATTAAAAATATATAACGAGTGAAGAGTTTATTTGGATAGAAATAGAAAATATAAATAAAATCCCACTTACTCAGTGTACATCTTTTCAGTCCGTGGACTGTGGAGCCCGCCACAGCCGCCCGATTTTCCATGCCCCAAGCACAATTTTACAGGTGGGTGAGCTGAAGTACTAGAAAATTAAGTGTCTTGCTAAAGGACACATATTCCCTTGGGCTGAGATACGAACTCGCGACCTCACGGTCAGAACCCCGAGTTTTTTACTGTGGGGCTACAAGCCTCCTTATTTGAATACATGTATGCTGTTTTTCAATAGATCGGAAAATTTAAAGTGGAGAGTCGCATTTTATATTCGCATTTAATTCACTCCTCATTATTCTTGTTTTGCTGCATTAAATCTGATATACTGTTTTGTGAAGATATTTGATTAGCTTGTGAATAAATAATTAATTTTTTTATGTAACACGTTTTTTTATATAAAGTTGTAAACTTTTAATATAAAGTTGAACAAAAATGTCTTTAGCTAATCTGAATTCCATAGTGCACGCGAAGTCGCGAACATGGCGTGACGTCAAGGTCATTTGTGGTGTTAACCCCGATAAAAGCTGCGTGTCAGCTGGGGGAAAGCATGCAGCGGATGCGTGATTGCTGTATTAGATCAATGCATGAGGAGAATGTGCGATATTTGGCTTTACAATGCCTTATTTGTTCTAAATAAAAGTACGATAAACAAAACTTTATGAGAATGACTATATAATTGGTAGTACAAGTTAATGTAGGACAAACAGTAGCGCCTTAATACATTCTGACTTCTGAGGTTTATAACTTAAAGGCACAAACAACACTAGCTATCTCTCAAGAAACACATTCAATACTAGTACATACGGATATAGAGAAAGGGACTTTTCCACCCTTGTAAATATCTCCTTAATTTAATCCATCTGGACAAGCGGGTGTGTTCTTGCTCCGTTAAAAATATTGGTTCAAATTCAAAACAACAACTCCCAGCGAATACTTGATTATCAAAATTGCAGAATAAGGCCATCTTGTTAGTCGTCAATCTCTTCTCGTTTCTTTTCCTATCAATCTAATTGAAAAGACTGCGAAAGTCTACACATCGTTCTTGCTTTTTTACTTCCGGATTTACTGTATCTTGTGCGAAATTAAATTCATCGAGACGAGAGATGACATCTATCTGACAGGTATTTAAAATGCCGCATTTCGCATCATTTCTTTTAGTTTTTTATCACTCGACCGTTGATAATATTTAATTGTCATGATATACAACAGTTAAATCTGGCTTAAATTATCTTAAATTCTTACTGTCTTAAATTATTGGCCCGCTGATTGGCCAGTGAGCAAGGTGAGGCACTGCTTTTTACGAATCGATGATTGGCTGAGCGATTGAGGGACTGTTTTTAAAACATACGAATCGATGATTGGCTGAGCCAGTAAGGGCACCGTTTTTTAATAAACGAATCGATGATTGGCTGAGCCAGTGAGACACTGCTTTTTTAAACTACGAATCGATGATTGGCTGTGCCAGTAAGGTACTGTTTTTTAATCCACGAATCGATGATTGGCTGAGCAGTAAGGTACTGTTTTTTAATCCACGAATCGATGATTGGCTGAGCCAAGTGAGACGCTGCTTTTTTAAACTACGAATCGATGATTGGCTGAGACATCACTCGTAGCGAGCACTCTTTATCCAACAAGCACAGTTAAAAGTAATTGTGATTGAGTTTATAATATGGTCGCATAATTGTCAATAAATGTTACGCATGATAATGCTTTGCAAGTCTAGCAAGCGTTCTCAATAACAGATTGGTTACGAGTCTGGTATGAGTAATGAAGCTAACAGCTGGAGCAAGAGGACCCCCTCCAGTTTGCAGGTCACACAATGCAGGATAAATATTCAACATCCTTCGAGAATCTGATGAAAGTGTGCCACGGTGCGTGGCTTTGGGGCAAGAGTCACGGCAATAATGCCAAGTAGCCAGTGCATGGGCGCCTTAAGTGGCTTCTCCCTGCTCTGCACTCTTAGCCAGGCGTAGCTGCTGCTGCGGCGAATTGAATATTTATAACTATAGGAAAAGCATTCGCAGATCCCATGTGCTCGAGACTGTCGCTGTGCGGAGGTCGCCGGGGATAAATGCCGAGAGCCGAGGTGGCGGAGAATCCCCTCGACTGAGCGACACGCGAAACAGAAATTTGTCAGCCACCTCCATGCCAGCCAGACTCACTGACTATATACGGCTTTATGAAATATGCATTAGCCAGACATCCAATTGCTCAACTACTATAAGCTCTGCCTTCTGGCTTAATCAGCCGATCGACTCACCGCCCGAGACTCGAGTTAACTATCTGATTAACCTAGGACAACTGGATAGAGATTAACCAGATTAGAGCAAATGAACTAACATTCAACAAATGTTTAATTTTCATGAATAAAACACAATAAATTCTCAGATTAGTGAGCACGAATTCAAACATTTTCGAACACTCTATAGCCAATCAAGCGATATTGTTAGATCGATGCGGCGGAAAGTACATCTAGGCCCAGGCGTCAGACCTGATGATTTCAGTTCCAGCAGATGCCCTATCGATGCCCAACCGGAAGGACTCGGCCATGGGAGCCGAGGTTCAGGGAATCGATAACTAACCAATCAGGGAGTAGGCCAAGGATAGTGGGTTGATAAAAAATCCATTGCAGAAAGTTGGCTCTCCGCTGAGCTTAGAGTCGAGTTTCATGAGCACAGTAAATCATAAAAACTGCCGAATACGGTAGAGACCCAACCAAGTTAAAGGAAGTGAAGTTTATTTTACTATCTTTTATCGATCTGAGATAGTCAATTTTATTAAGCAGATTGAAGGGAATATCCTAAAAGCCATTTAGTCATAATTGAAAGTACGCTCAAAGTGAAACAAAAGATACAGTTTGAGTCCAATTATCCTATCCGTATTCACAAGCTTCTGGGACACGGTAAAGTTCATTGAGTCGATACTCTAGAAACGGTTCTGAGTTAATTACACTGTCGAATAGCAGAGTAAGCCTAGTGAGATGTGCTCTAATCCGCTGATCCTTGAAATTCAAGCTCAAAGTCTAAGCATCACCTTCTAAGCATTCGACCTCATCGTGTCTGGTCAGAATGATTGATGCATATTCTTTAATTAAATCCCTTCGACACGGGAACGGGGATACGGGGAACCCAGGAGGATTCGGATATCGGCACATCGGAAATTTTTTCGTATTGGGACATTCGGACACAGTGGAAATTAGGACATTTTGGACATTAGGACATTTTAAACATTGAGACATTATAGACATAGGGACATTTCGGAAATTTTGACATTTTGGACATTGGGACATTTTGGACATTGGGACATTTTGGACATTGGGACATTTTGGACATTGGGACATTTTGGACATTGGAACATTTTGGACATTGAGACATTTTGGACATTGGGACATTTTGGACATTGGGACAATTTGGACATTGGGAATTTTAGACATACATTATAGACATTGGGACATTTATGAAATTGGGACATTTATGACATTGGGAAATTTTAGACATTGGGACATTTTAAACATCGGGACATTTCGGACATTGGGAAATTTTAGACATGGGGACTTTTTGGACATTGGGACATTAGAGGTATTGCGGACATCGCGAACTCGGAGATCACAGCGTTTTGAGGTCGAATTTATTCGTCGAAAATGATATACCTCCGATCAGACGGAGGAAAAGGAAAGAAAATAGAAAACAAACTTTTCATGGCCGCGGAATCTTTGGCAGTCTTCCTCTTTGAGGCAGAGCGGAAATTGATTCATTTCGTCTGCGAGTTCGGTGGACCCAACCCCCCCCCAGATTGCAGGCTGCAGAAACAGACCCCGCCCATCGCCTCTGGGCCTCTCTAAGTCTGTCAATCATGCTGATAATTCCGGGGACGACGACGTGTATAATGAAAAATGTAGGCAAAAACTCGAACAATATTGACGCGCGAACTAATTTCACTACGCACAAGCTGTCGCTGCCACAAAATGCAACGATTGACACGACCTGCTGGGATCTCAGCAAATGACTCTCTAATTGATTAATTCAATTGTGTTTCCCGCCTTGCGGTGTACAGAATTCACCTATTCTAGTGAATCTGTTTCCTCTGGAAGCAGAATTTATATTTATAATTTTTTTTCTTCTGAAAAAATTAAACACAATGGCTGACCTACTCCTAGTCTGCTTTCCGGGGCTATGGATTCAAATCACTGTTCCTAAACCTTCATATAAAAGTTGTTTTAAAAAAGCAGATCCTTTTTTCCAAAACTTGTTTATATTTTCACCATTTTGTACGACAAAAAGGTTTCCTTTTCGAAAATATATAATTTTAGTTTAATTTTCCAATTTTCCCTTTTCTACAACCAGTTTCCATTTCCTTCAGCCAGTTCCCATTTCCTTCAACCAGTTCCCATTTCCTTCAACCAGTTTCCATTTCCTTCAACCAGTTTCCATTTCCTACAACCAGTTTCCATTTCCTTCAACCAGTTCCCATTTCCTTCAACCAGTTTCCATTTCCTACAACCAGTTCCCATTTCCTTCAACCAGTTTCCATTTCCTCCAACCAGTTCCCATTTCCTTCAACCAGTTTCCATTTCCTACAACCAGTTTCCATTTCCTTCAACCAGTTCCCATTTCCTTCAACCAGTTTCCATTTCCTTCAACCAGTTTCCATTTCCTACAACCAGTTTCCATTTCCTTCAACCAGTTCCTATTTCCTTCAACCAGTTTCCATTTCCTACAACCAGTTCCCATTTCCTTCAACCAGTTTCCATTTCCTCCAACCAGTTCCCATTTCCTTCAACCAGTTTCCATTTCCTCCAACCAGTTCCCATTTCCTTCAACCAGTTCCCATTTCCTACAACCAGTTTCCATTTCCTTCAATCAGTTTTTCTTTCCTACAACCAGTTTCCATTTCCTTCAACCAGTTCCCATTTCCTTCAACCAGTTTCCATTTCCTCCAACCAGTTCCCATTTCCTTCAACCAGTTCCCATTTCCTCCAACCAGTTCCCATTTCCTTCAACCAGTTTCCATTTCCTTCAACCAGTTCCATTTCCTACAACCAGTTTCCATTTCCTTCAACCAGTTTCCATTTCCTTCAACCAGTTTCCATTTCCTTCAACCAGTTTCCATTTCCTACAACCAGTTTCCATTTCCTTCAACCAGTTTCCATTTCCTTCAACCAGTTTCCATTTCCTACAACCAGTTTCCATTTCCTTCAATCAGTTTTTCTTTCCTACAACCAGTTCCATTTTATTCTCGCTTTTCGCTGTTTTGATTGGGATGAATTCATGCGATATTTCCCGCTTTTTTATGTGAATCATGTGATGCAACCATTGCTTCAACTTCCTGTTTGCTCGCCAATGCCTCACCGCTTAATTTCCTGTTGGATCTCCAATAACTGCTGGGTTTACTGCACTCACCAATCCTGTACATTCAGGAAAGTCTCATGATTCAAAGGAAAGCATTTTCGCCTCGCAACTGGCATGAGACAGCAATCAATAATGTTCTGCGCAAGCTTAGGAATGTCGAACCCGAATAAAAATAGATTGGCAAAAGAAATCTGAGTTCAAATACTATTGAGATGATGAGATCAATGTAGTAATCTGAATTAAAATAATCCGGAGATCGCACCCATGCTGTCAAAGTTTGACAAACAATTGCCGCTCATAGTAGAAAACCAACTATTTATAAAATAGTGATGCATTTCGTAAGCTCAGAATTAATCTCGCAGGACCCGGTAGGAGAACACTTCGACAAATTGAAATTGACAGCTAGCTATTAAAAGCGAATGAGCTTCTGCTAGTCAGCCTAAGCCTAAGCCAGAGTCAATCAGCCAAATGGCTGACTGGCGGTGAATGCCCGAAATTTAATTAGAGGCCTATTTATAGCAGAGTGATGCTGCATTTATCTGGCTTATAATAATCGAATAGAATACAGCATACCAACACAGCCAAACTGGTCTGTCTCTCCTGGCATTGCTTCGTGATTCAAAAGTATGTATTTTCAAAAAATACATATTCACTACTGCACTGCCATCAATGACCACCACTCAATACTTCCCACCTGTCTATGATCCCCACTCAATACTTTCCACCTGTCTATGATCCCCACTCAATACTTCCCACCTGTCTATGATCCACACTCAATACTTTCCACCTGTCTATGATCCACACTCAATACTTCCCACCTGTCTATGATCCCCACTCAATACTTCCCACCTGTCTATGATCCACACTCAATACTTTCCACCTGTCTATGATCTGCCCACTCTATCCTTCCCACCTGTCCATGATCTGCCCACTCTATCCTTCCCACCTGTCCATGATCGGCCCACTCTATCCTTCCCACCTGTCTATGATCGGCCCACTCTATCCTTCCTACCTGTCTATGATCTGCCCACTCTATCCTTCCCACCTGTCCATGATCGGCCCACTCTATCCTTCCCACCTGTCCATGATCTGCCCACTCTATCCTTCCCACCTGTCCATGATCGGCCCACTCTATCCTTCCCACCTGTCTATGATCTGCCCACTCTATCTTTCCTACCTGTCCATGATCTGCCCACTCTATCCTTCACACCTGTCTATGATCTGCCCACTCTATCCTTCCCACCTGTCTATGATCTGCCCACTCTATCCTTCCCACCTGTCCATGATCTGCCCACTCTATCCTTCCCACCTGTCTATGATCTGCCCACTCTATCCTTCCCACCAATATATGATCTGCCCACTCTATCCTTCCCACCTGTCTATGATCTGCCCACTCTATCCTTCCCACCTGTCTATGATCTGCCCACTCTATCTTTCTGACCTGTCCATGATCTGCCCACTCTATCCTTCCCACCTGTCTATGATCTGCCCACTCTATCCTTCCCACCAATCTATGATCTGCCCACTCTATCCTTCCCACCTGTCTATGATCGGCCCACTCTATCCTTCCCACCTGTCCATGATCGGCCCACTCTATCTTTCCGACCTGTCCATGATCTGCCCACTCTATCCTTCCCACCTGTCCATGATCTGCCCACTCTATCCTTCCCACCTGTCTATGATCTGCCCACTCTATCCTTCCCACCAATATATGATCTGCCCACTCTATCCTTCCCACCTGTCTATGATCTGCCCACTCTATCCTTCCCACCTGTCTATGATCTGCCCACTCTATCTTTCTGACCTGTCCATGATCTGCCCACTCTATCCTTCCCACCTGTCTATGATCTGCCCACTCTATCCTTCCCACCAATCTATGATCTGCCCACTCTATCCTTCCCACCTGTCTATGATCGGCCCACTCTATCCTTCCCACCTGTCCATGATCGGCCCACTCTATCTTCCGACCTGTCCATGATCTGCCCACTCTATCCTTCCCACCTGTCCATGATCTGCCCACTCTATCCTTCCCACCTGTCTATGATCTGCCCACTCTATACTTCAAGCAGGTAAAATCGAAATCGAACGCAGAGCAAATCAAGAATTAATATCTTCAGCTTCAAGAAACCAGTAAATTATGAGCGGTTGACTAAAGCCATAGAGAAAAAAAATGAGCACTAGTATCCGAGTTGAGTTGTATTTCTTTGCAGACATACGAGTATGTTATAAATAGAATTCAAATTACTAGTACAGACAATATTCCACATCCGATTCGCATGTCTAAAACAATTGATTTATAAAAAATTGTCTGACAGAAAAGGTTACTAAATATGGTAGTTATTTCACTTAAATTGAAAGGGTCGAGAAAATCAAAACCTCAGGGAACAAATCTTTTTATTAAAGCAATTAGCCACTCATTTTATTCTGAAAAATTATTTTTTTTGCAGCAAAAAAACTGCGATTCAAAAAATCAATAGCCAATAAGCCTATATAGGGTAGGGTGGGCAATAGCCTACAATGATATATAGGGTAGGGTGGGCAATAGCCTACCATGATATATAGGGTAGGGTGGGCAATAGCCTACCATGATATATAGGGTAGGGTGGGCAATAGCCTACCATGATATATAGGTTAGGGTGGGCAATAGCCTACCATGATATATAGGTTAGGGTGGGCAATAGCCTACCATGATATATAGGGTAGGGTGGGCAATAGCCTACCATGATATATAGGGTAGGGTGGACAATAGCCTACCATGATATATAGGTTAGGGTGGGCAATAGCCTACCATGATATATAGGTTAGGGTGGGCAATAGCCTACCATGATATATAGGTTAGGGTGGGCAATAGCCTACCATGATATATAGGGTAGGGTGGGCAATAGCCTACCATGATATATAGGGTAGGGTGGACAATAGCCTACCATGATATATAGGGTAGGGTGGACAATAGCCTACCATGATATATAGGGTAGGGTGGGCAATAGCCTACCATGATATATAGGGTAGGGTGGGCAATAGCCTACCATGATATATAGGGTAGGGTGGGCAATAGCCTACCATGATATATAGGGTAGGGTGGGCAATAGCCTACCATGATATATAGGGTAGGGTGGGCAATAGCCTACCATGATATATAGGGTAGGGTGGGCAATAGCCTACCATGATATATAGGGTAGGGTGGGCAATAGCCTACCATGATATATAGGGTAGGGTGGGCAATAGCCTACCATGATATATAGGGTAGGGTGGGCAATAGCCTACCATGATATATAGGGTAGGGTGGGCAATAGCCTACCATGATATATAGGGTAGGGTGGGCAATAGCCTACCATGATATATAGGGTAGGGTGGGCAATAGCCTACCATGATATATAGGGTAGGGTGGGCAATAGCCTACCATGATATATAGGGTAGGGTGGGCAATAGCCTACCATGATATATAGGGTAGGGTGGGCAATAGCCTACCATGATATATAGGGTAGGGTGGGCAATAGCCTACCATGATATATAGGGTAGGGTGGGCAATAGCCTACCATGATATATAGGGTAGGGTGGGCAATAGCCTACCATGATATATAGGGTAGGGTGGGCAATAGCCTACCATGATATATAGGGTAGGGTGGGCAATAGCCTACCATGATATATAGGGTAGGGTGGGCAATAGCCTACCATGATATATAGGGTAGGGTGGGCAATAGCCTACCATGATATATAGGGTAGGGTGGGCAATAGCCTACCATGATATATAGGGTAGGGTGGGCAATAGCCTACCATGATATATAGGGTAGGGTGGGCAATAGCCTACCATGATATATAGGGTAGGGTGGGCAATAGCCTACCATGATACATAGGGTAGGGTGGGCAATAGCCTACCATGATATATAGGGTAGGGTGTGCATTAGGCTAATGATATGTAGGTTAGGGTGGGTCAGGCTACACAAATATATTAGCCCGCCGTGATTTCATGACTAAACAGTTTAATAAAAAGGAGGTTAAGATAAGCACAGCCAAATATCATCTAAAATTTGACTATTTTTGTAAAATTCTAATTAAAACAAAAACCAAACCGGAGTATATACGGTAGAAGCAAAAAGGCTTACAAAAACAATAAAAAGTATTCACGGCAATTAAAACGTAACACGTATCCGGGAAGACTGAGATATAGTTAATAGCATTCTATACTACTTATACACTACAGTAAACAGTAGTCATGTAGGCAATGATATGCCGACTAATAAGGAATCTAGAAAAAAATGACAAAAGTGCAGGTATACAGAATGTCAGATTTGACATAAATGGAATGACCGTATTGAATGAAATAAACAGTTATTTATCTAGGAGTATAAATATATATATACATTTATATGCCCGAAACCGGCCCATTTGAGTATAGACTCTATAAATGGGACTCTGTGACAAAAAGCTGATCAACAGTAGTCCAATAATTGGAAGCTGAGTGAACATATTAAAATATATAGCAACACTATAGCAGCAAAAGTATAATAGAGAAGGATAATCGCAGTGCTTTGACTAGAACAGGTGGAAGACTATTATTACGCAATAAAGTATTTAATATATAAGATGGCCTGGCTAGGCCATTATTAGACTAGTCACTAATTATCACTGTCCTAACCCAGGCAAGACAGACGTATTTGCTTTGGTCACTGAAAACTGTGGAGCCCTGAAGGACTGAGGGTAATGGCTGGGACACTGAGGTAAGTGGCTGGGACACTGAGGGAAATGGCTGGGACACTGGGGTAATGGCTAGGACACTGAGGGTGATGGCTGGGACACTGAGGGTGATGGCTGGGACACTGAGGGAAATGGCTGGGACACTGGGGTAATGGCTGGGACACTGGGGGAAATGGCTAGGACACTGAGGGAAATGGCTGGGACACTGAGGGTGATGGCTGGGACACTGAGGGTAATGGCTGGGACACTGGGGGTAATGGCTGGGACACTGAGGGAAATGACTGGGACACTGAGGGAAATGGCTGGGACACTGGGGGTAATGGCTGGGATACTGGGGGAAATGGCTGGGACACTGGGGGTAATGGCTGGGACACTGGGGGTAATGGCTGGGATACTGGGGGAAATGGCTGGGACACTGGGGGTAATGGCTGGGATACTGGGGGAAATGGCTGGGACACTGGGGGTAATGGCTGTGATACTGAGGGTAAAGGCTGGGATACTGAGGGTAATGGATGGGACACTGAGGGTAATGGATGGGACACTGAGGGTAATAGATGGGACACTGGGTGTAATGGCTGGGACACTGAGGTAAGTGGCTGGGACACTGAGGGAAATGGCTGGGACACTGGGGGTAATGGCTAGGACACTGAGGGAAATGGCTGGGACACTGAGGGTGATGGCTGGGACACTGAGGGTAATGGCTGGGACACTGAGGGAAATGGCTGGGACACTGGGGTAATGGCTGGGACACTGGGGGAAATGGCTAGGACACTGAGGGAAATGGCTGGGACACTGAGGGTGATGGCTGGGACACTGAGGGTAATGGCTGGGACACTGGGGGTAATGGCTGGGATACTGAGGGTAATGGATGGGAAACTGAGGGTAATGGCTGGGATACTGGGGGAAATGGCTGGGACACTGGGGGTAATGGCTGGGATACTGGGGAAATGGCTGGGACACTGGGGGTAATGGCTGGGATACTGAGGGTAAAGGCTGGGATACTGAGGGTAATGGATGGGACACTGAGGGTAATGGATGGGACACTGAGGGTAATGGATGGGACACTGGGGGTAATGGCTGGGATACTGGGGGTAATGGATGGGACACTGAGGGTAATGGATGGGATACTGGGGGTAATGTCTGGGACACTGAGGGACTCGCTATTTCATTAGCATCGAAAGTTCCCTGAGCCTAGTGCAGCAGAGATACAGTGTCGAATTTGCCACTCTGATGATACCTGCCCCTATCAGCGTAGTCCGGATTTTCCTCAGTCACGGGAGCCGGGGCGAAGGTCATTGGGGCGCGGGCCGGCGAGCGGCCATAGACAGTCGCAGCCACAGTGCTGTCATTGGCTGGATGGCGCTGGCACGGATTAGAGCACAAATTGCGCAGCCAGGGCAGCAGGGCGAATGTGGCCACGCCCGGATAGGCGCCGGGGCACAGGCGGCCGAGGCACAGGTACATGACTGCAACAAGAGCGATGCAGGCCAGGGCGTACGCCCACTGTATAGCCAACATTGCAGCCAGGCAGAGACAGGCGGAGAACAGTGACAGCCAGCGATTCACTAGACGGCCGGGCCAGGCGGAAGATTTGTCGCTAACTTCCAGCTCAGTGCGGTGGCCGCTTCTGTCTGATGCTGTTGAATCATCGGCGAGTAGTTGAGCGCCTTGACGGTGTCTGTCGGTACTCTTGTTTGTAGCATTGGTGCTGTTGGCGCTGGCAGAATGATTCTCTCGCTCGGGAAATAAACGGCTTAAATCATCGTCCGATCTGTAGAGTGATGGGAGGAAAAGGGATATTTAAAAAAAATACCAAAAGTTCCGGACTTCGATACTTTATCCCCAATCTGGGATTTAATCCCTAGATTAGGGATCTCCATACACGATCTTCAACCCTAATCTGGGATCTTCAACCATAATCTGGGATTTACATCTCTAATCTGGGATCTTCATCTCTAATCTAGGATCTTCATCTCTAATCTGGGATCTTCATCTCTAATCTGGGATCTTCAACCCTAATCTGGGATCTTCAACCATAATCTGGGATTTACATCTCTAATCTGGGATCTTCATCTCTAATCTAGGATCTTCATCTCTAATCTGGGATCTTCATCTCTAATCTAGGATCTTCATCTCTAATCTGGGATCTTCATCTCTAATCTAGGATCTTCATCTCTAATCTGGGATCTTCATCTCTAATCTGGGATCTTCATCTCTAATCTAGGATCTTCATCTCTAATCTGGGATCTTCAACCATAATCTGGGATCTTCATCTCTAATCTAGGATCTTCATCTCTAATCTGGGATCTTCATCTCTAATCTGGGATCTTCATCTCTAATCTAGGATCTTCATCTCTAATCTGGGATCTTCATCTCTAATCTGTGATCGTCATCTCTAATCTGGGATCTTCATCTCTAATCTAGGATCTTCATCTGTAATCTAGGATCTTCATCTCTAATCTGGGATCTTCATCTCTAATCTGGGATCTTCATCTCTAATCTGGGATCTTCATCTCTAATCTGGGATCTTCATCTCTAATCTGGGATCTTCAACCATAATCTGGGATTTACATCTCTAATCTGGGATCTTCATCTCGAATCTGGGATCTTCAACCCTAATATGGGATCTTCAACCATAATCTGGGATCTTCATCTCTAATCTGGGATCTTCATCTCTAATCTGGGATCTTCATCTCTAATCTGGGATCTTCATCTCTAATCTAGGATCTTCATCTCTAATCTAGGATCTTCATCTCTAATCTGGGATCTTCATCTCTAATCTAGGATCTTCATCTCTAATCTGGGATCTTCAACCATAATCTGGGATCTTCATCTCTAATCTAGGATCTTCATCTCTAATCTGGGATCTTCATCTCTAATCTGGGATCTTCATCTCTAATCTAGGATCTTCATCTCTAATCTGGGATCTTCATCTCTAATCTGGGATCTTCATCTCTAATCTAGGATCTTCATCTCTAATCTGGGATCTTCATCTCTAATCTGGGATCTTCATCTCTAATCTAGGATCTTCATCTCTAATCTAGGATCTTCATCTCTAATCTGGGATCTTCATCTCTAATCTAGGATCTTCATCTCTAATCTGGGATCTTCATCTCTAATCTGGGATCTTCATCTCTAATCTGGGATCTCCATCTCTAATCTGGGATCTTCATCTCTAATCTGGGATCTTCATCTCTAATCTGGGATCTTCATCTCTAATCTGGGATCTTCATCTCTAATCTGGGATCTTCATCTCTAATCTGGGATCTTCATCTCTAATCTGGGATCTTCATCTCTAATCTGGGATCTTCATCTCTAATCTGGGATCTTCATCTCTAATCTGGGATCTTCATCTCTAATCTGGGATCTTCATCTCTAATCTGGGATCTTCATCTCTAATCTGGGATCTTCATCTCTAATCTGGGATCTTCATCTCTAATCTGGGATCTTCATCTCTAATCTGGGATCTTCATCTCTAATCTGGGATCTTCATCTCTAATCTAGGATCTTCATCTCTAATCTGGGATCTTC
Organism: Macrostomum hystrix; assembly: GCA_950097015.1. Taxonomy (NCBI): domain Eukaryota; kingdom Metazoa; phylum Platyhelminthes; family Macrostomidae; genus Macrostomum; species Macrostomum hystrix. The sequence continues at coordinate 559,100 of CATNEN010000025.1, read as the reverse complement.
ATCTCTAATCTAGGATCTTCATCTCTAATCTGGGATCTTCATCTCTAATCTAGGATCTTCATCTGTAATCTAGGATCTTCATCTCTAATCTGGGATCTTCATCTCTAATCTGGGATCTTCATCTCTAATCTGGGATCTTCATCTCTAATCTGGGATCTTCAACCATAATCTGGGATTTACATCTCTAATCTGGGATCTTCATCTCTAATCTGGGATCTTCAACCCTAATATGGGATCTTCAACCATAATCTGGGATCTACATCTCTAATTTGGGATCTTCATCTCTAATCTGGGATCTTCATCTCTAATCTAGGATCTTCATCTCTAATCTGGGATCTTCATCTCTAATCTAGGATCTTCATCTCTAATCTGGGATCTTCATCTCTAATCTGGGATCTTAATCTCTAATCTGTGATCTTCATCTCTAATCTGGGATCTTCAACCCTAATCTGGGATCTTCATCTCTAATCTGGGATCTTCATCTCTAATCTGGGATCTTCATCTCTAATCTGGGATCTTCATCTCTAATCTGGGATCTTCATCTCTAATCTGGGATCTTCATCTCTAATCTGGGATCTTCATCTCTAATCTGGGATCTTCATCTCTAATCTGGGATCTTCATCTCTAATCTGGGATCTTCATCTCTAATCTGGGATCTTCATCTCTAATCTGGGATCTTCATCTCTAATCTGGGATCTTCATCTCTAATCTGGGATCTTCATCTCTAATCTGGGATCTTCATCTCTAATCTGGGATCTTCATCTCTAATCTGGGATCTTCATCTCTAATCTGGGATCTTCATCTCTAATCTGGGATCTTCATCTCTAATCTGGGATCTTCATCTCTAATCTGGGATCTTCATCTCTAATCTGGGATCTTCAACCCTAATATGGGATCTTCAACCATAATCTGGGATCTACATCTCTAATTTGGGATCTTCATCTCTAATCTGGGATCTTCATCTCTAATCTGGGATCTTCATCTCTAATCTGGGATCTTCATCTCTAATCTGGGATCTTCATCTCTAATCTGGGATCTTCATCTCTAATCTGGGATCTTCATCTCTAATCTGGGATCTTCATCTCTAATCTGGGATCTTCATCTCTAATCTGGGATCTTCATCTCTAATCTGGGATCTTCATCTCTAATCTGGGATCTTCATCTCTAATCTGGGATCTTCATCTCTAATCTGGGATCTTCAACCATAATCTGGGATCTTCAACCCTAATCTGGGATTTACATCTCTAATCTGGGATCTTCAACCCTAATCTGGGATTTACATCTCTAATCTGGGATCTTCAACCCTAATCTGGGATTTACATCTCTAATCTGGGATCGTCAACCATAATCTGGGATCGTCAACCATAATCTGGGATCTTCATCTCTAATCTGGGATCTTCAACCCTAATCTGGGATTTACATCTCTAATCTGGGATCGTCAACCATAATATGGGATCTTCATCTCTAAGCTAAGCTTGTAGTTTTTATTAATTTTAACCAGATTTGTTGGGATTCAGTTTAATATTATTAAAATAACATTGGCGCACTTTTTAATGCATACCTACTAAGGCTTAATCATACTGCTTTCTTTGCTTACACTTCTTCATAATGCAAAATCGTGAGGTACAGTTTTCCCAATCGATAACTTTAGCAAATAACTGAACTTACAAAATTAACTTCTAAAATCTAGCATGCAAAAATAGATAAAAGTGAGTGTAAAAATGCAGTAGCTCGCGTCGTGCTTGAATGTAAAAAACCTAGAATCATTTTGGCTATATTGAAATAATTTGCTTTTCGACTAGAAAAACTAAAACCTAAGTCTGTAATTTTATGATCCGTAATGTTGGGAAACCCTGTAACGAAAAATTCCCAACATTCGATCGTAATCCACGGATCTCTTATTTCTCACCTGAACCGTGGACTCTGCGGCCCGGAAGTGGATACCTGGCGGTCCCGCCGGCGGCTCAGATCAAAGCGCCTAGCCCTGTCGGTCACCATGTCGTGTGTCATGGCCAGGGCGAAATAGGCGTAGGAGACGGTGCCGTAGGTGATCAAAAACGGCATGATCACGATGGGACCGAGGAAGTTTACATTGCCAACCGCTGTGAACACCAGGGAGACGGTCGTCACGGTCAGTAAAGCGTAAAGCGGAACCTGGAAACAGCGGTGCTTTGGTAAATAGGAGAATACACTAATAGAAACCCAGCCTACACATAACCCAGCCATTGCGCAGTGTGGACAACTGTTCAGTCCGTGGACTGTAGGGACCGCGTAGTGGGGTCTAAAATAGGTTCATTAGTTCAGTCATTCACACAGGTTCACTAGTTCAGTCATTCACACAGGTTCACTAGTTCAGTCATTCACACAGGTTCACTAGTTCAGTCATTCACACAGGTTCACTAGTTCAGTCATTCACACAGGTTCACTAGTTCAGTCATTCACACAGGTTCACTAGTTCAGTCATTCACACAGGTTCACTAGTTCAGTCACTCACACAGTTTCACTAGTTCAGTCATTCACACAGGTTCACTAGTTCAGTCATTCACACAGGTTAATTAGTTCAGTCATTCACACAGGTTCATTAGTTCAGTCATTCACACAGGTTCATTAGTTCAGTCATTCACACAGGTTCACAAGTTCAGTCATTCACACAGGTTCACAAGTTCAGTCATTCACACAGGTTCACTAGTTCAGTCACTCACACAGGTTCACAAGTTCAGTCATTCACACAGGTTCACAAGTTCAGTCATTCACACAGGTTCACAAGTTCAGTCATTCACACAGGTTCACAAGTTCAGTCATTCACACAGGTTCACTAGTTCAGTCACTCACACAGGTTCATTAGTTCAGTCATTCACACAGGTTCATTAGTTCAGTCATTCACCTGTACGGAGAACTTGAGTTCGGCCAGCACGCGGAGGCCGGGCAGTTGGGTGTTGTGTGCCACGGCAGACAGAACCCTGGCAGCAGCCGTCAGTCCCCCAAGCGCTGCACTCAGCGAGCTAACGTACAGGCCGCACAGAAACATCGGACCAAGCAGTGAGACCTTCTGGCCAATCAGCGGGTCAGACTGCAGTGCCCAGCGCTCGCAGGTGGAGCCCAGTACCAGCACGAAGGCGGAGTAGAGCAGCCAGCTGGCGGCTACTGCTGACAAACTGCCGACAGGCACGGAGCGCGGCGGATCGGCCAGGTCGCCGGCCATGTTGACGCCAGCTAGAACACCGCTGACGGTGGGCAGAAACACGCCCAGGACGCTGAAGAAATTTTCGCCCGGCAAATAATCTGGCCTGCTATTATTAGCCAGGGTGTGGCGAGAGTAACCAACGACGCCTAAAGACGACGAAGCGTTGCCATGGGAAACAAGTGAACCAATTAGAAAGTCGAGGACAGCTATGAGTAGCAGCGCCAGCAGGACCAGCTGCAGCCGGATGACCCATTTCACTCCGGCGCCGCACACCCCCAGCAGGCCGATGGTGACGCAGGCGGCCACGCCTCGAGCTGGCCAATCGCCGCCGCCTGTGGCCTCGCGCCAGCCAGTCAAAGCGGAGACCGACTCGCCAAGGCCCGCTGCGTAGCTGTTGAGGCGAGGCGTGGATTGGCTCAGTAGAAGACACCCCAACCTCAGCTGGACAGTAGAAGACACCCCATTTATAAAGCAGTAGACACCCCAGATCCTATCTGGAAACCAGTAGACACCCCAGATCCTATCTGGAAACCAGTAGACACCCCAGATCCTATCTGGAAACCAGTAGACACCCCAGATCCTATCTGGAAACCAGTAGACACCCCAGATCTCATCTTGAAAGCAGTAGACACCCCCAGATCTTATCTGGAAAGCAACAGACAACACCTCAGCACTCACAGTGAGACTCCAATGGCTTGGCCCAGCCAGTAGGCGGTGCCGACTGAAGCGGCAAGGCGGTCTCCAAGGGCGCGCCGAAGCAGTGGATAGACTCCGCCACCGCCAGCCGCTCCAGGAGCGTCCGTGTCTCCGGCACCGCCGCAGCGGTCCAGAGCACCGATGGCGCTGAGCACGGTGAGCAGTGCCACAGTGGCCGTGATGCAGGCAATCAGCATGGCTAGCGGAACCCCAGCTTGGCCAACCATCCAGCCGGCACGCAAGAACACCTGAGAGAGGGTTTGATCAATTTGCTTGTCTTTTGTAACTGTAGGCACATCATTTGGCGACAGTAGATCCACAGCCAGAGAGCACACCATTTTGACCCTTTATAAAAACATAATAATACTGGCATCATATACCATAGAACATTACAATATATACATTATTTTAACTAAATTATTAACAACAGACCAATTTAGGGGCTAACGGTAGAGCACTGACTCTTACTTAGAAGGTCCTGGGTTCGAATACACGGTGAGGCTGTATATTTAATCTGGGACACATACGAATCCCACCCTAGGTATGGTGAGTGAGTACGCCACGCATGGAGAGTATTTTGAAATTTGAACATTAAATGTAAAAGTCTACTTTTTGACAGCAAATTGATGCAATTTCTTACTGACCACAGTGCCAAAGATATTCATCATGCAGCTGGTGAAGACGCCATCCCAAGGACCAAAAAGAACTCGTTCAGTAATTAGAAAATTAGCCTTCCACCAAGGCCCCAGCTGAAGATGAGCATCGCCGACTTCTTTGAAGAGTTCATTGTCGCGAACTGGATCAGTGTGTCCTGGCTGCCCACTGCTGCTAGACTCAGACAATAGGCCAGTCTTCTCACTCATTGATTCAGTTCTGAGGCCCAGTTTGCGAGAGTGATACTGAAGTGGGAGTCAGAGATGGATTTCATAACTGAGGGCATTGTAAGCATCACTGGATATCTTGCTTACTATCCTGTACTATGTCGCTTTTTATATTGTTAACTTAAATGCCTATTATGTCTATAATGCCTATTACAACTTTGGTGGCTTTATGGCAGAATTTGTCTTTGAAATAAGAATAAACACATTACAAAAATAGTAGAGCCAAGGTATTGATGTTTAGACCTAGCTAGAAATGCAGCATATAGACTAAAGGGCAATCAAATCTTCCTAAATTGCTGTTGTAAGCTTTGTGAACTTCAGTCCTAGAAAATATCCTATATTTCAGTCCAGAAACAGAATTAAATTAGAATTAGGTTTATGCTCAAGAGTCATGTTTCTTCTATGTTAACATATGAAATTTATTAGGCTTTATTCATCTAGAGCTCTAACCAACAGTGGCAGTGGCACAAGGGATTGATCACAAATTGTCATAATTTAACAATGAAAGCATTTTTATTAAATATTCTCAGCATTAATTTTTTATATAGGTTGTATAGCTATATAGCTGTCCAAATGTATATATTTCAAATATATATTTATATAACTATAATATGCTTTATGTTGCATAGTAATTTATAAAATATATTGCATATTTTAAACACAACCACTTACAAAAGCAAATTATGCCTAGATGGCACTAATGTATTTTCTATAATTATTTCATTTTTAATTGCACAAAAACAGTATTTTGTTTTGTCTTAAACCCTTTATTTAAAATGTCTTCTTAACCATTATCCTTTCTATTATAGGCTTTAGTGGTTCTCTTAATTTCTTTTTAAAACTCTTGATCAACGATCAAGTTCTTTTTAATTAAAGACAGCTTTAAGACAAAACAAAGTATAGTTTTTGTGCAAATTTAAAATAAAAAATTAAAGAATGAAAATACATTAGTGCTGGCTAAACATATATGATTTATGAATAGCTGATTAGCAAAATAATACTTTGGTGAGCTGAATATTTACTTAGCCAGCTAGATCTCTAAAATAGGCATAGTCATTGCCTTATCAAGGGTCACAAGGCTGCTAGAGCCTAGGGGCACTAAAGCTAATTCGAAAAAAAATTGTCAACTAGATGGAATAGATAACAAGGAGCAATTATAAACTCATACAGCCATACCGCACAAGTAGGGCCGTTGATATGTCAAGGCGTTAGGCTTAATTAACCTCTAATAAAGAAACATAGAAATGGAATTATAAGTACTTCATTAGCAAAATACGACTTTGAGCTTTGCCTTGGTCTAAATTATCTAGGTGTGGAAATATCAGACATTTTGTGTGCCCTAAGTAATTTTAATTGTAATTACAATTGACTTAAGTAATTTATTTGGCTCAGGATTGAATGATGACTCCGATTCTTATAAAACTAGCTTTTGAAATCAAAAGACGCATAAGTGCATAAGTAAAACTAACTAAAAAATTAAAGGTGACAAAAAGCGTAATGCTTACAAAATAGTCTACGAAAACAATATTTATAAGAATAAAATTTATTAGAAAAAATTAACACTTCAATTTGAAAGTGACATAAAAGAGTTTGGTGTCGAAAGGATCCATAACATATTATAATTGTCCTCCATTTGGCATTGAGACTAATTTTTCTGTGATTAGTTACGAGTTCTAATTTCTAGGCTATTATCTAACTTTATTTAGTGGATGCAATTATAATTGCAGCAACGAATAAAGCGTTTACAGCAGCGACAGCAATCGCAAATATGGAACTCGCTATAAAAAACCGAAACGACCCAGTAACTGGACTGCATCAGCTGTGGTCGTGTTGTCAATTTTCATTATCCTTTGTTTCAAAGGAGGCCTTTGTTATTATGGGCTTTCATATTTGCTTTTACACTTAACCCTAAAATTCTCCGTTAAATATACACGGGTTTAGTTGACGTATTCACTCGCAGTTGAGTCCGTAATGCCAAGAGATTGTCATTTAACAGTCACAACAACTACCATACATCGATATAGAGGTCCAATATATGAATTTTAGGACTACCAAACTTTTTAGCTACTCGTAGTCATCGTATGAATGCAAAAGGCAACTCTGTTCTAACATTAAATGATATATCGTGGTAGATAAAAAATAACTTTTCTCTGTACAATAACCAACTTTAATTTGGGCGAAACGATAAATTCAGAAAAATAGTGCCACTACAAGAGAGTTAAATATGTATGGATCGCTTTTTTCGTTTTTATATATTAATCTATAGTTTATCTTCGATAGCCAACCATGGCGGTGCCTCCAAAGCTCACGTGACGCGTTGGTGTGGCAGTCCGGCCGGGTGTTCCGTGATATGAGGTCGTCGGAGTGAATCGGTCTGAAAAATGTTGGCTTTAGTTACTACTTGTGATTCACAGATTTTAGTAGCATGCGAGCGGATAGATTTCATTATAAATAGAAAATAAGCAACCGTTTATTTGGAAAGAAAATGTAAATTGAATTTTGCGGCCGTGCGGAGGTAATTTTGAGTTGTTCACTGTTGTGTCACTGTTGTCAGGTAAGTGTGCAGAGCTGAACAACACATCGCAATTTGAAGCTCCTCCACAGTTGACTAGGTAGTCACATGAGAGATGTTCTCAGGCCAGCAGCTCCCGTGAGATGCTGGCAGAAAGTGTTGCTTCGCCATTAATCAGATTTGGCCTCTCGTCTGTTTGGCGGCACGGATGATGAAGCATGCAGTCTGCAACCATGCGCTGCTCTGGCGTGGGGGGCATTAATCACAATAGCATTTTGCAAGCATTGCTATTTTCTAATTTTGGTAGCACACGAAACCAATGCCTATTGCAGCCCAAATCGATTTGCACTATGTATACGTGAAGTGGCCAAAATATTCTACAAGTGCATGCAACGAGACCATTTGCTGCAATTTCCTGTCTCTTTGCTGAGGAAACCGTGAGACTTGGCCAGATCGCAGCAGTTACATATTATTTCTGTTTATATAATAGAATTAATTCATCAGCAATGCTACTGAAATCCTAAATATTTTATGCTAGCTTTATTCACACCAGATGGCTCACTTGTTCAGATACTCAGACACACATACACACACACACACACACATACACACACACACACACGCATACACACACACACACACATACACACACACACACACACATACACACACACACAAACACACACAAAATAAATTTCCTGCTGCGGCGATTCTAGATGCGGTTCTTGCTGCGATTCTATATGCGGTTCCTGCTGCGATTCTAGATGCGGTTCTTGCTGCGATTCTAGATGCGGTTCTTGCTGCGATTCTAGATGCGGTTCTTGCTGCGATTCTAGATGCGGTTCTTGCTGCGATTCTAGATGCGGTTCTTGCTGCGATTCTAGATGTGGCTCCTGCTGCGATTCTAGATGCGGTTCTTGCTGCGATTCTAGATGCGGTTCTTGCTGCGATTCTAGATGCGGCTCTTGCTGCGATTCTAGATGCGGCTCTTGCTGCGATTCTAGATGCGGTTCCTTCTGCGATTCTAGATGCGGTTCTTGCTGCGATTCTAGATGCTGCTCTTGCTGCATACAAGGAATTCCAAGTGCGCGTAATTCCAAACGACTTCGCAATTTTAGATAAAGTACAGTTTATAACGGCAGTCAATCGCATGGTTCGAATTATTTTCGCTTACATGCGCCAGTAAACTTTCTGGAAGACAAACCACGGTTTGGCTTCTCTGTCTCACTGCCCCCCCCCCCAGTTGGATAATCTCAGACAGCTGAAAGTCACTTCTTGTCTGGGCAATTTCTTCAGTGTCATGCCAGCTTTGTTGCAAAATATCAGAAGTCTTATAAATGCAGGGCCTGGTAAGCTTTGATGAGAAATTTTGATTCAGCTGCATTTTGATCAGTTAAAAGCATTGCAATACCTCCGCCTCCACCGCCAACTCCACCGCCGCCGCTGCCGCCGCCGCCGACTCCGCCACCGCCGCCGCCTCCGGACACGCCGATACCTTCCAGACGTTCCTCGCGCCGTTGCCGCTCCCTCCGCTGCTCCAACTGCAGCTCCGCGTTGTCGTGCAACCGTTCAATGCCGTCGTTCTCCATGGCGTAGAGCGCCGCCTCCCGCTGCCTGTCGGTCAGTCGCCAGCGGTGCGCGGGCGACTCATCGTCTGAGTATGCTCCTGCAGAAGCTGCGGCTGCGGCGGTCGCAGTCGCGACAATCGCTGCGCCCAAGTCCAGCCCCGTGCGGACTAGCAAATCGCGAGCTGAACTGTGGGTGAGGAGAAGCAGTGGGTGAAGAGAGGCAGTGCGTGAGGAGAGGCAGTGGGTGAGGAGAGGCAGTGGGTGAGGAGAGGCAGTGGGTGAGGAGAGGCAGTGGGTGAGGAGAAGCAGTGGGTGAGGAGTGGCAGTGGGTGAGGAGAGGCAGTGGGTGAGGATAGGCAAGGGGGTGAGGAGAGGCAGTGGGTGAGGAGAGGCAGTGGGTGAGGAGTGGCAGTGGGTGAGGAGAGGCAGTGGGTGAGGAGTGGCAGTGGGTGAGGAGAGGCAGTGGGTGAGGATAGGCAAGGGGGTGAGGAGAGGCAGTGGGTGAGGAGTGGCAGTGGGTGAGGAGAGGCAGTGGGTGAGGAGTGGCAGTGGGTGAGGAGAGGCAGTGGGTGAGGAGAGGCAGTGGGTGAGGAGTGGCAGTGGGTGAGGAGAGGCAGTGGGTGAGGAGAGGCAGTGGGTGAGGAGTGGCAGTGGGTGAGGAGAGGCAGTGGGTGAGGAGTGGCAGTGGGTGAGGAGAGGCAGTGGGTGAGGAGTGGCAGTGGGTGAGGAGAGGCAGTGGGTGAGGAGTGGCAGTGGGTGAGGAGAGGCAGTGGGTGAGGAGTGGCAGTGGGTGAGGAGTGGCAGTGGGTGAGGAGAGGCAGTGGGTGAGGAGTGGCAGTGGGTGAGGAGAGGCAGTGGGTGAGGAGTGGCAGTGGGTGAGGAGTGGCAGTGGGTGAGGAGAGGCAGTGGGTGAGGAGAGGCAGTGGGTGAGGAGAGGCAGTGGGTGAGGAGAGTCGTCTCACTTGATTCCCATTCGGTCGTGGTTGTCCTCAATTCGACCAGTTTCGCTAGGTTTCGGCTTGTCGGGCTTGGCAGCTGGCGACCGCGGCTTTGACTGCGGCCTGTCGACATCAACGCTGAGGAAGTACTTTACCAGCTCCTCGCGACGAGACGCCCTCTTAGCCAGCTCACGTTCGCGCTGCTTGCGCAGACAGTTCCCCATGGCACAGCTGAGTTGGGGATCAGGGAGTTGGTTAAAATTCGCAAATGGGAGCTTGGGTCACTGACAAATCATTTGGCAACAGCAGACCCGCAGCCAGTGAGGAGCCATTTCTGCTGCAGCGAGGAACATCAGCATCATCATCATCATCATCATCATAATCATCATCATCATCATCAGCATTATCGTCAACATCATCGTCAGCATCATCACCAGCATCGGTATCATCAGCATCAGCATCAGCATCAGCAGCATCATCATCAGCATCAGCATCATCATCATCAGCATGAGCAGCATCATCGTCAGCATCATCATCAGCATCATTGCAGGAGGGCTGTGGGCAGGTACTGGAATAAAATTCGGTGACACTAGACCCGCAGCCAGCGAGAAGGCAATTCTGCCCATTCCGCTGACTCCTGAGCACACACGCACACAGATACTGCACGCAGGCAAACCCTCACACAGGTGTGTACATCTGCCCTGACTTTCTCATCCGCTAGCTGTGTGCACTCTCACAGTGCCTTTGAGGTTGGCCCTCGCCACGGGCCTCGCCACGGAATCGAGCTCAGGGACGCATTAGACCGCGCTGTCACTCACCCCCTGTTGGAAGCGTTACAGCCCCGCCGCCTAACCCAATGTGAGTGGTTTGGATTCCCGGGATTTCCTGATTTTTTTAAGGAGTGGATGGGAGAAAGTATTATTATTTAGAATAATTATTAGTGTGATTGAACTATTGCGTCCGGTAACTTGGAAGCATGCGGAGTTTCAACTTACAGAGGCTGGAAACTAAAGGTGCCTGTCGAGCCGTTGGCTGTGTCACTTTGCTTGCTCTACTCAAGTAGGGAATGACTGTATATGCTCCCTAGGCTGAAATCCCCTGTCCACGTGTACATTCTCTGCCGTCTAGCAACCCCGTATATTGTACAGGGCGGGTAGGCTAAGGTTGACTCCCCACTGGATGCCGTACGATTACGTAATGATTAGAAGAACGAGAAGATTTGAGATCGATCTGAGCTGTGTGGATTTTTCAGTGTACAATGCAGTTTGGACTTGGTTTTAGGAAGCTTTCAATATCTATCTGTTTGACGGAAAGCACAGAAGCACATAGCCTTTTATCAAATGACGGAATATTTTACGAATCAGAAAATAGCACACACGAATGTTTGACATTATAAATTCTGTGGCTAGGCTAGAAAAAACTGGAAATTCTGGATCTTTTGAAAGTGTGAAGCTTCGAAGAAATGAAGTTACGGGGGTGTGAAGTTTCGGAGGTGTGAAGTTTCGTGGTTGTGAAGTTTCGGAGTTGTGAAGCTTCGGAGGTGTGAAGTTTCGGGGCTGTGAAGTTACGGAGGTGTGAAGTTTCGCGGTTGAGAAGCTTCAAAGAAATGAAGTTTCGGGGGTGTGAAGTTTCGGAGGTGTGAAGTTTCGTGGTTGTGAAGTTTCGGAGGTGTGAAGTTTCGGGCTGTGAAGTTACGGAGGTGTGAAGTTTCGGGGGTGTGAAGTTTCTGGCTGTGAAGCTTCGGAGGTGTGAAGTTTCGGGGCTGTGAAGTTACGGAGGTGTGAAGTTTCGGGCTGTGAAGCTTTAGAGGTGTGAAATTTCTGGCACGAAAAGTTTCTGTTTAATAAAACTGTGATTTTTAGCTTTATGTCGTAATAAAAGTTCACTTGCACTTTTAGGCACTTTAGAGGGAAATCGAAGATTTAGAGCAGGGGTAGGCAAACTTATTTGCTGGCGGGCCAAAGAGAGAGCCTAAAAGACGACAGCGGGCCGCATTTACTGTTTAAATATGAGATAGGGGAGAGATGAGACACGGGAGAGATGAGACACGGGAGAGATTAGACACAGGAAAGATGTGACACGAGAGAGATGAGACACGGGAGAGATTAGACACGGGAGAGATGAGACACGGGAGAGATTAGACACGGGAGAGATGAGACACGGGAGAGATTAGACACGAGAGAGATTAGACACGGGAGAGATTAGACACGGGAGAGATTAGACACGGGAGAGATGAGACACGGGAGAGATTAGACACGGGAGAGATTAGACACGGGAGAGATTAGACACGGGAGAGATTAGACACGGGAGAGATTAGACACGGGAGAGATTAGACACGGGAGAGATTAGACACGGGAGAGATTAGACACGGGAGAGATTAGATACGGGAGAGATGAGACGCGAGAGAGATTAGACACGGGAGAGATTAGACACGGGAGAGATTAGACACGGGAGAGATTAGACACGGGAGAGATTAGACACGGGAGAGATTAGACACGGGAGAGATTAGATACGGGAGAGATGAGACGCGAGAGAGATGAAACAGGACACTGTAGATGTCAGAAGAGGCAACGGGCCGGATTTGGGAGCTTCGAGGGCCGCATCTGGCCCGCGGGCCGGAGTTTGCCGACCCCTGATTTAGAGGATAGATACCAATGATTTAAAAGAACAGCACAAGTTCATCTCACCTTCAAGATTTTAATTATCCTCTTCTGCGAGTTTAATTGGTTACTTGGATAACGAAAGGTGCAAGAAGAATCATGAATTTCTACACTGGCCCGTTTGGACATTAATACACGTTCAAGCAAAGTGGTCGCGCACGCAGTTATCAAGAAGAAGGCAAAGGGTCTTGTGTACAGTTAGCTTCATCATTTGGTTAGCTTCATAGATTTCATTTGACGGAAAGGTTTGTTGCAACGTTGCACTAAAAATGTGGAAAAAAATTGTGCGTTACAAACATATTTGTGAAAAACACCACATGCACATATTGTACACTGAAAAGTTTATTTAATTAAAATTAAACATTACTTTCAATGCGCACAAGGCTGTGGCTACATTTTTTGGCAAACACTGCATGGAGACCCAGGGAGACTGTAAGTGAAGTAACTCTAACTGAAGTGGCTGTAACTGAAGTGGCTGTAACTGAAGTGACTGTAACTGAAGTGACTGTAACTGAAGTGGCTGTAACTGAAGTGACTGTAACTGAAGTGGCTGTAACTGAAGTGACTGTAACTGAAGTGACTGTAACTGAAGTGGCTGTAACTGAAGTGACTGTAACTGAAGTGACTGTAACTGAAGTGGCTGTAACTGAAGAGACTGTAACTGAAGTGGCTGTAACTGAAGAGACTGTAACTGAAGTGGCTGTAACTGAAGTGAATGTAACTGAAGTGGCTGTAACTGAAGAGACTGTAACTGAAGAGACTGTAAGTGAATTGGCTGTAACTAAAGTGGCTGTAGCTGAAGTGGCTGCAACTGAAGAGACTGTAAGTGAATTGGCTGTAACTAAAGTGGCTGTAACTGAAGTGGCTGTAACTGAAGAGACTGTAACTGAAGAGACTGTAAGTGAATTGGCTGTAACTAAAGTGGCTGTAGCTGAAGTGGCTGCAACTGAAGAGACAGCAATCAAAGTGGCTGTAACTCAAGTGACTGTAACTGAAGAGACAGCTATCAAAGTGGCTGTAACAGAAGTGACTGTAACTGAAGAGACTGTAAGTGAAGTGGCTGTAACTGAAGTGGCTGTAACAGAAGTGACTGTAACTGAAGAGACTGTAAGTGAAGTGACTGTAACTGAAGTGGCTGTAAATAAAGTGACTTTAAATGAAGTGGCTGTAAATTAAGTGACTGTAACTGAAGTGACTGTAACTGAAGAGACTGTACCTGAAGTGGCTGTATCTGAAGTGGCTGTAACTGAAGTGACTTTCACTGAAGTGACTGTAACTGAAGTGGCTGTAAATTAAGTGACTTTAAATGAAGTGGCTGTAAATTAAGTGACTGTAACTGAAGTGACTGTAACTGAAGAGACTGTACCTGAAGTGGCTGTATCTGAAGTGGCTGTAACTGAAGTGACTGTAACTGAAGTGACTGTAACTGAAGAGACTGTACCTGAAGTGGCTGTATCTGAAGTGGCTGTAACTGAAGTGACTTTCACTGAAGTGACTGTAACTGAAGTGGCTGTAAATTAAGTGACTTTAAATGAAGTGGCTGTAAATTAAGTGACTGTAACTGAAGTGACTGTAACTGAAGATACTGTAAGTGAAGTGACTGTAACTGAAGGGACTGTAACTGAAGTGACTGTAAGTGAAGGGACTGTAACTGAAGTGACTGTAAGTGAAGTGACTGTAACTGAAGAGACTGTAAGTGAAGTGACTGTAACTGAAGTGGCTGTAACAGAAGTGACTGTAACTGAAGTGGCTGTAATTAAAGTGGCTTTAAATGAAGTGGCTGTAAATTAAGTGACTGTAACTGAAGTGACTGTAACTGAAGTGGCTGTAATTAAAGTGGCTTTAAATGAAGTGGCTGTAAATTAAGTGACTGTAACTGAAGTGACTGTAACTGAAGTGGCTGTAATTAAAGTGGCTTTAAATGAAGTGGCTGTAAATTAAGTGACTGTAACTGAAGTGACTGGAAAAAAAGAAACAAGCTACAAAATAGAACTTCGTTATCGATAGGTTTGGTCGTCTTTGCAATGAAGGTGATTCATAAGGTCCAGCTCTTCAATAAACGAACAGTAAACTTTGACGTCAGCTGATTTAGAATTGCAGTCCCTGAAAGATGTTATAAAGCCATTATATTAGTTTTATAGCAATTAAACCGTTTCTAGGCTCGTATATTAACAATAAAAGCTTGAGGAAGAGAGCAGACGGTAGTTAAAAGTCTGTTCAATCTAAAATCTCTCCTAATAAACCGCGAGTACGAATTTCCGGAATTGAAAATCGTGAAAAAATGAGGAGCATTTCAAATTATTGACATTTTTGAGATACTTCAAGTTGATCTGCAGTATTTGCTTACACAAGCAAATCATTGCCAAATATAAAGTTGAGCTATTTACAGAAAACATGCACTGATCACGCATATTGTCAATCAGTTCTACTTTACACGTCCAATAAACTTATTTTTACACTTTCATTGCTCTAGGGAACTGTAAGTCACATCCTCGAATCCCGATTCACCAAATCCTGGTTCAATCCGAAGCTGGTTAAGCGGTGTCTGACCAATTGACATCGACGATGCAAAAGATTCAACATTTTCGAGGATACAAAAAAGCTAAAAAAAGAGTAAAAACTCTTTAAAGTAATTTTGGGATTCAGGTGCTTAAAATGCCCCCAATAATCCCAGGTGAATTCGCTAAACTGATCAATAATAATGAGACAGATCAGACGAAGACAGCAATGAGTTTATCAAAAATTTTATTTCAAACGACACTAATTTTCGGGAAAGGCCGTTAACTATGGATGAATAACGTCTGGTAAAGCTACAATTGCAGGTGGCAAAACACCCATTATATGTTAGGCAGCAGGCAGAACTCTTGTTAGAAAATAGAAGTTAATGAAAATTTCAGTATTTTCAAACATCGATAAACATGCTTTTATGGCTAGTGCGGCAAACAATGCACATTTTGAAAAGAATTACAGTGCTTTCGCCCCAAGCAAAATGGGTCGCGTCTAGTTCCGTCGACCCCATCAATGCGCTTCGACCTGCGAATAGCCGCGGTCAGTTCCGCATCCTGACATCGGCCGCAGCTCCAGATGACCTCGTCCCGCAGCCTGCACCAGCAGCGGAATGTTCGCCAGATCCACCAGCTCGGCCATGAAAGCCTCCCGATGACGCCGAACTGTCGTTGGATCGTCAGCGGTAGCCAACAGCTCCGGAGCAGCCTCGGCAGCGTCGGCGGGGGCGAAATTATCCGGAAGGAGGCTGTCCGGCTGCGTGGTGCCGTTCTGAGGTGCCCTGGCGCGATCGCGACATCGGTGTCGTCGGTGGCGACGTCGGTGGCGGCGCCGGCCGCTGCGGACGGTTGGCCCTTCTTCGTCGTCGTCGTCGTCATCTTCGTCTGGACAGCCGGCAGCTGCGTAGGCGGCTGCGGCTCCACCGGCCACAGCGGCACCGGCGTCAGCGTCGGCGCCCGCCTGGTCGGCGCCGCCTTTGATGACTCCCAGGGCGCGCCGGATCCTGGTGAAGAGGCGCTGGAACTCGGCCTGGAAGTTGTAGTTGAAGAATCCATAGAGCAGCGGGTTGAGGCAGGCCGAGGCCAGGACCAGCAGCTGCGGAGCGAAGCTGTACAGGAACATGTTTGCCAAGTTGCTCTTCATGTGCACCACCTGGTTGAGGTTGTGGAACTCCTTGATCTCGACCGCGACTGACGATGAGTTGGCCAACGCGTCCAGAGTCTCGGTGGTGTTGACTCGCGCCGTGACGCCGAGGTCGGCAATGTCGTGCCCAATGTTTGTCAACGTCAGCGGCAGCCAGGAGACGGCGAAGACCAGGGCAATGACCAGCAGGACGATGTTGGCTCGCCTGCCGCGTCGCTGTTCCAGGTAGAGGCGGCGCTGTTGGAACACGGTTGTCTTAGGCGACGCACCGCGGCGTTGAACTTTGCGATTGAGTCGGCGGCACACGGAGCCGTAGGCGGCGCTGACCATGACCAGCGGAATGAGGTACTGGAACAGCAGCACGGCGCCGCTGTAGACAACCTTCCAGCGCTTCCGGCCAGCGTCCAGCGCCAGCTCGCCGCAGTAGGTCAGCATGCCGACGCCTGTGCTGGTGGGACCTGGGTACAGATCCGCGAACCAGGCCAGCGGACTTGCCAGCGCAGCAGCCACCGTCCACAGGAGGGCGATGGAGGCCATGGCTGAGCAGTTTCCCTGCTTGCTCCAGCCGGGGTAGGCAATCACCTGCGCGGGTTTCGGAAAAAAGGACAACGAAAGTTAGGCTTGCGCGTGACACTGAATTAGGATTCAGTAGGGTGTCAGGATGTCAGTGGGGTTTCAGGATGTTAGTAGGGTGTCAGGATGTCAGTAGGGTGTCAGGATGTTAGTAGGGTGTCAGGAAGTCAGTTGGGTTTCAGGATGGCAGAGGGGTGTCAGGATGTCAGTGGGGTGTCAGGATGGCAGAGGGGTGTCAGGATGACCTTCGTGACATCGCGATAAAGGAGAGTTATCGTGATTATAGTGACAGGCAGTGTCACGATGGCAGAGGGGTGACAGAAAGTCTGTGGGATTTCGAGGAAGGTTTTAGAACGATGATCACTTAATAAGAATAAGAATTGCAGCAGGGCTGCAGGCAATGGGACATCATTTGATGACACTAGACCTGCAGCCAGAGTGGAGGCAATTTTGCACGTTTCGCTGACTCCTGAGCACGCAGATACCGTACGCAGGCACACGCTCACACAGGTGTGTACATCTGCCATGACTTTCTCATCGTCAGGCAGTGTACACTCGAACTGTGCCTTGGAGGTTGGCCCTCAAGGGCGTAAATTGCACGACAAGCCCCCAAGCCTTCTCTCCGCGGCTGCGCCCCAATTTAATTTGGCCTCAACGCGGAATCGAACTCAGGGACCTTGGTGCTGAGGGGCAGACGCGTAAACGCTCTGCCACTCACCCCTCGATAGTCACTCGGTTTCTTGCGTTTCTTCTCATGGGTATTATATTGCAGCATTTCGTAAATAATATTTTTTCTTTTTAATATTTTTGTGTTTAATGCATTTAATTTTAGTGCTAAAAGTTTCTAAATTTAGGAAAAGAAAATAATACGTGATATTTGTTGTTCATTCATGCGAAATACATTGAATTAGTTTTAGTCAAGAGAATGCAAATTAAATTTAATATATGACTATCATGCAAGGCTAAACAAATTATTTCATAGCTGCCAGTGGATGAAAATCACACTGAAAATAGTCTCAATATGTCAAAGTGAATAAAAATATCTCAGGGTATCAGGGTGTCAGAATCCAATGTGTCAGGTATCAGGATATCAGGGTGTCAATGTGTCAGGTTGTCAGAATCCAATGTGTCAGGTATCAGGATATCAGGGTGTCAATGTGTCAGGGTGTCAGAATCAAATTGCGTCGGGTGTCAGAATCAAATTGCGTCAGGTATCAGGGTATCAGAGTGTCAATGTGTCAGGGTATCAGAGTGTCAATGTGTCAGGGTGTCAGAATCCAATGTGTCAGGTATCAGGATATCATGGTGTCAATGTGTCAGGGTGTCAGAATCCAATGTGTCAGGTATCAGGGTGTCAATGTGTCAGGGTGTCAGAATCTAATTGCGTCAGGTATCAGGGTATCAGAGTGCCAATGTGTCAGATATCAGGGTGTCAATGTGTCAGGGTGTCAGAATCCAATGTGTCAGGTATCAGGATATCAGGGTGTCAATGTGTCAGGGTGTCAGAATCCAATGTGTCAGGTATCAGGATATCAGGGTGTCAATGTGTCAGGGTGTCAGAATCAAATTGCGTCGGGTGTCAGAATCAAATTGCGTCAGGTATCAGGGTATCAGAGTGTCAATGTGTCAGGGTATCAGAGTGTCAATGTGTCAGGGTGTCAGAATCCAATGTGTCAGGTATCAGGATATCAGGGTGTCAATGTGTCAGGGTGTCAGAATCCAATGTGTCAGGTATCAGGATATCAGGGTGTCAATGTGTCAGGGTGTCAGAATCCAATGTGTCAGGATATCAGGGTGTCAATGTGTCAGGGTGTCAGAATCAAATGGTGTTAGGTATCAGGGTATCAGAGTGTCAATGTGTCAGGGTGTCAGAATAAAAGGGCGTCAGGTACCAGGGTATCAGATTATCAGATTAGAAAGGTGTCAGGGTGTCAGGTTATCAGCGGGGATAAAGGCAAGGCAACTGGGTTGTCAGGATGGGTGATGAGCCAGTGTAATCAATCTCTATTTGGGTGTTGCACTCCAATCTCACGTTGGGATTGCATTTTGTGCCTAGCTGTTAAACTCAGCTGCATAGATAAATTCACAAGTGGTTGCAGTACTGGATGGGGTCTGGGGCCTGAGGAGAGTGAGCAATGAGGCCCAGAATGAAGTGGAAGCAATACTTCTGGGACGGATCATCGGGGTGGCCAATAAGGATGTCAATGAAGCCTGGAGTCATCGGAGTCGCGGGTTTTATGAAACTCTTGAAGTCTCGCTTGAAAACAATTGGTTTATTGGTTCAAACAATCGAAAAAGTCGAGACACAGTTAAGACTTAGTCGGCTGTCTTAACAGAAATAGGGTATCACGTTCGGCAGTGGGGCGCCGGGTTGGATGAGAGAGGTGTCCGGTAGGAAAGAGAGGTGTCAGGTAGGAAAGAGAGGTGTCAGGTAGGAAAGAGAGGTGTCAGGTAGGACAGAGAGGTGTTAGGTAGGACAGAGAGGTATTAGGTAGAGCAGGGAGGTGTTAGGTAGGACAGGGAGGTGTCAGGTAGGACAGAGAGGTGTTAGGTAGGACAGAGAGGTATTAGGTAGGACAGGGAGGTGTTAGGTAGGACAGAGAGATGATAGATAGGACAGGGGTGTCAGGTAGGAAAGAGAGGTATTAGGTAGGACAGGGAGGTGTTAGGTAGGACAGAGAGGTGTTAGATAGGACAGGGGTGTCAGGTAGGAAAGAGAGGTGTCAGGTAGGACAGAGAGGTGTTAGGTAGGACAGAGAGGTGTTAGATAGGACATGGAGGTGTCAGGTAGGACAGAGAGGTGTTAGGTAGGACAGAGAGTTATTAGGTAGAGCAGGGAGGTGTTAGGTAGGACATGGAGGTGTCAGGTAGGACAGAGAGGTGTTAGGTAGGACAGAGAGTTATTAGGTAGAGCAGGGAGGTGTTAGGTAGGACATGGAGGTGTCAGGTAGGACAGAGAGGTGTTAGGTAGGACAGAGAGTTATTAGGTAGAGCAGGGAGGTGTTAGGTAGGACATGGAGGTGTCAGGTAGGACAGAGAGGTGTTAGGTAGGATAGTGGGGAGTCTGGTAGGGCAGCGGGGTGTCAGGTAGGAGAGACAGGTGTTTTTTTGGACAGGGGTGTCAGGTAGGACAGGGGTGTCAGGTAGGACAGAGAGGTGTCAGGTAGGACAGAGAGTTATTAGGTAGAGCAGGGAGATGTTAGGTAGGACATGGAGGTGTCAGGTAGGACAGAGAGGTGTCAGGTAGGACAGAGAGGTGTCAGGTAGGACAGAGAGTTATTAGGTAGAGCAGGGAGATGTTAGGTAGGACATGGAGGTGTCAGGTAGGACAGAGAGGTGTTAGGTAGGATAGTGGGGAGTCTGGTAGGGCAGCGGGGTGTCAGATAGGAGAGACAGGTGTTTTTTTGGACAGGGGTGTCAGGTAGGACAGGGGTGTCAGGTAGGACAGAGAGGTGGTAGGTAGGACAGAGAGGTGTTAGATAGGACAGGGGTGTCAGGTAGGACAGAGAGTTATTAGGTAGAGCAGGGAGGTGTTGGGTAGGACAGAGAGTTATTAGGTAGAGCAGGGAGGTGTTAGGTAGGACAGAGAGTTATTAGGTATAGCAGGGAGGTGTTAGGTAGGACAGAGAGTTATTAGGTAGAGCAGGGAGGTGTTAGGTAGGACAGAGAGTTATTAGGTAGAGCAGGGAGGTGTTAGGTAGGACAGAGAGATATTAGGTAGAGCAGGGAGGTGTTAGGTAGGACAGAGAGGTGTCAGGTAGGACAGAGAGGTGTCAGGTAGGACAGAGAGGTGTTAGGTAGGATAGTGGGGAGTCTGGTAGGGCAGCGGGGTGTCAGGTAGGACAGAGAGGTGTCAGGTAGGACAGAGAGGTGTCAGGTAGGACAGAGAGGTGTCAGGTAGGACAGAGAGGTGTCAGGTAGGACAGAGAGGTGTCAGGTAGGACAGAGAGGTGTTAGGTAGGATAGTGGGGAGTCTGGTAGGGCAGCGGGGTGTCAGGTAGGAGAGACAGGTGTTTTTTTGGACAGGGGTGTCAGGTAGGACAGGGGTGTCAGGTAGGACAGGGGTGTCAGGTAGGACAGGGGGTGTCAGGTAGGACAGTGGGGTATCAGATTGAACAGCGGATGTCAGTTCAGCCGTAAGTTTCAGGTGCTGACACTAGCTAAATGCAGCAAGTACTCGTATTGTAATAAATGGCTAGCAACCAATAGATATTTAAACGAAGCAGAAAATGCCAGTGATCTAAAACTCAGTCAATTGGTCTCAATGGATTGATCAGATCTCGAAACAGGATCAGAAAGCTACTCGACTGAATTAACAAGTGGCATAGTGACCCTAGAGACACAATAAATGGAAATATTCTGTGCTTTGAACATCAAGGCTGCAATTAACAAAACCGCTTGTGGTTTGTGTCTGAGCATCTCGAGTGTTCCTCGCTTTTTTAATCCCAACCCACTGAATGAATAAATCGCGCTGGCGTTGATGCCAATCAGCTCGGTGCAGCTGCACTTTTAAGGCCGCCAACTGCTTAGCGCCCTCTCTGAGTTGAGCAGTGAGACCTATTGTTGCTAACCCGGCGTCAAATGGGGAGCACGAGCAGGCTAGCATGCTCAGTTGATATTTTCATAAACTGTACGTGTCTTACCTCTAAAATAAATACTATCGATTTTATTTCTCCTCCCAGATAATCGTATGGTCTAGACAGAGTCTAGTCAGTCTAGTTGGGCTGTTGCTGACAGTTAAAAAAACTGGCATGATAAAAAGGGCAGCATGTTAATTTAATATTCGAAATTTCGTTGCAATTCAACCAAATTTTAACCTTACATGTCCGGTGGCACATGAGTTTTTGATGGATTGATTGAAGGGCTGAAACTCACCTTAAAGAGCCGCCTGCCCACTAGAAGAGCCGCCACCATCTTTGAAGCGTCGCCAGAGCAGTTAACTTCCTTTGAAAAGCCGCCATCCCCTTTGAAGAGCCGCCACCTCCCCTTTGAAGAGCCGCCACCTCCCCTTTGAAGAGCCGCCACCCTCTTTAAAAAGCCGCCACTCCCTTTTGAAGAGCCGCCAGAACTTTTAAAGTACTTTTAAAGTGCTCCATTTTCAGAGCCACTAGCCATTTGAAGAGCCGCCCTGCACTCGAGAAGAGCCGTCACCCCTTTGAAGCGCCGCCAGAGCCGCCGCTCTCCTTTGAAAAGCCACAAAACCTTTTTAAGAGCCACCAACCCCTTGGAAGAGCCGCCAATCCCATTGAAGAGCCGCCAATCCCATTGAAGAGCTGCCAATCCCTTTGAAGAGCCGCCAATCCCTTTGAAGAGCCGCCAATCCCTTTGAAGAGCCGCCAATCCCTTTGAAGAGCCGCCATCGCCGCTTTGAAAAGCCGCCGCAACCTCCATTTTCAGAGCCACTAATCCCAATTTGGATAATGTTCCCCCGCACAGACCCACCTGCAATCGATCCAGCGCAATAGCCGTGATTGCGTAGGCCGACACAAACGCGTTGACCCCGGTGAGGGCGTTGACAACCTTGCAGAGCGGCTGGCCCAGATCCCAGCCCCTGTAGCGCTGGAACAGACGCAGCAGATTGAGCGGCTGTGTGAAGGCGCATAGGATGAAGTCGGACACGGCCAAATTGGCGATGTACAAGTTGCGCGGAGTGCGCATCCGCCTATGACAGCAGACGGTGTACACAACCAGGCAATTTCCCAGCATGCCGAACAGCATGAACAGGGCGTAGATGGACACGATCACCTGCAGCACGGCTAGCTCAGTCTGGTACTGCAGGTGCATTGTGCGCAGCTCGGCCTTGATAGCCCGCACATAGTCAGTCTGGTTGGTGCAGCTGAAGTATCTCAGGTAGGCGCTGGCTACGTCTGTCGGATAGACCGACTGAAGGTGGCTGAGACATTCGACTGTCGACTGTTTCAACATTCTTTGAATCTACTACGGAGTCAGGCGTTGCGGTAGAATCGAGGAAAATGCGGACCTCGTCGCATTATGGGTGGGGAAAAGTGAGGTGCTACCAGAGCCTGCAAGGCGTGCTCTGATTGGACGATGCTGTCATTTGCTGATTTACGTTCTCTAGAGTGTGATTCGCCGTACTTATTTGCATTACCAAACAACTAGCTAGGATCACCAAGGAAAAGTTCTATTTACTTCTTATCAGCGTATTTACATGTTAAAAATAAAATTTCTAACTAATACTCTACAGACTGTCGGAACAGGAAATCCCAATAGGGATACACAAAACAAATTTTCATACAGATCTCATCTACGAAGCCAAACAAAACATACGAATGCATATAATTTTATTATGCATTACAGAAACTTATTGTAAAATAGCATAAATAAAGTCATATTTTAACACTTCGCGAGAAATCTATACAATAAGTAGTCGTATGAGCGACCATAGGTAGTTCAGAGGGTGAGTGGCAGCGTGTTTAACGCACTATGGTCTTGAAATTTAAGCCCTTGTGGGCCAACCTCCATGGCACAGTAAGAGTGTGCCCTGCCTGACGGTGCTAAGTTTAGGGCAGATGTACACACCTGTGTGAGTGTGTGCCTGCGTACGGTATTTGTGTGCGTGTGTACTCAGGAGTCAGCGGAATGGGCAGAATTGCCTCCTAGCTGGATGAGTGTCTAGCGTCACCAAATAATGCGCCATTGCCTGCAGCCCTCCTGCCATTATTATTATATATAGATAGTGCAGTGGGATCCGAAGTGAAAATGCAACGCAGGCAATGTGTCATATGGAAGAGCAGGCGCTTCCGCTTTGAGGCTTCTCAGCTTCATAGAGGCTTCACTGCTCCCAAGCAGGGCAAAGGAAATGGCCAGCAATGTCCCATCGAAGAGAGGTGCTGAGAAATCTGACTAAACATGTGTCGAATTCTCCCAGTTCGATGGCGCGGTCATACCTGGCGAGCTTCGTGATGAAATTAGACCTGTGCCACTGTCGCCACGGGGAAAATAAGCCCCACTGTAATAAGTTTCGGCCTCGATGATTCAATGGGAGTTTTTTTGCTCCCGGCGTGACTACAGAGAAAAGGGCTAGTGCTCGAACACAGGTCTCGCAGGACTTCAGGAGTATCATTGCTGGGACCGCCCACTGGGCTTCCGACTGGATTAAATTTCCAACCCTCCCGTCCATGCAGTCCTGCCGCAGGTCCGTGATCTCTCTGTGAAAACACCGCCTCACAGCCAGTCCATGCAGGTGATGTAGAATCATCTGTTGAGCACGCGGCCCGCCAAAGGAATCATCCGAAACAATAGGCACAACTAGAAATAATATGCGACCAATGCTCTCTTTATGTCAAGTAGGCTTGAGTCTTGGGTCTTGAAGACTCACCCGTTTTGCCACAATAACCCGCTTTGCCACAATCACCCGCTTTGCCACAATCACCCGCTTTGCCACAATCACCCGCTTTGCCACAATCACCCGCTTTGCCACAATCACCCGCTTTGCCACAATCACCCGCTTTGCCACAATCACCCGCTTTGCCACAATAACCCGCTTTGCCACAATCACCCGCTTTGCCACAATCACCCGCTTTGCCACAATCACCCGCTTTGCCACAATCACCCGCTTTGCCACAATAACCCGCTTTGCCACAATCACCCGCTTTGCCACAATCACCCGCTTTGCCACAATCACCCGCTTTGCCACAATCACCCGCTTTGCCACAATCACCCGCTTTGCCAAAGTCACACGCTTTGCCACAATCACCTGCTTTGCCAAATTCACACGCTTTGCCACAATCACCTGCTTTGCCAAATTCACACGCTTTGCCACAATCACCCGCTTTGCCACAATCACCCGCTTTTCCACAATCACCCGCTTTTCCACAATCACCCGCTTTTCCACAATCACCCGCTTTTCCACAATCACACGCTTTGCCACAATCACCCGCTTTGCCAAAGTCACACGCTTTGCCACAATCACCCGTTTTGCCACAATAACCCGCTTTGCCACAATCACCCGCTTTGCCACAATCACCCGCTTTGCCACAATCACCCGCTTTGCCACAATCACCCGCTTTGCCACAATCACCCGCTTTGCCACAATCACCCGCTTTGCCACAATCACCCGCTTTGCCACAATCACCCGCTTTGCCACAATAACCCGCTTTGCCACAATCACCCGCTTTGCCACAATCACCCGCTTTGCCACAATCACCCGCTTTGCCACAATCACCCGCTTTGCCACAATAACCCGCTTTGCCACAATCACCCGCTTTGCCACAATCACCCGCTTTGCCACAATCACCCGCTTTGCCACAATCACCCGCTTTGCCACAATCACCCGCTTTGCCAAAGTCACACGCTTTGCCACAATCACCTGCTTTGCCAAATTCACACGCTTTGCCACAATCACCTGCTTTGCCAAATTCACACGCTTTGCCACAATCACCCGCTTTGCCACAATCACCCGCTTTTCCACAATCACCCGCTTTTCCACAATCACCCGCTTTTCCACAATCACCCGCTTTTCCACAATCACACGCTTTGCCACAATCACCCGCTTTGCCAAAGTCACACGCTTTGCCACAATCACCCGCTTTGCCAAAGTCACACGCTTTGCCACAATCACCTGCTTTGCCAAATTCACACGCTTTGCCACAATCACCCGCTTTGCCACAATCACCCGCTTTTCCACAATCACCCGCTTTTCCACAATCACCCGCTTTTCCACAATCACCCGCTTTTCCACAATCACACGCTTTGCCACAATCACCCGCTTTGCCAAAGTCACACGCTTTGCCACAATCACCTGCTTTGCCAAATTCACACGCTTTGCCACAATCACCTGCTTTGCCAAATTCACACGCTTTGCCACAATCACCCGCTTTGCCACAATCACCCGCTTTTCCACAATCACCCGCTTTTCCACAATCACCCGCTTTTCCACAATCACCCGCTTTTCCACAATCACACGCTTTGCCACAATCACCCGCTTTGCCAAAGTCACACGCTTTGCCACAATCACCCGCTTTGCCAAAGTCACACGCTTTGCCACAATCACCTGCTTTGCCAAATTCACACGCTTTGCCACAATCACCCGCTTTGCCACAATCACCCGCTTTTCCACAATCACCCGCTTTTCCACAATCACCCGCTTTTCCACAATCACCCGCTTTTCCACAATCACACGCTTTGCCACAATCACCCGCTTTGCCAAAGTCACACGCTTTGCCAAATTCACACGCTTTGGCACAATCACCCGCTTTGCCACAATCACCCGCTTTGCCACAATCACCCGCTTTGCCAAAGTCACACGCTTTGCCACAATCACCCGCTTTTCCACAATCACACGCTTTGCCACAATCACCCGCTTTGCCAAAGTCACCCGCTTTGCCACAATCACACGCTTTGCCACAATCACCCGCTTTGTCATAATTGCTCCGAAATTATGCTCCGAAATACCAACTCATGCCAACCGAATACCAGAATTGCCATTGCTGCTCAACCCTGGCTGCCCACAGTGCCGCAGTGACACTCAGATTTACCGCAACAAACATTTTTAAGCCAAAACATTTCCCTTGATACATTGAAGCACCGTAAGCCAGACTGTCAGCCCATACCACAGCCCATATCCATAAACACAATGTCCACTATAAATCTGATATAGTTTTATTGCACAACTGAGATAATCATTTTGCACCCAGATAACTTGCTGCCAAATTTGGCTACTATTTATTTGTATGGTTAATCAAGCTGACAGGAAAATATAAGCTGCATGCTATAGTCTTGAAAGACAAATAATTGGAGAGAGTTATAAGTGAGAATGGTTCGCAACAGTGCAGCCTTGCCGACTGTACATGAACGGATGTTTACGCATAGATAATTGTGCGCTGTCTGTAAAACAGGTCTGGCTGATGGCACTGCTGCATGTATGTAATAATTCACTTTCTCTATTCCAGTGGACAATCGCAGATAATCAATTTTCAGTCGTGATAATTGCTCACGGGAGTCACGTTCGTAAGTAGTTCGCCTTGGAGCCGACGGCAAACGATTATAACAAGAGTTGCTACTGGGGCTCCATAAAGAACATGCGACCGTCACTGCATCGAGACAGCGGTTACCTAGACGACTTCGCCGATGACGGTGCCAGTAGCATTTGCTACCTTGACGAGGACATTAGCGGAGACGGTGGCATCGCTGCCGGAGTCGACGGTGATGATGGAAGCAAGCGAGGCTGCCTCGTGCGCGGGGTCTGTCTCTTCGGGAATGCTTGCCTCGCGACGGTAGGCCTGCTAATCGCCCTGCTGCCCCGCCTGCAGCAACATTTGGCCGGTAATTCCTACTGCCTGCAGCCTCTGATGTCTGCCGCCGGGCTCGCACTGACGATCTCTGTCGCCTGCCTGCCTTTGTCTGCTGGCTTGGCAGGCTTGATCGCCACGGTAGCTAACAGGCGGGCTCGCCTCGGACATGCTGTGGCTGCGGTGCTGGCTACATTCTGCGCTCTGGTGGCTGCCAACGCTGGCGTCCTGCTGGCAGGAGATCGACAGCTGGCTGAGCGCCTGTTGACCGAATGTGGAGGCGCCACCGGACAGGCGGCTCTCGGCGTTGGCGCCGCCTCTGCGCTGCTTCTGTTGGGTCACTCGGCTTTAAGCTGGACGTGCTACTATAAGTACTCTCGAGCGAGTGCTTACGATGGACAGTACAATCTGGCGAAGCTCCGGCGACAACGATTGCGACGTAGGCGACTGCAGCACAGACACAGGCAGCGACAGCAACTCATACTTATGCAGCAGGGAATCGGCGCAGCTGGACGGTGTCCAGGCAGGAGACCTTTGTTGCGCACAATGAGCAGTCATAATGAAAATACTTTGATTGAATTTGAATTAACTCTGTAGAAACTGGTTCTAGAAGTTTTTGTAGTTGTATTTTTCTTGTGCTAGTTTCTGTGCTTTTTGTTTCCGATATATAATTAAATGCTAAGTTCTCAAGAATTAACAACATTTTATAATAAAGTACGTTAAAACCGATGATCTTTTTGAAAATCCGAGTTTATACAGTTATTTTCTAGTGTACTTTTAAACAGCGTATGCAGTTAAAAGAAAATACGAGTAGTATGGTATAGTACAGTGTAAATGTGCATGCATCTTAGTGAAAAATAATAAAGAAATCTAGAAAAATTTTACGATAGAAATATACTATTATTTGCACTGCACACCCGTACGTGGGCGCATTGACAGCTATAAAACAAAGAGCTAGTTTCAAATTTCTTCATAATTCATAATTAAATAATTAACTTTCGCCTTATAAAAAATGTACACAACCCGTGTAAATAAGTTTCGCATTATTTTCACGGTGCTGTCTGCATAACTTTGTAAGACACTAGATCACTAGATCTCTGACACTTCTATCTTATAATTTGAGGCTGAGCTATATAGCTACTATTTGTTGACTTGACGATTATTAGAAATAAACTTTAAGCAACCTAGATAATACTATAATACTTATCTATTATACTTACTTACAGAAGTACAAGAATCATAATCAGACACACAGTTACGTACAAAAAACGAGAATATTATCTTCACCGTGCCGTGTGGTGTAAGCAACGAATGCCGATTCCTTACTGGGTAACTACAAAAGTGGATCCAGACCCAAAATCGTCCAAAGCCGAAAAGTGAGTCAATAGTAACTAGATGCTGACGCAAGCCATATTATGATACAAAAATCTATAAATTTCAGAAGGAATCGTGTAGGTCATTTATTCGCGTTATTGACTGCCAAGGACTTTAGTTTTTGTTTGAACGGAGTTATAATGGTCCAGAGCCTAAATCTTATAGATATTTAGTTAAATTAGGCAGAACCCTGGCCAAAATTAATTCAAGGACTACTTAAATATATACGTTACTTGAGTAGTCCTTGAATTAATTTACATTGAATCTTTTACGTGACTCTGTAAAGTTTCACTTTAAAAAATGCTAAAATTTTTTCACAATTTAATTTCCACACGAATTAACCATATAACTAGGAACGTTAAATCACGAACAATGTTAATTAACGAATTGACCGGGTTACATAACACAAAGTATTATTATTTTATACACAAAAATATTGTCAACCGCATAGCTAGACATACTTCATGTTTTGATGTGTTACGGAAAGGGAATCATAACAATACTCTTTTATCACTTTTCAATACAATTTTTGTTTCAATACGTCCTGTTCTACGAATGTCATTTCAAAAACCTTGCAAGATCAGCAAATCTCTTAAAATAAATACTTATAGCACAACTGTTAAGTTATCGTTCTGTTTGATAGTTTTTTATTTCAGTAAAATAATGCTTTAATATTTATATTTTGTTTCCATTTTGAGTTCGTTTTGGGCGCATAATAACCGTGTAGGCCTGGTTCACTCATCAAGATCTATTGCCATTACTGCAGTTGCAATATTTAAGCGTAACTTTTAGTCAAGTCAGCATAAAAAATGACACACTTGCCGCTCGTTGGTTGTATCTTTGAAAATAAAGTACTTTGCTCGCTATGTCTACCATCTGTGGCAATTGCGATCCTTACTGGAGTAATATTCTTTCTTTTTCGAAAGCCAAAGCAGCCCCAACCCCAATATGTTTTTGATGATGGCGAAGCTGTCCCATTCATCAAGAAAAAAAAGCAGCAGACAAGTTCCAAGTCTTCTGTGAATCAGTCGGAGCAAAAGGAAGCAAAGGTACAGAGACGTTGATATTAAAACATGATGCACATATACATATTAGAATAGATCTTTACCTTTGTGATCACCTGGCTGGCTGGCTACCATTATTACAATGGCAATCTAATGTTTTGTAACCTATTTCATAACAGAATTGTAAACACAAGCGAAGTCACTCAGCTATCTAGCCTGGTACTTACATAGCTAGGACTAGTAGGATACTAGAAGAAGTCTAGGCAATCTTCTAGTTACACCCATTTAATTCGAATTGATATTATAATGACAGATTTAATATATTCTTTATAGTAAAAATATAAATGTCTAACAACCAGTAAGCCACTCAGATATCATAGAAGTGGGCTCAAATGGCTTAATAGTATGTCACCCAGAAAAAAATTGCCAAAAGAACACTAGTTATCAAGCTATACCTAAGCCTAACAATGCACAAATGAAATAATATTTCTTTCCTAGCCTTTCCTGTCCCTTCTTCTACTTTCTCTTTCCTTGGTTTTGGCCATAGACATTTCACTGCACTGCCATGTCATTTGTCATGTCATCAAACTTGTAGTAGTTCAAGTGTTTACTCACAATAGCTAAGAATGCTATAACCTTTTGTAAAACAATTAAATGTACTAAGCTAGAGGTTTACCTAAGTCTAAATATAGTATTTTGAATTGCTAGTCTAGTTTTGCTATTTTATGGATTTTTTGGTTTAAATACAGAGTATTTAGCTAGCTACTCTCATTGTTAACCAGATATGAAATAGGCATAAATCATATTTATCAATATAGTCTA
Organism: Macrostomum hystrix; assembly: GCA_950097015.1. Classification (NCBI taxonomy): domain Eukaryota; kingdom Metazoa; phylum Platyhelminthes; family Macrostomidae; genus Macrostomum; species Macrostomum hystrix. Next base: position 528,990 of record CATNEN010000025.1, on the reverse strand, counting down.
GACTATAGATTAACCATTTTTTTAAAACTTAGCATGATTTTTTTATTCTAAGAGGCTTGTTTTAGGCAATTAAGCGCAAAATTTAGGAATTTACTAATAATAATAAATGCTTAGTGCTTACGTTTCAGACCAGAGTTTAATTTGGTCAATAATAATGTGGTTTTAATTATCATGGCCTGGAATTAAAACTATGGTAGCAATATTAGCAATTAAAATTTAAGTATTCTAATTCTTTTCTATTCTATTCTATTCTATTCTAATTCTATTCTATTCTAAAAGTTCAGAAACTTCAAATTCTCAAATTCATCCTTATTTTTATTAGATAATGCAGAGTTGCTATTACTATGACTATTACTAGCTGCTTTTTATTAATGCTATGTAGCATATTTACTAGACCAATAAGAATTGTATTAGTAATAAAACCACTTCTAAATTAAACTCATTGTTTTCCAATTGTAGACAAAGCAGCCTGGTTCAGCTGGACCTGCTAAAGTCAAGGGTCAGCAGCAGGGCAATGCAGCCCCAGTATCAGCTGCTGTGGTGTGTATACATTTGCTATATGATTTAAATAGCCATTTGATTAAAATTAAAGTCCATAAAATCTTTTTTAAAGAATTTAATGACTCAGTTGAGTTCAATTGAGCAACCATTGATTTTGCAGACTGCCTCAGAGCCTGTGAGTGTGAAGGTCAGCGCTGCGGTCGCTCATCGCGCTCCACCAGCAACTGCCGGCGCTAGCGGTTCGGCTGATGGAGTTGGCGACTGGTTCGAAGTGACGACCGGTGGCAAGAAGAAGGCCGTAAAACAGGAGGAATCTAAGAAGGCCAAGAAGGAGGCCGATGCAAAGAACAAGACTGCTGAAGAGAACAAGGGAGACCCTAAGAAGAAAGAAGACCAGAAACAGCTTGAAGAGCTTAAGAAAAAAGAACTGAAAAAGGAGGAGCCAAAGAAGGAGGAGTCAAGGAAAGACGAGCCAAAGAAGGAGGAGCCAAAAAAGAAAGAGCCAAAGAAGGAGGAGCCAAAGAAAGAGGAGACAAAGAAGGAGGAGCCAAAGAAGAAAGAGGAGTCAAAGAAGGAGGAGCCAAAGAAGAAAGAGCCAAAGAAGGAGCCAAAGAAAGAGGAGCCAAAGAAGGAGGAGCCAAAGAAGAAAGAGGAGTCAAAGAAGGAGGAGCCAAAGAAAGAGGAGCCAAAGAAAGAGGAGCCAAAGAAGAAAGAGCCAAAGAAGAAAGAGGAGTCAAAGAAGGAGGAGCCAAAGAAGAAAGAGGAGGCAAAGAAGGAGGAGGAGGCAAAGAATGAGGAGCCAAAGAAGAAAGAGTTAAAGAATAAGGAAGAGCCAAAGGAGACTAAGCATAAGAAAGAGTCACCAAAAGCCGAGCCGAAGTCACAAGAGGCAGCAAAGACCACGTCTTCTGCCAAGCAAGATTCGGCTGACATTAGTGCCAACGACTCCGGTATGGGCACTAGTTTCATCGAGGTGTCCACGTCGCCACCGACTACCACAGCGGCTCAGTCGACGCCAAAGAAGAGTCGAAAGCAGCGCAAGCAGCAGATTGAAGTAGACGGGTTTGTACTCGCCGACTTCTCGCCGCCGTCTAGTGCCAGTTCGGCCTCTCTATCGCCGCCCGTGTCTCAGCATTCGGAACCGCCTGCGGCGGCTGCGGCCTCCCTAGCCGAGGTAGCCGACGAAAACGACGACATTGTTGTCGATGTAGGCGCTACTAGCCAGACCTCCGGCTCGGCCAAGAAGAAATTAAAGAAGACCAAGAAGCAGGAGGAGAAGCCGACTGCTGCAGTCGCCCTGATTGGTGCGGTCGACGCTCCGCCAGCTGCCGCGACGGCCGCAGTCCCGGGGTCCGACTCAGCCGCTGCGTGGGTTGACGCGCCCAGCTCGAAGAAACGTCGTCCTAGACGCGAGAATTGATTGGCCTGATCTCATTGTGACGGCATAGGCAATCAAAGAGAACTCAAAACTGATGAAAGACAAATATAGACTTTCTGATATCCCTATCAGTCACTCCCTACCTAAATTCTCCATTGTAACGTTCAAGTGGCAGTTCTTATATATCTACTTTTATATTTTTGCATTACTTGGTGGCGGTAAGGTCTGACCCCTATTACTTTTTTTCTTGATTTTGTTTATTTATTTTAAGTGTCTGTATGAATTGGCACAGAACATTTACCGGACTCTAAGAGTTTTAAGAATTCGATTATTGTCTTTTTGAAGAGATAATTAGCAATTTCAAATTAACTGACTTTTCTTGGCTTACTTTACTTGCAAAACTTTTGTTTTACTTTCACTGCTAATATAATAGCTATTTAAATAAAATTTAAGATCTATAGCCTATAATTTATTGATTTACTTTGATTGTGATTATGTTAAGTAGAGAAATTTTCTGATGCAATCTTTATTTCCAGGTCCTTAACATGTGCTCTTCCATTCCCTAATTTGCTTTCATTTTTCTGCAACTTGGGCTTCTGTTCTGCTACAGTTGTTAAGGTGTATGTTGGAGTTTTTTTTCCTCCCATCTGTGTTATTTGACTGGCTTTCCCAACTCTGGTTAGGTTAACCAGATATAACCTAAGATTAACTCAAAAAGTTTCTGTGATTAAATGATCCACCGAATATAATTTGCTAATCCTCCTAAAATCATTATAGATATTGAGTTGCGAATTTCGTCAGTCTAGTATCTAAGTTGAATCTGATCAGGTCTTATCTTAGCCTATATATGTGCCACTAACCTTAATGCTTACCTGGCTGCTGCTGCTGCTCCTGACTTCTAAGATTTTCACTCTAAATGTTAATTTTTATCAATCTATTTATTCACTGATTTGTCATTAATTAGTTTGATATAGATTTTATTAATCATTTTCTGGTCTTCTGCACTCGATTGCAATAAAGTTGTAGCAGATTACACTTTTAAAAGTGAGAAGTCTGAATTAGATTAATTAGTTAAACCGGAGCACACTGCAATGCTAGTTTTATTTAACTTTCTGCCAATACTTGTAACTCTTGTTTGCGTGATTTTTCTTCCCTAAAAGGTTTTTTTCCGGCTTACAGTCTACCTTACGCAACTTTTCGTTCTGATATTTGCTGCTGCTGCCGACCCCTCGATCGTCATACCTGACCCTCAATCTGGTCCAAACTGATTCTTGTTTTGCTTTTTTAATTGCTTCTCATAATATTGTTAAAGCGTTTATCGGTAATTTTGTGTTTACCTACTGATTGCTTCACTGAGTGCTTGGTACAGAATGGTGCATCCTTAAAAAAATTCTCACCAGTTACACGTTTGTTTTTAACTGAAACTTCCTTACTAATTGTCTATTATTAGTTAATCAAAATTTCGAATATTCAGTGCTTAGATAATGAGCAATTCATTCAATTTATGTAATTTAAATTTAAGGTAAGATTTTGGGATGGGTAACTAGGTGCTTCAGAATTAGCATGATTAATTAGCAGCAAAAATCTAATTTTACTTATAAACTTCATGGTAAGGATTCTTAGGCTACATAGATGCTAAGCATGGATGAATTGACAAAGTTGTGATGGTTTTAGTGTGTAATCTAGAGGCATTACTTGCAAGAATGGCAAAAATTGTCAGATTTTCCTGATACACTGGCAAGGTTATTCTCCTGATCCTATTTCATAAATAGTTTGTTTGCCTACTTTCTTTAGTTCTGGTGATTTTTTCAATCAACAAGATATATATTCTAATGCATGGCAATGTGGAACGCGTAGGCGATTCTTTTGGCGACAAAATTGCATTGAATCGCTTTCGTTAACTTCAAATTGGATAAAGTATATAGTTTGTCCCGAATTTTACTTATTTTAAGTTGAATATATATTTTCCTTCTGTCTAACTGTTTCCAAGTTCTCAAAGGTTCTGCAAGCGAAACTCGTCATTCGGGGGAAAACTTTAACCCAACTACACAGCCTGAATTGACAAGAAAGGCAAGCATTGTCAGTTAGGCCTTAAAGAAGCAAAAACCTGCCTAATATGCTCATTGGAGCCCTCATTTGCAGTACAGTGGCGGTCGGCATCATCCGGCGACAGTCGATTCACACAAAACGAAAACGACAACAATATTGAGCTTTTGCGCAGCGTGCATTCCAAAGTGTTGTTCCATTATGTATTTTTTTGTCTGCTTGGTAAAGGTACAAGTCTTCTCTGATAATAGTTAGGCTTGTACACCTATGACGTGTTGAGTGATATGTACAAGCGGACACAAGAGAGGCCTGTATTGTGTATTGTGTCTGCATATTTTAATGGTCCGAAGCCGAAACTATAGGTACACTTTATTAGGAAGGCAGTGAGAATATATAAGGTAGAGCCGACACAGACAGCCTCGTGTAATAAGGTACCAAGTAAGTTTATCATCTCTATATTCTCTCGAAAACTTCAGTTTCATAAATCACATTGCTTTTGCTTATAGTACATTGACTTACTAACAAATCTGTGGTTCTTATCCGTAATCAAAAACTTGTTCAAGTTCGAATTTGCTCTGTAGTTAACTTTCTAATAAGCTCTGTTGCAACCAGGTGAGTAATATATGTGACTAAGTGATTGTTATATATTTTACAGTAGGAGTCTTAATTTTCTAAATACTACATATGAATGTAGCAACCCTCTAAACACGAGAGCTCTTAACTTAAGAGCGTTGCTACACTCCCAGCCGTGGTTTAGTTACATTGTTTTTCTGTCCGTGAATCAATGCCGTCCTTAAGTTCTTTTTGATTTAATATCGTTTTGTCTATTGTAGTGTTCAGTGCCGCGTTCCGGGGGTGTGGAGGCGGAGACCCCACATGACTAGTATTTTTTTTTCACAATTATGTCTTTGGTATGAACTAAAGGTCTTATGACTAGCTTTTTTATTTTTACCAGACTACCATCGACTGTGTCCTACAAAACAGTGCTATATAGATACATGTAGTGAGCTAAGGAAATGAGAAAGGTCTTCTCTTCGTTACCTGGCGGAATGATAAACGGACTTACTGGCGCCGAGATCGAGAAGTACATGGATGATTTCGACTTTGAGAAAGCTGCTGAAGCACTTTCTCTCGAGTATTTTGATCAGTTGGTTGACGAGTTGGATAAGGAATGTTGCATTGCCAGTTCCTGTATTATTACCAGAGGAGCTCATTAGAGCGTCTGAAAGGGGATCCATTAAAGCTGACAACACGCTCTGCGCCGGCGTATGTGCTACGCCTTTTCTATGGGACTTTGAAGAAGGTCAAGGGAGGTTTATACTCGCCAGCGAGCTTGCTATGCATTCGAGCAGGTCTCTCGCTTTTTTAAGAAATCGGGCATTCAACATCATTACAGAGAAGGAGTGTCTTGGTGACTTCATATGGACTAAGGACGATTATTGCACGCATTGAATGTCTATGGCCACGACTTTCTATATATCGGCTCATTGTACTACATCTATCACCATAAAAATCATATTATTACATAAAGAAACAAATAAATAACATTTAGCATGGACGTCAGCACTCGCACCTCGCGGGCTGTATATCGCAGCGCTCTTCCAATGAAACTGGTCCATTCAGACTGCCCAGACATCTCTGCGTCAATTAGTTAGCTGTTGTTCCAAATGAATAAGTTTTGTTGAAATGATGCGTTATTGCACATTGTGTAGATCTGTAAATAGCAGAAAAGGAATTTATTTTTCTTATGCTATAGTCCAGTAGCAGGTAATTATTAATAATTGCTAAACAAGCAACTTTATTAACCGAAATTTCTTATAACAACTTTTTTTCAGAGTTGCCCAAGGGAAAATGTCTTCAATCACTGTAAAGAAGATGATGCAGTATAGTCCTGCACACGTCCTATTGATAGCTAGCTTTGCCGCGTGCATTTCTGGCTTAGAAAATTCTGGCGAAACGAAAGACTATTACTGTGACCGCTCCGGTAAACCTGTGGTCATACATGATGAAATATTCAATTTGAATCTCATGTACGAAGGCACTAAATACATACAGTCCGACATGGACTGCAAATTCACTATTAGTGATCCCAACAACACGGCTGGCTCGATGTACATGATTCAATTGGGAAGCTTTTTCAATTCAATCGAAGAATCCCTGACAATTATCGACGGCAATCGCACTCTACTGCAAAGCGCATTGAAATATGAACAGTTTAACACGGTTACTCGGACCAGCTCTGTAACAGTGAACTATTTCACAAAGTCTGTACACAGCCCAACGATCGGCAAATGGACCAGATTCACTAGATTCGTTGGATGCCCCCCAGGCTGGTATAGCATTGCCAGCATCTGCATCAGTCCGAGCTCAAGCAACATATTAACAGAGAAATCCACTTACAGAATCTGCCAGGGTATGTGCAACAGCATGCGGTCGAATTTGCTGACGCTGTCACTGCTGTCCTCAGCTGGAATTCGGAGCGTCAAGGAGCTGGCGGAGCGCATCCGATTCCGACACCCTGTTTGGATTGGCCTCACCGCCAACACAACGCGAGGTCCTGGCAGCCTGTACTGGCTGGACGGCACTCCGCTGCATGTGTGAGCTTTTTTGGCTGACGCTAGTGTAAAAATAATATTTGCAGTGAGGAGGCGATAGACATTATGTCTATTCCGCTGACCCCTGAGCACGTCCAGGCACACACTCACAGATGTGTGTACATCTGACTTGACGTTCTCACTGCGCCTTGGGGGTTGGAACTCTTAGGCGTAAATTGGGCACAAACCCATAAACCTCCAAATCGATGCAAGGAGTCCGACGTCCATGATGTTTCCGCTCTCCCATCCACTTCATCCAAACCCTGAACTCACTGAACAGGGGCGAATAATGTCAAGCGAAGGAGAAACATATGCGCAATGGTATTATAATTGCAATGGAAAAAAACTTTCCTTTTGTTGGCAGCTTGAGCTCAAGGGCTGCTGGTTTCTTATTATCGATATCTTCATAATGGAAATAAATCTCTGTAGTGCACGGTCTTGCAAGTGCATCAACGCCTAGGACGCGCACGAGTGTCTATGGCGTTGTTGTACGCCCAAGCCGCGTGTTCCTATCAAATTGACTAGCCAACAGTGGGGGGACTCTGCCATAGACAGTAGCATTATTGCGTCCTGTTGATTCGACAAGAATTATTGCTCTCTGACTGTTAATTGTCTATGGTAAAATCTCCATTATTTTGACTCAATTGTTAGCTAGGCTATATGACAATGTACTTTGCTAGAGCTTCAGTGGTTTCCCTTTTAATCTTTAGAAATGTATTTGCCATCAATTTAGATATCGATGCTACAACTGCCAATTTATGAACTTGTATGTTATATATTTACAGTTTCTAATGAACGGCTTTAAACAATTGATAACATTTGGCATGGGTGTAGGTCCAATAGGAATAGGTCTAATCATATTCTGGCTTTGAAAAAAACGAAGTAAGAATTTATTTTCTTACATGACGTTGCAGTGATTCCGCTGAGTGGATCCGATGTGACCCAGACGAGGCCTGGTCAACTAGCGGTTGCAGCGAAAATAAGCACTTCGCGTACCTATGGCTGACAGTGAAACCCTTTCTCTTTATGGACCGCAATTTAAGCTTGCATCATTACGTCTGCGCAATGCCGAGAGGTGGCACGGACGTATTCTTCCAGGTTCCGTCGCGCGAAACAGCGTCAAAGTTCCCTCTGCTGACACTGCTGGCACTCATCCCGTTCTGCATTCTGCTTCTAGTAGTCCTGTTCTGTTGTCTGCGACGCTATCGATTCAGAAGAACTGGCTCAATGATTAGCGATGCCTACCAGCCGATAGACTCAGATAGCCGGTCTCGAGGCTTCTTTGTTGCTATATTCACACGGGCTTAGCTAATGCTCCGTCACAATGTCAAGCTTCACAAGCTTTTGAGCAAGACGTGGAAGGTGAGTTATTTTAGAGGCTCTTGTATTTTTTTGTTTGCTTTCCAGATTGTTCTGTAATTTTCATACCACAGTAGACCGCCTTATTTTTTTAAAAGTATAAGCAAACAGGTTTTCAAAGATATACAGATCTTGACTACTTTGAAATTTTCTCGTAGTTACTAATATTTCAAATTGGTCAAATGCTAATTAAAGCAAGATACTTCAAGACTTGTTATGAATTTTCGTCATGCAAACCGATACTATTATTTTTCCTTGCATTGAATTCTTATAGCTATTATAATATTATGTAAAATGTTGCTATTTTGAGTTTTTCTTGGCGTACGCTGGTATGTAAAAAGGTACTATTTGTTTTTACTAATTATAAGAAAAAATAAATAATCTACGAGTATTTAACAAAGGTGTAAACATTATTTTTTTAATAAACTGAAGCTACGTTAGCTGTTACGTTTAAACAAAGAGTTTATGCACATCTTTTTAACAAAACACGCGATTTTAACAAAAACACGCATTTACTTCCCAAAATAGTATCCAGCTGTCTCGATAGACCGCTGCCACCTGGTCACCCACTTGTAGAAGGCCTGAGGTTCGTGCCCCACTCCCAGCATTCTTTGCCTGCTGTTCGGTGTCAAATCTGCAGCCAGCAATACTGCATGGAATTAACTTTTGGGAACAGCCAACAGTCCATCGGTACTAAATCAGCAAACGTAGGCTAGGTGTGGAGGGGGGCAGAGCGTGAACGCGTTCACCTCTCGCACAAAGGTCCCTGAGCTCGTTTGCACGGCGAGGTCGCACTTATTTAGGGCGCAGCCGCGGAGAGAAGTCTTGAGGGCTTGTCATGCAATTTAGAGCCCTTGAGAGTCAACCTCCAAGGCACTGTGAAAGTGTACACTGCCTGACGATGAAAAAGTCAGGGCAGATGTACACACCTGTGTGAGTGTGTGCTCAGGAGTCAGCGAAATGGGCAGAATTGTGTCCTCGCTGGCTGCGGGTCTACTGTCACCTAATGATGTTCCAGTGCCCACAAAGCCAGATCTTGGTAAATGTCTCTCAAGTCCCTCAAGTGACTTGAAAGTGAAAGCTCAAGTGCTTTAAGCACTCCAATGTCGATTTTTCCTGACTTGCAAAATTAAGAACATCTAAAGTAGAGGATAAAGACTGCCCACAAAAGGGCGTATTATAGTATTGTACAAAGTAATCTCGGCATCTCTTGTAGATTATCTCGTCCATAGACTATAGAGATAATTATCTACTAAAAGCGAGCCTAAAACGACTCGGGTTGCTCATTGGTCCCTAATGCCCACTTTTTCGTTTTGTACATGTTTTATTCCGTCAAAACCGTTGATGGAACGTTTTGACTACATGCCACTATAGTACCAGCAAACAATCATGTGTAGACAGGCCGACTTCGGGGTCAGGACTTCAAAGTCATCGCCAATTCGATTGATGCTGAGATAAAAATATCTACGAACGAACGAAGTATAGGAATCGCGTTCACTGGAATGCTGGCAATGACAAGCTTAAACAACAATTGTGCGATCATTCTCTACAATAGATAATATGTAATTACCTGCTGCTGACTTACTGCACTAATTCTATTCGTGCACTTTCGCATTGTGCAGTATTTGTGCGCGTGCGCTCAAATCAGTTTGATATCTCAAGTACTCGTAGTTTCAACTGACAGTAAATGCAATGCGTTAACTTGCAAGCTCCGCTATCAAATGGCTGATAAGGGTTAGTTGAAATGTGCATTGTATATAGTCCTGTAATAAAAAGACCCAACTCTCGTACACAGAAAGCGTAGCAGCACCTATTAAAGGTGGAGTTGCAGCTGAAACCACTATCGGGCCTTTCAGACTGCATTGGCATGGGTGAGATTAGGCCTGTTGGAGGAGCACTGCAGCAGCACGCGCTACGCCACTCGCTGACGGTGCCCGCCGGCTTCCACGCCACTCAGAAGCGCTACTCGACACCCAACGCTCGCCTCACCAAGGATGAATTGCGAAGCCTTGGCAACTCTGAGGTGCCAGTGCCGCTAATGAAAGCAATCAGCTCCGTGCCGCACGAAGGATTGTCGGCTAGAAATCCCGTTTGGATACAGGTGCAAGCTGCTCTCATTGGGGCGTTTAAGGGCCGGGCTAATCAGAACCTGGGCCACACGGCTCGCCTAGTGCGGATGCTGGCCAAGACAGTGTCGCCCGGAGTTGTGCTCGACTACCTGGAGAAGAGTCTGCTGAAGAAAGGCTTTAAGATTGTCTCTAGACGGCTCGACCGCAGCTCCGAGGACCCCGAAGAGCTGCTAGAATCTCTGGAGTCAGTGTGGCGTTTCTTTCACGGCCAGCTGGTCACCGAGCTGAAATGCATCCTGCAGCCAATGGGGGCCGATTTGCAGCTGCTGGACCGAGCACTCATGCTGGGCTTTCGCGACCAGGTGAAAAAACATATCATATTCAAATTGCTGAATCTGGTTTTAGTAGCTCGAACTTGTCGTCTAGAACTGTACTTAGTTTTCTTCTCTTCGTATACTTCCGAAACTTATAGCATAGCTTATGTATGAGTATCTTACCTACTGAGCATTGGGCCTTTCTTGAGTACAGCCGTTTTTATTCTGCAAAGCACTTAGAATCGCCCTAAAAATCATAGAATAAACTCTTTCTAAGAAAATCGTCTTTCCCCAAGAGAATCTTCCTTTCCGGGTTGAATCGTCAAGCCCAGATATAAGCAAAAACAGAAATCTTCCTCTATGAGATCCATAACAACCACAACACTCACGCATACGTGCGCATGTACACACTCCCACAGTTGTGTACATCTGTGCTGACTTTACATTGCCAGGCAGCTAACACTCCACTGTGACTTTTGGATATGTCCTCATAGACGTCAACTGAACCACAAGCCACAAGGCTTCTCTCCGCTCCCCAAAATAATGAGGCCTGGCCGCTGATTGGAGCTCAGGAACCTTGCTACGGGAGTCGGACACGCTACTGCTCAGCCTCTTATCTACCTCGCTCCCTAAGTGAACCATCTCTACTCAAGAGAACCATCTCTACTCAAGAGAATCATCTCTACCCAAGAGAATCATCTCTACTCAAGAGAATCATCTCTACCCAAGAGAATCATCTCTACCCAAGAGAATCATCTCTACCCAAGAGAATCATCTCTACTCAAGAGAATCATCTCTACCCAAGAGACGGACGATTCTAAAATACGAGCGTACCGCTAACAAGGCATCAAACAGAAAGCATTTTTTACAGTAATAAACGCAACTTGAGCGCTAAGACCAAAAATTGAGCGCTTAGTTGAAGAGCCTCTTGTGCCCACAGGTGCTTCTCCCAACTGGCATTCACAGTGTCCTACGGTCCGAGGCGGCCTGCGGCAGAATCAGCAGCCTGTCACCAGACTTCACCCGCATGCTGCTGGTGCTGCAGATGCACCGCGACTCGGAGCCGCCTAGTGAGAATGACGTCTCTCTGGAGCGAATGGTGGCCCTGGTTGTGCGGCCTTATATCGGCTTCCTTGGCGTCTACAATGGTGCTGAGGAGCCGGAGCTACGGGCGAACCTGTCGGAACTGGTGAAGACTCGTCGACGGCTAACCCGTCGCGCATTCGTTAGTAGAAGCTCAGTGTTTCGCCGCACCTCAGGAGCTGGCAGCGGCGTTGGCGGCAGCTCAGACAGCTCAGCGTCTATCGAGTCATCCAGTTTGACAGCGTCGGCAGCAGCCGATGCCGAGGGCATCACCATTGTGATGGCGGACGAATCCGACTATAGTGACGACGATGATGCCGACGATGACAACCGCGATACAGAGGCCGACGCCGACAACGACAGGGAGTCGAGCGTTAGAACTGGCCGAGCTGAGACGCCAACGCTGGAGGCCACCGCGGAGGCGTCGGAGGAGGACGACGAAGATGAAGATGAAGAAGACGCGGAAGACGACGAAGAAGCTGATGCCAGCGTTGCTGCTCGAGGGAGGAGTCGCTTCTCGTCTGAGCCGAATGCCGAATCCAGTGGCGCTGTGATTTTTGTCTAGCTGCTTCCTAGGTGGGGCCTAGTAAAGAACAATAGAACCGATCTTTCGCCTTAATTTAGTATCGCTTCTTGATTCTTCTTGATACAACGAATGTCCTCTACGAGGCTAATTTTTTTCGACTCGTAAAGGTAATTGTACTTTTAGTACTTTAGTACTTTTTGTTCGTTTGTACAGAAAAATTATGTTTTTTACTCTAGTCTTGTTGAGATAGTTTCATATATGAATTTTTTCGATTAACAAGTTAAGTTTCGATGTGAAGTAACATTTTGACTTATATTCATTATTTAAATGAATGAATGGAGTTTAGCAAATAAAAATCGTACCTGATAATTTTTTTTGACAGTTACCTTTTATTTGCCCTCTGCGAGTAGCTCTTAATTTATACCTGTCTACGACAAATGTGTTGGTAGTCCCTCAGCTATTGCGTGGCGCTTCCAATCCAGCTACAGCTTTTCAGTCCATGGACTGGGATCGAGGCCGCCAGACTGGGGCAACCCATTTTAATCTGCTTAACTGTCTCCAGGTGGTAAACATTTTAACTCCTCCCTGTCAGGGAATTTATTCATTTATTCTTGGTAATCGTAAGCTAAAGCATACAAAACTCAGCGATAAGTCCATGACGTACAACTATAGGCTCTGCCCGAAATGTCAAACAGGATTTCAAAACGAAGTTCAGATGCACTTGGGTTTCTTGAGTTTCTTCGATTTTATTTTACTATCCAAGAAAAAAAGCGGTAAAAAGATCACTCTATTTTCCAAATGGGGAAAGACCCAACTGCCTACGTCACGACTGCTCCCAAATCGAAGACCGATTTCATGAAATTCCAACATTTATATGAATCTAAATTTCTCGCCCTTTACAGTGAACTAATTTTTTATAGCCACCCGTCGTTTTAGATATTCAGCGATCATTGTCGAAAACCCTGCATGCGGACAAGAACAACTCTGCTCTGTATAAACCTGGTTGTCATCTTTGACCAGCTAATTCGCTTATCAAAGATGCAACGTACACGTTGCATACGCGAGCGTCTTACTTACAAAAATGTAAAAAAATAAGTTAAACAAATTATTTAAATAAGGACAGAACAAATTCTTTGACACTAACATAATATTTATTATCTTATAACATCGTTTTCTTCGTTTGCGCTCTATTTTTGATTTTCGCACTTTTTCAAACTTTCAATTAACCTGTTTGTGTTTCGTGACAAAAATATACTCGATACACTATATTGGCCAAACAGGCATCTTGCCTGAGCCAACTAATGCTACTAAAAAACAGAAGAACGAATAACTAAGGGGACCAAAACACATGCTTCGTAGAAATGCTTTTTACTTTACAAAGTAGAATATGACATGGAATATCTTGAAATATTAATTATTCCATGCTCTAAGTAGGCCTAGTACTTTACATAGAACAGAGAAATAGGAGGAGTTGATTATGCTACACTAATATCATAATTCATCACACGTCACTGCGTTCAGGCAGCAAGCAGCTAATTTCGACGGTCGATGTGAAATTTTATATGTAGAACTAGCTTTTGCTGATGACAGACGCTGCAAGTCAAGTCTAGTCTATGCCTTTGAAATTCTTAACGATCTAATATATTAAGAAATGTAACATTTCTGCTATTTTCTGTGAATATAAAAATAAATAATGGCACAGTGTTAGCTTCATTCCCTGATTTATAATAAATAATATGATTATTTGTGATTTAATTTTAACATTGTCATTAGTACCTACTTAATCATGATTGAATGATCCTAGACCTAGGTAGAAGGACCAGTCTGTTTGCTTTATTTGTTTGGGCCTGCTGCCTACCCATGTTATGTTTTTAGTTCAGATTATCATACCAAAGAGGGCAAAGCAGAGCTGAAATTAAATTTACATAGCAGACTAGTTGGAGTTTTTTAGGCTAAGTTTACTTTGTAGTAAATAGCTGATCTCCAAAATTTATCTAGCTAATTATTATTTTTTTCTCCTGACTAGGGCCTAAGAATTATGTAGCCTAACTAGCTAAGCTAAATAGAAAACATATGAAGAAAGCCAAATAACTACATATGTTATATAAATAAAATTACCACCCATGACAATTGTGTTGAATCCAGTAAGAGACATTTGCTACCTATACTAAGCATAGCCTGGTAGCCTAGTGGTAGGCCAGGCCTAACTACTGTACCAGGCTTCTTGAACTTTAATCCTATATATAGTTTTATCTTTGTAAGTTCATAAATCTGTCTACATTTTAGGAGTGCTGAGTTCAATTAAGAAATCCATTTTGATCAATCTAGCTATAAGCTTAAATATAGCTAGTAATACAATAGGCCTAGAAGCCACTTATTTTACAGTTTGTATCTACATTCTAGGCCTTGAAAGTGTGTTAGCCTAGTTATTTGCTTATTTATAAATTTTAGTTTGTTTCCTAATATTGTCATTTACTTTATCATTTGGTTGTATAAATTGAGCATGTACTTGCCACTCAGTGCCTAGCTAACCTAGCCTAACTGATGTATACATTCCTAAATGCCTAGCTTTTCCTATGGATAATAATAAATTTGATTGCTAGTAATTATACTTTTATGACACAATTACAATCCCCAAATTTACTGCTTAAAATTGTTTTAAACTGAGTAGTAAAATAATATAACTTTAATAGTAATAGTATGTTTTAGTAATGTGCAACCCAGTGATAGGTACCCATTGAGATCATCTCAAATTTGGCATTCACTGCTATATGATAGATAACATAAGCCTGCTGTATTATGACATCAATGACACATAGCTTAGCTGCAGGCCTCATCAGATTAGCCTCAGGTAAAATTGTTTTTGGCACAATTTACAGTCATCAGATGGACTAAAAATATTGAAAATAAGGTATTGAAAATTAAACTCAGTAAACTATGGAATTGCCACAACAGTTAGATGAAATAAAAACACTGGGTAATATTGTGTATTCATAAAGGCCTAGCTTTTCCTATGGCTAAAATTATAAATTGTATTGCTAGTCATTTCTATTAAGATTGGATTAAGATCGGTTTGTGGTTTATTTATTCTAGTGCATCTTGTTGGAAAATGCAATTACATTTTCCAAGCTAGAAGGAAAATTGTAAGAGCTCTTGTAAAATACTTTTGCCTGAATTGATTTTAGCTTCAAACTCTTAACCTCTTGCTAAGTAATCAAATGTCTAACCAATGTGTTTCAAGCTCTGCATAAAATAAATTGAGCTTAGGTGTAATTAGCATAGGCTAGTATATTTGAAATAAAAAAGGCTTTTTCATGATGAAAATAATATTTCTCCAGCTTCAGTCATCAAGATTGCTGCCCAGTCGGCAGCAGCAGCAGCGTGGCAGTAGTGGTGGTAATGGTGTACGCGAATCCGATGATGGCGACGGCAGAAGAGGCCAATCGCCTTATAGCTACAACAACCAGTTGAACCCGATCGGCACTGGCAGTTTCAGCAAAGTCTACATTGGCCAGGGACCGCAGGGCCGGGTGGCCGTCAAGCTAGTCGAATGGTGCTCTAAGGGCGGCATCAATTATGGCACGCTGCGCGAGTTGGCCGCGCTGAAGCGACTGCAGCGCTGCCAGCATCCGAATGTACTGCGCCTATTGGACATATTTGTATCTGAACTGGGCCAGACATTCTGTCAGCACCTGGTATTTGAACTGCTAGACTGCGACCTGCGCCAGCTCATGCAGGCTGGCGGGGATAAGCCTCTAGAACTGCGCCTGGTTGCTTCTCTTGGCCGTCAGCTGCTCAGCGGCTTGGCCCATCTGCACAGCCACAGGGTGCTGCATCGCGATATTAAACCGCAGAATCTGCTGCTAAATTGGAGCGCCACTGTGCTAAAGATTGGCGACTTCAACTCGTCGCGTGTGTGCGCTTGGGAACGCCATTTGTCCAGGGTGGCCACCACCTTGGCCTACCGGGCGCCCGAGGCTCTGCTGAGCGCCTCCTATGGCACTCCGGCCGATGTGTGGAGCGTTGGCTGCATCTTCTTTGAGATGCTCACAGGCGACTGGCCGTTTCCCTGCTGCAAGAGGGGCGAGGTGCACGCCGTCTGCTGCATTGCGGCCGCGGTTTTGGACGGCCCGTCCGAGCCATCAGGGTGAGCTGGTCACACAGCAGCTTTGTGGAATAGATTGTAGCTTTTGCCAAAAAATATCCTGGCTGGTTGATAAAATAAATAGTACTGCAGTTGGGCTGCGGGCAATGGCACATCATGAAAGTGACACTAGACCCGCTGCCAGCGAGGAGGCAATTCTGTCCATTTTGCTGACTCCTGAGCACACACGCACACAGATACTATACGCAGGCACACAGGCGTGTACATCTGCCCTGACTTTCTCATCGTTAGGCAGTGTACACTCTTAATGTGCCTTGGAGGTTCACAAGCTTTCTCTCAGCGGCTGCCTCCGCTCTTAAAAGTATTTGTTAACGGTATATTATAGTTTAGAGTTGTCAAATATATAGACAGATTAGGGACATGAGTATAAAGTGACTGTAGATGGATGGGTTGTAGTTCAGAATGGTAGATTTAAGTTTGAAGTGGTAGATTGTCCTTCAAAATGGTATATTGTTGTTCGGTATGTTGCGTCGGAAAGTGTCAGTTTGGTAGCCAATTGCTTATTGTGACGGCACCACTGTTTAATTCACCCACCCTCCTGCTCGAAGTTGCAGACGCGCCCTAGACGAAGTCGTGGACTTTTCAGGCTCGTTCTCTAGGCCCTGGCTGGTCAGCGCGGCGCGCCAGCACGCCACCGTCTGCTCTGGCATCGCCGACCGGCTGGCGGCCGCCAATCCAGCCGCTGTCCAAGCGGAGCCCGGCCCGCTGCTACTGCTTCGCCACCTGATGGCCTGGAGGCCCGCGGATCGGCCCACCGCCCTGGATGCGCTCAACACTTCGCCCTGGCTGCTCAGCGAGGCGTCGCAGCCGCTTAGCCAGAGTCAGGAGTCAGCAAAATCGAGGAACGGTCAAGAATTGAAAGACACTGACGATAGTCTTGAAGATGCCGACGATGGCCTTGAAGATGCCGACGATGGTCTTGAAGATGCCGACGATAGTCTTGAAGATGCTGACAATGGTCTTAAAGATGCCGACGGCAGTCATGAAGATGATTATGAGGGTGATGATGGCAGCAGTTTGTCGTCTTGGTTAACCTGCTCAGATTCAGCGTCATCTTCCGAGCTAAGCAGCAGCAGCAGCAGCAGCAGCAGCAGCAGCAGCTGTAACAGTAGCAGTTGTAACAGCAGTAGCAGCAGCTGCAGCTCAGCCACTGCCGCAGAGCTCGACTATGCAGAGTATATTAGGCAGGATGCCTTGTCGGCAGTAAAGGATGATGATGCTGTAAAATGTCTGTCAAGGAGAAAATGACATTACAGGAATGGCGGAGAAGCAAGTATAGGTTCATAATAAGTGTTTTGTCTGTTTTTCTGTCGGCCCATCGGTGTCTGCATTCACAATGTGTTTGCTTTTCCCTGTTCGTTGCTGCGTTTTTCCTATGCATTGATGTTCATTGAAGCTCATTTGCTTCCGACGCGCAATTCGATTCCAGATAGCACTGTTATTTTCTTAAAATTCAACCTTAAATTTTAACTATTTATTACGAAATAACTTTCGTTAAATTATAAGGTATCATAAAAAGGTTGGGCTATATTTTCTGGCGAGTCACGATTTTGGATAGTGACGAAATTTACAAAAAGTTTCAGAGCTTTGTTGAAATGTGCTATCTATTCAACGCTGCAACTGTATATAGTCTCTTATTGGTCTGTTTTGTAATACTCTGGTCTGCTCAGTCACTCATTGTTATTGCTGTAAATTAGAATATGATCAATTGAGCAGCTTTTATTTTATTTTTTAGTTGCCAATATCTGGCATACGAAAATTACTTTGTTCGATTCACAGCTCATACTTCCATTCTGCTACAAAAATAACTTTGATTTGTTACCTGTAAGTCTCTGCTCTACATTTTTGCAATTCTATTCTTATCTAAATCTATTTGAAGGGTGTGACATTTAATTCGTTTATTACCGCTTCCTGTCTACTCTTAGTAGGTTATTGTCTACAGTGCTTTTAAAAAGATTTTTTTTATAAAGGCTTACTTAAATCAAGCTCGGCATTTTCACCGGATTGAAATCTCATCTGGGTGCTTTAGAATCCAAGATTCCTGTCAGCATTTGACTGCTATTTTAACTTTGCTATATTTTTTATACTGTTTGCGAAATTTTCTAACATGATTTTTATACGTATTAGTGTTACATGGAAATAGACTCTGAACAGTTACGAAAGTGTGCAGCTGCTTCCTTCAACTCTATTTATGGCTGTACTTGTAAAGATGTTTACTTTCCGGTGGAATCGCCTTGCAAACTGCCCCTTTGTTTTCTGAATTTCTTATGAATCCTTTCAACAATAGCTAAAAATTTAGAATTATCTATCCCAGATCTTCAGGTAGCCTATCCACTCTTTCAGATCCTCAGGTAATCTATCAACTCTCACAGATCCTCAGGTAATCTATCAACTCTCACAGATCCTCAGGTAATCTATCAACTCTCACAGATCCTCAGGTAATCTATCAACTCTCACAGATCCTCAGGCTAGTACATCAGCTATCACAGATCCTCAGGCTAGTACATCTACTGTCACAGATCCCCAGGCTAGTACATCAACTCTCACAGATCCTCAGGCTAGTACATCAGCTATCACAGATCCTCAGGCTAGTACATCTACTGTCACAGATCCTCAGGCTAGTACATCAACTATCACAGATCCTCAGGCTAGTACATCTACTGTCACAGATCCTCAGGCTAGTACATCAACTATCACAGATCCTCAGGCTAGTACATCTACTGTCACAGATCCTCAGGCTAGTACATCAACTATCACAGATCCTCAGGCTAGTACATCTACTGTCACAGATCCCCAGGCTAGTACATCAACTCTCACAGATCCTCAGGCTAGTACATCAGCTATCACAGATCCTCAGGCTAGTACATAAGCTATCACAGATCCTCAGGCTAGTACATAAGCTATCACAGATCCTCAGGCTAGTACATAAGCTATCACAGATCCTCAGGCTAGTACATCAACTCTCACAGATCCTCAGGCTAGTACATCAGCTATCACAGATCCTCAGGCTAGTACATAAGCTATCACAGATCCTCAGGCTAGTACATAAGCTATCACAGATCCTCAGGCTAGTACATAAGCTATCACAGATCCTCAGGCTAGTACATAAGCTATCACAGATCCTCAGGCTAGTACATCAGCTATCACAGATCCTCAGGCTAGTACATCAGCTATCACAGATCCTCAGGCTAGTACATAAGCTATCACAGATCCTCAGGCTAGTACATCTGCTATCACAGATCCTCAGGCTAGTACATCAACTCTCACAGATCCTCAGGCTAGTACATCAGCTATCACAGATCCTCAGGCTAGTACATCTGCTATCACAGATCCTCAGGCTAGTACATCAACTCTCACAGATACTCTGGTTAGTACATCAACTCTCACATATCCTCAGGCTAGTACATCTGCTATCACAGATCCTCAGGCTAGTACATCTGCTATCACAGATCCTCAGGCTAGTACATCTGCTATCACAGATCCTCAGGCTAGTACATCTGCTATCACAGATCCTCAGGCTAGTAGATCAGCTATCACAGATCCTCAGGCTAGTACATCTGCTATCACAGATCCTCAGGCTAGTAGATCAGCTATCACAGATCCTCCGGCTAGTACATGTACTAGTACAGGCTAGTACATCACAGATCTCACAGATACTCAGGTTAGTACATCAACTCTCACATATCCTCAGGCTAGTACATCAACTCTTACAGATCCTCAGGCTAGTACATCAGCTATCACAGATACTCAGGCTAGTACATCCACAAAGTATAGTCTAATCAGCAGTCCAATGCCATAGATTTTTAAGGAACTTACCATCTCTAGGTGCTCAAAGTTGTGCGTCAGGTACCGTGGGTGCCTCTGATCCACTGAGCAGTGAGCACACGAAATGACACAAGCCTCGCAACATAGTGCAGCGCTGTGAGATTGATTCTATAGATTAGTCTAATCTGATGGAAATAATAAGACCGCAAGCTTGTCTGCTTCCTTGGTCCGTATATTAAATTCTTTGCCACATCGCTTCCGCTGTTGAAGAAGAGTTACTTAGTGAGGCTTGGCTGCCACGCTAAGGATGCATCGACCACTTCCGCACTCAATTTCGGCTTATTGCCCTCGCGTGCCTTCTCTATAGCTGCTAGTTGTCAGGGGCAACGGATGAGTGCGCCCTGAGCGGCATCGCCTTGGCTGTTTATTTATTGCCTAGTGCTGTCCTGATTGTCGGAGCAAAGTCGCTGCTGGAGAAATTGCTTTCCGAGTCTGCTACTGTGGCTCCTTACGGCTCCAAATCGTGAGTTGTGAATTGCGGTTCTTTGCATCAGCTTCCGGTCTCGGAAACCGCTAGCGAGTTCGGGTCTTGCGAGTAACACCGGCTGTGATTTCTTGAACACCTGTTATGAGTTCAAGTCTTGAACACCGGTTGTGAGCTCGGATTTTGAACACCGGTTGTGAGTTCGGGTCTTGAACACCGGTTTTGAGTTCAGGTCTTGAACACCGGTTTTGAGTTCAGGTCTTGAACACCGGTTGTGAGCTCGGATTTTGAACACCGGTTGTGAGTTCGGGTCTTGAACACCGGTTTTGAGTTCAGGTCTTGAACACCGGTTTTGAGTTCAGGTCTTGAACACCGGTTTTGAGTTCAGGTCTTGAACACCGGTTTTGAGTTCAGGTCTTGATCACCGGTTTTGAGTTCAGGTCTTGAACACCGGTTTTGAGTTCGGGTCTTGAACACCGGTTTTGAGTTCGGGTCTTGAACACCGGTTGCTAGCGCTAGTTTCTTTAGTGCTCACTGCGCATCCCCCCCAGCCATCAGTTCAGCATGAGGGGTAGCCAGATGAGCCTCGCACTGCGCACCCCCCCCCCAGCCATCAGTTCAGCATGAGGGGTAGCCAGATGAGCCTCGCACTGTGCATCCCCCCAGCCATCAGTTCAGCATGAGGGGTAGCCAGATGAGCCTCGCACTGTGCATCCCCCCCAGCCATCAGTTCAGCATGAGGGGTAGCCAGATGAGCCTCGCACTGCGCATCCCCCCCCAGCCATCAGTTCAGCATGAGGGGTAGCCAGATGAGCCTCGCACTGTGCATCCCCCCAGCCATCAGTTCAGCATGAACGGTAGCCAGATGAGCCTCGCACTGTGCATCCCCCCCAGCCATCAGTTCAGCATGAGGGGTAGCCAGATGAGCCTCGCACTGTGCATCCCCCCCCGCCATCAGTTCAGCATGAGCGGTAGCCAGATGAGCCTCGCATTGTGCAGCCCGATCACCTGGCAGCCGCCACCGACGCCTGCGCCTCCCATGACGGCTCATCTGCCGCCAAAGTTGTCGGAGAACTCAACTATGTCACCTCGACAGCGTCTAGCGGCGACGCAGTCGACGGCGCGTCAAATCCGCCGCCAGCTCTGCGCCCACCAGCTGGCCGAGCGCGACTGGCATGCCAGCGGCGGCCCCGGTGCCTTCGATCGCGCGCTGAGCCGCCTTAAGTGCGCCGTGACCTGCCCGGAGGCGCCGACGACGCTCAGCAGCCTGTCGGAGCTTCGCCGAATAGTCGGCATCGCTGGCCTGCCGGAGTCGGACTGTCGGCCGGCGCTGGCGTTCCTGGCTCGCTGGGACGAGATCGCCAGCATTGGCGACCATATAGAAGCCGCAGTGGCTCGCCCGCTTGCCAGAATGTTCGAGGAAGTCGCCGAGGACCCTGGCTGGAGGCTCTGCTGCGACTGGCCGGGAGTTCAAGCGCGCCAGCTGGTCAACGATTGGCTCGCCCGGCGATCCAAGGGCGCGGAAGCATCGTCGACAGCCTCTGAGATCGGCCTGCCGATGTCGGCGTTACTGACACGACAACTGGCTCAGGCCCTGAGAGTCTGCTGCCTCGCACTGCGCCTGAGTATCGAATCAGCGGCATGAATGCCAGTTATCTATCAGAACTGCCATGTAGATGCCAGTTGTCTATCAGAACTGCCATTTAGATGCCAGTTGTCTATCAGAACTGCCATTTAGATGCCAGTTGTCTATCAGAACTGCCATTTAGATGCAGTTGTCTATCAGAACTCTCATTTTGTTGCCAGTTGTCTAATAAGACAGTCATTTCCCCTTGTCTATCGAAATTTTCAATTGAAAACTGACATTCTCTATCAGCTTTTTGATTCACCTACACGATCAAATCTAAGAGCTGTGAGATATTTATGTAGAAATGAACAACAAGAAGCAATACGTTTTTGCAGATTTTTTACCTACTGTAAAAGTATAAGGCCTTTATTTAGCAATCGCTGTCTTGATCTGTCTGGTCGCTTTTCAGCCGGCAGTTGAAGCAATGTTTCTATTCCTAATTGTAATGAATTGATTAGACATTTTTGCCTGTGCTACGGGATAATTGCTAGCAAAAAATATGAATCAATGCAGGAGCTTCATTCTAGGAGCAAGGGAAAATTGCTGTCCATTTGCCGGCCTCAGAAAAGGCTTTCTCCCTTAACGTAATTTACAATTCACAGACAAAACGCCGAGGCCTCTGTGTGTGTTGCACTCATTAATTAAAACTGTTTAATCCTGCGCACAGCCACTTCCATGTCTTGCGTTTCATAATTCTCACAAGCTTCACTATGCCGCTTCACTATGCCGCTTCACTATGCCGCTTCACTATGCCGCTTCACTATGCCGCTTCACTATTCCGCTTCACTATTCCGCTTCACTATTCCGCTTCACTATTCCGCTTCACTATGACGCTTCACTATGCAGCTTCACTATGCCGCTTCACTATGCCGCTTCACTATGCCGCTTCACTATGCCGCTTCACTATTCCGCTTCACTATTCCGCTTCACTATGACGCTTCACTATGCCGCTTCACTATGCCGCTTCACTATGCCGCTTCACTATGCCGCTTCACTATGCCGCTTCACTATTCCGCTTCACTATTCCGCTTCACTATGACGCTTCACTATGCCGCTTCACTATGCCGCTTCACTATGCCACTTCACTATGCCACTTCACTATGCCACTTCACTATGCCGCTTCACTATGCCGCTTCACTATGCCGCTTCACTATGCCGCTTCACTATGCCGCTTCACTATGCCGCTTCACTACGCCGCTTCACTATGCCGCTTCACTATGCCGCTTCACTATGCCGCTTCACTATGCCGCTTCACTATGCCGCTTCACTATGCGCTTCACTATGCCGCTTCACTATGCCGCTTCACTATGCCGCTTCACTATGCGCTTCACTATGCCGCTTCACTATGCCGCTTCACTATGCGCTTCACTATGCCGCTTCACTATGCCGCTTCACTATGCCGCTTCACTATGCGCTTCACTATGCCGCTTCACTATGCCGCTTCACTATGCCGCTTCACTATGCCGCTTCACTATGCCGCTTCACTATGCCGCTTCACTAGTTCATCGCCTCAGACTGCGATTGATTTTTCAGGAATTAACTCTTGAATGTCATATTATTATTATTTCTCTATTCTGTTCGCTCAGGAGCAAGCCTCACCTGTAAGTGTGAGATACTGGCTTGATTCTCACCTGTAAGTGTGAGATACTGGCTTGATTCTCACCTGTAAGTGTGAGATACTGGCTTGATTCTCACCTGTAAGTGTGAGATACTGGCTTGAGTCTCACCTGTAAGTGTGAGATACTGGCTTGAGTCTCACCTGTAAGTATGAGATACTGTCTTGAGTCTCACCTGTAAGTATGAGATACTGGCTTGAGTCTCACCTGTAAGTGTGAGATACTGGCTTGAGTCTCACCTGTAAGTATGAGATACTGGCTTGAGTCTCACCTGTAAGTGGGAGATACTGGCTTGAGTCTCACCTGTAAGTGTGAGATACTGGCTTGAGTCTCACCTGTAAGTATGAGATACTGGCTTGAGTCTCACCTTTAAGTGTGAGATACTGGCTTGAGTCTCACCTGTAAGTATGAGATACTGGCTTGAGTCTCACCTGTAAGTGTGAGATACTGGCTTGAGTCTCACCTGTAAGTGTGAGATACTGGCTTGAGTCTCACCTGTAAGTGTGAGATACTGGCTTCAGTCTCACCTGTAAGTGTGAGATGCTGGCTTGAGTCTCACCTGTAAGTGGGAGATACTGGCTTCAGTCTCACCTGTAAGTGGGAGATACTGGCTTCAGTCTCACCTGTAAGTGGGAGATACTGGCTTGAGTCTCACCTGTAAGTGGGAGATACTGGCTTCAGTCTCACCTGTAAGTGTGAGATACTGGCTTGAGTCTCACCTGTAAGTGGGAGATACTGGCTTGAGTCTCACCTGTAAGTGGGAGATACTGGCTTCAGTCTCACCTGTAAGTGTGAGATACTGGCTTGAGTCTCACCTGTAAGTGGGAGATACTGGCTTGAGTCTCACCTGTAAGTGGGAGATACTGGCTTGAGTCTCACTTGTAAGTGTGACCGAGCTTGTCACCAAGCTTAAAGGCTCAGGCTCACTTGTATATTAGGATTTCTCAAACTAATAACAAATAGCTATCAAGTTAAAGAAAATCTGAGCGTCTTCAGAAAAGGAGTTAATTAACAAAAGCTAAACTAGTACTAAATGAAGGCGCCATTCTGATTCCCCTCAGTTCGGGAAGCTGATTGGGATATTAAGATCCGCCCCTATCTCATTTCCTAGAAGCATAATTGACGTCAGAATTCGGCTCTCGAGGCCATTGTGTTCGTCCGGTCGGCGTATTGCCTTAATTTGGAAATGGCTTGTTTGGTCGGGTCTGGTTGACAGGACACAGGCTGTCCTGCATCCGGGTTCCAACCCGCGCCTTCATTTCAATTCAGCACTAATATCCTATTCATAATATTACACACCATTGTCAGCTGAGAGATTTTCATATGTTAAGTCTGTCAGACTGATTCAAGATGGGATTTGAGACTGATTCAAGGTGAGATTTGAGACTGATTCAAGATGAGATTTGAGACTGATTCAAGATGAGATTTGAGACTGATTCAAGATGAGATTTGAGATTAGTTCAAGATGAGATTTGAGATTTGAGATTAGTTCGAGGTGAGATTTGAGATTAGTTCAAGATAAGATTTGAGACTGATTCAAGATGAGATTTGAGACTGATTCAAAATGAGATTTGAGACTGATTCAAGATGAGATTTGAGACTGATTCAAGATGAGATTTGAGACTGATTCAAGATGAGATTTGAGACTGATTCAAGATGAGATTTGAGACTGATTCAAGATAAGATTTGAGATTAGTTCAAGATGAGATTTGAGATTTGAGATTAGTTCGAGGTGAGATTTGAGATTAGTTCAAGATAAGATTTGAGACTGATTCAAGATGAGATTTGAGATTAGTTCAATATGAGATTTGAGATTAGTTCAAGATGAGATTTGAGACTGATTCAAGATGAGATTTGAGATTTGAGATTAGTTCGAGGTGAGATTTGAGACTGATTCAATATGAGATATGAGACTGATTCAAGATGAGATTTGAGATTTGAGATTAGTTCAAGGTGAGATTTGAGATTAGTTCAAGGTGAGATTTGAGACTGGTTCAAGATGAGATCTGAGACTGATTCAATATGAGATTTGAGACTGATTCAAGGTGAGATTTGAGACTTATTCAAGGTGAGATTTGAGACTGATTCAAGGTGAGATTTGAGACTGATTCAAGATGAGATTTGAGATTAGTTCAAGATGAGCTTTGAGATTAGTTCAAGGTGAGGTTTGAGATTAGTTCAAGGTGAGATTTGAGACTGATTCAAGGTGAGATTTGAGATTAGTTCAAGGTGAGATTTGAGACTGATTCAAGATGAGATTTGAGATTTGAGATTAGTTCAAGATGAGATTTGAGATTAGTTCAAGATGAGATTTGAGATTAGTTCAAGATGAGATTTGAGATTAGTTCACGAAGAGATTTGGGACTGATTCAAGATGAGATTTGAGATTTGAGATTAGTTCAAGGTGAGATTTGAGATTAGTTCAAGATGAGATTTGCGACTGATTCAAGATGAGATTTGAGATTTGAGATTAGTTCAAGGTGAGATTTGAGATTAGTTCAAGGTGAGATTTCAGATTAGTTCAAGATGAGATTTGGGACTGATTCAAGATGAGATTTGAGATTAGTTCAATATGAGATTTGAGATTAGTTCACGATGAGATTTGAGATTAGTTCAAGGTGAGATTTGAGATTAGTTCAAGGTGAGATTTGAGACTGGTTCAAGATGAGATTTGAGATTTGAGATTAGTTCAAGGTGAGGTTTGAGACTGATTCAAGGTGAGATTTGAGATTAGTTCAAGGTGAGATTTGAGACTGATTCAAGATGAGATTTGAGATTTGAGATTAGTTCAAGGTGAGATTTGAGATTAGTTCAAGGTGAGATTTGAGATTAGTTCAAGGTGAGATTTGAGATTAGTTCAAGGTGAGATTTGAGACTGATTCAAGGTGAGATTTGAGATTAGTTCAAGGTGAGATTTGAGACTGATTCAAGATGAGATTTGAGATTTGAGATTAGTTCAAGGTGAGATTTGAGATTAGTTCAAGGTGAGATTTGAGATTAGTTCAAGGTGAGATTTGAGATTAGTTCAAGATGAGATTTGCGACTGATTCAAGATGAGATTTGAGATTTGAGATTAGTTCAAGGTGAGATTTGAGATTAGTTCAAGATGAGATTTGAGATTAGTTCAAGATGAGGTTTGAGATTAGTTCAAGGTGAGATTTGAGATTAGTTCAAGGTGAGATTTGAGATTAGTTCAAGATGAGGTTTGAGATTAGTTCAAGGTGAGATTTGAGATTAGTTCAAGGTGAGATTTGAGATTAGTTCAAGGTGAGGTTTGAGATTAGTTCAAGATGAGATTTGCGACTGATTCAAGATGAGATTTGAGATTTGAGATTAGTTCAAGATGAGATTTTAGATTAGTTCAAGATGAGGTTTGAGATTAGTTCAAGGTGAGATTTGAGATTAGTTCGAGGTGAGATTTGAGATTAGTTCAAGGTGAGGTTTGAGATTAGTTCAAGATGAGATTTGCGACTGATTCAAGATGAGATTTGAGATTTGAGATTAGTTCAAGATGAGATTTTAGATTAGTTCAAGATGAGGTTTGAGATTAGTTCAAGGTGAGATTTGAGATTAGTTCAAGGTGAGGTTTGAGATTAGTTCAAGATGAGATTTGCGACTGATTCAAGATGAGATTTGAGATTTGAGATTAGTTCAAGATGAGATTTGAGATTAGTTCAAGATGAGATTTGAGATTAGTTCAAGGTGAGATTTGAGACTGATTCAAGGTGAGATTTGAGACTGATTCAAGATGAGATTTGAGACTGCTTCAAGATGAGATTTGAGATTAGTTCAAGATGAGATTTGAGATTAGTTCAAGGTGAGATTTGAGATTAGTTCGAGGTGAGATTTGAGATTAGTTCAAGGTGAGGTTTGAGATTAGTTCAAGATGAGATTTGCGACTGATTCAAGATGAGATTTGAGATTTGAGATTAGTTCAAGATGAGATTTTAGATTAGTTCAAGATGAGGTTTGAGATTAGTTCAAGGTGAGATTTGAGATTAGTTCGAGGTGAGATTTGAGATTAGTTCAAGGTGAGGTTTGAGATTAGTTCAAGATGAGATTTGCGACTGATTCAAGATGAGATTTGAGATTTGAGATTAGTTCAAGATGAGATTTTAGATTAGTTCAAGATGAGGTTTGAGATTAGTTCAAGGTGAGATTTGAGATTAGTTCAAGGTGAGGTTTGAGATTAGTTCAAGATGAGATTTGCGACTGATTCAAGATGAGATTTGAGATTTGAGATTAGTTCAAGATGAGATTTGAGATTAGTTCAAGATGAGATTTGAGATTAGTTCAAGGTGAGATTTGAGACTGATTCAAGGTGAGATTTGAGACTGATTCAAGATGAGATTTGAGACTGCTTCAAGATGAGATTTGAGATTAGTTCAAGATGAGATTTGAGATTAGTTCAAGGTGAGATTTGAGATTAGTTCAAGATGAGATTTGAGACTGATTCAAGGTGAGATTTGAGACTGGTTCAAGATGAGATTTGAAACTGATTTAAGATGAGATTTGAGATTAGTTCAAGATGAGATTTGAGATTATTTCAAGGTGAGATTTGAGATTAGTTCAAGGTGAGATTTGAGATTAGTTCAAGATGAGATTTGAGATTAGTTCAAGATGAGATTTGAGACTGGTTCAAGATGAGATTTGAAACTGATTCAAGATAAGATTTGAAACTAATTAAAATTTCGTCATAAGAGGAATGATGTGCTATATCGTGACAATATTTAAAGGTAAACTTTCACTGATGAAGAGACTAAATCTTTCAGGTTGATGTTGTTAATGGTTTTTTGCAGTTGTTTTTGCTAATTGAGTGCGTTAATTTACAAACATTTTGTCCCAGACCTAATTGGAGTTGTCGTTTCGCCCTTATTAGGAATTTTCTTTGCACGCATATTTACTTTAGAAGCTAATCCTAGAATTCAATCACTTAATCCTGGCTAGCAGCAAAAATGCTGAAATTCCGAGCAACAACTCAAACGAGACTGCTCAAGCAGATGCTTTGATATCGGAGATCAGTCAGCATTCAGATAGGAGCGTAGCGCCCTTGTTCGTTGCGAGTTGCACTATTATCGCGTTGCCTCGCTGCTGCTGCTGATTTGCTAGCTACGCCAGGTATGCTAAAGTGATTTACCTGGCTGTTACTTAGCTAGTGAGCCATACCTCCATCTCTCTCTGGGCTCTCCCACGCAGTCTCTCTTGCTCTACATCAGAGGCGCGTATTTCTGAAGCCGTACAAAACCTTTCTGCGCTAACGAAGCTGCAGCAGCTAGCAATTCATTCTCTGCTGTTTCCTGCGGGCCTTTTCCTCTCTCTCTCTTGTCCGACCTGCAATCCACAGTGATGTACGAGTATTAGCGACACTTTTCCGGCCCTTTTACATTGAGCTCCAAATGTAGCTCGAGCCCAAGAATGCTCAGGATGGCTTTGTTACTGAGGCGAGCTGGGCATTCGTAGCAAGCGTCAATATTAGGGCTGGAAATGACAACCCTAGCCAGGGACCAGAGTCATAACACGAACTGACGAGTCCCAGATGCTATGATTCAGAAGTCCATGCTGTTAGCTGATTTTCATTGACATTGAATAAGACATTGCCTACTGAATTCACATTTGAGAAGCATTTTATTGAGATAGCATAGACAGCTGCTTAATTTCAGCAATAACTAATTCATCAAACCATAGAAAATAGTTCAACTGGAGCGCTTAAAAATTCTATCGTTTTGTTAGTCTAATTTTATAGGCCCTTCAAGACTCGCCCACAATCTCATAGATAAAATACGTGACAGAAATTTTGAGCCATCTCTGCCATATAGTTTCCTGCTCTCTCCGTGACGTGAGTTCTCCCATTTATCAGGTCTGAGATTTCTCTTGGAAACCGACTCCGCCGCCCGCAGTTTTACTCCCCGCTTCGAATTTAACTCCGAATCTCCCCCCATCTGTCCAGCTAATCCCATGGCCCGTTAATCTGCGGTTGCGGAGGCCATCTGTGAGCGCCTGCACTCGAGATCGAATAGCTCAAATGCGAAAACATTCTGCGGCAGCCGTTTTCGATGAGAACTCATTCGGTCCATCTGTCTCCTCTGTCCGCTCTCTCCCATCTGTCTCCTCTGTCCGCTCTCTCCCATCTGTCTCCTCTGTCCGCTCTCTCCCATCTGTCTCCTCTGTCCGCTCTCTCCCATCTGTCTCCTCTGTCCGCTCTCTCCCATCTGTCTCCTCTGTCCGCTCTCTCCCATCTGTCTCCTCTGTCCGCTCTCTCCCATCTGTCTCTTCTGTCCGCTCTCTCCCATCTGTCTTCTCTGTCCGCTCTCTCCCATCTGTCTCCTCTGTCCGCTCTCTCCCATCTGTCTCTTCTGTCCGCTCTCTCCCATCTGTCTCCTCTGTCCGCTCTCTCCCATCTGTCTCTTCTGTCCGCTCTCTCCCATCTGTCTCTTCTGTCCGCTCTCTCCCATCTGTCTCCTCTGTCCGCTCTCTCCCATCTGTCTCCTCTGTCCGCTCTCTCCCATCTGTCTCTTCTGTCCGCTCTCTCCCATCCTTCTCCTCTGTCCGCTCTCTCCCATCTGTCTCCTCTGTCCGCTCTCTCCCATCTGTCTCTTCTGTCCGCTCTCTCCCATCTGTCTTCTCTGTCCGCTCTCTCCCATCTGTCTCCTCTGTCCGCTCTCTCCCATCTGTCTCCTCTGTCCGCTCTCTCCCATCTGTCTCTTCTGTCCGCTCTCTCCCATCTGTCTCCTCTGTCCGCTCTCTCCCATCTGTCTCCTCTGTCCGCTCTCTCCCATCTGTCTCCTCTGTCCGCTCTCTCCCATCTGTCTCTTCTGTCCGCTCTCTCCCATCTGTCTCCTCTGTCCGCTCTCTCCCATCTGTCTCCTCTGTCCGCTCTCTCCCATCTGTCTCTTCTGTCCGCTCTCTCCCATCTGTCTCCTCTGTCCGCTCTCTCCCATCTGTCTCCTCTGTCCGCTCTCTCCCATCTGTCTCTTCTGTCCGCTCTCTCCCATCCTTCTCCTCTGTCCGCTCTCTCCCATCTGTCTCCTCTGTCCGCTCTCTCCCATCTGTCTCTTCTGTCCGCTCTCTCCCATCTGTCTTCTCTGTCCGCTCTCTCCCATCTGTCTCCTCTGTCCGCTCTCTCCCATCTGTCTCCTCTGTCCGCTCTCTCCCATCTGTCTCTTCTGTCCGCTCTCTCCCATCTGTCTCTTCTGTCCGCTCTCTCCCATCTGTCTCCTCTGTCCGCTCTCTCCCATCTGTCTCCTCTGTCCGCTCTCTCCCATCTGTCTCCTCTGTCCGCTCTCTCCCATCTGTCTCCTCTGTCCGCTCTCTCCCATCTGTCTCCTCTGTCCGCTCTCTCCCATCTGTCTCCTCTGTCCGCTCTCTCCCATCTGTCTCCTCTGTCCGCTCTCTCCCATCTGTCTCCTCTGTCCGCTCTCTCCCATCTGTCTCTTCTGTCCGCTCTCTCCCATCTGTCTCCTCTGTCCGCCCTCTCCCATCTGTCTCTTCTGTCCGCTCTCTCCCATCTGTCTCCTCTGTCCGCTCTCTCCCATCTGTCTCCTCTGTCCGCTCTCTCCCATCTGTCTCCTCTGTCCGCTCTCTCCCATCTGTCTCCTCTGTCCGCTCTCTCCCAACTACCTCCTCTGTCCGCTCTCTCCCATCCTTCTCCTCTGTCCGCTCTCTCCCATCTGTCTCTAGTTCTGTCCGCTCTCGCCCATCTACCTCCTCTGTCCGCTCTCTCCCATCTGTCTCTAGTTCTGTCCGCTCTCGCCCATCTACCTCCTCTGTCCGCTCTCTCCCATCTGTCTCCTCTGTCCGCTCTCTCCCATCTGTCTCCTCTGTCCGCTCTCTCCCATCTGTCTCCTCTGTCCGCTCTCTCCCATCTGTCTCCTCTGTCCGCTCTCTCCCATCTGTCTCCTCTGTCCGCTCTCTCCCATCTGTCTCCTCTGTCCGCTCTCTCCCATCTGTCTCTTCTGTCCGCTCTCTCCCATCTGTCTCCTCTGTCCGCTCTCTCCCATCTGTCTCCTCTGTCCGCTCTCTCCCATCTGTCTCCTCTGTCCGCTCTCTCCCATCTGTCTCCTCTGTCCGCTCTCTCCCATCTGTCTCCTCTGTCCGCTCTCTCCCAACTACCTCCTCTGTCCGCTCTCTCCCATCTGTCTCCTCTGTCCGCTCTCTCCCATCCTTCTCCTCTGTCCGCTCTCTCCCATCTGTCTCTAGTTCTGTCCGCTCTCGCCCATCTACCTCCTCTGTCCGCTCACTCGTACTATTATCTCGATGGCAAGATAAGAATGGCAAAATGATGTTAGGCCGAAAAATGCAGTTCATGAATGTCATGAGGTTCAGGAGATCACAATAATAAGCTTGAGCAGGCTCATCACTGCTCATAATGACGGGCTATACGGCAAATGGATTTTTGATTTTTCGATACAATAGAATTTTAAATTCCAGGCAGTATCTCAGTGAACAGATTCGAATAATATGAAACTCGTTTTAAAGCTATAATCACATGATAAATTGAGGATAAAACTGCAGATGGCGATCGGGGATGCAGAATTATATATAATTCGGGCAAAAACTACCTGGTGAAGTATGCTACGAAGAAAGTGCAAAAAACTTGAAGACATAATGACTGTAGCTGTAAAACACTGTGAATGCGGCATCCTCTCAGCCTGCCAGACTGTCAGATGGCGAGCCAACCTGTCCCAGCTGGAGGTCCAGCTCGGCGAAGCTGCTGCTGTCGGACAATCCGGCCGAGGGAAAGGCCAGCCGGCTGCCGCCGCCAGCGCTGCGGACCAGCTCGCGACTGTCGCCGATGTCTCCCCCGGATTCGACAATCACATGGGCCGGCGCGCTCGAGCCACTGCTGCGGCCAGCCGCGGCTCTGGCTGCGGCAACTGAAGCAGCGGCGGCTGGTTTGACGATGCCGGCCGACACTTCGCCAGTGGAGTCCCGCTGGCGCAGGTCCGGCAACATCAGCAGGCAGATGGCCGGCTTCAGAGACAGAGCCAGGGTCAGGCACAGCGACTCGGCTAGCCAGAAGGCCACCAATGAAGCGCCGCTAGGTCCGCCGGGGTTCAGCAGCCAGCGATCGGCCAAGAGGCGTCCAGCGCCGCCGAGTGAGCTCGGCAGGGTGAGGCAGTGGGCGGCAGCTAGGCAGGCGGCCAGTCGAAGTCGTTGACTGGCGCGATGCGTGGCGACGGCTGCCGCGGCCGAAGCCGGGACAAAGACTTCGGCCTCGCTGCGACCTGCCAGCTGGCGGCAGCGGCGGCAGCTGCAGTTGTGCAAGTGGAAGAGGCTGCGCACCACGCAGGCCAACGGCAGGACGCCAGTGAGGGCGGACAGGGCGAACAGGGCGTGCGCGATGTCGGGCTCCTCGGTGAGCATGACGGGCAGCTGGACGGCGGGCAGCCAGCCGCGGCCGCCGAATGACATCAGCCGGCATTCGAACAGCACCAGGTACCAGACGTTGGCGCCTAGGCTAAGCAGCGCCACGAAACTGGGGTAGATGAAGACGCCGCAGGGGCCACTGCCGAGGATGCGGTCGTAGTGACGCGGTCTGGAGAACCAGGACAAGCTGGCAATCAGCAGGAGGTCCATGGTGAGGCAGGACTGCAGGGCGTATTCGCGGAAGCGGCAAAGCAGGGCTCGGCTTAGTGACTCCAGTAGATAAGTCGGATTGATCAGCTGCGCCGGATGCTGGGCCACCAGAGGTGCGAGAAAGTCGGCGCCCAGCAGGCCGAGGAGAAGAACGAAGTCCGAAGCAGCGTTCATGCAGGCGCAGATCACTCCGATGTCGGAGAGTCTTGCGCGGCCGGCGTGAACGAGGCGCAGTAGGAGGCCGTTGAAAGCCAGGCCGATGAGCAAGACGACCAGGTGGACTATAGTGGCAATCAGTGCCGCGGGAGTCTGCAGCCAGTGTTCAGGTCGAGGGAACCCTCGGCAGAGTAGTAACTGCTGCACAGTGGCAGGCGCCGGTGCTTCCAGCACAGCAGTGTTGAAATGACAGCTAAGCAGTGGCGTCAGGAGCCAGTCCAACTGAACAGCAGCATGGCTCATATTCAAGTTTACCTGTCGCTGCATTTCTTATATTTAGGCTAGAAAAGTGCAGAATTTTAGTTTTAGCTCGTACTCGCTTTCTACATTTAATCTATAGATCTTAAATCTAATTAACGTTGAAAAAGTCGGATCAAGTGATGAAAAATATCATGGTTTGGCCGAGAAGAATATCAATCTACTCATATTTATACGCATTTGAGTCGTCTAATCTGCCCGAACAGCGAATCCAAGCAGACCTGTTTAGGTAGGATGCAGAAATAGTAGTCATTCCGGGCTTTTCTGAACCTAACATCTAATATCTAACAAATATAGCTGTGTCTTTTAAAGCAGCAGTAAATAGTTTTCAATGTATTTGCGTTGATCATTAGCTCAAGACAGATACATGTCTTTAAAGTGTGAATCGTTTTATTAGTGTAAAAGTGTGACTTTATTTTAATCAATCATGGACTGAAGACACAAGAAATATTATAAAGTGAGGGTTCAGAGTAAATTGAGACTGAATTTCGCCTGTTTAAGAGATCAATACTTTTAGGACGATAATTGATGCCAATAATGTTATTTAGGCCGAACATGAGAGGGTGCGGACGCAAGATTAAAACAACGCTATATTTAGTTTGCGATTTTACGGGATTTAGTTAGAATTAACAAACCATATAAAATTGTTTTGTTTTGCTCATTAAATAGTTTCTTGTTTTACTTTTTGTTCTAAGGAGTAAGAGAGTTACTTTACTTATTTAAACAATTCTAAAATTTCCTAATGCAACACTTTCCCATACATTTCGGTACATTAGATATTAATTTGATCGTGTTTCTGTCTCTTCTTTTTTACTTCCCAGTAACTCAAAGTGAAAACCTAAGCTCTGTCTTGAAAATTAAATTAAAAAAGTCCACCGAAGAGTTCAAAAGTTAATTTTTATACTCAGCATGTTTAGCTGCAGGGCCAATGGCTAGCAGTAAACCTCTACTCTACATTATTTCACATTTTTTTTCGAAATTGAGCCCCAAATAGCGTGAATCGTAAAAATGTATTCCACTGCTATCTATGATTTTAATCCAGAAAGAAAGATTTTCCTGATAAAATTATAAATGTAAAGCTCATGTGTGCACTCTAGAATTATTTTCAGGATACTGATTCATAGCTTCTTTTAAGGCTATTGAGTATTGCTTTTTACAATAGCATTTTTATTTTTAGATATAATGAATACAATTTAAGCACTTTTACAGCTAAATATGTAGTCATCCTCTTATAAATCAATTTCTATTTTTGCTTTGTTATATTGCTTTATTTTTTAGTGGGAAAATCAAAGCCAAATGTCAAAACAAATGAGTGCTTACAAACAATTATTCATTTAGCTTTAAAATTATTGTTTTTTTAGCATTTAATATTTTGGTAAAGCCATAAGTTTCGAACATTCATTTCAGAGTTTCAAATGGCAAAGAAGTCATATGACCTGCTTTTCAAATTAATGCTTATTGGAGACTCTGGTGTCGGCAAAACGTGTATATTATTCAATTATGTGGAGAACACATTTCAAACATCATTTATTTCAACAATAGGCATTGACTTTAAGATCAAGACTATTGACATGGATGGAAAGAAGATCAAGCTACAGGTAAATACCTAAAAGTGCTACGTGCATGATCTCAAGATTTTTTTAGAGTACAATAATTTCGCTAAGTATGCATTTTGTAAATGGTAAGATTTATATTCTTTGTGCTATCAACAAAAAATCGCACCTGGACAGATCTGGGACACTGCTGGGCAAGAGCGATTTCACACAATTGTGTCCGCCTATTACCGGGGCGCCCAGGGTATCATGCTAGTCTATGACGTCACGTCGCGAGAGAGCTTCGACAACGTCAGCCGCTGGTTGCAGAACATTGAAACCTACGCCAGCGAGTCTGTTGAGCGCGTCCTGGTGGGCAACAAGCGCGATTTGACCGACAGACGCCAGGTGAGCGCCGAAGAAGCGGACAGGTTGGCTCGTACGCGCGGCATTCCCTACTTTGAGACATCGGCGCGCACGGGTGACGGCGTTGAGACCGCATTCCTGGCTCTAGCCGAAATGGTACTACGAAAAACTCCGACTGGCCATTCGTACCCACCTGGCACCCGCAATTCGCCTATAGCGCTCAATGAAAATGGCAACAAATCAAAGCATGGAGGCATCTTGAACAATTGCTGCTGAGTTGCAGAATTGGGAGAACTAACTTATTATGCCTTTCCCTAAAGACTGAGTACAACTAACGAAAAACTGGTGGTCCTTGGACTGGAAAGGGCAGGGAGTGAGGTGGTTGTCCGGAGGGGTAGAGAAAAGCCTTTAACAGGCTGGGAGTGAGGTGGTTGCCCGGAGGGATAGAGAAAAGCCTTTAACAGGCAGGGAGTGAGGTGGTTGCCCCGAGGGGTAGAGAAAAGCCTTTAACAGGCTGGGAGTGAGGTGGTTGCCCGGAGGGATAGAGAAAAGCCTTTAACAGGCAGGGAGTGAGGTGGTTTTCCAGGCGGAAAGTAGTGCCTCTCTCATTACGGTCTCGTCAGAATGTATCTCTAAAATGAATCTCTGCATCAAATCGCTCTTGCAACTTTCATTTGCAAATATTTATTTTGCGTTGCTTTAATTAATAAAGAATTATGCCATGCACAGCTGCCGAATCGGATTTTTTCGCTTTCGTATTTCGTAAATCTCGTATATTAGCTAATGGCGATTTTTGAGCCTTTTGAAAAATACGCTTCCTTTTTTGTTCTATTTTGTATTTAAACTTTGCCAACTATCGAGAGTAATTGGCTTCTGTAATCCCGTACTCGCTAAATGCGAATCTACCCTTGTGTTAGTATCGCATTCAGCGAATTTTTCTTATATCATTCCGATAGTGCTACTGTATTTCAGAGACTAAGTAATATCTAACGTGTATTTTTTACCTAACAATCGGTCTTCCAATATTTTACAAGGTGATTTCAGATAAAGGAACTAAATCTCTCCTTGCGAAAACAGTTCCGATTGTGCTCATCAATTTTACTCTACGTGCTTGCAAAAGGATGAATTAATATTATTTGCTCATTTTTTGCTGCAAAAATTGACTAAACTGCGTCTAAATGACAAATTCGTAACGGCAGAAAATATACCCAGCTCTGAATGACGAGTATTAAGTTGCTTAGCATTATTTTGTAACGATCGCGAATTAACTTTAAATAAATACTGTCTTGTAATCCGCAAAGTGAAAATAATTGACTTCACAACGAGACTAGAGGTTTAGAAGATTTTCAGGGTAATGAGAAATTGGAATTCAAGTGGTGAAACAATATTATACTGTCTAATCTAAACATTGATTGAGAATGTGCAGAGAGTCAAGCAGAATGAGCAAAGAATCAAGTAGAATGTGCAGATATTTAAGTAGAATGTGCAGAGAAGGGAAGTATAGTGTGCAGAGAAATGCAGTAGAGTGTGCAGAGAAGCAGTGAGTAACTAGAAGTAGACTGTGATGGGAAGTGCATTCTAGTAGTAGAGAAGTGAATAAGAATAGGAAAAATCTAGCTGAATGGTAGATTTATGCTAGGCTTCCTAGTGCGTAAATAGTCTATGGCACTCGTGCGCTGCGCGCACTCGTGCAAAGACTATTTACGCACTCGGAAGCCTAGCATAAGTGCATTGATTTATGACCAAGTGTGTGTGCGCAAGACCAGCTCCTTCGGCCCATAGACAATACCCGTCTGGGATTTACTGCATAGTAGCTCAGAAGAGGGATGGCACGGAGATCAAGTGGAGTATCATTTACCGCACAGTTGCGGAATTTACTGCACACTTCAATCTATTTCTTTGATGGCCTTTGGGCCATAAACTATACACGAGCTTGAGACGTTTACGCACACTTGGTTATATGTCAATGGGATAATAAGTGACTGCTCAAAAGTGGCAGCAGAAACCCAACTTAGAGACTCAGTGGCAGTTTCTAGTTCACTGAATTCTTGAGTGGGCCCGAGGCTCACAAAAGCTTGGCGAGTTTCCAAATTAAGCCAGAAACACAAAATTAGTAATTTGTCTGTGGCACAATGAATAAGTCCCTCGTTGGAGACATAGATAATTAATAACAACATTAAAGCATTGTTTGTGCGCGTGTAATGGCTCACAATGGTCACGTTGGTTGCGTCAGAAGGTGGCAGGTATGGCACGGCGCAGGAGTCGCAAATGCGCTGAAAATGGGGTGGTGGGTGAGAGTTACGCAACGCCTGCAGGGCCAGTTAGAACTCTGCGAGCAGCGCACCCACCCCAAGCCGAATTGTGATTCAGACAGACACCAACCGATCCGCTCAAATCGCTTAAAACTGCGTGCCTGTGAGACAGACGCGAGAGGAGAGATTGAGACTGTTGAAACTCTTCACTATTCACTGTGGCTCTAATTGATAGAATATAATCATTTTTAGTATATAAGAAGACAGACTCAGCAAGTAGATCTGAATAAATAGGCAGCGATTGTTCAGACCATGAACGGCTCGAGTTTGTTTCTGCCCAACCCGGCTGAACTCCTGTTGAAGGCCAGCCGGCCGCATCAGCTCTGCTGCTTCGCCGCCTTATCTGCTAAACGGAAGGCAGCTGTGATGACCGAAGAGGAACTGGACGGGCCTGTGCTGGTGTACCAGCCGCATTCCTCGCTGTTCCCATCGCCAGCGCATTCAATCACGTCGTTGGGCTCCGCTGAGTCGGCCAACTCGTCGCTGACAGCCGGGACGGCCGTGGAGCTGCTGTCGGTGCGGCGAGCCTACTCGGCCGAGACACCGGAGGTTCGGCTGAGGTCGACGCCATCTGTGGCGACACTCGGCGAGAGGAGCCTGTCCTCGGCGGCACTGGCAGGCGTTTTGACACCTGGCAATGTAAGGTGAGTAGATTGCAATCGCGCTATTGACATTGGAGATGCTTTAGAAATGTTTATTGATGCGAGGCCGCAGTCTTTTTTTATGCCGTCTGCTAGTCGATGCGTAGAACGCATGTGGTATCTGTGCGGTATCTGTGTGGTATCTGTGTGGTATCTGTGTGGTATCTGTGTGGTATCTGTGTGGTATCTGTGTGGTATCTGTGTGGTATCCTTGTGGTATCCTTGTGGTATCCTTGTGGTATCCTTGTGGTATCCTTGTGGTATCCTTGTGGTATCCTTGTGGTATCCTTGTGGTATCCTTGTGGTATCCTTGTGGTATCCTTGTGGTATCCTTGTGGTATCCTTGTGGTATCCTTGTGGTATCTGTGTTGTAACACACTAAAAGTGGGGAACGAACCTCGCGCTGGCAGATCGAGACCGGTTTCTGGCTTGTTTGCCTTCGTCAGTCAGCCATAGCCACACGCAGTCCTCTCCCACCACTCTTAGTGTGCACAGAAGTCTCTTTTAACCTTGCCATTTTCTATGGCGATATTTTTTTAGTGTTATGTGAGAGTTTTGCAGCCAAGTCTTTGCTTTTCTACTGTTGTCAGTAGTCTGAATTGTATCTCTCACATGTGTGGTATCCTTGTGGTATCCTTGTGGTATGCTTGTGGTATCCTTGTGGTATCCTTGTTTTATCCTTATTAATGTCTGAATAAATACAGTCAACTGCCACCTCCAAACAAACTGCGAGCTAACTGAGTCGCCCCAAACCCGCCAAGGCCGCTGCTGCCCCTGGCATCGCCATCTCGCCTATCCATCGATGCGACCTCGCTGCCGGGGCTCGTCACTTCTCTGCTGCGCTGGCGAAGCTCGTCGCCAGTGAATACCTCTGAGTTGCCAGGTGAAATTGTTTTAACTCGGCGACAGCGGCAGCTCAGACGGCAGCTGCAGCTTCAGCGCAGCACCTGGGACGGTTCCAGAGACATCAACAATGGCAATGCTGATGTCCTGGCTGCGAATGGCCACGCTGACACAAGCTCTGTAAAGGAACTCCGGCTTGTCAGCGCGAGTGGTTCCATCAACGAAGAAGAGAGAGCACAGTTCTCAAATGTTACTCAGAGAGATGCCAATGACGGCTTGCCTGCGAGCTGCCAGGAGGATGGCAGCTTCTGCGGTCGCTCGGATCTCCATGACAACGAGGACGATGATGACTCGAACATTGTGGAGCTCTACCTTGACAGTATCTTGGAGATCCTGCCCGACAAAATCGGTTCCGACACTCCGGATGAGATCGACGACTCAGTTGGCCGAGGAATTGGCATTGACAAGGGCGTCGATATGGACGAGCTCCTGCGACTGGGCGAGGCCAGGGACTGCGACGACACTGGCAAGGTTGACGATCTGGTCGAACTGGCTCGAGGTGCCAAGCTCGACAAAGACGAAGAATGCAACAAGCCGATCGCCGCCGAGACTGCTCAAACCACAGTGGCCACGACAACACCAGTTCCAGCGGTTGGCGTGGACATGGTCGACGGCCGTCGAAGACTGAGCGCCACCGGTTCCGAGCCGGCTACGGATGAGTTTCGCTTCATTCGCGCCCGAGTTCTGTCGCCGGCCACGCTGCCCACAGCTGCGTCCGGCTCCGTCACTGAGGCGACCACGCCGCGTCTGCGCCGATCCTCCCCGCCTCCACTTCCAAAGTTTCGCTCGAACGCCGCGTCCACCATCGATTCTCGCGGCAACAGTCGGCGACGATTCCATTGGCGACGTCAGAGCTACCTGCTAAGCGGTTGGCTCAAGGAGCAGGACAAGTCCGAAGTTGTACTCACTGGCGCCAGACACTCCTTGGCTACTCCGCCGCCGTCACATCATCATCACCACCACAAGCAGCAGCAGCAGCAGCAGAAGCAGTTGCCGTCGCAACTCCAATCAACTGCCCAGTTCCCTACGCCTGTGCGCGCTGTGATTTTTCATCCGCCGTCTCAGTCTGCCAGAGCAACTTACCTGGTCAACTACTTGGCCAGCAGTGGCCAACCCGCTTGCCTGTGGTCCGATGCCGCTGCACTTGAAGCCGAGCGAGCTCCGGCCACAGCTGAACCCGAGGCCGAGTGCAAAGCTCAGCGTCGTCGGGGTCAATTGGCGACGCGCCTTCGCAACAGCCTCCTGCGTCGGTCGCGCTTGTCCGCATCCGTTCCGGTGCCGACCGAGGCTCTCAACGCCTGCGCACGTCACGACTACCTGCCCATTGTGCTGCTTCCTGCCTGCGGCCAAGCCGACGATCGCTACCTGAGCCGCTTGCGCGAGTCCCTCGCTGCTCAGCCGCGGCTCACAGCCGGCCTAGTCGTAGTCGTCGCTGGCCCGTCTGAAGCGTCGCACTGGGCGGCCGCAGCCGGCGCCGAAACGCCAACCCAAGTGATTCGCGACGAATTCACGGCCACCGCGAAAGACGACAGTCAGGAGAGCCGTCGGCGGCAGAACCGGCGCCCGCCTGGCCCCGAGTGCTGCCGCCAGGTGCTGGCCGCCGCCAGGCGTTCGCACACGCTGGCCTCCGTGCAGAGCGTGCTCTGATCGGCCATTAATTTCTATGCTAAAGTGCTCACATGCCTACTTATAGAGTTTCACTTAGTAGGGTGTTCGGATTGAGGCATTCATTTTTTAGTGAAAGAAGCTCGTTTCTTTATTCACAATAGAAGATCACTGATTTTTCTGGTGTCCGGTGTCTAGAACTTTCGGGCCAAACAAACTCTCATTTTTACCTCGATTTTAATTTGATAATCCCGCATATTCACCTGTCACCTTGAGCAAGCAGACAATTTGT
Source organism: Macrostomum hystrix (assembly GCA_950097015.1). Taxonomy (NCBI): domain Eukaryota; kingdom Metazoa; phylum Platyhelminthes; family Macrostomidae; genus Macrostomum; species Macrostomum hystrix. Next base: position 487,762 of record CATNEN010000025.1, on the reverse strand, counting down.
TCCAATATTTCTTGTTTTAGCCGTGCTTGTTTTATTGCTTAATATTAACTAAATGCTGCAAATTCTGTAAAAAACCTGCACGATTGTGACGTGTTTGAGCCGTTTTTTATTAATTAACTTAAACCTGCGCATCGATCGGGTCAAAAATTTCAAATTCGAATGGGTTATCTCTAATTGAGATTGAATATTGTAATCATGCTCCAGTGTCACTGTCCATTGTAGCTAATGAAGCTTAACAAACAAAAAGCCATCTATGATCTAATAAAACATTTTTACCAGGATTTTAGCCTTTTTAATTATCAGTCCGTCTGTTGCATCGAACTCTGCAATTGCATGGTCTTATTTGTTTATTTTTTTTCTATTTTACTCAGAGATAAAATAGAGACTATATTAATTCTACCGGGACAAAATGAGTTATCTCACAGAATCAATCTCAAAATGACTCATGAATGTCCAGCATGACATTTTCTTTTTCTTATTATTTATTAACATAGCCATTACATAGATGGAAGTTCTCTAAATGGTTTACACACGAGATGAGAGCCCATGTATTAACAGGTGTGGCAGTGTACGCTTGGAGGGGGTGGGTGGCCCAAGCTACCCTCTATCTCGCTATAGGTCCTTGTTTCTACTGTGACCAAATGGCCACCGCGCGTACCGCTTATAAATAAGCTGCACGCGCGGCAAGTCTGCAAGCACTTTTCAGTTTGGCATTGGCCACAGAAAGAATTTTAATATTCGTGAGAGAAATTTGTGGCAGCAGCAACAGCCTAGCCTAATAGGGAATAAGAATTCACATTCCTTATGCAGACACTGCTGCCTTCGATAAGGAGGGAGGATAGCAGCTGGGAAGGTGAGTTCAACCGTTCAGCTGGGATGCAACTTTAACGCGTCCAACTCTGGCACCAAGGTCCCTGAGTTCGAATCCGCGGCGAGGCCACATTCATTTGGGGTGCAGTCGCGGAGAGAAGGCTTGATGGCTTTTTCTGGGATTTGATATCAAAAGAGGGCCAACAACCCGGATCCCAGCTCTAACTCTACCCAGGGCCGTGCGCTCCAATTTCAGAGAATGTCAGACTCCAAGAACAACCTGAACCTGCTGCTGGAGCCAATGCGGCTCGTGTACTCCACTGAGACCGCTGAGGCCATTGTCGAGCTATACAAGAAATCCAGCAGAGAGATTCGACTGTACATTGTTGGTGAGTTTAGGTGTACAGTGCAATGGCACAGCCGCAGCTAATGCCCGGCGCATCTGAAGGCTGCGTACGGCTGCTCAGTCCATGAACTGGGGGGACGCCACACCCACCCTCAATTACTACAGCTAATGTAGGTACCAATTTAACAGCTGGGTGAACTGAAGCAACGCAGAGTTGAGTGTCTTGCTAAAGGACACAAATTGTTCCAATGGAGTCGGGAATCGAACCCCCGAACTTCAGGTCCGACACTCTAACCACCAGGCTTGAGCAATGAGAAGCCATGATTTACTCTACATCAAGGATTCAAAAGGATAGCAACGATAATATAGGGCACCAAAATTTCTGCGGCGGCGCACATGATCACACTGCCGGGCCGGTAACAGCTCCGAGGTATAGAACCCGCTTCCGCTCAAGTCCACTCCACTGCAACTCACCAGTCCACTCCACTGCAACTCACCAGTCCACTCCACTGCAACTCACCAGTCCACTCCACTGCAACTCACCAGTCCACTCCACTGCAACTCACCAGTCCACTCCACTGCAACTCACCAGTCCACTCCACTGCAACTCACCAGTCCACTCCACTGCAACTCACCAGTCCACTCCACTGCAACTCACCAGTCCACTCCACTGCAACTCACCAGTCCACTCCACTGCAACTCACCAGTCCACTCCACTGCAACTCACCAGTCCACTCCACTGCAACTCACCAGTCCACTCCACTGCAACTCACCAGTCCACTCCACTGCAACTCACCAGTCCACTCCACTGCAACTCACCAGTCCACTCCACTGCAACTCACCAGTCCACTCCACTGCAACTCACCAGTCCACTCCACTGCAACTCTCTCACTCACTCACAGGATGCCTGCTACTGACCCTGACTGGTTCAGTGCAGCCGCAGTACACCTTACTGGACGACCGGCTGTCCACGTTACTGCCCACTCTCTCGCCCTCGCCATTGGCGCACCGCCTCGCGAAGGCTGGCTTCTTCTACCAAAGCACAGACGGGCCGTGGCTTGTCTGCTTTCACTGCTCCGTTCGTATATCAACGACCGAGGTCAACTATGCCCCGCCGACCTCATTATCCTCCAGCACCGACGACGAAGCCGATTTTACCTGCGGCGCGTCGGCAGGAGCGACTTTGGCCGAAGACGACCCCCTGAGGCGACACCGAGGAGCCAGCCCGAACTGCTACTACGCCAGGCTGTGCGCTCTGGCCCGCGCGGCTGACAGAAACTCCGGCAGCGGAACCAGCCTCTGCCGGCTGACAGAGCGGCTCGATGCCATCGGCGATTCCAAACGCTACGAGCGGGCGCTGAAGAAGCTGCGCGGCGACCTCCTTGACGGCTGCGGCCTGAGCCTGGCGGCGAGCTTCGGCTACGAGCCGCGCTATCTGGCCGCCTGGGCGGCGCGCCGCTTCATGCGCAGCAATGGAGCCTGTCCGACTCGAGCCGGCGACATCGTGTCTCTAGCGCACGAATCCGAAGGCCTCTTTGCGCCGAGACTCCTCGAGGTGCTGGACGTGACATCGCTGCTGCAGCTGCCGGAACTGGGTCGGCATTAACCATGGCGACCGCAAGTCCCTCGGGAAAAGGTGTGATTTCCGCAGTCGCAATCCTGTCTGCAGTTTTTATGCAATCTTACATGTCTTTTTGTGACCTATAATGTCCCTGTATAATTCTAGATGTCCCTGTATGATCCTAGATGTCCCTGTATAATTCTAGATGTCCCTGTATGATCCTAGATGTCCCTGTATAATTCTAGATGTCCCTGTATGATCCTAGATTTCCCTGTGATCCTAGATGTCCCTGTATGATCCTAGATGTCCCTGTATGATCCTAGATGTCCCTGTATGATCCTAGATGTCCCTGTATGATCCTAGATGTCCCTGTATGATCCTAGACGTCCTTGTATGATCCTAGATGTCCCTGTATGATCCTAGATGTCCCTGTATGATCCTAGACGTCCTTGTATGATCCTAAACGTCCTTGTATGATCCTAGATGTCCCTGTATGATCCTAGATGTCCCTGTATGATCCTAGATGTCCCTGTATGATCCTAGACGTCCTTGTATGATCCTAGACGTCCTTGTATGATCCTAGATGTCCCTGTATGATCCTAGATGTCCCTGTATGATCCTAAACGTCCTTGTATGATCCTAGATGTCCCTGTATGATCCTAGATGTCCCTGTATGATCCTAGATGTCCCTGTATGATCCTAGATGTCCCTGTATGATCCTAGATGTCCCTGTATGATCCTAGATGTCCCTGTATGATCCTAGATGTCCCTGTATGATCCTAGATGTCCCTGTATGATCCTAGATGTCCCTGTATGATCCTAGATGTCCCCGTATGTCCCTGTAGGATCCTAGATGTCCCCGTATAATCCTAGACGTCCTTGTATGATCCTAGATGTCCCTGTATGATCCTAGATGTCCCTGTATGATCCTAGATGTCCCTGTATGATCCTAGATGTCCCTGTATGATCCTAGATGTCCCCGTATGTCCCTGTATGATCCTAGATGTCCCCGTATAATCCTAGACGTCCTTGTATGATCCTAGATGTCCCTGTATAATCCTAGATGTCCCCGTATGATCCTAGATGTCCCTGTATAATCCTAGACGTCCTTGTATGATCCTAGATGTCCCTCTATGATCATAGATAATAGATAAAAAAATCTCTATAGGGGGTTTAAAGAGCATATGCCGGACATGGTACGAATACCTCGGATGTCCTATTTTAAATTCCGGAATCCAGCCAAAAAAACGTTCTGCACGGCCTATTAGGCCATAAATCTATTAGGCCAGTCATTGTTTGGCTTTCAATGCAGATTTCGCATATTATCACGGCGTGTATATGAATGCGCACACACGCACAACATATTTAGTTTGACGCCTTGCTACATTCTAATTTGCTTCGCATCATTCCACTGCTTCCTGTCAGTATAGCTGAAATTGTTCTGTGCTGTAGACATTGCTTCTCCAACGAGGCTAAGATGGCTCCTGCCAGCTGTGCCGATCATTATAGCATCTTCTCAACATCGATTGAAGTATTGAACTCGAGAATAATTGTAAATATAAGTTTGAAATAATTATATATATATATAAGCTTATGCTTATTGTTTGTTTCATTCCGTCTATTAATAGTGCGTTTGAACTAAAATATCCAAACTCTATGGTTATTGATCTGTACCCATGGCAACTAACAGGAGTTCATGATTGATGAGAACACCTGAGCATGAGGAGCACATGATTAATGAGAACACCTGAGAATGAGGAGCACATGATTAATGAGAACACCTGAGAATGAGGAGCACATGATTAATAAGAACACCTGAGAATGAGGAGCACATGATTGATGAGAACACCTGAGAATGAGGAGCACATGATTAATGAGAACACCTGAGAATGAGGAGCACATGATTAATAAGAACACCTGAGAATAAGGAGCACATGATTAATGAGAACACATGAGAATGAGGAGCTCATGATTAATAAGAACACCTGAGAATAAGGAGCTCATGATTGATGAGAACACCTGAGAATGAGGAGCACATGATTAATGAGAACACCTGAGAATGAGGAGCACATGATTGATGAGAACACCTGAGAATGAGGAGCTCATGATTGATGAGAACACCTGAGAATGAGGAGCTCATGATTGATGAGAACACCTGAGAATGAGGAGCTCATGATTGATGAGAACACCTGAGAATGAGGAGCACATGATTAATAAGAACACCTGAGAATAAGGAGCACATGATTGATGAGAACACCTGAGAATGAGGAGCACATGATTAATAAGAACACCTGAGAATAAGGAGCTCATGATTGATGAGAACACCTGAGAATGAGGAGCTCATGATTGATGAGAACACCTGAGAATGAGGAGCTCATGATTGATGAGAACACCTGAGAATAAGAAGTTTGAATATTAACTGAGCACTATTCTTCTGGCTAAGAAAGTGAAGCAGTATTTCTGTCAGCCCAATGGACTCAAAAGACTAGATAAATAAAGGAAAGGTACACACCAGTCCGCCAGTTACTACCCAGCCAACTGATAGTTCAGCATAAGTGCAAAACAAGCCGCGAAAAGTTCCTGAAGTAGAACTTCAATGAAAAAGGCTGACTGATAAGAAATCGAGGGGTTCCACCTGTGTGGCATCTTTGCAGAATTAAGTGCTGCAGGCAGAAAAGATAAGAATGCGACAGCTTAGAAAAAATGTACTTTTATATAGTATACGAGTATACTAGCTAGGTAGAAGCGAATGGTAGCACAAGGCGTGAAAAATCCTGGCAGCATTTTAGAATCTAAAAATAAATAGTCGCTCGTGTTTGCTCATGTCCGTATGGCTGTCCGCGTGTTCTAAGATTCGCTAAATAAAACCTTATCGCTTAGCTATCCGACATTTTAGGCTGTATATGCTGCAGTTGGCAGGTAGACACAGTGAGTCTCCTGGTTACACAGTGAACTAGGGCCTCCGTCTGAGATATGCGTTCTCCACTCTATGACATCCTTCTCTCTATTTTTCTAGTGCGCGTCGCAAACTGTTAACAGTAGGACTACACAGTAGGACTACCTAGCCGTTTTGCCACCCGTTTTTATACCAAGGGGACTGTACATTTTTTAGCAGCGCCTGAATGCTAACAGCGGTGAGTGGTGACTGATTGGTTGACAGACAATGCGATGGTGTACTGTGGTTAAGCTACGCCTACTCATAGTACTCATGTGCTCCTCATTCTCAGGTGTTCTCATTATTCATGTGCTCCTCATTTTCAGGCTTGATCAGTGAAATTGGAGAAATTCGCGCCACTATAGGAGGGTATGCATTGTAGCCTAGTTTCACCTGTTGTAGCCCTTGAAGGTCCAGCAAATCTGTCTAGATAAAGGTATGTGATCACCGAAGACGGAGATGATGCATACACATTCGGGTGACATGCTGATGAATTTTGAAGGCCTGGCAAGGCCGCACTGAGGCGCAGTGCTAACTCGTGTTTATAGGGTTGTATGAAATACACTAGCGCTTATGGGAAAAATCCGACCTTTGGCCAGAATCATTGAATATCTCGACGGTCTGAAGAGCTGGCGACTTGATTCTTGTTTCCAAAGATGCGCAACAAAAAGTTGGCCCGTGTCCTTGAGTTTCGTGTGCTTGCATTGCTCCATTCGGATGCAGCAAACATTGTCAGGGGGGAATCCCCCTTGGTAGTTCTACTTAATTTCTTTGCTTTATATATTTATTATTTTGCACCTGTAGACAGCAGTGCAGCAGCAGCAAAAAGAAAAAAAAATCTTCTTAGACAAATTCTACTTCGATCTGTACGTGCACATTGTGGGTCGCACTCCATTTTATCCAGGTTAGCTTGTAAAATCATGAATGCTGCGCACTCGCTTGGCCAAAAATACTCACGCAATCGTTATAACAGCGGGTCTGGTATGACTGTCTAACAAAGCCAGCTACACCCCATAAGACCATAGAAAATATTCGGAATTCGGGCCAAAGCATTGCCGTGAGCTTTCGTCGAAGATGTCAATCAGGCTGCCAGGTTAAAGCGTCAAATTTTAGTGTGCCTAAAGCAGGATTACCGACTGGAGCGACTGGACCGATACTGCGAACTAGACTGCGTCAGTCTGCGGAAACTGCAGCTTATAAACAGAGCTGGCAGGTCCACGCCACGGAAACCAGTTGACTGCCTGCTTCTGATTGGCTGCGCCAGGGTGCCACAGCTGCCGGACTATCCGGCTGGCGAGTTGGTACACCTGCACGACGGCAGCTGCCTGGCTACCTGCCCGAAAACTACCGGCTGCGGGCGGAAACTCGCCTGCAGTGACAGATGGGAGGTGGTCGACTGTGTGTCTCACGTGATCTACGAGAAACTGAAAGGTCAGCGTACAGTCAGTCCACCTGTACATTATATTTCAAGTTATCCGATTGCTAATTGTCCGATTTCACTTATATAACTTTATATATAACTGTTATATAGCCATATATTAAGTATATTTATTATATAAGTACAATCATTATCATAATCATAACCATATATTTATAATTATAACGAAAAGAATTAACAGTCAATTATATGACTATTCGATTTCGTATAATCTGATTTCTAATTATTCGATTACACGTTATCAAATTATTTAGTGGCATTTGCGTTATTATGGAATTACATTTCAACAATTTCTTTCAGATCTTAACCAGCTGTTGACGAGCCTGGTGACTGCAATTTGAGTTCACTATTGAGTTGGTTTAGGATCCTTTCTATTATATAACTCAATTGCTAACAACAATGTCTTGTTATCTGACTGACAATCGCTAAAAACTGCAGTCTGCATATCCATAGTTTTTATTTGCATGCACTTTAATAATACTATTGTAATATTGTACCGAACGATCCGTGATCTTATATTAGAATTATGTTTGCAACCGTGAGCAATGAAATTCTCTCACTAACTTGACAGGACTAGCTAATCTAAGTAACTCTCAAAATCTGTTTTCGCGGCTGTCATACGAGTATACATCTCACAATAGCGAAATAAACAGATGCTACATCGCCTCAGTTACCATTTCAAATTAGACAACACAATGTACAAGTAGTCTGCTCGCCAGTCTTACGGATGCTCTAATTACTGATACAACTTAGCCTTTCTTGAAGGCAAGCGTCCCTCTACAATTGAAGACTGCATGTACATATTTGATGGTACATTGTGTAGTCAAAGCTAATCGCTAATTGCAACAGCATGCGAAAATTATTTCGACATCGCTACCGATGCCCAGGTCAAATTGAAAAAAAGTAATAATAGTTTCACTTTGCTTAATGCAACCGAAATCAAAGGAATGTAGCACTAAATCTCGCTTCCGTTTTACATTTTCTCATTTTATTTTCATGGGCTTGACAGGAGCTGCCATGTCGAAAGTGACAATTGAATAAGCGACGGAGAAAAGCTGCGGTTTCTCCCAAGTCACTGGTGGGCCGCGTGGGCCGTGCTGATTGGACTATCGGACATCGAGTGCGGGGGCGCCACCGACAAAAACTGTCGTCCGGGACATATCCGGCGAAACGCTTCGTCAGCGCAGCGAACGTTGCCATCGAAGTCGAGGTCGGAATCCGTGCCGGGCACGAGGTGGACATTCTCCGGCAGGCTCGGCAGCCTCAGCTTCACCGCCTCGCTGTAGTCCTTCAAGGTAAAGAAGGCTGACAGAAGCGCGTGGGGCCGGGACGTGTCGTCCTCATCGGTGGCGAATAGTGCCGCAACAAGGTTGCTAAAGGCCTGGCGAGGACTCGAACTCGCGTCTTCAGCCGAAAGTGGCAATGTCATGTGTACAACCCACGTGTCAGCAGGGCAAGCTTTCGTGATGGTTGATAGTTCAATTATGTGCGCCAACTTTCGATAGCCCTCGATCCGATGTAAAAAATGTGTAATACCGGTGCCGCGATTTAATTCGGCATCCAATGGTTGAACAACTTCTGCACGCAACGGCGCATCGGTGACAAACACTGCGCGCGCCACCTGGCGGACTCTGGCGACGTCTAGCCAATGGTGCGGTGCGTAGCGCGCGTTCAGCACAAGGTGGCGCATGCCGACTCGCTCCCTGCTGCCGCCGCTCAGTGTCACGCTAGTGACGCGATTGTCCTCAACGCTGACTGATTCGATGCCGCGACGCAGCACGAAGGTGGCGCCCCAGACGGCAGAGTGGCGACAGAAAACCTCCGTGATTTCGTTGCTGCCGTAATGTACCCAGGCGAGAGGGCCCAGCTGGGAGTCTGGCTCCTCAGGTAGAGAGCTCAGGTACCGCTGAATTCGCCGAACGCCCTCCAATGCGTCCTCTGTCGGCTGGCACATGGCGTAGGAATCTATGACCAGCGCTTTAGCCAGCTCACTTGTGATACCGGACTGCTCCAGCAGCTCATCCAGCGTTTGCGGCGTTCGCTCCTCTCCTGGATGCAGTAAAGGCTGCTCCTGCGCTGTTCCAGTGACGCCAGGCGCAACCACTGGAAAGTAGCGACAGCGCTGCAGAAAGGCGCACAGAGCCTGCCTCTCGCTCTCGGCTAGACGGGGCCAGGATTCGATGCCGGAGGGCTCTATAGGCAGGTTAATCAGGTGCCCCCTCTGCCTGAGGTGCAGGCACCGTCCAACGCGCTGAATATCTGAGTAGAAGCCCAAACCAGTGCGGTGCAGCAGGTTCATGAGGCTGCTGCCAGTGAAAGTCAGGCGCGGCGTGATGTCCAAGTTAAAGCGGCGATTCTGGTTAACCAGCTGCTGCAGGCTGATGCGCGACGGCCGGTCGCCCCGGATATCCGGCTTGGCCTGCTCCTGGCAGGGTCAGAATTGTGGCGGCAACATTTTGAAGTTTTGTACCCATCGATTCAAGACAGCTTCAACCACTGCTTTGTTTTTAGCTTACAATATATTTCAGTCGACTTCTCTCACTGAATTTCTCCAACTAACAGTAGTAGTACTACGATGTGGGGGATTTCCCCCTGATAATTTTAGCTGCACCCGAACGGAGCAACGCAAGCCACGAAACTCAAGGACACGGGCCAACTTTTTGTTGCGCATCTTCTGAAACAAAGAATCAAGTCGCCAGCTCTTCAGACCGTCGAAATATTCAATGATTCTGGCCAAAGGTCGGATTTTTCCCATAAGCGCTAGTGAATTTCATACAACCCTACCAGCAGCTAAAATTTAGTGATTTTGATTTGTCGCAATTGGTTTCCTTAAAAATCAGAAAAAAATCACAGTAGGAAAATCACAGGAGGAAAAAACGGTATGATTTCAGAATGTTTAAAAGTACAACACAGCCAGGAAAACATTGTTTTCTGTATAGTATCACATTAATGTTGTTGCTCTCATATGAATAGCGTAAAAAGGGGTCCACTTTGACAATTTATATTATTCAAGCTGTAAAGAATGCCCCTATACTAACTGGCAACCACCCAGTCCAGTGAGTCAAAACAAGGCTTAAATAAGAGCAAAAGAAGGCATGCACATTCCGCTACTCAGCTGCTAACGTGTGTATAAACAACTGTGTATAACCTCAATGCAGTGAACAAATCGCAAGCAAACAGCTAATTTAGCTCACGAGTGCCCTGTCCCATGGAGTTCTGAATCTATAGAAACCAGTTTGCCTGACCATAAGCAGAGCAATAGTTTGCTTGAATTAAAGCTCTAGGGAACAGGGAAGTTTGCAATCCGCAGTCTGCAATGTCCTGGATCATAACAATTACGAAGTAGAATGATATTGTTCCTTGATATAAAATGCATAGATTCTAGGAGTAGTATTTGTTTATTTGTTGTATTTCTTGGTGGCTGTCACTTTGTGACAATGGTTATTTTGCTAGTGCTAGGATGTTTTAAATTAGTCAATGCTTTTACGGCATGTATCAACATAACAAACGATTTGATTTTTGTTATGTTAAGATACTCGCGCCTTACTGCCAGGAGCCAGTGAATAAAGATTTTGACTTTTGACCGAAAGGTCGGGAGCTCAAATCTCGGCAAGACACTCGAGTACCTAATGCCTTTGAAAGCGCCGCGGAATAGCGCGGCTGTGCGGCTGTGCATCTGTCCCAAAAGTGTAATTTCTATTATCTCTTTAGTATTTTACTGCAAGTAGTCTAGGTGGCACTTTATACCTAGTTTTACTCAATTTAATTTGTTTACCAATCTAACGACTAGAACGATCGGAATGATCGAAATCACAATTTTCAGAATTTTAACTTTAAAAGCACAGAGAAAATGAGGTTTTTCTATTCAATTGTAAAGGCAGAATGGAAAACAGAGGTTTTACAATGGCGCTAGGGTATCCCACCCAGTACACGACAATGACTCACTATCAGACTATGAAATTTGATTGGCTGCAGACAGTCAAGCGCTTGCCTATGGGTTTGTGTCGAGAAATGAGTGGTCTTATCTTTAAGCCAATCACAATGTTTCACAAGCGGCCACAAGTCAACACTCCGTGACCAATCAAACAAACGCCTGTCACAAAACAAAAAAATGTCGCGCCATTCAACTGTATACTCAATAAATTCATCATGATCATGAGACACATAAGCAAGGTAAATCTAAGGACGACTAAAGTAACGCATCTTCTTAATAGTCCTTGGACTTGCCGTTCATAATTGGCAAGACACTCATTGAAGCTTACTTGGTAAGGCGATAGACTTCATAACTGGCAGTTATTAGAGGCTTATACTCACTCTCTGCAGCGAATTCTCCCGGTTGGCTTCCATTTCCTCTTGCAGCCGCGGCGCCCAGAACCAGTCCCGGTTGGCTACGCTTGAATCTGCCTGTGGCAGCCGGACTGTGGTCAAGGCGCCGACGGTACGCGAACTGCCACCCGTAGTAGTTGCCGCAGCCAGAAATAAACCGACTGGCTGCTGCCACAGGTCAGGCAGCTGGATCTGTTGATGCTGATGTTGTTCCTCTGACACCGGACGAGACAGCCAAAGCACGAAATCTGTCAGTGATTTTGTTGCCCATATATCGCCGTAATAACTATTGGCGTCGAGGTGAAGAACGCTGCTGCGCACACGGCCCAACGCGGAAGACAGCATGGCCTCCGTGATGCCAGTGCCCACCACTATGACGTCGTAGGAATCCAGCAGCCTGTCCATGGTTGGTCTCAACAATCGTCCGTTGTGTAATAGGGTATCTGTTGTGACCTTTGTTTGACTGATCTAATAATACTAGCGTAATTTGCCTGCGTGAGGCTCTTGGATATACTCGTTCATGTAGTGTATAGATGCCTTTTTGGCTGCAATTCGAGCACATGCGTCAATATATTGTAGTTAGCCTACGCGTGTTGAAACGAGGTTGAAACTATAACGGCAGCCCGCCACTGCTGTTGTCTATGGTCGAATTCCACTCAGATATGCACTCATGCACTCATCAAAGATCGCAAATAACATTAATATATTTCAATTAATATAATATACTTAAAATTACTTAACAGTATATTATATTTCATATTAATGTTTCAATTAATTTTATTTTTATTATCATTATATTTATTATTTCTATTTGGATTATTATTATGTTAGGTACGTAATTTAGTAATGTTAGTGTTACTATATTAGCCCTTCTCAGCTATTTTAATTGCTCTTATACACTGAACTAACCAGAACTTTCTGTAAAAATATGCGCATTGCGCAGTCTAAGTTAGAAAAGTAATAATAGTAAATTGCAATTCATGCAATATTAGTCATCAGTAGACTGCAACGAAAAATACAAAAGGCTATTTTGGGGTATATTTTAAATAAAGAAAAACTTTAAACGTTCTGGATTACCAAGTATATAAATAGACTGATAAAAAAATTATATTTTTTGTTTTATTTGCCAATTCATGGACTTCGCGATGACTTTTAAAATAACGATTGCACAATGGGTAGTAAACGTATTGCACACGCCTGCAAATATTTACATAAATAGGGCTTACTTTAAGTATTTTAGTCTATAAAAGTTCATATTCTTGCAGTGTTTTAACAGTAGGACTACCGAGCCATTTTGCCGCCAGTTTTTATCAAGGAGGGGGATTCCCCCTTTGTAGTTCTACTGTTAAAGCATGACAAATCTGGATCGTTTTTTAGTCCAAAGTGTTTTTAGGTGACAAATAAAAACAATATTACTTATTTAGTTTTTACAGTAATGTGTAACTTCACGATAATACTTAACAGTTACAATAATCGCTAATGTATTGTATTTTGAAACTATAGGAATAACTAAACTAAAGTAGTCAGTTATTTAGTTGGCTTCAGACTTTTCAGTTCTCACTATCTTATTAGTTCAATTTAATTTTTAAGCTTCATTTTTTAAGTCACTTTATTTATGGGTTAAGTTTGTATTATTTTTTAGTTTATTACTTTCAGCTCATTCAGTGTATGAGTCTTGACAATATATATAGTATACATATGGTAAGTAAAATAACTATTAGCAACATAGTGTATATAGAATATTTATATTGCTATCTATTTACTTAATTAAATAAGTAAACTTTGCTGCAAGTCTTATGCTTTTTTCACTATTATATGGTTGATATCTTTGCAACACAATTACAATAACTTTCAGGCATTAAGCCTATTTTTTAAAGGCTTTTATGCCTACCAAAGAAAAACATTTCTACATGGATATATGATAGCATTCAACAAGAAACTCTATCATACAGGATTCACTGTAAGTTTAGCTATATCTGTTATTTTTGCATATTTTATTGACATTGATGGATCTTAATTGTTAATAGTTAAATGCTTGATTTAGCTATAGATCAGCAAGGTCAGAATTGCCTAGCTATGTAATTTCCTAAGCCTATCTAGTTCAGCTTGCATTCATTTTGTTTACTAAGTTTGATGCTTTTGAGTTGCAAGTTATAACTTTCAATAGCTTGAGTTATGCTACTATTGTGTTAGCTAGTTAGCTAGATGAGTATTATGTTAGCTAGCCTTTGTTCTACTAGAATAATGTTTGCTAGCATTAGTTTTTCTAGAATAAGTTTTGCTAGCCTGAGTTTCGCTCTCCTGATTTTCGCTAGCCTGAGTTTCGCTAGCCTGAGTTTTGCTAGAATAAGTTTTGCTAGCCTGAGTTTCGCTAGCCTGAGTACTGCTAGCCTGAGATTTGCTAGTTTTTCTAGCCTGAGTTTTGCTAGCCTGAGTTTCGCTCTCCTGATTTTCGCTAGCCTGAGTTTCGCTAGCCTGAGTTTCGCTAGCCTGAGTTTTGCTAGCCTGAGTTTCGCTAGCCTGAGTTTCGCTAGCCTGAGTTTTGCAGGAATAAGTTTTGCTAGCCTGAGATTTGCTAGAATACGTTTTGCTAGCCTGAGTTTCGCTAGCCTGAGTTTCGCTAGCCTGAGTTTCGCTAGCCTGAGTTTTGCAGGAATAAGTTTTGCTAGCCTGAGTTTCGCTAGCCTGAGTTTTGCAGGAATAAGTTTTGCTAGCCTGAGTTTTGCAGGAATAAGTTTTGCTAGCCTGAGTTTTGCAGGAATAAGTTTTGCTAGCCTGAGTTTTGCAGGAATAAGTTTTGCTAGCCTGAGTTTTGCAGGAATAAGTTTTGCTAGCCTGAGTTTTGCAGGAATAAGTTTTGCTAGCCTGAGTTTTGCAGGAATAAGTTTTGCTAGCCTGAGTTTTGCAGGAATAAGTTTTGCTAGCCTGAGTTTTGCAGGAATAAGTTTTGCTAGCCTGAGTTTCGCTAGCCTGAGATTTGCTAGCCTAGATAGGCAGTTAGGATAGACAGTGAATAGACATCTATTAGGATAGACAGTGAATAGACATCTAGTGTATCAGGGATAGACAGATTCATACCACAATCAGTGCTAGGCAGTGAATAGACAGCTAGTGTATCAGGGATAGACAGTGGATAGACAGTTAGTGTATCAGGGATAGACAGTGGATAGACAGCTAGTGTATCAGGGATAGACAGTGGATAGACAGCTAGTGTATCAGGGATAGACAGTGGATAGACAGTTAGTGTATCAGGGATAGACAGTGGATAGACAGCTAGTGTATCAGGGATAGACAGTGGATAGACAGCTAGTGTATCAGGGATAGACAGTGGATAGACAGCTAGTGTATCAGGGATAGACAGTGGATAGACAGCTAGTTAATCAGGGATAGACAGTGGATAGACAGCTAGTTAATCAGGGATAGACAGTGGATAGGCAAGGATTGGTTGTAGGTCGACAGAGCTTTTTAATTAGCGATTGACAGCAAGCGTGCAGCTGTCAGCGCGCCAGTGTCGCTACAGCTGTTAAAGTATCTGGCTTCACTCTTCCCTTATTCGTGATAAATATCTCTTCGGCGTGTTGTATTGCTGCTCAATATATTCTTGACTCATAACGGGCTCGCGCTTAGGCCTGCATCGAGGGCAACATTGGCAGCGGCAAGACCTCACTAGTGAATAGCCTGAGACGCAGCTGGCTATTTGAATCGGCGCCAGGCTCACCGATGCGTTCCTATCGCATTGTGGACGAACCGGTGAACAGATGGACCAATTATTGCGGCTGCAACCTATTGCAGATGATGTACGATAATCCACAGCGTTGGTCAGCCATGTTCCAGTCTTACGTCATGCTCACTATGATCGATGGTCATTCCGTTTCTGGTTCTAGCGGCGGCTTCTGCCTAATGGAGCGATCGCTGCACTCGTGCGTTGAAGTGTTTGTGGAGAGCCTGCATCGGAGGTCAGTTTGGCTTGTTTGGTTGGGACTTGTTAACCGGAGTATTCCCAATATCCCACAAACCATTTGTACGCGATACGCAGAGGCCTGATGCAGGATCCCGAGTATGAAATACTCACTAAGTGGTACAACACGTTTCTTGAGGATCCCATCGTTCATTTGGACCTGATCGGTGAGCTCATAGCTTTTAGTGGTATTAGTTACGACTAAGGAAATTACCGAGAACATGGGCTGGTACACAGGACTTGGAGTGGGCAGTCCAGATGCCGTGGAGTGGGCAGTACAGATGCCGTGGAGTGGGCAGTACAGATGCCTTGGAGTGGGCAGTACAGATGCCTTGGAGTGGGCAGTCCAGATGCCGTGGAGTGGGCAGTACAGATGCCGTGGAGTGGGCAGTACAGATGCCTTGGAGTGGGCAGTACAGATGCCTTGGAGTGGGCAGTCCAGATGCCGTGGAGTGGGCAGTACAGATGCCTTGGAGTGGGCAGTACAGATGCCTTGGAGTGGGCAGTACAGATGCCCTGGAGTGGGTATTACAGATGCCCTGGAGTGGATATTACAGATGCCTTAGAGTGGGCAGTACAGATGCCCTGGAGTGGGTAGTACAGATGCCCTGGAGTGGGCAGTACAGATGCCCTGGAGTGGGCAGTACAGATGCCCTGGAGTGGGTATTACAGATGCCTTGGAGTGGGTAGTACAGATGCCCTGGAGTGGGTATTACAGATGCCTTGGAGTGGGTAGTACAGATGCCCTGGAGTGGGTATTACAGATGCCCTGGAGTGGGCAGTCCAGATGCCGTGGAGTTGGTAGTACAGATGCCTTGGAGTGGGCAGTACAGATGCCTTGGAGTGGGCAGTACAGATGCCTTGGAGTGGGTAGTACAGATGCCTTGGAGTGGGTAGTACAGATGCCCTGGAGTGGGCAGTACAGATGCCCTGGAGTGGGCAGTACAGATGCCCTGGAGTGGGCAGTACAGATGCCCTGGAGTGGGTAGTACAGATGCCCTGGAGTGGGTAGTACAGATGCCCTGGAGTGGGCAGTACAGATGCCCTGTAGTGGGCAGTACAGATGCCCTGGAGTGGGCAGTACAGATGCCCTGGAGTGGGTATTACAGATGCCCTGGAGTGGATATTACAGATGCCTTGGAGTGGGTAGTACAGATGCCCTGGAGTGGGCAGTACAGATGCCCTGGAGTAGGCAGTACAGATGCCCTGGAGTGGGTATTACAGATGCCTTGGAGTGGGTGGTACAGATGCCCTGGAGTGGATATTACAGATGCCTTGGAGTGGGTGGTACAGATGCCCTGGAGTGGGTATTACAGATGCCCTGGAGTGGGCAGTACAGATGCCCTGGAGTGGGTATTACAGATGCCCTGGAGTGGGTAGTACAGATGCCCTGGAGTGGGCAGTACAGATGCCCTGGAGTGGGCAGTACAGATGCCCTGGAGTGGGTATTACAGATGCCTTGGAGTGGGTAGTACAGATGCCCTGGAGTGGGTATTACAGATGCCCTGGAGTGGGCAGTCCAGATGCCGTGGAGTTGGTAGTACAGATGCCTTGGAGTGGGCAGTACAGATGCCTTGGAGTGGGTATTACAGATGCCCTGGAGTGGGTATTACAGATGCCCTGGAGTGGGCAGTACAGATGCCCTGGAGTGGGTATTACAGATGCCCTGGAGTGGGCAGTACAGATGCCCTGGAGTGGGTATTACAGATGCCTTGGAGTGGGTAGTACAGATGCCCTGGAGTGGGCAGTACAGATGCCCTGGAGTGGGCAGTACAGATGCCCTGGAGTGGGTATTACAGATGCCCTGGAGTGGGCAGTACAGATGCCTTGGAGTGGGTATTACAGATGCCTTGGAGTGGGTGGTACAGATGCCCTGGAGTGGGTATTACAGATGCCCTGGAGTGGGTATTACAGATGCCCTGGAGTGGGTGGTACAGATGCCCTGGAGTGGGCAGTACAGATGCCCTGGAGTGGGCAGTACAGATGCCCTGGAGTGGGTAGTACAGATGCCCTGGAGTGGGCAGTACAGATGCCCTGGAGTGGGTATTACAGATGCCTTGGAGTGGGTGGTACAGATGCCCTGGAGTGGGTATTACAGATGCCCTGGAGTGGGTATTACAGATGCCCTGGAGTGGGTGGTACAGATGCCCTGGAGTGGGCAGTACAGATGCCCTGGAGTGGGTATTACAGATGCCCTGGAGTGGGCAGTACAGATGCCTTGGAGTGGGTATTACAGATGCCCTGGAGTGGGTATTACAGATGCCCTGGAGTGGGCAGTACAGATGCCCTGGAGTGGGTATTACAGATGCCCTGGAGTGGGCAGTACAGATGCCCTGGAGTGGGTATTACAGATGCCTTGGAGTGGGTAGTACAGATGCCCTGGAGTGGGCAGTACAGATGCCCTGGAGTGGGCAGTACAGATGCCCTGGAGTGGGTATTACAGATGCCCTGGAGTGGGTATTACAGATGCCCTGGAGTGGGCAGTACAGATGCCTTGGAGTGGGTAGTACAGATGCCGTGGAGTGGGCAGTACAGATGCCTTGGAGTGGGTAGTACAGATGCCCTGGAGTGGGCAGTACAGATGCCCTGGAGTGGGTATTACAGATGCCTTGGAGTGGGTAGTACAGATGCCCTGGAGTGGGCAGTACAGATGCCCTGGAGTGGGCAGTACAGATGCCCTGGAGTGGGTATTACAGATGCCCTGGAGTGGGCAGTACAGATGCCCTGGAGTGGGCAGTACAGATGCCCTGGAGTGGGCAGTACAGATGCCCTGGAGTGGGTATTACAGATGCCTTGGAATGGGTATTACAGATGCCCTGGAGTGGGTATTACAGATGCCCTGGAGTGGGCAGTACAGATGCCCTGGAGTGGGCAGTACAGATGCCCTGGAGTGGGCAGTACAGATGCCCTGGAGTGGGCAGTACAGATGCCCTGGAGTGGGTATTACAGATGCCTTGGAGTGGGTATTACAGATGCCTTGGAGTGGGTATTACAGATGCCTTGGAGTGGGTATTACAGATGCCTTGGAGTGGGTATTACAGATGCCCTGGAGTGGGTGGTACGGGTCCTCTGTACCATATCTGTACTACTAAAAAGCTTGGAAAAGTCTTGGCAGATACATTATCCTATGCGCTGTCCACTCAGATTTGCATCTTGCTCATTCCATAGTTTACCTTCGGTCCAGCCCCAGTGTCTGCCTTCAGCGGGTGCGTCAACGCGACAGAAAAGAAGAGACCAAGGTTAATCTGGTGAGCGAAGCCTAGTTTTATAATAAACAATTTAATTTCAGTTGATGAGCTCACAAGTCTACTTGATCAGTAGGCAGAGCTGTGCATAGGTGGTAGCTGTAATCATTTTTTAAGATTTCCGATTCATTTATAAACACAAATTTCAGAGTTGCTAGTTTGGAAAATAGCTTCCTCGGGGGCAGTGCGCAGCTCAAAATCGTTGGAGCATGAATCAGTGAAATGGAGTTAGAATCGTCTTCTTCGTCGCTAATCAGAATTTTCGCTTGGCTAGTCCTTTTGCCCTTTAAGACTGGCGACTTCTTCTTTTACTCGAGTCTGTCTGCGAATGATAAAGTTCACTGAAAAATAGTAATTGAAAATGTAATAATGTACTTTTGTATTCCACGACTCAGGTCATTGTTAGGATTAGGATTAGGCGAGTGGGCCAGCGTTTGCAAGATGCAAAATGCACACGTAGTTACACGAACATTATAGCCTACCCAAGCCTACCCAGCCCCCCTATTGACTCCTTATTGAGCCTACCCAGCCCCCCTATTGACTCTCCATTGAGCCTACCCAGCTCCCCTATTCACTCTCCCTAGAGTCTACCCAGCCCCCCTATTGACTCTCCATTGAGCCTACCCAGCTCCCCTATTCACTCTCCCTAGAGTCTACCCAGCCCCCCTATTGACTCTCCATTGAGCCTACCCAGCTCCCCTATTCACTCTCCCTAGAGTCTACCCAGCCCCCCTATTGACTCTCCATTGAGCCTACCCAGCTCCCCTATTCACTCTCCCTAGAGTCTACCCAGCCCCCCTATTGACTCTCCATTGAGCCTACCCAGCTCCCCTATTCACTCTCCCTAGAGTCTACCCAGCTCCCCTATTCACTCTCCCTAGAGCCTACCCAGCTCCCCTTTTCACCCTCCCTAGAGTCTACCCAGCCCCCCTATTGACTCTCCATTGAGCCTACCCAGCTCCCCTATTCACTCTCCCTAGAGTCTACCCAGCCCCCCTATTGACTCTCCATTGAGCCTACCCAGCTCCCCTATTCACTCTCCCTAGAGTCTACCCAGCTCCCCTATTCACTCTCCCTAGAGCCTACCCAGCTCCCCTTTTCACCCTCCCTAGAGTCTACCCAGCTCCCCTATTGAATCTCCCTAGAGCCTACCCAGCTCCCCTATTGAATCTCCCTAGAGCCTACCCAGCTCCCCTATTGACTCTCCATAGAGCCTACCCAGCCCCCCTATTGACTCCTTATTGAGCCTACCCAGCCCCCCTATTGACTCTCCATTGAGCCTACCCAGCTCCCCTATTGAATCTCCATAGAGCCTACCCAGCTCCCCTATTGACTCTCCATTGAGCCTACCCAGCTCCCCTATTGAATCTCCATTGAGCCTACCCAGCTCCCCTAGATACTCTCCCTAGAGCAACCGAACTCCCCTAGATACTCTTCCTAGAGCAACCGAACTCCCCTAGATACTCTTCCTAGAGCAACCGAACTCTCCTAGATACTCTCCCTAGAGCAACCGAACTCCCCTAGATACTCTCCCTAGAGCAACCGAACTCCCCTAGATACTCTCCCTAGAGCAACCGAACTCCCCTAGATACTCTTCCTAGAGCAACCGAACTCCCCTAGATACTCTTCATAGAGCAACCGAACTCCCCTAGATACTCTTCCTAGAGCAACCGAACTCCCCTAGATACTCTCCCTAGAGCAACCGAACTCCCCTAGATACTCTCCCTAGAGCTACCGAACTCCCCTAGATACTCTCCCTAGAGCAACCGAACTCCCCTAGATACTCTCCCTAGAGCAACCGAACTCCCCTAGATACTCTCCCTAGAGCAACCGAACTCCCCTAGATACTCTCCCTAGAGCTACCGAACTCCCCTAGATACTCTCCCTAGAGTAACCGAACTCCCCTAGATACTCTCCCTAGAGCAACCGAACTCCCCTAGATACTCTCCCTAGAGCAACCGAACTCCCCTAGATACTCTCCCTAGAGCAACCGAACTCCCCTAGATACTCTCCCTAGAGTAACCGAACTCCCCTAGATACTCTCCCTAGAGCAACCGAACTCCCCTAGATACTCTCCCTAGAGCAACCGAACTCCCCTAGATACTCTCCATAAAGCTACCGAGCCGAACTCTCTTCCCAAAAGTGGAAAATATCCTAAACCTTTCATAGACTTTAACAAAAAGCTAACTAATTAATGGCCTACCTTTCTCTAATTAGCTTTCTAGTCTGTCTCCCAAAGTGTCAATGAGGCTTACCTTCAGGGACTACTAAAACACTGTTTTAGTAGTCCCTGCTTACCTTCTAATGTTTGCGCTGAACAGGTGCAGACTGAGCTGAATTAGCTGTGGCTGAATCCGATGCTTTGCTATCATCCCCATGGGCTTTGCGTTAAATATTTAATAGAAGCGATCAGCTAATTGTGCAAGTTTAATTAGATTAATTTGCAGTAATGCCTGTCATTATCGACTAGCGCCAATATGGACGAAGCTGACTGCATAGCTGTAAATCATTTGCGCGTTTTAATATTTATTGATTTATTAGTCTTCAAGACTAAGCCGGAAAACTAGGCGGACACACGCGAAGCGTTTATAAGTTATGAAAATTAACCTCCAAGATGGATTGCTCAGCTACAGGTAATTCTACAGGTAATACGGGGTATTTTACTTACCTTTACATATGACCTCAAATTTCTAGTCATTACCCACTAGTATAGGTAAGCTCATCAGAGTTTGACTTATCCAAAGTGTTAAAAAGCTTCTGTTTGCATGATTGAAAAGATGATGCAAGAAGCCAATTGTTTATTGGAAGCAACATAATGATAGATAATATATGTTAGTAACAAAATTAGTAAGACCTTTTTATGCTGTCTGCTAATTACCACAGTGAGTGTTAATTTGCGAATTGCAATCCCTCTAACTTACACCTGTCAACTTATGAATCTGTTTTAACTTTTACCTTATCAATCTACTTATACGGTCTACTTATCAATCTACTTCTACGGTCTACTTATCAATCTACTTCTACTGTCCACATATCAATCTACTTCTACTGTCTACATATCAATCTACTTCTACTGTCGAATTATCAATCTACTTCTACTGTCCACATATCAATCTACTTCTACTGTCTACATATCAATCTACTTCTACTGTCCACATATCAATCTACTTCTACGGTCTACTTATCAATCTACTTCTACTGTCCACATATCAATCTACTTCTACTGTCCACATATCAATCTACTTCTACTGTCCACATATCAATCTACTTCTACTGTCTACATATCAATCTACTTCTACTGTCCACATATCAATCTACTTCTACTGTCTAATTATCAATCTACTTCTACTGTCCACATATCAATCTACTTCTACTGTCTACATATCAATCTACTTCTACTGTCCACATATCAATCTACTTCTACTGTCCACATATCAATCTACTTCTACTGTCCACATATCAATCTACTTCTACTGTCTAATTATCAATCTACTTCTACTGTCCACATATCAATCTACTTCTACTGTCTAATTATCAATCTACTTCTACTGTCTACATATCAATCTACTTCTACTGTCCACATATCAATCTACTTCTACTGTCCACATATCAATCTACTTCTACTGTCCACATATCAATCTACTTCTACTGTCCACATATCAATCTACTTTTACTGTCCACATATCAATCTACTTCTACTGTCCACATATCAATCTACTTCTACTGTCTACATATCAATCTACTTCTACTGTCCACATATCAATCTACTTCTACTGTCTACATATCAATCTACTTCTACTGTCCACATATCAATCTACTTCTACGGTCTACTTATCAATCTACTTCTACTGTCCACATATCAATCTACTTCTACTGTCCACATATCAATCTACTTCTACTGTCCACATATCAATCTACTTCTACTGTCTACATATCAATCTACTTCTACTGTCCACATATCAATCTACTTCTACTGTCTAATTATCAATCTACTTCTACTGTCCACATATCAATCTACTTCTACTGTCCACATATCAATCTACTTCTACTGTCCACATATCAATCTACTTCTACTGTCCACATATCAATCTACTTCTACTGTCTACATATCAATCTACTTCTACTGTCCACATATCAATCTACTTCTACTGTCCACATATCAATCTACTTCTACTGTCCACATATCAATCTACTTCTACTGTCTAATTATCAATCTACTTCTACTGTCCACATATCAATCTACTTCTACTGTCTAATTATCAATCTACTTCTACTGTCTACATATCAATCTACTTCTACTGTCCACATATCAATCTACTTCTACTGTCCACATATCAATCTACTTCTACTGTCCACATATCAATCTACTTCTACTGTCCACATATCAATCTACTTTTACTGTCCACATATCAATCTACTTCTACTGTCCACATATCAATCTACTTCTACTGTCTACATATCAATCTACTTCTACTGTCCACATATCAATCTACTTCTACTGTCTACATATCAATCTACTTCTACTGTCCACATATCAATCTACTTCTACGGTCTACTTATCAATCTACTTCTACTGTCCACATATCAATCTACTTCTACTGTCCACATATCAATCTACTTCTACTGTCCACATATCAATCTACTTCTACTGTCTACATATCAATCTACTTCTACTGTCCACATATCAATCTACTTCTACTGTCTAATTATCAATCTACTTCTACTGTCCACATATCAATCTACTTCTACTGTCCACATATCAATCTACTTCTACTGTCCACATATCAATCTACTTCTACTGTCCACATATCAATCTACTTCTACTGTCCACATATCAATCTACTTCTACTGTCTACATATCAATCTACTTCTACTGTCCACATATCAATCTACTTCTACTGTCCACATATCAATCTACTTCTACTGTCCACATATCAATCTACTTCTACTGTCTAATTATCAATCTACTTCTACTGTCCACATATCAATCTACTTCTACTGTCTAATTATCAATCTACTTCTACTGTCTACATATCAATCTACTTCTACTGTCCACATATCAATCTACTTCTACTGTCCACATATCAATCTACTTCTACTGTCCACATATCAATCTACTTCTACTGTCCACATATCAATCTACTTTTACTGTCCACATATCAATCTACTTCTACTGTCCACATATCAATCTACTTCTACTGTCGAATTATCAATCTACTTCTACTGTCCACATATCAATCTACTTCTACTGTCTACATATCAATCTACTTCTACTGTCCACATATCAATCTACTTCTATCTACTGTCCACATATCAATCTACTTCTACTGTCTAATAATATCCTGGTCGCCTGGTTTTAAATAGAGTTAACCGCCATGCTAGGTTCATAATACGTACTATTTATGAGACTATTGTTCGCCAGATTAGTGAAATCTTAGCCATTTTGAGTCATAATGATTGTATTTTCGTTTCTACATAACTCACCTGCTAAATGATTAATTGGCTGGCTGAAATCAGATTTCTGTTATTGGTTTTATTCACTAAGAGGCTTGTTGAAGCTTACACCCTATAGTAATAAAGACACATGTTAATCTCAAACACAGTACGCAGAAGGCTATGCTTTTATTTCTTAGCCTACGATTTTTTTCCGGTTTGTAGTTTTCCACGTTGGATTAGCTAATCCCCCAAAGCATGCCGATTCATCATTGAGGCCATGCTGGTAGATAGGGAGTGAGGGTCACACTGGATAGGGAGTGAGGGTCACACTGGATAGGGAGTGAGGGTCACACTGGATAGGGAGTGAGGGTCACACTGGATAGGGAGTGAGGGTCACACTGGATAGGGAGTGAGGGTCACACTGGATAGGGAGTGAGGGTCACACTGGATAGGGAGTGAGGGTCACACTGGATAGAGAGTGCGGGTCACACTGGATAGGGAGTGAGGGTCACACTGGATAGGGAGTGAGGGTCACACTGGATAGGGAGTGAGGGTCACACTGGATAGGGAGTGAGGGTCACACTGGATAGGGAGTGAGGGTCACACTGGATAGGGAGTGAGGGTCACACTGGATAGGGAGTGAGGGTCACACTGGATAGGGAGTGAGGGTCACACTGGATAGGGAGTGAGGGTCACACTGGATAGAGAGTGAGGGTCACACTGGATAGGGAGTGAGGGTCACACTGGATAGGGAGTGAGGGTCACACTGGATAGGGAGTGAGGGTCACACTGGATAGGGAGTGAGGGTCACACTGGATAGGGAGTGAGGGTCACACTGGATAGGGAGTGAGGGTCACACTGGATAGAGAGTGAGGGTCACACTGGATAGGGAGTGAGGGTCACACTGGATAGGGAGTGAGGGTCACACTGGATAGGGAGTGAGGGTCACACTGGATAGGGAGTCAGGGTCACACTGGATAGGGAGTGAGGGTCACACTGGATAGGGAGTGAGGGTCACACTGGATAGGGAGTGAGGGTCACACTGGATAGGGAGTGAGGGTCCAAATACCACTGACAAGGTTGTAATTCAGCTACCCCGAACTCGCACCGCAAGGAACTGCTGAGCGGCCTGCACCAGCTGCACGATAGTTGGCTGGCGCCCCCCGGTGCCAGCTCCAGCAGGCGGTCGCGAACCAGCGTCGCCGACCGGGTGATTGTGCTGGACGCTGACAAAAGTGCAGAGAGTGTCAGGCAACAGTGGGATAGTCTTGTGGCGCCCTTGCTGCCGCCTACGAAAAATGTGCGAAAGCAGTCACGTGACCGCGCTGTGGGCAGCTGACAGATTTCGGGGCCAGTTGATTATCGGCCGATTTGAAATCCTCTCATGTTTTGTATTGACCAGCATTATTAATTCGGACATACTATCAGATGTCTCCATTTTAACGAGTACACTAGGAAAGTTGATTTCTCATCTCCGATTTGTTAAATTTGATTTACTCCACATAAAGCTGAAATAATTTTAGCCTTCATTAAATTCGACTATATTTTAAAAGTATTGCAATATATTATGTTCAACAAAGATCGCTTCTTTTTGAAACAAATCCCTGTGAATCTTTAGCATATGCTTGTACTTTAAACTGAAATCTGTTTAAAATGTTCAAATCTGTTTACTACACATAGAACAGAAGAGGAGCAGATACACTACAAAATGTGCAAATTTATGTGCATTTATTTTTGCTTTAGTCGCCTGTTTATAACAATGTATGTCATGATTTTGTTTCCTTCGACGATATGGAATTAGTAATTTGGCATTCTCCCAATCATCCTCACATATCATAACGGATATCTGAAGTTGGGATTCTCACTCCCGCCCCCACTTTCAGTTCGACACAACTCGATCTCCATTCTCCCCACACCTCAATTCCTATTTACAACTCTCCTCACACCTGAATCCCCATTCTCATTCTCGCCACACCTCAATCCCCATTCCCTATTCCCCTAACACCTCAATCCCCATTCCCATTCTCACTCCTCAATCCCCATTCCCATTCTCCTCGCACCTTAATCTCCATTCCCCATTCTCCTCACACCTCAATCCCCATTCCCTATTCTTCTCATACCTCAATCCCCATTCCCTATTCTCGTCACACCTCAATCCCCATTCCCTATTCTCCTCACACCTCAATCCCCATTCCCTATTCTCCTCACACCTCAATCCCCATTCCCTATTCTCCTCACACCTCAATCCCCATTCCCTATTCTCCTCACACCTCAATCCCCATTACCTATTCTTCTCATACCTCAATCCCCATTCCCTATTCTCGTCACACCTCAATCCCCATTCCCTATTCTCCTCACGCTTCAATCCCCATTCCCTATTCTCCTCAAACCTCAATCCCCATTACCTATTCTTCTCATACCTCAATCCCCATTCCCTATTCTCGTCACACCTCAATCCCCATTCCCTATTCTCCTCACGCTTCAATCCCCATTCCCTATTCTCCTCACGCTTCAATCCCCATTCCCTATTCTCCTCACACCTCAATCCCCATTCCCCATTCTCCTCACACCTCAATCCCCATTGCCATTCTCCTCACACCTGAATCCCCATTCTCATTCTCGCCACACCTCAATCCCCATTCCCCATTCTCCTCACACCTCAATCCCCATTGCCATTCTCCTCACACCTCAATCCCCATTCCCCATTCTCCTCACACCTCAATCCCCATTGCCATTCTCCTCACACCTGAATCCCCATTCTCATTCTCGCCACACCTCAATCCCCATTCCCCATTCTCCTCACACCTCAATCCCCATTGCCATTCTCCTCACACCTCAATCCCCATTCCCCATTCCCCTCACCTCAATCCCCATTCCCCATTCTCCTCACACCCTCATTCCCCATTCCCCATTCTCCTCACACCCTCATTCCCCATTCCCCAGTCACTGTTTTTTACCTCAATAAAGTTTTTAACTTCCCATTCATCTCAAGCCGCTTTTCTCATTTCTCACACTAGCCGTGTTGTTAGTCCTGACACAAATTTTTATTTTCCTTTTCCTTTTTTTCACCTCAAAGATTTTTTACTTATACCTGTTTTCACTTTATCGTCGAATCCTCGACGATCTTTTTTCCGCCAGCCTCTGTTTTTTTCCTGCAGCGAAGCAGTTGCCAGATGACAGGCTGCTTTGATAGCCAGAATTTCCTTGCTTTCAGAGGCCAATGTTCTATTGAAACTGCTAAATGTTAATTTAAAATCAAATTAGCATTGGAATACATGCAAATCTATTCGCTTTATCTATTCAGCGCATACCAGTCGCCGTCTTATCGATAATGGGGCCAACAGTTCTTGAAGACTTCCCTTTGGGGATCGAGTTATCGTTCTACTCGCATTACATTATGCGGCAATAAAACGTGCTGATTGGGAAGTCTTCCAGGCAACCATCCGATTATTTCTTGAAGGTCCCTCGAGATTATGGTTCTGAAAGCGTCTGCCTGCCTTGAAATCTTTCCTAGACATACATGGTAGCTTGTGCTTCTAATCTTCAATACTTAGTTAGGACTTGTGGATTGACAACGGGAAATAGTTGATGCAGGAAATAATGGGACAGGTTTACAGGAAATCATGGAAGGGTTGCATTAGATTTAATTAAATAATCGGTTAGATCGGTGGGACAAATGAAATTGAAAGTCATTGGACAAGTCGCATTAGATGTGATGGGACAGGTGAGATTGGAAGTCATAGGACAAGTTGCATTAGATGTGATGGGACAGGTGAGATTGGAAGTCATAGGACAAGTCGCATTAGATGTGGTGGGACAGGTGAGATTTGAGGTCATGGGACAGGTGAGATTTGAGGTCAGAGACAGAGAGATGAGACGGAGAGATGACACATGGGAGAGGTTAGACGGAGAGATGAGCCATGGGAGAGGTTAGACGGAGAGATGAGACACGGGAGAGATAAGACGGAGAGACGAGACATGGGAGAGATAAGACGGAGAGATGAGACATAGGAGAGGTTAGACGGAGAGATGAGCCATGGGAGAGGTTAGACGGAGAGATGAGCCATGGGAGAGGTTAGACGGAGAGATGAGACACGGGAGAGATAAGATGGAGAGACGAGACATGGGAGAGATAAGACGGAGAGATGAGAAATTAGTAAAGATATGTATGATAAACGAGGCACGGAAGACATTAAATACATGAGAGGTGAGACACAGAAAAGATAAGACACTGGTTAAATGCGCTATGAAAGAGATGTAATAAGGGAAGTGATGGCAGAGGTTTTGGGCGCTACTATCCCTGATTTAAATCAACAAGCTCTAGCTGCTTTTTTGTGTTCCGAACTGGCCCGTACGAATTCCTTTAAAATTTCGCGTCAGCCCAACTGTGCAAGCGGCAGCATGGACCTAATCAATTTTGGTATGTCACTGATCGTCTATTCATTCTAAACAGTCCGTGTGATTTATTCGGCCAAGATTCGCTGCTACCAGTCCAGTGACATTACAACTGGTACGAGTCGTTAGGCTGACAACACAAACAAGGGATGGCTCAGTCTGTTTATTCACTAATAGCAAGCTTTTGTCGACCCATTGCGGAATTCATTCGCTGTTTAGTGCGAATCTGTTTCACCACTTCAGCGAAGAGGGCAGACATTTGTTTATTCGAATATGGCTCGAAAGAGAAACTCAATTTTTTCCGCAAATTTTTGCCTCGAAAATATTAAATTCCTCTTACTTATTCAGTCTAATCCTCTCCACCCTTCCTATTCCTTTATCCTGTCTTCTCTGCTCGCTTTGTCTCTATTACAGCTACGGCTCGTAAAAAGAAAAAAAATTGCGAATTCCAGAAAGGACGCACATGCTTAAACTAGCACGTTTTTGTGTTAACCTACAGACGCGTAGGGCACGCCCTGTAGAACCTGATTTTAATACCAAGAGAAAGTTAAGCCAAAAGAAAACTGGCACTATCATAGGGCAGATTTTTTGCTTTTCGCAGCACGTTGTTGCGGATATTCAGTGATTGTGGAAAGAGTGCGCATAGTAGCTAGTAGAACCAATGAATGAGGGTGCTATTGTAAACCTGGCACGATTGCACAGCTAAGAGACGGTAGTAATGCAGACGCAACGAAGGGCTTGGGATAATACAGATGCAACGAAGGGTTTGGGATAATACAGACGCAACGAAGGGTTTGGGATAATACAGATGCAACGAAGGGCTTGGGATAATACAGATGCAACGAAGGGCTTGGGATAATACAGATGCAACGAAGGGCTTGGGATAATACAGATGCAACGAAGGGCTTGGGATAATACAGATGCGACGAAGGGCTTGGGATAATACAGACGCAACGAAGGGCTTGGGATAATACAGACGCAACGAAGGGCTTGGGATAATACAGATGCGACGAAGGGCTTGGGATAATACAGATGCAACGAAGGGCTTGGGATAATACAGACGCAACGAAGGGCTTGGGATAATACAGACGCAACGAAGGGCTTGGGATAATACAGATGCGACGAAGGGCTTGGGATAATACAGATGCAACGAAGGGCTTGGGATAATACAGACGCAACGAAGGGCTTGGGATAATACAGATGCAACGAAGGGCTTGGGATAATACAGACGCAACGAAGGGCTTGGGATGCAGATAAGACGAAGTGTAGATGTAATAAAAAATCTGTGTTTCTGAATGATAAAGTATACATGCACAGTTTAGTGTGCAATGTGCTGTCCTAGAATTACTTATGCATTTTCCTGCGGCTTCTCAAAAAAGTGAATCAAAATATGCTCCGAAAGCACTTGAGTTTTACCATT
This sequence comes from Macrostomum hystrix, assembly GCA_950097015.1. Classification (NCBI taxonomy): domain Eukaryota; kingdom Metazoa; phylum Platyhelminthes; family Macrostomidae; genus Macrostomum; species Macrostomum hystrix. The sequence continues at coordinate 457,892 of CATNEN010000025.1, read as the reverse complement.
TTCATGGATCCATTGCAGCACATATATAGGTTTGAAAATGAAGATTCAAATGCATTTTTATTGAAGGTTTTTTTCAGTGAGACATTTCTCAATGAGCGTCTCCTAGGCGGCAGTTTATTTGTTCGCTGCGAGAGATCTCGTTAGATGAAGGAAAAAATATGAACCTCGAGATAGAAAAACAGCTAAACACTTCAATTCAAGAGATCTCATGCAATGTGATTTTATAGTTAAGCGGTGAGTTTTCTGCAAATTGAGATCGCAGTATGTATAGTGGATTGGCTCAAATATAGCGGCTTGCTTGAATCTCTCAGCAACCCATTTTAGGGCTAAGTTTGAACAACTGGCCTGAACGATCAAACCTCGTATGAATTAAAACTCCCAGATCTACTATGGTATACATTATAGTTTGCTTAGTGAATAAATGTAATGCGAGATTTTATGCCAGAAATATGCGAATAACTGTTGGTCGCTGTCTTCAAGACGGGCTTGATCAATAATTGAATAACTTGAATAACAAGCTACGAGCTTCAAGCTTTGCTGGCATGCTTTGGTCATAGACAAGCTGTGCGAATGAGATGAATGAAATTTAATAAATCTAAGCATGTAATAATGTACTGCGCCTCAGCCATTCATTAGCCGGCTGAAAGGCCATAGACGTTTTGGGGGGCACGGAGGTCTGAATTCAGAAACTGGAGAGACAACTCCACGACAAACCCACATTGACATATAACCAAGTGTGCGTAAACGTCTCAAGCTCGTGTATAGTTTATGGCCCAAAGGCCATCAAAGAAATAGATTGAAGTGTGCAGTAAATCCCGCAACTGTGCGGTAAATGTGCTGCTACTTGATCTCCGTGCCATCCCTCTTCTGAGCTACTATGCAGTAAATCCCAGACGGGTATTGTCTATGGGCCGAAGGAGCTGGTCTTGCGCACACACACTTGGTCATAAATCAATGCACTTATGCTAGGCTTCCTAGTGCGTAAATAGTCTATGGCACTCGGAAGCCTAGCATAAATCTACCATTTTACGGATTAATTGGGCAGATTGGCAATTCTGATGCACTATACTTTAAGAAAAACTATCTGCATTCGTGGGACAGTCGGTCTTGTCCGAAAAAACGGGCGTTTGGCTTGAACCCTCTTTCTATGACCGTGAAGTGCTAGGCTTGCCAGGCCAATTAAATAACAGCCATAGACTATCTGTTTAAATATGATTGAAATGTACATCTAACCCAGTTGGACCATATGTACACAGCCAGGGACACTTCACGGCGCATTCAAATGCTATGAATTGGTAAATAAAGTGATTTGCTCAAGTTCGAAAATCCCCCATGAACTGAGAATCGAACTCCAGACCTCTATATTTTGAGTCCGAAGTAACAGTCACTGTAGATACGTTTGCTTGGATAACAGCCGTTATGACGTTACGGTGAATGGTGATAAAATAAACTACGAATACAGTGCAGCAACAATGTAGTAACGCACAAGTCATCAGGTGAGTTCGATGAGTCCACCATCTTCTAAGTATAGATTAGAGTGAAGCCAAAAACTTTTTCGTACGATAAAAAGGGAAGAATTTTTCAAAATGTTCTCTGCACACGCAATGGTCTACGTCTACGGTTGCAACATTTTACAAGATCTGCGAATTTTTAACTATCTTCTCGAGTTAATTAAAGATGTGTGGCCCTGACCTAGTCAGCAGTCCACCCTGCGTGAATCCGCCATGTTGATTATTAAAAGTCCATCAGTGCTTGTCTACAATCCAGAATTTTATTGAATTTCTGCCTCGTCTGTGTTTCTTTTAAATAGTAGAGTTTTCGGATAACTAATTTTCTTTTATATATTTCCCGGAGTACATCCTCCGTAATGGATTAACCGCTAATGAAAAAAATAGTACACTTTCTACTTTTAACTAAGTTAAAAATGAAAAAAATGTAACAAATGGTCTATTCATGCCCCTCAGACTGTACAGCCCAAATCTCAGAGTTCGTGATTTTTCCGAAAGGGAAGAATCAGAAATTATGGGCGTGATTATCCAACTCGGGTTGTTGCAAAAATAGTTTCATATAATAATCTGAACACTGCGTATGGCTGTTCAGTCCATGGACTGGGGGGACGCCACACCCACCCTGAATTACCCCAGCTAATTCTGGTACCCATAAAACAGCTGGGTGAACTGAAGCAATGTAGAGTTAAGTGTCTTGCTAAAGGACACAAATGTTTCAGCTGAGTTGGGAATCGATCCCCCGACCTTCAAGTCGTGAGTCCAACGCTCTAACCACAAAGGCTTCCACCTCTTGGGGAGAGAGACAATAAGAGACAAAAAAGCACTCAATTCAAAATCGGCAAGATGAACTCCCCTCGGTTTGTGCTCAAACACCCTGTTGCTCAAACGCCGAGTCAAACGCCGTCGACTCCGTCGCTCTTCTCCCAGACGCAGTAGGCATTACCAGCGGCGTCTACCGGGCTGCGGTCGCCCAGTTGGGGCAGATCCCCTAGCAGGCTGTCGCCAAGCAGGCCCGACTGTGCCGCGGTGGCAGCTGTGGAAGCCTCATCTAGGCTGGTCTGCCGCCGCCTGAGTGCGCATACATCGTAGCAGTGGATGCAGAAGTCGATCAGTTCTACCACCGAGATCATGGTCAGGCCGATGAATATTGAGAACAGGCCGCCAACCTGGCTGAGAAATGAGGTCAACGACAAGACCTCCTTCTCGGCGACTTTGTGCAAATCGAAGCTTGGCCGAATCAGCTGAATCGACAGCAGGTTTCGTTCAAGCAGATTAACATTCTTCAGCATCGCGTAAGCGCCCTGAAGTTCGGGGTTTGACATGTACTTTTGATCGAGAGAAGCCAGCCGTAACTCTCTGTCAATTCTTCTATTGTCAACATGAATTGTTACGAAAGTGTATTTTTAGAAGATTTTCGAGTGACTGGTAAACGAGCTAAATTTTTATCATGAAAACTATCTATAGAAATTATCATTGTTTCCAGTCGCAGCTCAACTGGAAATGATAATTCCAGTTTCAGCTTTACCATGCGGAATTAAAAAAATATACCTGATTCCAAGTGAAAGCCTTTATTTATATTGAGACAGTTGATATGCACTGACACACCTACTTGAATGTACGTGTGAGTACATTTTCCATTTCTCAAGATAGGGTTTGGTTGAAAAATTCATCTGGAAGGTATTCTCTTTACGCTCGCGCCTGTAGTTAAAATTCACTCACAATGAATTATTTTGCCCTGTTGCTGTTTTTTGTTTAGTTTCTGTCTGATGCCTGGATTTTGTCTTGTGATTCAGTCAATCCATGTTTGACAGAGCCTAATTGATCATGCTAGCCCAGTCAGTTCGGGTCGTTGGCTCTGACTCATGATTTGAAGATTCAATCTTGCCCATTCCGCTTAACCTCTGGACACATGGGGAAATGTGACAGTCATCTCTACCCGCCTCTCGTATTCGTGCACGCACCTTCTCGTCACCAGTTCGGGCCAGATCTAGGGCGCTGTCGTACACAGCCATTTCTTTTCTGAGCCGCAGCCGGCGGAACACCCTGCTCTGCAGCAGCTGCAGCTGCCAGGATTTCGTCGGCCAATCAGAAGTGGACCGCTCAGTTTGGTAGCTGTAGAATGAGCAGGGTAGGGTGCAACTATCCACAACGTCCTTGGAGTACTTGGAGATGACGGCCTGCTTGCAGAGGATGAGCTGGTGAGCCTGCTCTAGTGCAGCTCGACAGGCGGCCAGGTCGTCGGTGTCATCGGAGCAGGCATTGGCTGACAGGAACTCCGGCAGGCCGGTGCAGAATCGAACCTCGGAGGTCTCGCCAATCTGGGGATATTCGGCCGCCTGGCAGCCGCAAGTGTCCCGAATGTCCCGCTGGATGGTGGCCTGTCGGCAGGCGCCTTCGCTGTACTTGTAGCGCCTGGCGAACAGGTCGAGCGATTTAGGCGTGTCAGCGGAGCAGCGGCCGTACGGTGGACGCTTTTGAACGTTGAGCACGTTCTTGATTTTCACCTCGGTGAGGGAGCCGGACTTCAGGTGGACAGCGTCGTGATTAACGTCCGGAAAGGTGTCCCCGTCGTGGATGGTCAGAATGGCGCCTGAGAGCTGCGTGTTGATGTCCTGGGCGGGTATTCGTTGAGTTGGGGTGGGTGGTGAGAATGGTGCCTGAGAGCTGTGTGTTGATGTCCTGGGCGGGTATTCGTTGAGTTGGGGTGGGTGGTCAGAATGGCGCCTGAGAGCGGCGTGTTGATGTCCTGGGCGGGTATTCGACTGTATTTTAAGTTAATTCTGAGTCAACTCACCCTTAATCTAATGTATTATGTCTTGGCTCTAGCTTTCTTGAATGGTCGCTAAGGCTTAAATCAAACGCAAGCAGTGCAGCTAAAATGGTCAATTATCACTCCATACTTATTCCTAGTGTTATACTTGTTTTTTTCAATGCCATTAATTTCAGTATATCTTTGTGCGACAGACTCTGACGATGTGAGAAGGTCAGGGAAGATGTACTCGTGCCCTATACAAGCACTTCCTGTGTCTGTCCGTGTATAATGCGCCTGTGCCTTCTTAAAGATTCCTACTATACAGCAACTTTAGTTTGCTTAAATTATGAGCATTCTGCAGCTGCTGCAGTGGACTCCCTGCCGAGCGAACCTCTCAGCCTCACCTGCAGGTAGCAGTCGACGCACTCGAAGTTGTCCGGGCCCCACTCGTTGTCCAGGTAGACTGACATCTCCACCAGAGTAGTGTCATTGCGCACCGCCTCGTCCAGGTCCAGAGTGAAGCAGTTCAGAAAACTGGCGTGCCTGAATGCGTGGAATGTCCCAGCGTAGACTTGGCCGTAATCCTTCGAGCAGAAGAACTGGTTCCTGGCGCTACCGTTTCTTAGCACAGCCCGACAGTCCAGCACGAAGTCTTGCAGCTGATGTCCGAGGTTCAAGCTCTCATTGCGTGGCAGGCTTTCTAGGAAAGCGGCCAGGCCGAACGAGCCGGAGAAGCTGTAATAGATGCCCCTGGTGGCCTCATTGTCAAAGTAGAGCTGCCTAGTCAGGTTCTCAAGCGATCGCGAGAACTGTCTGGGATTCTTCCAGCCCTTCTGCTTCAGCAGAGCCTTGCCTGGAGTGGACAGCGGTCTCATGTTGCAAATGGTCAGCGAAGGAAAAGGCGAGCTTGCGTCCTTGATCACCCTCGGCGGGTGCATTACATCATACTCGACGAACTGGTTGACTAGGAAGGTGAGGCAGAGCAGACAGCTGATGAACAGGGCAAGCACGGAGATTAGCCAGAGCGTGCGAATCCGGCGTGACTCGGACTTGACGATGCGTGGCAGTCCGCGGATGGTGGAGTTCTGGCAGAAGCGGACAAACTCCCGGCGCAATTCGTCTCCTGTGACGGTGACGCGCCGAATTTCGCGCTGCTGATCCCGACCGTCTGGCTGCGTTTGTCTCTGGCGAAGGGACATGGCTGTCGGAGTGTCTGCTGCGACTGTGAGCGCTGCTCTGCCTTCAAAACGGGCCGCGCGCGGGGGAATACCTTGTAGAACGCGCAGCAGGAGGGAATTTCTAACATCCGCGAGCTCCCATTGGCTGAGCTCCCATTGGCTGAGCCGCGACACGACGGACTGATTGGATGATTAGTGCAATGTTAGCAACACGATGCAGTTATCATTTCAGAGTTGTCAGGCAACTGCTTCTGACAGTGTCACGCAAAAGCATCCACGCTGTTAGCTGAGGCTGCTGGCTTTGAAGTCTAGGAAGACTTGCTCAAGCAATCATTATAAGCTCATATTCGACTATGCTGGCTGAAGGATTTATTTATAGAATGCTCCATGCACCTGCTGTAGAAACTAGACTTCTAAACAAAACTTCTAAGCTTGAAACTAGAAAGCTTCTTTTAACAATCTCCTACCTGGCGCTACGGACTTTAACGGAATCTACGTGCTGTTAAAGTCTGTGTGTATGAATAGTGCATCTTCGTAGGCTGGCATAAACCACTCGTATCGAGGATGAAATAACGAGTCACGTAGCAAACTCTGCTAACTACAAGACGGAATTGAAGTTTCTTGGGCACATCATCACCAGTGGTAGAGTGAAGTTGGATCCAGAGAAGTGCCGAAACATAAAGGAGATGCCCCACCCCGATTCTTTCAAAGAAGACTGCAGTAAGCTGAAAACTCTAGTCAGGTCATGTTAGCTGACAAACGAACTGTTGAGGGCCAGAGCCAAAACTTGCGATCTATTTATTATGCACAGACTGGTCGATGAATGTATATTGATTATTGAAACGATTTGATAGGTTGAGGGCTAAAACATGCGCTGACACGCAGGTGCATATGCGGTGAGTAAACACTGCTAGAGTGAGACAGCGCACGAGAGAAAGGGAGTAAGATAACATACGAGTAGAATGTAAACGAGGTCTAAAGCATAAAAGTGCAACCGCAAACCCAACAAAGACACAGAGAAGGTAGCCCAACTGCAGCGTTTTATTGGCAGCGCAAACTTTCTATCGCGCTTCCGAATTTCTCCGAATTGGCCTATCCACTCAGACAGCTGCTGAAGAAAGACACTGAATGAAGATGGACACCAAAGCAGCAAGAAGCATACGAAGCCATCAATGACTCTCTTTGCAAGGCACCAGTGTTGGCACTATTCAATCCGGATAAAGCTATCACTCTGTCTGTTGATGCCAGTAAGGATGGTCTTGGTGCAGCCCTAATACAGGACGGTCGAGTCGAAGATCCAGGAATTCGACTTGCATGTCACATACGTACCTGGAAAAGACCTACAATTAGCTGACACATTAAGCCGTGCCTATCTGGAAACTGGCCATTCATCAAGCGACATTGATAAGTGCTAAGTTCAGGGAGTACAGTGAGTCTGTCTTCCTGAGACCTTGCTGACTGAGATCCATCACCATACAAAAGCAGACAACGTGTGCAACATATTAAAGGACCAAATTCTAAAGCACTGCCACAGAAAGATAGATTTTGAAGTGCCGGAATATCCATTCCAAGAATGCGGCACGGACCTCTTCAACGTCAAAGAAGACAGGGCCTCGGAAAGCAGCACCGCCCGCACAGAACAGAAGGCGGCCCAGGCCTAGCCGCGCCGTCTCGCCAGGTCGTCGCCCACGTCAGGCACCAGTCCCCCGAGATAGACGAACTGACGGCACTTCGGGAGCGCGGTCCCGGGGCCGTCTCCGTCTCGTATTCGAATGAATTGAATAAGAATGGAACAATGGAACAATAAGAATGCACGAACACTTAAGCCATTGAGTAAAGGAGATCAAATCTGGATGTACGAGAATACGAGACAATAGGTTCCTGCCGAGGTGATCACGCCTAATGAAACAGACCCAGAAAGGTCCTACACAGTGCGAACTGCTGGAGGACGAACATTTCGATGGAACAGAAGATTTCTGGCTGCGAGGAATACGTAAGCCAAACTACACCCGGTTTGGAACACATACTGTTGAGACTGGATACAGAGCCACGGACAATGGATGCTCCGAGAACCAGACAGACCGAGAGTGAGAATACTGTCCCTACGACTGATGCTAAACCTAATGCCACACGATTTGGCGGCACAGTGAAGCAGACGGACTTTTATAAGGAAACTTAAGGCTTCTTAAGGAAAATGATTATTTAATTCAAACATGCTCGTTTTCATAAAATAAAAAAGGATGTTGTCAGTAGCCTAGCCATGCCGACGATCTACGTACCATGAGAATCTTCCACCTGACAATCTGCGTACCATAACAATCTTCCATCTGACAATCTGCGTACCATAACAATCTTCCATCTGACAATACGTACCATAACAATCTTCCATCTGACAATCTACGTACCATAACAATCTTCCATCTGACAATCTACGTACCATAACAATCTTCCACCTGACAATCTGCGTACCATAACAATCTTCCATACGACAATCTGCGTACCATAACAATCTTCCATCTGACAATCTGCGTACCATAACAATCTTCCATCTGACAATCTGCGTACCATAACAATCTTCCATCTGACAATCTGCGTACCATAACAATCTTCCACCTGACAATCTGTGTACCATAACAATCTTCCACCTGACAATCTGCGTACCATAACAATCTTCCATACGACAATCTGCGTACCATAACAATCTTCCATCTGACAATCTGCGTACCATAACAATCTTCCATCTGACAATCTGCGTACCATAACAATCTTCCACCTGACAATCTGTGTACCATAACAATCTTCCACCTGACAATCTGTGTACCATAACAATCTTCCACCTGACAATCTGCGTACCATCTTCCATCTGACAATCTACGTACCATAACAATCTTCCACCAGACAATCTACGTACCATAAAAATCTTCCACCTGACACTCCACAGTGGACCAATCCTTAAACAGACGAAGCAACTGAAAAAGCAAAATGAACGGTTACGCTTGAAAATTAAGTTACCAAAAAACAAATGTTTCTTATCAAGTTACGGAATGCTCACGTGCAAGTTGAAGACTATCTTAATTAAATTAGCCAAAATTCAACACAGTTCCAGTTGAGCATGCTCTAGTCCATCTAATCAGGTGAAGCACTGCTGCTTGAAAGGCCTCAGATTTGCGCAGTTCGATCAATTCAGTTTCTGTCATCTAATTTGAATCCTGTTTGTAAGGCATAGTTAGTCTGGTAACCAAAAAGCTGCTTATGTATAGTTGCTTACGGACAGACTGCTATGAGCATTGTGACGGACTGCTATGGACATTGGGACGGACTGCTGTGAACATTGTGACGGACTGCTATGGACATTGTGACGGACTGCTATGGACATTGTGACGGACTGCTATGGACATTGTGACGGACTGCTATGAACATTGCATGGGACGGACTGCTATGAACATTGGGACGGACTGCTATGAACATTGTGCAGAGGGACTGCTATGAACATTGTGATGGACTGCTATGAACATTGTGAAGGACTGCTATGAACATTGTGATAGACTGCTATGAACATTGTGATGGACTGCTATGGACATTGTGACGGACTGCTATGGACATTGTGACGGACTGCTATGAACATTGCATGGGACGGACTGCTATGAACATTGGGACGGACTGCTATGAACATTGTGCAGAGGGACTGCTATGAACATTGTGATGGACTGCTATGAACATTGTGAAGGACTGCTATGAACATTGTGATAGACTGCTATGAACATTGTGATGGACTGCTATGAACATTGTGAAGGACTGCTATGAACATTGTGATGGACTGCTATGAACATTGTGAAGGACTGCTATGAACATTGTGATGGACTGCTATGAACATTGTGAGTCTTCATACAGAATCGCGTAAATGAAATCCGGCGCTTGACTAAGGTTACCGAATGGCAGCATGTTTCCGGAGAGGCTAATCCCGCCGATCTGCCCTCACGTGGCTGCTTGCCAGAGCAGATTCTTCGTGAGTCGACTTGGTTGAGTGGTCTAGAATTTCTTCGGAGGTACGACGACAAAAAATTGTCTCCAGCACCAATCTGCTGTGCATCTGAGCCTAACGTAACAGCGTCAGTGGCGGATGCAGAAAACGCTGAATCTATTCAGCCTTCAGTCCTCAATTTAATTCGAATTTCTGATTGCTCTTCGTGGACCAAGCTCACTCGAGTAATCGGATGGGTCCTTCGATTCGCCACCATCCTACGCGATGCTGTGGCACATCGCACCGTAGAGCGAACGTCCTCGTTGACGGCTGAAGAATTACACGAGGCAGAACATTGCCTGCTGCGAGCAGTGCAGAACAAGTCCTTGTCAAATGAAATTTCTTATCTGACTGGGTCTGGACCTCGTACACCGTTGGTTCGCGACCTTCGTCTATTTATCGATGCGACTGAATTAGTCCGCTCGGCTGGTCGCCTACAGGGTGCAGTGCCATTCGAATCCAACAACCCAGTACTTATTCCTTCCAAGCATCCGTTTGAAACTCTGATCGTCAGGCATAGCCATGCGGCTGTGATGCATTTAGGAGTACAGGCTACTATTTGCAAGATTCGTGAACGATTAAGGCGAGGCAGCGAGTGAAACAGTTACTAGCTGCGTGTGTGGTGTGTAAGAAGAATCAAGGTCGACCATTTTCTGTGCGAGCAGTTCCTCAGCTACCACCCTTCCGTCTGTCGTCGGTTCGTGCATTTCAAACCGTAGGTCTTGACTATGCCGGTCCGATATTCTATCGGACGGGGGGAGGGTAGTGAGTGCAAAAAGTCATACATCCTGCTATTCACCTGCGCTGCAACTCGATCTGTCACGAGCATGGACAGCGAACAGCTTCTGCATGCATTGCGTCGTTTTGTGGCCCGAAGAGGTATACCCTCACTGGATAGTGACAATGCGCGGACATTTAGGTCAGGAGCTAAACTAGTTGGTGCATGCTTCTCTGAAGAGTTGCAGGCGTTCTGCTCTCTAAAGAAGATTAGCTGGCATTTCGTACCGGAGCGAGCCCCATGGTGGGGAGGCTTTTGGGAGAGGTTGATTGGTGTCGTGAAGATTGCACTCAAGAAGGCGGCAGGTCGACAACTGTTCTCCTACGATCAGTTAGTTACGCTCATCGTGGAGATTGAAGCGGTAGTGAACTGTTGACCGCTGCTGTACGTTTCTTCGGAGGCGGATGAATCCTTGCAGGTCATCACCCCGTCCCACTTCATTGCTGCGAGTCGTCTTAGTCAAGAACTGGGGGAGATTGACCGTGATTCGAACTCGGTCCTGTCACTTCCAAAACGATTGAACATTCTTAGAGCCGCACTTAATTGGTTTTGGAACCAATGGAAGACGTCGTATCTAGAAGCTCTCCGTGAAAAGGCTCAAAAGGATAGCCCTGAGGGTCGTCCACTAGAATTGGTGAGGTGGTCCTGCTCTCTGGCGAAGCCCGACAGCCACGGTTGAAGTGGAAGTTAGGCGTTGTCGAGGAGGTGCGTCCTGGTCGTGATGGTGTCATCCGCTCAGTTCGTCTCCGTGTCGCCGGTGCTGGGGATTCTCGACGCTGGGAGCGGGTGATGCGGCCAGTTCAAGCGTTGATCCCGCTAGAGATTCAATCCTAAAATCACTTTTTTGTCGTTGCACTGACATTTTCCGGGTTCAAAAGTTTTTGATTCGAATTTTTCTTCGCGTATTCCCACAATTTGGTTTTGGTGTCGGTTTTTGTTGTTTTTTTCGTTTTTTTCGAAAAATTTTTTCGCAAATCACTCTCTAATATACTCGTAACTGCTGCTATAATTTGTTGATTTTAATTTCTCAACATGTTCGAATTTCGGTCCTTCTATTTTTGTCTTACTGTTTCAATTTTTAATTTACGTTTCAACATATTTTTGTTTCATTGTATGCTGCTTCGCTTTTCCTTATCTAGAAATATTCAATGTTGCTATTGTTGAGCTCGTGGTACTCGTTTTTTTCTCTTTTGCAGAAGACAAATGATAAATTCATTTAGGGGAGTGTCGCGGAAAAGTGCTACTGTCCAGTAGTTTTACCTTTAGTCTCTATCTATTTCTCATCGCGGCTTTGATGCGCTCACCACTCCGTTCAATTAATGTACATGTAGTAACTTATAGATCGCCCCACTCTATCTTGTTATTGTCAGCTATGCGCACTCAGCTGTACCCCTCTCAAAACCCACCCCTCCCTAATCGGTTTATACCGATAGCAGAATAAATAAACTGTTCAAGGCCTAGAGCTTCTACTGGAGCTTGTTGACCGTCACCTAAACCAGCGCTCTAAGTCCAAGTTTATTCACAATGAGCATTGTGACGGACTGCTACTGTTATTCGAAAATATATTGTCTTTTCAGGCTTTTAATGCGCCTAATATTTTCACAAAACTCACAACAATTGCTACTTCCATGAGTAGTGAATGAGAATCAAAGCACGGGAAGTTTTTTTACAGTGATCAGTAATTCTTTATCTGTTCCGAATTTTTTAATATAAAAATAATTGTTATTTCTAATTCACTTTTCTCATTATATATCACTTTTTATGGTAATTTAAAATTTAATATTTATTGCTCATATAAATTTTTCTAGTCAGCATTTTATGCTGCTTGAGTTTTGTCAGGCAAAGTTTTGTTTGTCACAGAAAATAACGAGAAGTCCAAGCTGAGAGTTTTCAAGAATTTCACCGATCGGCCAGGAAAATTTCTTGCTAAATTTTGCTTCCTAAAATTGCATGCTAAATGTAGCTCGTATTTATCAAGTTGCGACATTTGATGGCGGACAAAAATGTTTAGTTTAATTGACACCAAATTAACAGTTTTTTCTAGCCTAAATGAGTCTCAATTTAGTGTTTTTAAACTAAGAAATAAAATGTAATTAGAGTGTCCCCTTTGTCAATCCAGAACTAAAGATATGCTAGTAAAGCAACTAATTGATAGGCCTGATAAGACTTTGAGTAGATGTAAATTTTGCTCTGTTAAAAACTCGAATTTTCTAGAAATTGACGGTAAAAGGGTACTTGGCTTCTAGGAAAAACAGTTGTGCACTTTTGTGCTGTCGAAAACAAAGCTGGAAAATAAATGTTCCGCACGTCCGATAAAAGCTCAAGAAAGAAAGGTTTTAAAAGTCTTTCAAAGGTGCATACATTTCATGGCTATTGAAATGTTTTTGTTGTATTTCAAAAGCTTCTAGCTGGGACTCACTTTTCGAAGCTTTTCAGGCGTAAACTCATAAACTGTCAGCCAGGTGAAAATGAAGTGGGTTGACAGAATTTGCCGCTAGATTTACTTACAACAGAAACAGAATCATTTTTCATATTTCGCTCTAGTTTATGAACTTAGTAACTATCTGCTAGCCATGTTTGCTTCACACTTCACAGGCCAGCCAATAACTGTGGCTCTACAGCGACACGAGTGACAACTCAATTTCCTGGAAACTGACCGGGTCTGACCCATTTTTTCTTCGGCCTCACTCACTTATCAGTCCATTCAGTTGATCTCAACTTGTTTTCTCATCTCTCCTCCATTGTTCGTTTTTTATCTCGCACCTCTTCATTCTTTCTTATCCTTTTCTCATCTCTCCCTCCAGTCTCAGCTCTGACCACTGTCTCAAAACTCCCTAGTCTCAAAACTCCCTAGTCTCAAACTCCCCTCAGTCTCAAAACTCCCTAGTCTCAAACTCCCCTCATTCTCAAAACTCCCATCAGTCTCAAAACTCCCCTCAGTCTCAAAACTCCCCTCAATCTCAAAACTGCCCTCAATCTCAAAACTCCCCACTCTCTAAACTCCCCACTCTCCCCACTCTCATTCTCAAAACTCCCCAGTCTCAAAACTCCCCTCAGTCTCAAAACTCCCCTCAGTCTCAAAACTCCCCTCAGTCTCAAAACTCCCCTCAGTCTCAAAACTCCCATCAGTCTCAAAACTCCCCTCAGTCTCAAAACTCCCCAGTCTCTCAAATCCCTAGTCTCAAAACTCCCCACTCTCCCCACTCTCATTCTCAAAACTCCCCAGTCTCAAAACTCCCTAGTCTCAAAACTCCCCTCAGTCTCAAAACTCCCATCAGTCTCAAAACTCCCCTCAGTCTCAAAACTCGCGGGATCCCCAGTCTCAAATCTCGCCAGTCTCAAAACTCCCCACTCTCCCCACTCTCCCCACTCTCATTCTCAAAACTCTCCTCAGTCTCAAAACTCCCCACTCTCAAAACTCCCTAGTCTCAGCTCTCCTCCCAGTCTCAAAACTCCCCAGTCTCTCAAATCCGATGTGTCAGCTCTCCTCCCAGTCTCAAAACTCCCTAGTCTCAAAACTCCCTTGTCTCAGCTCTCCTCCCAGTCTCAAAACTCCTCCCATTCTCAAATCCCTAGTCTCAGCTCTCCTCCCAGTCTCAAAACTCCTCCCATTCTCAAATCCCTAGTCTCAGCTCTCCTCCCAGTCTCAAAACTCCTCCCATTCTCAAATCCCTAGTCTCAGCTCTCCTCCCAGTCTCAAAACTCCCCAGTCTCTCAAATCCCAAGTGTCAGCTCTCCTCCCAGCTGTGCATCAGTCTACTGAGGCAATGGTGGTACTTCCCAGATTTGATTGGCTGCAGGCCAAGCTGGACCAGCAAAACTTTCCTGTGCGGTAAGCGCGGATTGGCTTCGGCCCGTGTTCTTATTCTCTGGCTGTTTTGACCATTCCGAGGGGTCGCTTAAGGCACTGCAGGAATCTGGCAAATAAGTATCCTACACTTTAAATTGATTGTGAGTCGCCTTCTGCTTCTGCAAGCTCACCTACTGCCCCTTAGAGATTGCAGTTCTGCGAGAAACCGCCAACTCTTCCTCATCCGTCTATACGAAGAGGTAAGAGAAAACACTGCGTTGGCGAGAGTTCAGTAGGATTGCTCTGTTCCCACGTTCTGCCTGTGGATTCAATTAAAAGGGGTGAGGTTGTGAGGCTGTGAGTATGCAGTGGGCATGAGAGCGAAGGCAGAAGGTGAGGGAGAACGAAGGCAGAAGGTGAGGGAGAACGAAGGCAGAAGGTGAGGGAGAACGAAGGCAGAAGGTGAGGTAGAGCGAAGGCAGAGGGCGGGGGGAGCGAAGGCAGAAGGTGAGGTAGAGCGAAGGCAGAAGGTGAGGTAGAGCGAAGGCAGAAGGTGAGGGAGAGCGAAGGCAGAAGGTGAGGGAGAGCGAAGGCAGAAGGTGAGGTAGAGCGACGGTAGAGGGCGGGGGGAGCGAAGGCAGAAGGTGAGGTAGAGCGAAGGCAGAAGTTGAGGTAGAGCGAAGGCAGAGGGCCGGGTAGGCAGAGTCGGCTGATGCCTAACTGGGCAGTGAGGCCAGGTGATGGGGGTAAGTGGGGCGGTGCTTGGGTCAGAAGGGAATCGGACGCGGCACACGAGGCAAGTGAGAAGTGTCTTATCGATAGCAAACACAACAGAAACAGGTCCGGTTGGCAATGCAAGTCACTTGGCTTGTGACGAACGTGTCACACGCCCTGTCGCCGCTTTTTCTCTATTTTTTTGCCTTCTCTGCCTTTCTTTATTTTTTCTATCAGAACTTCGATCTCCTGTTTCCTCCGCCCAGCGGCCCTGGCAGATCGTGACAGTCTTCCCACCCAGCTCCCCCCTGTCTAGAGTTGAGCCTATATGTGGCATTATTCTCCCACAAGCCCTGGAGGCCTGAGGCAGATAAACTATAGCTGATTCCGCTGTGTAGACCCAGCATATCCCAGTGCTTTGCCTTTGTTAGTAAGAAGTGCAGGCCAAATCGGGATTTCGGCTCCTCTTTCCTGCATCTCGATGGCATCCATTGTTCGATGGCGGCTTTGTCCTTCGCCTCCTTTGCATTATTGTACCTGTTTGCTTGCCGACACTTCCTTGGTGCAAAACTTTTTTGAGCATATCAGCCCTTCAGGACATGGATTGCACTACAGAAACATTGACAGATTGGGTCATGAGCCTCACTCCATCAGGTCATAAGCCTCACTCCATCAAGTCATGAGCCTCACTCCATCAGGTCATAAGCCTCACTCCATCAGGTCATAAGCCTCACTCCATCAGGTCATGAGCCTCATTCCATCAGGTCATGAGCCTCATTATCGCTAATGCACATTTAATTTCTTTTGTCTAGTTGACGATTTCTAACTAGTGAATTGGATCTCAGAGACAGTGGCTTTGAGTATAGGAAGAACTAGACTGGACTCAGTTACATCTTCCGCTTCAAGTGTCTCACACTCCATCTGTAAGAGCCACTCACTTTATATTTATATTTGAGGTATGTTCCTCTTCTTTTAGAGGCTGAATACAAGTAAGAATCCGCTCTGTGTATCTATCGGAATCCATGTTTGATGGACCAATTGAGATGCGGCTACGCCAGAGAGACTGTGAGCCAAAGTGCTTTTGCTGCTGCGGAAACAGAGCGGCATTGGCTCACTCTTCTTGTTTCCCAGTCTCACTTCCTCATGCAGAGTTATTGGAATATATTTCGACTGTGTGTTTTTTTGCCATCCAATGCAACTTTAATGCCTTGTCTGTTCCCTCACCCACCCAGATACCGACAGCATCTACTGCGCCGCGCGTCAGACGGAGGTTCTCAAGCAACGGTGCGTAAAAAAAAAATAAAAGCCCATTCCGAAGCGGAGAATTCTCAAAGACGGCCAAAAAAGGAATTGCTTTTAAGGAGGATAAATAACGATAAAGCGGCGATTTTGCAATGAGACATCGTCATCATAGTTTCATAAATAAGATGCAAAGTGGCAGAGCGGTTATCGCGTTTGCCTCTCGCACCAAGGTCCCTGAGCTCGATTCCGCGGTGAGGCCACGTTCATTTGGGGCGCAGCCGCGGAGAGAAGGCTTGGGGGGCTTGTCGTGCAATTTACACCCTTGAGGGCCAACCTCCAAGGCACAGTGAGAGTGTACACTGCCTGACGATGAGAAAGTCAGTGCAGATGTACTCACCTGTGTGAGCTTATGCCTCGGTATCTGTGTGCGTGTGCGCTCAGGAGTCAGTGGAATGGGCAAAATTGCCACCTCTAGTGACTGTAAATGATGTGCCATTGCCCACAGCCTTCCTGCAATTATAAATATTCTTTTTATTTATTTTATTAGGCCAGGAGCTTGCATAGATATTAAGATTAAGCTGTCTTTCCAGTCCGTGGACCGAACAGCTGTACACAGCGCCGCGCAATAGCTGCGGCTGTGCCATCTGGCCCAACTGGGCTAGGTTTAGGTCCTCACTTCATTAAGAAGACAAGTAAAGACGTCAATAATTTTTCCCACCAAGCCCGGGTGCCATCAGGTGCAATCGCCTGATTCGATAAAAGACACTGTGAGGCCGAGTATTCAACCGCTAATCAGCTTAGCTTGCGTTTGTGAAAAACTCACCTTAGCCCTCCAGGTACCTCACCTGCTGCGATTTAGAACAGCCTGGAGACAAAGCTGAGTGAGAAGCCGCACTTTTTGAAAGATTTCTTCTCACTCACCCTAAGCGGGTCTAAAGCCAGTTTCTGCTGATGGATTTTCATCGAGATAAGCGTGCCAACTCGGACTCGCCTGGCCAGTTTTCAAAGGATTTTGTTTGAAAAGTTCCTACTGACTATGCGGCTATTTTTGGGCGAGAGAAAAGAGATTTGCGGCTGGATATTGTCAACAGCAAACAGTACGAGAAATTAAACTTATTAAACTAGCTAGACTATCTAGTGAAACATAAAATGTTCTGAAATCCTAACACACGAAATCACGTCTGAACAAAATCCCACTTCACCGAAATCCCACCTGGCGGAAATCCCACCTGGTGGAAATCCCACCCCACCGAAATCCCACCTCCCCGAAATCCCACCACTCTGAAATCCCACACTACCAAAATCCCACCTCCCCGAAATCCCACCCCACCGAAATCCCACCTCTCCGAAATCCCACCTCCCCGAAATTTAGGGGGGTCGGTGGCAGAGCGGTCATCGCGTTTGCCTCTCGCACCAAGGTCCCTAAGTTCGATTCCACGGCGACGCCACTTTTATTTGGGGCGCAGCCGCGGAGAGAAGGCTTGAGGGCTTGTCGTGCAATTTACGCCCTTGAGGGCCAACCTCCAAGGCACAGTGAGAGTGTACACTGCCTGACGATGAGAAAGTCAGGGCAGATGTACACACCTGTGTGAGCGTATGCCTGCGTACAGTATCTGTGTGCGTGTGTGCTCAGGAGTCAGCGAAATGGGCAGAATTGCCTCCTCGCTGCCTGCGGGTCTAGTGTCACTAAATGATGTGCCATTGCCCGCAGCCCTCCTGCAATTATTATTATTATTAATCCCACCTCCCCGAAATCCCACCCCACCGAAATCCCACCCCACCGAAATCCCACCTCCCCGAAATCCCACCTCCCCGAAATCCCACCTCCCCGAAATCCCACCTCCCCGAAATCCCACCTCCCCGAAATCCCACCTCCCCGAAATCCCACCTCCCCGAAATTCCACCTCCCCGAAATCCCCACTCACAAAATCCCACCCCATCGAGATCCCATCTGGCTACGATTCCATCCCATTAAATTCAATAGGGGTAAGTCCAGATACCTTTGATGACCAGTGCCAGTTGCCAGTTTTAACAAAAATGATGATGACCATGACCAGCGGCTCACCGTTGTTAGTGGGGCCCTCACTGACCTCACTAAATCATAATTTTGAGCGCCATCTTCCAAAGGCTGAGTCGTGTAAAAACTGATTCAAATAACACACGCCTTCACTGCCAAAACTTCTGTAGGCATGAATGTTCATTCACCGAAGAGATAGATGGCTTCCTTTGTGACTCTGTGTAAGGCACCGCGTCCGTTGTGATCAAAGTTATGCAAACTCTGCTCATTGTGCTCAATTTTGACTCCACTACCCCTACCCATGACTCTCAACAATGACAAATTGAAGCCCAGCATGCCAGTATTGGCCACGACACTCACTCATTCTGCTTTGTGGCTACAATGGACTTTGTTAATATCGAAGGCATAAAACTCACAATGACCTTCTGTTTTCAGAAGAGTAGAACGAATGAACTACCGGTGACACCCGTGCACTTTTAAGAGAGAGAGAGTGAAATTTATTGAGTTTTTAATATGATTTCTTTTCAAAGTGTGAATTATTCATTGTATTTTCTAATTCGAGTGTTTTCAATATTGACATGTTCATCCTTACCTGTTAGGCTACAGTTAGGTGAAAAATATGGATAAATTTCAGATAAAGTGACAGATTGAAAGAATGTCACTTTGATGAAATTTCAGATTGATAAAGTGTCAGATAGAGTGTCAGATTGATAAAGTGTCAGATAGAGTAGAGTGTCAGATTGATAAAGTGTCAGATAGAGTGTCAAATTGATAAAGTGTCAGATAGAGTGTCAGATTGATAAAGTGTCAGATAGAGTGTCAGATTGATAAAGTGTCAGATAGAGTGTCTGATTGATAAAGTGTCAGATAGAGTGGTTGTGTGCGTTGGCGCTGGGGCGTGAGACCTTGCGGGGGGTGGCTGGAGAGCGGGTGTACGCCGCCGCGCGCTTTCTGGACTTCCGTCAGCGCGATTGGATAAGTGTACACTCATCACCCAGCCCCCCCTGAGGACTGATTTCTTATCAGCCTTCCGCCCCGGCTTGGTCTGCTATGTGCGTGTGGGGCTGGGGTGGGGGACACTGCTGCCTATTCTGGGTGCCTCCTGCCCTCCCCGGCTGGTCTGTGCTGCTGTGTGTGGTGCCTGCTCAGGGGAGGCGGCTCGATGGGCGCAAAAGCGCCTAGTTCGCCGGTCTGGGGGCGTGCCGCTCCGTCGCTTGTGCGACAAGTGCCCCGGGCCCCCCTGCAAATAGATAGATAGATAGAGTCAGATAGAGTGTCAGATTGATAATAAAGTGTCAGATAGAGTAGTGTCAGATTGATAAAGTGTCAGATAGAGTGTCAGATTGATAAAGTGTCAGATAGAGTAGAGTGTCAGATTGATAAAGTGTCAGATAGAGTGTCAGATTGATAAAGTGTCAGATAGAGTAGAGTGTCAGATTGATAGTGTCAGATAGAGTGTCAGATTGATAAATTGTCAGATAGAGTAGAGTGTCAGATTGATAAAGTGTCAGTTTAAGTAAGTGTCAGATGATAAAGTGTCAGATTGATAAAATGATGTGGGTCAGATTGATCGATAATGGGTCAACAGCCTTGAGCTCGTTAGCCGCACTATGTCAGAGAAGTTAGCACCAGCCGCATCACCTGCAGTTAGCCTGCCTCATTTCGACCCAAACAACAGGCGAAACCAACTATATGGTAGCAGAGATCAGCAATAAAGGCTTAGTCTCGAATTCGTGAAGACGTCCATACAATCAACCGTCAAACTACGTAGATCGGTGATGTTTAACGCTCAACGATTTAAAATTTATAGTCGGCATATGCTGATCTGCAGTATAAGTTTCCGTAGCACAGTTTACAATCAGGTACAATGCCCCCAGCAGTAAATCAGAGGGCGGGGCGCCCAGCATCTGCAGCTGCGGAGGCCTGCTGGTTTTAGCACCTCTACATTTTCGCCTCTGACGCAAACCTTGTTCTGCACGACCCGCCCCGAGGGCTTCAGAAATTTTAACCGAAACTTTTTTCTCTTGCCTTTGTATTTTTGTGGAGCTAAAGAAAAGTTTTCCCGATGGATACTCGGGAATGTTGGTGGCGAAAATTTATGCCAGACTGCAGCATCCGACATCATGCTATTGACGCGCCTCATCTGCTAACAAATGAGATTTTCTTCTCCTCCCTTTGTTATCTGTCCAACCGAATCAAATTGGGCCCCATCTGGTCTCAGTCCAGATTTGTTGAATTTCATTTTTAGATGGCAGCAGCAGCAGCAGCAGCAGCAGCAGCAGCAATGGAAGAATAAGAATAAGAGCTATAGGCACACTGGACTTTTTGCGTTTAGCTGCATAAATTTGTCGCATTGCCTCGGCCTGCGGGAGGGGCGATGGGGGTTGTGTCAGGTTTCACTTCCACTTCTCTCTTCATCCCCCCCTCAGCTAGGAAATCTTGAAGTAACACCGAACTTGCCCCTTGGAGGCTCGAGAAAAACTCTGGTCGAAGGGAAGTGGAGAAATATTTTTCTTATGAAGGCTCGCCCACTTTGCCCCCTCCTCATCCTCCGCCTGCATGACCGTGAGCAGTCAAAACCTGTGATTAGTGTGCGCGTGAGCTGCTATCCATGCCTCTGCCATGCTAATCAGGCTACAATTACAATTCGGCCCTGACCTCCGCCCTGACCAGCTGGAGAAAGACAGACTGGGTATCGCCTGGTTGCCACCAAGAATCTTCTAGTCCTCTCCCTTTCTCCTCTCTTCCTCTCTGTCTCTCTGGGGAATTGGTCCCCACTCTCCAGTTGAATTTCCGGGCCTCGCCAAGCTGGGGCGAGCGCGGTCTGAGGGTCTCCCAGCGGAAGGGGACAATTCGCCCCTGACCAGACCGCGGGCCCTCAATCACAGCCTGCAGCTGGAGGGGACATTGCCTTATGACAGGGCTCGCAGCTAAGAAAAAACTTTTTTCGCAAGTCGAAAGAAATCTCAAAGCAAGCGGCCTTTGCCTGACTTTCTCACTCGCCGAAATAACGATTCGAAAATTTCGAAAATCAAGACAAATCAAATTAAAAAGGTCTGAAAAAAATAAATGTCTGATTGAAAAAATGTCAGTTTACTAAAATGTCAGATGACAGTGTCAGATGAAAAAAAGAAAGAATAAAAAAAGAAGTCAGGCTTCTCCTGACTAATGTTGAAAAAAGGGCTTAAAAAGGTTTGAGTGTTGCGTATAAAGTGTTTAGCTAGAAGTTTTAAGACTAGGCAGTTGTCTTCTCATCGTGCAGCAATTTTATACACCTGAATTCATCGATCCAGTGCTTACCATATCCACACTTACATCTGCACTATTTTTTTCCAACTTTACATTCTTCTCGTAGACATTTTTGTCGCCTAAAGACTCCAGATAAGTAGACAACTTTTTATCTAGAAAAAAAGAATGGGAGAGCAACACAATGGTACCATTGGCAAGATGAAAGTTTATCGATCAGATCCTGAAAAAACAGGGACAGGGACAATGGGAAAAGCAACTTCAACAATGAGAACGAGAATGAAAATGTGATTCAGAGTTTCTGATTAATCAATATCAAATATTTGTGACCAATGCTGCACAGATAAGAGAGAATTGCTCAGAAAGGTGTCAGATAAGAGAGAATTGCTCAGAAAGGTGTCAGATAAGAGAGAATTGCTCAGAAAGGTGTCAGATAAGAGAGAATTGCTCAGAAAGGTGTCAGATAAGAGAGAATTGCTCAGAAAGGTGTCAGATAAGAGAGAATTGCTCAGAAAGGTGTCAGATAAGAGAGAATTGCTCAGAAAGGTGTCAGATAAGAGAGAATTGCTCAGAAAAGTGTCAGATAAGAGAGAATTGCTCAGAAAGGTGTCAGATAAGAGAGAATGGCTGATAAAGTTGTCAGATAAGAGACTAAGCCTGTTCTGTAATAAACTAGCGGTGTACTAAAAGAAGATGTAGACCAGATCAGGATGAGGGCAAAAAGCTTAAAGCGACCGCAGCAAATCAGAAAATAGCCATTTTAGAGGCTGTAATGCCATTTCCCATCTAAACCTGTCCTGAATAGTCGGGAAAACAAAAAATTAACAAGCGCAGTCGTGTCAGCACTTAGGAAATGACACAGGGATGTCTGGGAATGCGCTGAAAGGGTTGCCGCGCACTCTCCATTGGCCCCATTAATTGCCAGGACAAGAGCTCCCTTACCGGGCCGTGTGGTGATTACCACATTACTGAGAGCGAAATAACTTTGCTAATTACCGTTCAGAGCTAAAACACGTTATACTCCCTTGAAAGCATGTTTACTAATTCGCAGAAATTTCCCAATTTGGGTTAATTGTCCGATTCCAGTCTGAGGTTGTGGAACTCAGCTGGCTGGTTTGCTGGTTCTGGGCAGCAGGAAAGATGCAGCTGTTTAAGCTTGCAGTAGAATTGTGATTGTCACTTGTCGGGTCCAATTGTGAGCAAGGACGCTGCAATGAAATTTCTAAGGTGTTTAGCCAGGTAAAGTTTGGCCAGTTATGCGCAATTATGCGAATTCGAGTTTACTCAAGCTCAGTGATTGATGACTCAGCCTCAGCTATGGCCTCCGAGTTGAGCACAGTTCGAATCGATAGTAGCGCATTAGCCTGATGAGGTTCGGTGAGCCAAAACCGCTTGCGGCCCGGCCATTGGTACTGCCCTGTCCATTAACGAAATGGAATTAGTAAAATTATTATCATTGGAAACAAGAAAACAGCGACAGGAATTGAGGAGGAGAAAGTACAGATGGAATGATTTTGCTTTGACCGTATACCATTCCCAAGTATATTATTGGCATTGGTCATTCAAGAGCTTTAATTTGCTTTGAAAGGCCGTCCGGCTGTTAAAGGGTTATCCAAAGCTAATGTGGTTCTAATCATGTACCGTCATTCAATTGCATAGAGAATCGATTGCACCTCCTTTGCACCAGGTAAACTAGACACCTGGTCATGGACAACGATACAGTCGACTGCCAGAATCTGACCGTCTGTAACCAGCACGCCTTTGGCTTCGTTGCCACTGTGACGGTCCTATTCAGCCTAGTTGTGTTGCTTGGCTTCTTTGGAAATCTGCTGGTGATTACGGTGATTGTAGCCAATAACCACATGCGCAACACCACCAACATCCTCATCACCTCTCTGGCTATCGCCGACCTCCTGTTCATCATCTTCTGCGTGCCCCTGACTATCCTGTTCTACATCATGGGCTGGGTGTTCGGGCACGCGGCCTGCGTCGTGTTCCAGTACTTCACCTTCGTGCCCGTGTACGGCAGCGTGTACACCCTCGTGCTAATGAGCGCCGACAGGTACCTGGCCGTGGTGCACCCGATTCGCAGCATTGGGCTGCGCAATCAGCGCAACACTCTCATCGCCGTGGCCGCCACCTGGATACTGATCGGCATGTGCCACGTGCCCTTTGCCGTTGACGTCGGAGTTGTCAACCTGGGCTTCTGTCGCTCCGGAAACTGCTCGGCGCATCCTGTCACCGCCTGTGTCAATCGACGCTTTCTAGGAAGCGCCGGCGCCAGCCCGGCTGGCAAGCTGTTCTACTCTATTTTCGGCCTGCTGGGGTACCTGCTGCCCTTCCTTGTCATCATCACGCTGTACGCCCTGCTGGTGCGCAAGCTCACCTGCGGCCGGGCGGCCGGCATCTCCCAGTCTGGCGAGGCGGCCAGATCAAAGCGCCGCGTGACCCGCATGGTTGTGATCGTGATTGCCATCTTTGGCACCTGCTGGCTGCCTATTCACGTTGTGTTCGCCCTGCAGATGTGGTACAAAGACTTCGAGGACGACTGGTTCCGCTACCTGCAGGCCGTCTCGCAGATGCTGGCCTACATGAATAGCTGCGTCAACCCGATCATCTACGCCTTCTTATCCGAGAATTTCCGGCAGGCCTTCGCCAAGTTTCTCGGCATCCAGCTGAAGCCGAAGGTTCGTCGAGACAACTGCGACTCCAGGGCTCTGCGAACCGGCGTCGGCGGCGAAGGCGGCGGCAAAATCAATGGCGAGATGGACGCAGCTCGGTTTCAAAAGGGTGGAAAAGCCGCCGCTGCCGCCGCCGCCGCTGCCGCCGCCACAGGTCACAACGGAGACAATGAACTAAATGACGCCAATGACAGCGACGACCGAGGTGACGATGACGAAAACAACTTCGACGACGAGCAGCGTCGCGAGGTGGCGGCTGCTGCGCTGAGCCGCCGGGTCGGCAGCCGCTGCACAGACGAGGAAGCGCAGCCGTTAAGAACCACGCTTGAGCTCAGCGCCCAGGTGCATCGGGAGTACTGAGACACCTGACTGACTGCTCGGCGCTTTATATTTATGAAAGCTGTTTTAATCAAGACTCCATAGCAACTAGAGTTGATACCTGATCATATGGTATTGCACTCTGGCTTCTGTCGATGGAAAAGGCTAAAGACAATAATTAGAATATGTGTTCTTTAATTTAACATCAATTATTGCTGGCGTGATCATGAACTATGTGTACTGAATGTGCTTTACAGTGGAATGTGCTGTACCGTATGTACTGAATGTGATGTTCAGAGTACAGTAAGAATTCTGTATTGTGTACTTTTCGCAAAGTAGACTTAGTACATGTCAGATATCTGTGTAAGTTCAGCTGTGCCACCAGTCAGCTGTTAGACAGTATAGTCAGCAAAAATGCAATGCTGTCCATGTTTCTTGACAGGAAGAAACATTAGCGCAATCAACTGACCGTATTCTCTCAGCTTTTGCAGTTACAGTCGTATCTACTTATTTTATGCTTAATGCGATAGTCCATTTTATCCTTGTGTCATCGCCCAAAAACCAGCAGTGGCTTAAATCTGGCGAATCTAGAGAATGGTGAACGGTTGAATCACTGTAGAGGATTCAGTTTAGACTATGGGGGACACAAGCAACACTCAAACCAACTAGCAGATGTTGCTTGCTCAACGATTATAGCATAGTTTGTTAAAGCGAAAGAAAACATTGCCATAAGGATTAGCAAAGTACACGGCTGACAAAACTTTAATCCCCAACTGCACTGGCCCAAAAAGACCAAAAAGTGAAGTATTTGCTCACAATAGTGAAATTCTATCTTGTCCCTGAGCTGTGTCCAGGTGAAGCGGGTGTGTAGTGAGTGATTGACTATAGACCGGCACTGTAAGTTGGAAATTGAAATAGCGTTAGTGAAGAACAGCGTCAACACGGAGTGAAAAGCTGGCCATTGTTGATTTCCTTTGTTGTTTGATTGACTTTGATAGGGGCATTGGAAAGTTACTGAGTCAAGAGTTTATCTTTTTGAAGTTCAAAAGGCGTTTGTAAGAATGTCACTGCTGCTCTCATCTGTTTAATTAATGCAGATAACTTGTTTAATCGAATTTTAATTTTCTGGTCGGGTAGACTACGAAGACAATATCCGGCATGACCGGGGTGTTTTTCAAGCTAACATAGACTATGATCTAATGCTGCAGTGATTACTACATGGAAATATAGACTTCAGCAAGTGTTTCCTCATTGTCCAGCTGCCTCAAAGTCACCTCCCCATCTACCTGCCTGTTTTATGACGCGTCGTGCACACGATAATACATGTTAAACAGTGAGTGGTTCACTATGGACAGCTATAATTGATTGATTGCGACACTTTTTAGGTTACCTGTCATACAAAATTACGAAAGCGTGAGCACTTTTTCGTTTGACCACAGCTCTGTTTCAAGCGCATTGTGTTCAACACCTACTAGTCTTTATCGCTTATCGCTTCGCTTCGTTTTCAGACACGATACTATTTTAACTAACGAGTATCGCCTACTTACCCTACTAAACCTACCTTTTTACCTGCTCGGGAACATTACAACCTTATCCTATGTCTAAGACATTGTTAGCCGCACTTTAATTAATAAACCAAATTATTCGAAATGGCTTTGAATTTTGTCTCGCATCAATAAATGCTTTTCTGGTGTTCCAACCGAGGGACTGTTTCAGGTCTTTGTTGCAATCTCGGTTTAGCCGAAAATGCATCTTTTTCTTTCTCTTATGAACAGATAATTATGTTCGAAAAAAATAGTTGTGTTAGCTGCGGTTCCTCCAGTGATTCTGTGGGCACTGGCGCATTACTTGGTGACAGGAGACTCACAGCCAGCCAGGAAGAAATTCTGCCCATTCCGTTGAGCACGCATGCACACACTCTCACAGGTGAGTACATCTGACCTGGCGTCTCCATCACTAGACAGTGTACACTTCACTGTACTTTGGAGGGTTGGCCTTCAGAGGGGTTGAGGCGTGACAAGCCCGCAAGCCCTCCTTCCGCGCCTGCGCCCCAAATTCGAGCTCACGAGCTCAGGTAGGAGCAGAGCAGGTAGAGCAGAGCTAGGAACTGAAAGCGACAGTCACAGAGTGGGTCTTGTTTGCCAGTGTCCGCAGCAGGCTGGAAAAGAAGGCTCGCCAGCCGGACCCTGTGAGGCTGGTCGGAGGCGGTGAGGGATGGGGTGGGTCATTGTTTTTCCTAGGCGTGTTGGAATAAAATGGCTGGTTAAAAAACATTAGGCAGTAGAAGCAGCAGCAGCAGTGGCAGCGGCGGCGGCATACTATTGGGTCGAAGGGACACACGCCTGGATGGATGGAAAGTGAGCCGAAGGAGGCAGACGGAGGCATTGCTTCAGTAACTAACCACCTCATTACGTGCGGACCGTGCAACAGGCTGCTGCCGCTACTATAATAGAGACCTTAGGTCTGGGGAAGAGAGGCCTGAATAGGGGAGAATGGGATGGCAACAGACGCCTCAGGGACAGGGAGTGGTAGTCAAGTCAATGAAGGGATTAGGAACTGCAAATTGTGGGGGGTTTGGCAGTTGCTGTGGTAGCTGCTGCATATTTGCCCCCTCCGTTTTAGTGCAGACTTCATCGCTTCTTTTACCTTTCTTTACCATTGTCGTAGTTTTCCTTCCGTACGTGGCTTTAGCTGCGGCCTAAAACTAAAACTTTCTCCCGTCTCTCTCGGTGTTAGCGAGTTATTTGTAGTTTGGACGCGAAATTTCAGGTGCCCAAGAAGCTAGAAAGAAATGTAGAGAGAGACGTCACAGCCCGATAGGGCGAGATGTGAGAGGGTGGAGTAAAGACGACAAAGGTGAAGTGGATCTTGGCTGGCAGCTGTCAATTGTCACTGCGTCGAGAGTTTGTGGATGCGAAAATCAGACACGCCAGGCTGAACTTGAATGAATGGTAGTTAAAAATGGAATGCGAGAAAGAAAAATAAAACAAGATATTGCTTTTCAGGCTGATAACATACACTTAATCTTTTGCAATATCCAAGGTTGACAAATTACCTCATAGATCCCTGGGTAGACAAAGTAGATTCTTGGTAGACAAAGTAGATTCTTCGTAGACAAAGTAGATTCTTGGTAGACAAAGTAGATTCTTGGAAGACAAATCAAATCCTTTGTTGAAAAATTGGATCCTTGTTAGTAGATCAAAAGGGGGTCGGTGGCAGAGCGTTTATCGCGTTTGCCTCTCATACCAATGTCCCTAAGTTCGATTCCACGGCGAGGCCACATTTATTTGGGGCGCAGCCGCGGAGAGAAGGCTTAGGGGCTTGTCGTGCAATTTACGCCCTTGAGGGCCAACCTCCAAGGCACAGTGAAATGTACACTGCATGACGATGAGAAAGTCAGGGCAGAT
Source organism: Macrostomum hystrix (assembly GCA_950097015.1). Classification (NCBI taxonomy): domain Eukaryota; kingdom Metazoa; phylum Platyhelminthes; family Macrostomidae; genus Macrostomum; species Macrostomum hystrix. The sequence goes on along the minus strand of CATNEN010000025.1, from coordinate 430,240 downwards.
GTACACACCTGAAATGGGCAGAATTGCCTCCTCGCTGGCTGCAGGTCTACAATCACTAAATTATGTACCATTGCCCGCAGCCCTCCTGCAATTATTAATATTATTATATACTAGATCAAATGTAAATCCCCAAAGAAGAAGTACAAGGCCAAGTTCGCTAATTTGGCATTCGGACAGAGGAAAATTAAAAGAAACTGGACACAAGCGGCCGACAATGAAAAATAAAAGTGCATAAAACACCTAAATTTGACGTCAAAGTGCTAATAAAAAAGGGGGTTTCGCACAGAATCTGTAATTAAAAATTTTCTTCAGCAAGTCAAATTTTCCAATCAGCACTTATGTTCCTCATGCTAAAACCTGTTTGAGCAGGTCGGGTGCAAAACAGCTGACTAGAGCCATTTCTGGTCACACAGGTGGCAGGAGGGAAAACACTTTGCAGCAGTCGGGGCGAATTAATCGGAGAGAAAATTTCTGCAAAGAAATTAGAAATAGAAAGCAGAATAGGAAGATGGCAGAGTGCCACGTGGAAGGGCAGTAGACGTGTGACTTGCGGAAAATTCGCTGTCCACGGCCAGTGGTCTACAAATCGATGTCGCCCTGCCTTCTGCTCAGGACTCAAGCTCAACTTTCTCTCTCCCCTGCTGTCCTGCCAGCACAGTGGATCAATTTTCTGGGCGGGCAAATTCTTTTACAATTAAACTGCCCCGTCCTAAAACGTTTTGTCGCTAGATTTGCTAATTGAAAAACTGCGGCTTGCCAACTGTTGATTGTTAAATTCTGAAGTCACATTTTTTACCAACGAATCGGATTTGAGTCATAAGCATCGGATTTGAGTCATAAGCATCGGATTTGAGTCATAAGCATCGGATTTGAGTCATAAGCATCGGATTCGAGTCCACAGCATCGGATTTGAGTCGTAAGCATCGAACTTGAGTCATAAGCATCGAATTTGTGTCCACAGCATCGGATTTGAGTTCACCGCATCGGATTTGAGTTCACCGCATCGGATTCGAGTTCACCGCATCGGATTTGAGTTCACCGCATCGGATTTGAGTCATAAGCATCGGATTTGAGTCATAAGCATCGGATTTAAGTCATAAGCATCGGATTTGAGTCATAAGCATCGGATTTGAGTCCACAGCATGGGATTTGAGTCCACAGCATGGGATTAAGCCTTTTGCAGCGCAGTCAACTCTGATATAGATTTACACTTCAAAGGGTCTGTGCAGATGCTTTGAGGGATGCTACATCGGAAAAGTACTTTTCGGACTGTCTTGCTAATAAGATTTTCTTACCGATGTCTTCTCTTCTATCGTCTGAAAAATCTGCTTGCTCTGGTTTAGTATTTTGCACGGAGCACAGAGAATAAAGATAACGCTAGATAACAAAGATCAATAACTACTCGTACTAGACCAGGTGAGAAACGCAACAAATAACCTGTTGATTAATAGGTGTGTCAAGTTGTTGCCGGCACTTCATCATCTTGAAAGTCACAGGAAGGCATATTTTTATTAACAGCTCAGTGGCATGATTGTGGCAGAAAAAGTCATGACGTTTTTAATTTTCGCTTATATATTTGGTCTAGGAGAAAAGAATTTGAGAATAGTGAGTTATCACTGAGTTGCGTGCACAATACCGGAAAGGAATTCTATCAATTCCAGCATTTCCAATCGGCCTGGAATGGAACCAGCGACCGACCCACGAAATTAATTACAAACCGCGACCGGAATTTCAATTCGATTCATAAAAATTCTAAAAAAGATAGAGTCACGAAGAATTCAGACACAAATTGGTTTCAATAACAAAGAAGTACATCTCGGCCTGGGTAGACTGATGGACCTAGCATGAACAGTGTCGAACCTGGATTACCCTCGTATATTTTGTCACTAGCATGAACAGTGTCGAACCTGGATTACCCTCGTATATTTTGTCACTAGCATGAACAGTGTCGAACCTGGATTACCCTCGTATATTTTGTCACTAGCATGAACAGTGTCGAACCTGGATTACCCTCGTATATTTTGTCACTAGCATGAACAGTGTCGAACCTGGATTACCCTCGTATATTTTGTCACTAGCATAAACTGTGTCGAACCTGGATTACCCTCATATATTTTGTCACTAGCATAAACTGTGTCGAACCTGGATTACCCTCGTATATTTTGTCACTAGCATAAACAGTGTCGAACCAGGATTACCCTCGTATATATTGTCACTTGCTCTCTATATTCTGAGAATTCAAATTCACCACAATGGAAATGGTCAGCGAGATTGTTCAGAATCATGCAAAAAACCTGCGCATTTATTCCGATATCCATCATAATTTCTGCGCGCCTATTCCGGACTGTGTAAGATTAAGAGCTCGCTTTTCCGAATTCGTACTCATTCGCCTTGCGCACTTAATCTACTCGTAGCTACCCGCCTGATAATGGAGAAGTCAGATCAGATGTGTGCTCAGGGTACCAGGAATGGGCGGAATAGGGAATCGATTGTCGCCCATGTACTAGCACTCCCGGCGAATGTTTTATTATTGTATATGCATCTTGTTGGTCTAGTTCGGGTGTCATCTATCGCTGTTTCCACAGTTAGCGCACTAACAAAGCTAAAATTGTTAGTATTTTAGTACATTGTCGGCGCACTGTGAGCTAGTTGACTGCGCGCTACTGATGGAAGCTCATTAATGAATGGGCCATGATTGTATGAGCGTAAGTGTCTAAGGTGTCTAAACTAGACATGTTTGATTGGAAATAGTTGCATGCAATTAGTCAATTCCGACGATCAATTTTCTGTGTCGATGGCGTCATCAGATTCGACTGTGCAGTCGTTTGTCGCCGAAACTATTGCAACGAATTCTAGAATGTCGAGGGTTAGGGTTAGGGTTAGAGTTAGCGGTTATCATCTGAACATAAAATAATCAGGAATTTCGGACAGCTTATAGCACAGAAGAACAAGCTATATGATTGGCTTTTTAAGTTGCTTCTTTCAGAATCTTTCGCGCGATGGTGTCTCTGAGAGACATGCTTTATGCTTTTTAAGCATAAAAAGACAGACGAGGTGGTGACCCGTCAAAGAGGAGAGGGCGGACAAGCCGCCAACCATCAAAGAGCAAAGAGATAAATGAAGGTGGCTACAGAGGCGAAGAACACAGAGGCGGCGGTCCATCAAAGGACATGAGAGGAAGGTGGCGGTCCATCAAAGGGCGTTAGAAAAAGGCGGCGGTCCATTAAAGGACATGAGAGAAAGGCGGCGGTCCATCAAAGGATATGAGAGGAATGCGGCGGTCGATCAAAGTACATGAGAGGAATGCGGCGGTCCATCAAAGTACATGAGAGGAATGCGGCGGTCCATCAAAGTACATGAGAGGAATGCGGCGGTCCATCAAAGTACATGAGAGGAATGCGGCGGTCCATCAATGGACATGAGAGGAAGGCGGCGGATGGGGGATTTCGAAGAAACTTTCTTTCGACTGCGCACCATCAAAGTCGACACATCCGTCGCCGTTAGTGTCGGCCACTCGCACCATTTCCTCCACCTCGGCGTCCGTGAGCAGCGTTGACCCCGCTGACCCGGCGGCAACATCAAAGAGCTGATCTGTGAGCCGCTTTAAATCACCAGCGTCGATTACGCCGTCCCCGTTCTTGTCGAATACCTGCGTGACTTGGCGGCAGAGATTTAGCTTGTATTGACCTGAATAAACTACTAAAAGTAGTAGGAAAAAGTTTAGTGCATAAAAATGATAAAATTTTCAGCACGAACGAAAATATTTGCGCAATAAAAAATACCGAAGAAGCTAAAATACCATAATAAGTATCGCACAACTAATTAACTGCTCTACTGAACTACTAATATGGGCTAGATGTACAGTGAATAGCATTCTAAGGCTGCGCACAGCTGTTCAGTCCGTGGACTGGGGAGGGCGGCGAACTGAAGTGTCTTACAAACACTGTTGCTACGAATACTACTATTAAAGCTTAAACTACATCTGCTACAAATACAACTACTGCTGTTACAACTACTATACTACTTCTGCTACAAATACTACTACTACTGCTACAAATACTACTACTGCTGTTACAAATACTACTACTGCTACAAATACTACTACTGCTGTTACAAATTATACTACTGCTGTTACAAATACTACTACTGCTGTTACAAATAGTACTACTGCTGTTACAAATAGTACTACTGCTGTTACAAATACTACTACTGCTGTTACAAATTATACTACTGCTGTTACAAATAGTACTACTGCTGTTACAAATAGTACTACTGCTGTTACAAATAGTACTACTGCTGTTACAAATACTACTACTGCTGTTACAAATACTACTACTGCTGTTACAAATACTACTACTGCTGTTACAAATACTACTACTGCTGTTACAAATACTACTACTGCTGTTACAAATTATACTACTGCTGTTACAAATAGTACTACTGCTGTTACAAATAGTACTACTGCTGTTACAAATACTACTACTGCTGTTACAAATACTACTGCTGTTACAAATAGTACTACTGCTGTTACAAATAGTACTACTGCTGTTACAAATAGTACTACTGCTGTTACAAATACTACTACTGCTGTTACAAATTATACTACTGCTGTTACAAATACTACTACTGCTGTTACAAAGAATACTACTGCTGTTACAAATAGTACTACTGCTGTTACAAATAATACTACTGCTGTTACAAATACTACTACTGCTGTTACAAATAATACTACTGCTGTTACAAATAGTACTACTGCTGTTACAAATAATACTACTGCTGTTACAAATACTACTACTGCTGTTACAAATAGTACTACTGCTGTTACAAATACTACTACTACTGCTGTTACAAATACTACTACTGCTGTTACAAATAATACTACTACTGCTGTTACAAATTATACTACTGCTGTTACAAATACTACTACTGCTGTTACAAATAATACTACTACTGCTGTTACAAATAATACTACTACTGCTGTTACAAATACTACTACTGCTGTTACAAATACTACTACTGCTGTTACAAATAATACTACTGCTGTTACAAAGAATACTACTGCTGTTACAAATAATACTACTGCTGTTACAAATAATACTACTGCTGTTACAAATACTACTACTGCTGTTACAAATAATACTACTGCTGTTACAAATACTACTACTGCTGTTACAAATACTACTACTGCTGTTACAAATAGTACTACTGCTGTTACAAATACTACTACTGCTGTTACAAATAATACTACTACTGCTGTTACAAATAATACTACTACTGCTGTTACAAATACTACTACTGCTGTTACAAATAGTACTACTACTGCTGTTACAAATAGTACTACTACTGCTGTTACAAATACTACTGCTGCTGTTACAAATACTACTACTGCTGCTACAAATAGTACTACTACTGCTGTTACAAATACTACTACTGCTGTTACAAATAGTACTACTACTGCTGTTACAAATAGTACTACTACTGCTGTTACAAATACTACTGCTGCTGTTACAAATACTACTGCTGTTACAAATACTACTACTGCTGTTACAAATACTACTACTGCTGCTACAAATAGTACTACTACTGCTGTTACAAATACTACTACTGCTGTTACAAATACTACTACTGCTGTTACAAATACTACTACTGCTGCTACAAATAGTACTACTGCTGTTACAAATACTACTGCTGCTGTTACAAATACTACTACTGCTGTTACAAATACTACTACTGCTGCTACAAATAGTACTACTACTGCTACAAATACTACTACTGCTGTTACAAATACTACTACTGCTGTTACAAATAGTACTACTACTGCTGTTACAAATAGTACTACTACTGCTGTTACAAATACTACTGCTGCTGTTACAAATACTACTGCTGTTACAAATACTACTACTGCTGTTACAAATAGTACTACTGCTGTTACAAATAGTACTACTGCTGTTACAAATACTACTGCTGTTACAAATACTACTGCTGTTACAAATACTACTGCTGTTACAAATACTACTACTGCTGTTACAAATACTACTACTGCTGTTACAAATAGTACTACTGCTGTTACAAATACTACTGCTGCTGTTACAAATACTACTGCTGTTACAAATACTACTACTGCTGTTACAAATAGTACTACTGCTGTTACAAATACTACTACTGCTGTTACAAATACTACTACTGCTGTTACAAATAGTACTACTGCTGTTACAAATAGTACTACTACTGCTGTTACAAATAATACTACTACTGCTGTTACAAATACTACTACTGCTGTTACAAATAGTACTACTACTGCTGTTACAAATACTACTACTGCTGTTACAAATACTACTACTGCTGTTACAAATACTACTGCTGCTGTTACAAATACTACTGCTGTTACAAATACTACTACTGCTGTTACAAATACTACTACTGCTGTTACAAATAGTACTACTGCTGCTACAAATAATACTACTACTGCTGTTACAAATAATACTACTGCTGCTACAAATAGTACTACTACTGCTGTTACAAATACTACTACTGCTGTTACAAATAGTACTACTACTGCTGTTACAAATAGTACTACTACTGCTGTTACAAATACTACTGCTGCTGTTACAAATACTACTGCTGTTACAAATACTACTACTGCTGTTACAAATAGTACTACTGCTGTTACAAATACTACTGCTGCTGTTACAAATACTACTGCTGTTACAAATACTACTACTGCTGTTACAAATACTACTACTGCTGTTACAAATACTACTACTGCTGTTACAAATAGTACTACTACTGCTGTTACAAATACTACTACTGCTGTTACAAATACTACTACTGCTGTTACAAATAGTACTACTGCTGTTACAAATACTACTACTGCTGTTACAAATAGTACTACTGCTGTTACAAATACTACTACTGCTGTTACAAATAGTACTACTGCTGTTACAAATACTACTACTGCTGTTACAAATACTACTACTGCTGTTACAAATAGTACTACTGCTGTTACAAATACTACTACTGCTGTTACAAATACTACTACTGCTGTTACAAATAGTACTACTACTGCTGTTACAAATACTACTACTGCTGTTACAAATACTACTACTGCTGTTACAAATAGTACTACTGCTGTTACAAATACTACTACTGCTGTTACAAATAGTACTACTGCTGTTACAAATACTACTACTGCTGTTACAAATAGTACTACTGCTGTTACAAATACTACTACTGCTGTTACAAATACTACTACTGCTGTTACAAATACTACTACTGCTGTTACAAATACTACTACTGCTGTTACAAATAGTACTACTACTGCTGTTACAAATAGTACTACTACTGCTGTTACAAATACTACTGCTGCTGTTACAAATACTACTGCTGTTACAAATACTACTACTGCTGTTACAAATAGTACTACTGCTGTTACAAATACTACTGCTGCTGTTACAAATACTACTGCTGTTACAAATACTACTACTGCTGTTACAAATACTACTACTGCTGTTACAAATACTACTACTGCTGTTACAAATAGTACTACTACTGCTGTTACAAATACTACTACTGCTGTTACAAATACTACTACTGCTGTTACAAATAGTACTACTGCTGTTACAAATACTACTACTGCTGTTACAAATAGTACTACTACTGCTGTTACAAATACTACTACTGCTGTTACAAATACTACTACTGCTGTTACAAATAGTACTACTGCTGTTACAAATACTACTACTGCTGTTACAAATACTACTACTGCTGTTACAAATAGTACTACTACTGCTGTTACAAATACTACTACTGCTGTTACAAATACTACTACTGCTGTTACAAATAGTACTACTGCTGTTACAAATACTACTACTGCTGTTACAAATAGTACTACTGCTGTTACAAATACTACTACTGCTGTTACAAATAGTACTACTGCTGTTACAAATACTACTACTGCTGTTACAAATACTACTACTGCTGTTACAAATACTACTACTGCTGTTACAAATACTACTACTGCTGTTACAAATACTACTACTGCTGTTACAAATACTACTACTGCTGTTACAAATACTACTACTGCTGTTACAAATACTACTACTGCTATTACAAATACTACTACTGCTGTTACAAATACTACTACTGCTGTTACAAATACTACTACTGCTGTTACAAATAATACTACTGCTGCTACAAATAGTACTACTACTGCTGTTACAAATACTACTACTGCTGTTACAAATAGTACTACTACTGCTGTTACAAATAGTACTACTACTGCTGTTACAAATAGTACTACTGCTGTTACAAATACTACTACTGCTGTTACAAATACTACTACTGCTGTTACAAATACTACTACTGCTGTTACAAATACTACTACTACTGCTACAAATACTACTACTGCTGTTACAAATACTACTACTGCTGCTACAAATACTACTACTGCTGTTACAAATACTACTACTGCTGTTACAAATACTACTACTGCTGTTACAAATACTACTACTGCTGTTACAAATAGTACTACTGCTACAAATACTACTACTGCTGTTACAAATACTACTACTGCTGCTACTGCTCACAGCGAAGGCCCGTCGCAGCCGTCTCTTTTGCTGACTCTTCTGTCTTTCATCGGCAAGCATCCGCTGCGACATCATCTTGACGAACTCGTCAAAGTCGATTGTCCCGTCGCCTTTAAGTGAATTGAGCGGGGGGCGGACATGTAGAATTTTAAGCTCAAGCCTGTGAGCATCCGATCGATATTGACCCATCGATTGAACTGCCAGCGCGCTCAGATTGTCCATCAGTTGTTTGTGAATTTCTCTCAATTAATTCCATCTGAAGGACTACCGTCGGCTTACTCGACATGCTCGAAAGACAGACTGAGAATCATGCTCGGATAATTAAATCCAATCTACGAGATGTACTAGAGAAGTGTGGTCTGTTCGATACAAAATACCTCTTCTGGGGTCGAGTTAGCCAAGCTATCAAAAATGGGCGCATTGATTTCGTTTCGTTCTTTGTGATCTTGCCAACTATTCTAGATTCCCAATAGTCGAAGGTGCCCCGAAGTTCAACTTGCCGTCCTCGTCCACCTGTCGCAGCATGTCCTGCAGTTCCGCTGGCCCGGGGCGTCGGCCCAGAGCGCGCATCGCATCGGCCAGCTCCTCCGAGCTGATCAGGCCATCGGAGTTCTTGTCGAACAGGGCGAACGCTTCGCGAATCTCTGGTGCGAGGACGATTGGATAGGTGAGAGCAGACAGTGAGAACAGACAGCGAGAGCAGTGAGAGCAGACAGTAAGAGCAGTGAGAGCAGACAGTGACAACAGACAGTAAGAGCAGTGAGAGCAGTGAGAGCAGAAAGTGAGAGCAGTGAGAGCAGACAGTAAGAACAGTGAAAGTAGTGAGAACAGTAAGAGCGAGAACGAGAGCGTAAGGCGAGTGCGGGTGACTAGAGCGGGTGGCGATGGCGGATGGCGAGAGCAGAAGGCAAAAGTAGTCAGTGAGAGCAGCGAGAGCAGAAAATGAGAGCAGTGAGAGCAGACAGTTAGAGCAGTGTGAGCAGTGAGAGCAGACAGTGAGAGCAGTGAGAGCGGACAGTGAGAGCAGTGAGAGCAGTGAGAGCAGAAAGTGAGAGCAGTGAGAGCAGACAGTGAGAACAGTGAAAGTAGTGAGAACAGTAAGAGCGAGAACGAGAGCGTAAGGCGAGTGCGGGTGACTAGAGCGGGTGGCGAGAGCGGGGGGCGAGAGCGAGAGCAGAAGGCAAAAGCAGTCAGTGAGAGCAGTGAGAGCAGTGAGAGCAGTGAGAGCAGACAGTGAGAGCAGTGAGAGCAGTGAGAGCAGTGAGAGCAGTGAGAGCAGTGAGAGCAGTGAGAGCAGACAGTGAGAGCAGTGAGAGCAGTGAGAGCAGTGAGAGCAGTGAGAGCAGTGAGAGCAGTGAGAGCAGACATTGAGAGCAGTGAGAGCAGTGAGAGCAGACAATGAGAGCAGTGAGAGCAGTGAGAGCAGTGAGAGCAGTGAGAGCAGACAGTGAGAGCAGTGAGAGCAGTGAGAGCGAGTATTATTTTTTTCTAAATCTTGAAATCGAATGTTCCTCGAGGCTCACCTGATACTTGCGAATGTGTGAGCTCCTTTGGTTCCATGGTAAGATTGTAGGAAGCAGGCATTCATGCATTCCACATTCCGTATTTATAGCAGCTATCGGGGAATCCCATGGTTGGCAGGGATAGAGTCAATAGAGTCAAGTCTCAGAGCAATGCAAAACAGTCCGTAAGCAGACCTATTGGCTGCTGAGCATTTGCATGCTGGAATTTTTCGAAAGCAACTCCACGATCATGAAATCCAAAAAATCTGTATTCTTTAGACTTTAAGTGTAACAAATTAACAAAAAATAATATCGAAAGAGGGCAGGCCTTTTTATTTCGAGACGCGTCAAAGCAGAAATAATTTTACTTTTGAGCAAATACTCAAAGCATTCATGCGCTCTAATTTATTTTTTCTGGGGAATTTTTATGTTTTGAAAAATTAAAGTTATAGGAACTACAGGAAATTTCTGACAATTTAAAAGCGCTTTTTAAGTAAACAGAGTTGCAGTTTAAAATCTAAAGATCGCCTCTAACTATCTGTTTTAAAAAATGAGGCGCTTAACAGCCTACTTGTATCGACTGTCGCTAAGTAGCTAAAAATAAAATAAACTGAATCTCCAGCGCCGGTGGTCACTGCTGCAGGTCGACGCCCCAGCTTGGCAGATCGGCCGGCGCGAGGCCGTGTTTGATCTTCCTATTTTCGGTCTCGCGGGAGAAGAAAAAGCCGCAGGTGGGCTTCTGGAAGGTGAGAAACGGCGCCACGTCGTTCTTCTTTCGCCCGGTGTCGCTAAACTCCTCGGCTAACGGCGGCAGGAAGGCGGCACGCAGCTCCGTCGGCTGGTTGCGCATGTGCAGGCCGACTGGCACGAACTGCCGCGAGCGCTGGACATTGTACCGCCTGCTCAGCTTGCTGCTCAGGCCCATCTGGTGTAGCCTAGCGTGCTCGAGGCTCTGCCAGGTGCGCAGGCGGGGATCCGGGTTGTAGCTGTACACCATCGGCGTGCACTCGGCGCCGCCACGCTGTCTCTGATTCGGCGATGACTCTTGAAATTGGCGCCAGGCGCGATCGTTGTCGACGAACAGAATGCCCGGCTGGCCGGCCAGCTCACGCGCCGTTGACGGTGTCGATCGCTGCTGTGCGAATGGAGGTTGGGTGGGGGCGATGGCTACTCATTTTAAATCGCGCCTACATGTACTACGGTGGTGATCTCTATTTCATCCGTTCATTGATTGTCTCGGAAATTGATCGGGTTTGTTAAGATAATTTTTTAGCTCTGCCTGAGCAGCTCGCAGTGACTTTTCGAAGATAACTTTGCTGTTAGGGGGTTCGTGGCAGAGCGGTTATCGAGTTTGCCTCTCGCACCACGGTCCCTAAGTTCGATTCCACGGCGAGGCCACATTTATTTGGGGCGCAGCCGCGGAGAGAAGGCTTGGGGGCTTGTCGTGCAATTTACGCCCTTGAGGGCCAACCTCCAAGGCACAGTGAAATGTACACTGCCTGACGACGAGAAAGTCAGGGCAGATGTACACACCTGTGTGAGCATAGTGCCTGCGTGCAGTATCTGTGTGCGTGTGTGCTCAGGAGTCAGCGAAATGGGCAGAATTGCCTCCTCGCTGGCTGCGGGTCTAGTGTCACCAAATGATGTGCCACTGCCCGCAGCCCTCCTGCAATTATTATTATTATTAACTTTGCTGTTTCAACTGGTCAAGCGTACTTTTCAGGGCTTGATGAGCGAAATTAAAGACCTTTGCAACCGATTGGTTCCATTCGTTGAAGATCCAGAAGATCCGCTTAGGTGAAGTTCAGCAGACACCAAAGGCTGATGAAATTTGAACGCTTTCCAAAGCTGTATTAAGCTGCCTTACAGGGTTGGAATGAATGCATTAGCACTTTATGCAAGGCGAAAAAGTGGACCTTGAATCATTGAATATCTCGACGTTCTGGAGATGCGGTGACTTGATCATTATTTCAGAAGGTGTGTAAAATTTCTAGAACTTTGTGTACTTGCGTTGCTCCGTAAACGTGCAGCAAAAATTTTATGAAGTGGGGTTACTTTTACTGTTAATGCGTTACGCATTCATACGTTTCGATCCGATTCATATAATCATTTACGAGCGTATTACACTTATAAAATCTAAAACCAATTACAAGATACCCTTGCATCACCCTGTCCCTCTTCCAGCCAAAGATAATAGTCTATGGTCAAACCTGCATCGGTGGCGGCTGCTGGCGCTGAGGCTTCAGCGCCTGCTGCTGATTGGTCGAAAAAGCTGAGGCCGCCGTGGCCGGCTTGCTTCGATTCTGCGTCGACGGCCTTCGTGACGCATTGGTGGCGGGTCGACCAGCTCCATTGGTGCTAGTAACCGGACGGGGCGTCTGCGGCACCCCACCTGCGGCTGCCGGAGGGGCAGGTGCCGGAGCCTGGAGATCAGACAGCTCGGCCTGGATGCCAGCGTCCACCTTGGGCGGTTCCGTCTGGGTGCCGACTTCGCCACTGCGGGCGGTGTCTGCGGCCGACATTCGCCTTTAGTACTCAGACTGTATGGCCGACAACGCGGTCCCGAGGGATAAAAAGAGCAGGAGCGAATTGTATACAATGGGTGCTTGTTGTGACCGCTTATAGCTCTAGCGGTTACAGCCCGCCCACCCGCAGTGTAACAAACGGTCTATCTCTAGGGCAGGCTTCGGTGTGCGTGTGATACAATCAGATTCTGCACATAGTGCCCTAACGGCGGGATGGGCTGAGAAATATTAGTGAGAAAAAATAGCGAGATGGCCGGGGCTGAATACGATTCTCATCTCTCCCCCAGAGTGCTCAAGTTCTCCATAGAGCAATATGCGTGATGAGCTGCGGGCGACGAAATTCTCTGCTTTCAACCTCTCAGTCTCACCCTAAACTGCTGAAAGGAAAAGCCAAGAAAAGACGTTCCATTGTGCATAATCTTGCGCACCTGGGCGTATGGAATCCTTTCTATTTCACTCAGAGCAGCTCTCTTTCTCCCCTCTATCCTTCTGTATTCAAAGGCCTGACGCCGCCGCGCATGGCAACGGAAGAAAGCCGCTCTCCTCCACCTGCCGTCTCTTTCTGTCTGTCTGGCGTTCGGTCGTTTTTAAAGGCTCAATTCGGAGCAACGGCAAAGGTTACCGAGGCTTAAGCTTGGAAACACAATTTTTCTGTATACTTTTTAAATTTTTAAATACACTGTATACACCGGGTATTTAAAACAGCCACATTTTTCCTTTTTTCTGCATCACCTAAAATTGTTAATCAATCACCATGAAAATACAAAACATGGGCTCAAATTCTCCGCTCAATCCTATCAGACAAGTCCCTCCCGCAGGGGGGCGGGAAATTGTGTAGTCTTTCTACTGTAAACTTGTAAATTTCTGTATGACATGCAGTAGTTGTTAAGCAAGCAATGTTGAGTTCGGTTAGACCTCGAATTAGTTGTCCGTCTGGGCAACTAATGCCAAATTTTGCTGTCTTACTGATTTCATTTTCACAGAAAGGTTGGTTGGTTTTTTAATACAGCCGTTTCTACTATGGCTGATTTGAGAAGCACAATTGGTCTTGAAGTACCCCGAAATAAGGACGATGTACCTAGTGAATGTAGTAGTTAGGTAGAACATGTCTCCTACAAAGGTTTACTACCAACTGTTATTTCCATGAATCAATTATTTACTTGTAAATTGAAACTTTACCCAGCATCTCTTTCGATAAGCTACTTGGACGATTTAAAATTTCAGGATAATTTCTCCAGTAAAAAAATGAAGTTCGAAGATAGAGTCACAGTTAAACTCTGGTCAATTTCGTAAAAAATGTTAGTTCCTCAAGCTCTCAGCAAAAAACTATCAAAGCAAGTGCTTGTAATTGTTTTTAAATCAAAATGAATTCAAATTAAATTAAAATAATTTCTACAATCTCTAGACAAATTTTCATGCTCAATGCACAACTACAATACGACATGCATACAAGGACGACTTTTAGCTCCTACAAAGCCTAAGAATGCTTAATCCGACCTCTAATAGAGAATCAGTGTGAGGGGAAGAGCTTCGGTAGATAAAATTTTACTTGTAAAATCTACGAGTATTTTGCAGCCGAATCAATAACTAGGCGCCCAGCCAGATGTAACAAGAAACACAAAATACTGAGCTGCAATGTATTGACCTGCAGATGTGGTAAAAAAATTCAGTGGATATTTTACAAAATGGTGAACTAGAAAAACTACGAAGAGCGCTTTAATTCAACTGGTGCATTATGAAATTATGAAAATGCGTACAAAAAATCACTCAACTTTTAAGGGATGTGAAAACGACAACAAGTGCGATATGGACAGCCGCGTTTTCTTTACAAGCCACAATGCAATTTTCTATTACAAGTAGTATTAATAGCGCGTCTATGATATGTGCTAACTAGCTTTTAAGTAATGGAAGATTACTCTCGTGATAAAAACCGAATAGGCCTTGCCGCAACGCATTATAGAATGCCGCTTCCTGTATGCATTTTCATTAGCGACCGTAAAATAGAGCAAAATAAGCTATTTCTGTACACGCAGGCATCACTCAACAATTTATTTTTAACACGTTGACTTGAGCGTTTCAGTTATCAACGACAATGCACAATTAGGTCAATTGAGGCTCCGATAAATTAGCTGCAGCTGTGTCTGGCGAAGATCACGATTTTTATTATCCAACTCTGTCATCAGCTCCTGCACCTCCTGCTGCAATCGTTGATTGTCTGATTCGACTAGCGCCATGCGATTCTTTAATCGGTCCAACTCGACTTGGCTGCAATCGCTCAGCACTCTGTGAGGGCAATGAAAATTAGATAACCAACTGACTACTCTGCTTAGAAACTGAATTGTTACCGATTGCCTGATCATTGTTCCGAGAGACTCACAGAAAATTGTTGCGTTCCTCTTGCAACTCGTTTTCTTTCAGGGCCAGCTGGCTTTGAAGTTGCAGCACCAGCGATTCTAATTTGACAATGCTGAAATTCGATTGAAATTGCCGGATTGGACAAAGAGTTTTACACAGAGCAATGCTAGCTGTCCTTGTCACCAGGTTTTTCGACAACAATCGCTGAATATCTCGAACTATATCTCGATCTATATATTGCCGAACTTATTGGTGGGAAGGCCCGGCGCCAATCACGTGACAGTGAATCATTCACTGCACTTCCGTGATCCCAACAACCCAGAGATACGAACAGTGTTGAGGGCATGTGGGGCCACTGCAAGTCCAAGTTTCGAGCCATGCATGGGACGTCAGATGCCTTGTTCGACACGTCTTCCCCACCGGCGCCGGGCCTTCCCCACCGGCGCCGGGCCTTCCCCACCAATCAGTTCAGCAATATCCTATACTGGATAGCTCACTATTACTGACTGCTCACGGGGTTTAATGCAAATTGTTCCATGTTCTGATGGGCTGAAATGAGCGTAAATGCAGAAAATTAATTAAAAGCGGGAATCTTAAAAGATTGCTGGAAAATGTTTATCAGTGTAGTGCACCTTCAAGACAATCGATCATTCGGTTTGTGAGCTATCGTGGGCATTGGGGTATGTGACATACGCTGTGGGCCGTGGTCTTTACCCTGGGGAAAAATAGCGTGATCTCATTACTTTTAAGAATAGAGAAATCTGGGAAGGAATCGCAGTTTTTTTAGGCCTTGAGATGCGAAATCCTTTGATTGGGGATGCGAAATTCAGGGGAAGTGAAGCGTTTATCTCACCGCATCTGATGATCGTCCATCGAGTCAAGCTCATTTTCGTCAACGGTTCCAGGAGACTGAGACGCACTGTTGAGGCGCAGAGAATTCAGATCTCTGAGTTGCTTTAATTTCAAGTTAGTTAGCAAGCACATATTAGTTGCAAATCTGAACTTACGTCCAACTGCTGTCGGGCGATTCTCGATTGACAAACACAAAGTCATCTTCGCTGACGTTTGAGTCCATTTTGCAGGCAGTTTTTTAGCAAGAGTATGCAACCAGTCCCGCTTCCATGCAGACTGAAGCTAAGACTCAGACTGTGGTAGCAGAAGCTGTGAAATTAAGTTCGGGGCTGTGTCCCGAATAACGAATGGCTCAACAGTTTTTGACATTGCTGAAGTGCGCTAACAAGTATCTAAGGGCTAGTTAAAGAGGCTTTAGAGAATCTATTCTTGACAAGTTATAACATTAATAATAATAGTAATAATAATAATTGATTACACCTGAGCCAATTGGGCCAGATGTGCAGCCGACAGCACAGCCGCAGCTATTGCGCGGCGCATCTGAAGGCTGCGTACAGCTGTTCAGTCCATGGACTGGGGGGACGCCACACCCCACCTTCAATTACCCCAGCTAATGCTGGTACCAATTTTACAGCTGGGTGAACTGAAGCGATGCAGAGTTGAGTGACTTGCTAAAGGACAAAACAGTTCCAGTGGAGTCGGGAATCGAACCCCCGACCAAGTCGTGAGTCGAACGGCTTAAACACTAAGCTACAACCTAGGCCAATTATATATAAAAGCAAATAAGACATTAAGAGAGAGAGTAAAAACTAGAGCTGTAAATAAATGCTTCATTAATGCTTTATATTTAATAAGGATTATTATGCTTACAATAATGAAATATGGACAAGAGGGGGCTGAGTGACAAAGATTCTTACGACCTAGGGAGGGCCAACTATTAACGCACAGTGAGAGTGTACACTGCCGGACGTAAAGATAAATTCAGAGCAGATGTACACACCAGTATGAGTATGCTAATAAGTCAGCGGAATGGACAGAATAGGTCTACTGGCATAAAATGTGCCAGTAAATATATCATTGATTCATTTTGCGAGTAATTCTCTCGGACACAGAAGGCACTTTTCGCAAATCAAAAAATCAATTCGAATTCAAAAACTGCTTCAAAAACTCCTTCCGCCGTCAGCTATCCTCATTTGGTTTCGGACATCCGCCATCGAGGCATCTAAAAGGATTCGAAAGTGGGCACAGGAGACGGTAACAGTAGAAAGACTATCGGGGCTATTCAAAGACCAACATTTCTCTTTTTTCTGTATCTCCAAAAATATTCAACCAATCGCCATGAAACTCAAGAACACGGGCTAAAATATTCCGCTCTATCCGATGAAACAACTTCCAATATCTCGATAAGAATTCAGGAGCTTTAACCACTGGGCTTTAACCAATGGGCTTTAACCACTGGGCTTTAACCAATGGGCTTTAACCAATGAGCTTTAACCACTGGGCTTTAACCACTGGGCTTTAACCACTGGGCTTTAACCAATGGGCTCTAACCACTGGGCTTTAACCACTGGGCTTTAACCAATGGGCTCTAACCACTGGGCTTTAACCAATGGGCTTTAACCAATGGGCTTTAACCAATGGGCTTTAACCACTGGACTTTAACCAATGGGCTTTAACCAATGGGCTTTAACCAATGGGCTACAGGCAGCTTTCTTAACAATAATTGAAAAAAACGCGACCGTACCGTTGCTGCAGACAGGCAGGCAGCGGCAAGCTATGTACAAGAGCGGAGTAGAGGCCAGTAGGACTGCATTCCAAGGCATTTAGCAGGCTGCGTCGAACGATGGCGCAGCACAAGTCGGCCAGCTTGGCCCCTTGACATCGGCAGGTGTCGCAGCTATTCGGAGGAACTCCCGCTGCAGACAGGGCGGCGTGCAGGCGGCGCAGCTCGCGGCTGAGCTGGCAGTCCTGCAAACCGCCAGCTGTAAGGCCTGCTTGGCAGTCCCAACCGTTGCTTAGCAACCAGGCTAGCAGGCGACGCACTAGGCCGATGCGACTCTCGGAAAAGTTGGGGCGCGAGTCGTCAAGCCGAGCAGAATGCAGACGGTGAAGGCAGCGCAGCGGACCCAGATCAGGCAGGCGGTTGCCATGGAAACGATAGCCCCTGACCAATAGATGGCGTTAGAAGTGCCTAAACTCATGATCCCCTAAACTGGGGTTGGGGAACCAATCTGAGGATCTGATAAGGGGAACCCAATCTGAGGATCTGATAAGGGGAACCCAATCTGAGGATCTGATAAGGGGAACCCAATCTGAGGATCTGATAAGGGGAACCCAATCTGAGGATCTGATAAGGGGAACCCAATCTGAGGATCTGATAAGGGGAACCCAATCTGAGGATCTGATAAGGGGAACCCAATCTGAGGATCTGATAAGGGGAACCCAATCTGAGGATCTGATAAGGGGAACCCAATCTGAGGATCTGATAAGGGGAACCCAATCTGAGGATCTGATAAGGGGAACCCAATCTGAGGATCTGATAAGGGGAACCCAATCTGAGGATCTGATAAGGGGAACCCAATCTGAGGATCTGATAAGGGGAACCCAATCTGAGGATCTGATAAGGGGAACCCAATCTGAGGATCCAACAACAAAGCTACAATAAGATTTCCAGATACGCACTTGCCAGCAAGGCAGTCCAACAGCGCGAGACAATCTGGCCAATTTAGCTGCCGTCGATGCAGCATCAATAGAAAGTAGGCTGGCAAAGTGGTTGGCTCCGACTGGTAAACCAGACTGCCGCCTTCCTCCTCTGGCACGGCGCGTTGGCGCACGCGAAACGTGGCTTCTAGGCGAGGCAGCCGGGCAGCTGCGATAAGGCACTCGGCCACAGTCCGCAGGCCCAGGGCGGCCGCCGCGGTCAGGGCGCTCCTGTCCGACTCCTCTGAGGGCACCGTCTGCGGAGGCGGCAGCGGAGTCCGCGTCACCGGAGCCGTCGGATCGCAGCCGGCTGCAAGCAGATCAAAAATCAAAGGGGTAGGCAGCAGATTCGACAGTAAGTTAGCAGAGTTTGAACTGGCACTGGAATAGGCAACCTGAACTGCCCATCGCAGGAAGCCGTGGCATTCCAACACTCGGGCCGGGGGTTGTCGACCCGATAACTGATTGACAGGTAGGCGACCAGTGAGCAGCATGTGATCTGCCGCTCTGAGCAGCTGCTCACAGGACAGGCACGCTGGCGGAGGCGGGCGTCGCTTGGAAGGCGACTTGCACCGCTGCAGTGGCTGAAAATGCGTGGCAAAATGCTTGACCATCTTAAGGATCAAAAGTAGGGATAACGTAGGGGAATTCCCGACGCTCTGGTGGACAATGACCATCGCTTTGAAGGATAACGAAGAGATGATAACCGACGCTCTGAAATACGAAGAGATAATGATCGACGCTCTGAAAAACGAAGAGATAATGATCGACGCTCTGAAATACGAAGAGATAATGATCGACGCTCTGAAATACGAAGAGATAATGATCGACGCTCTGAAAAACGAAGAGATAATGATCGACGCTCTGAAATACCAAGAGATAATGATCGACGCTCTGAAATACCAAGAGATAATGATCGACGCTCTGAAATACCAAGAGATAATGATCGACGCTCTGAAATACCAAGAGATAATGATCGACGCTGTGAAGGACGACGAAGAAATAATCATTGATGCTCAGAAGGACCACAGGTGGGACAATGATCCAGGGGTGAGGAAACAAACAAACTAAAAAAGCGGAGCACAGAGGATTCTAAATTAGCGGCACGAGACAATAGGCTAGCAACCAGGGGGGAATCGTGTCGTACATTCTATTATATTTTATCAGCCACACTCAGACGTTGAATAATATTTGGAAAGTTACTACATTCAATGAACGCTTCGCATGGATAGGCTTTTTAATGTTACTAGCAACGCATTCTACTAACACGCGGTGAACGGTATGCACTTAGCTTTTAGCAGCCTACGAGCGTAGAATATGCAGTTTAGTCTCTCCAGAGCAGTGAAAGTTTGGCATTGAAAAGAAGACAGAAAGTAGTCATATAATTGTTAGCCACAGTATGCGAGCCATAAAACTCGTAATATTAATCTGACATAAGCACTAAATAGTAGATCACAATAAATTAGTTTTTTCATCTACGACGTTTGTGACAAACCAACGAAAGATTTTTTGCCACATGCCACGCCAAACAACAATTTACATAGCATTAACTGCTCAATCTTGTCGATAGCGATATATTTCGAAGAATAACGGTTGAGAAAGTGATGGGACTGAATTGTTCGATTAAACTGAAGGACCTGAAGGAGTTTAAAGGTAGTTCAAACTGAAGGACCATGGGGTAGTTTAAACTGAAGGAGCAGGTGGTAGTTTAAACTGAAGGACCAGGGGGTAGTTTAAACAGAAGGAGCAGGTGGTAGTTTAAACTGAAGGAGCAGGTGGTAGTTTAAACTGAAGGAGCAGGTGGTAGTTTAAACTGAAGGAGCAGGTGGTAGTTTAAACTGAAGGAGCAGGTGGTAGTTTAAACAGAAGGAGCAGGTGGTAGTTTAAACTGAAGGAGCAGGTGGTAGTTTAAACAGACGGAACAGGTGGTGGTTCTATAAAAGATCAGAAAAAATAAAACAGCGTCTCAGCAATCCCTCTTGCGGCTCAGCGTCACCATTCGCCACGCAGTTCAGTGACGACATCGCTGCAACCGCCGCTGTCGCCAGAAGATCGCAGGGCTGGCAGGAAGCCGGGCCGCCACCAGGGCAGGAGGCGGGGCGCAGAGGAGCAGGCGAAGGAGATCGCACGGCAATCGCCAGTGGGCAGTCGTGCCAGCAGTTCGCACCACCGCGCCGAACCGGAGGCCGTCAGCTTGCAGCAACCGCCGCTTCCAAAAGCGGTCAGACACCTTAATCCTGTCATCACGCACCGACTGTCGAGCGTCAGCAGGTCCTCCAGGCAGGACGGTGAAAGGCCGCAGGTGTCCAAGTCGGCCACTAGCAGCCACTGGCCCTCAGTGGGGCAGCGCTGCCGATCCTCGAATATGCCGAAAGCCGCTGCGTCAGCCTCCGCTTCAGCCTCCCAGCTGTCCGGCGGCGGCCTCGGTGGCGGTGGCGGCGGACCGCGCTGGAACAAGATCAGCAGGCGTCGGGCGTCGGCCTGCACGGCGAAGCGAAGAAAGCGCAGCCCGGTTGGCGGCGATTTCCGGTCGACTCCGCCGCTATCGACAAAGTGCCAGCGATGCAGGGCGCGTATGACGCGCGGCCGGACACCCCGCTGGCAGGCCAGAATAGCCGGCAGGCGGAGCTCGTGCGGCGCCGAAGCGTCGGCCTCGGCAGCCGGAGTCCATGCCCAGCGCAGGTAGAGCCGGCGCCAGAATGCGTGCTGCTGGGTGGCCCGACGAGCGTCGCGACATACGGCGGCAAATGCGCCAACGGACTCCGGGTGAATGTAGTCGCCGAGGAGTTGCCAGATCAGTGCGGGGTAGGTAATCGATGTGCTACTAACTGCGACAGCTTGCCGACGTTTCTTGCCAGCCCTGACATTCGCCCGCTTGCTGTTTGTGTCCGTCGCAGTTTCGCCGGTGTCGTCTGTCTCATTGTTGTCATCTTCCTCGGTCAAGGCATCTTCAGCATCAGCGCCGGGGGCAGCGGCGGCGTTGGACTCAGCCGCCAGCAGGCAGAGCACGGAGCGACGATCGGACACCCGCTTGGCCGGCCGGGCGACCGGCTCGTCAGCGTCGGCGAACTGCTTGATGGTGACGTCTGGAGAGGCAGTGAATGAGAGCATTCTAAGGCAGATTATAAGAAAAACAATGAAGGATTGAGGCATATTGAAAAATGACATCAGAAGGACTCGGACAAGTACATCTGAGATATTATAGAAATGATACTTAAAGGATTGTGACAACGACAACCGGAGGATGGTAGCGATGACATCTGAAGGATTGTAGCAATGACACATCAAGGATTTTAGCAATTCCATCTGAAGGACTGAATACGAAGACTAATAGAAAACAGGATGCAAAATGTTTACCAGCTAGACATCGAACTTTGCCGCGTTTGCCAGGCATTCCTTATTATAAGAAAAACTTTTGTGGTTAATAATGGCCAAGCTCTAAATGCCGGCAAAATCAGAAAAGATATTCCTGTCTTTTGAGCCCAGTGAAACTAGTTGATAAGCAGGAACCAAACAGAATAGCACTAGGCAACAATCAGTTTGCAGATAATCAGGCTAGCTGATTGAACAAAGGGCACGCTTGTTTAACTTGTTTGCCTTGTTCTTTAGCAAAAGCAAATTAATAAAATGCTTCAGTTGATGCTGGACAGGCTGAAGCGATTCAACTGTGCTACAAATCAGTCCAGGGGGGCCAGTTGAACTGGCTGGCAAAGCCAAGTAAGGCAGAATAAAATGCCGGCAAACAGTGGCTACCACTGCGACTACTCTGCATGCAACCAGTCATGATCACTGGAAAAATGATGGAAAGTGTAATGCTATGAGATTTAAGCTAATTGAACAATCAGCTCACACAAAAAGCATATAAAAATAGTTCTACATTTATATTTTTTTATGTATTTTTCTTTCTTTGATTTTTCTGTTTAAAGTTCATACTATAAAATTTTCCAATGATGGCCAAAGGCATCCAACACCTGCTGGATGGCCTGACTGTGGCAGCGGCAGGACAAAAAGACAGGTTCTGATGGTGCCACATGATCTACCTTCCAAGATTTGACTCCGAGACAGCAATGGCCCTGGGATGATGCTCCCAAAGTGGCATCCATTTGTCTACCTTGGGGCTGGTGCTGGACATGAGCAACAATCTGGCAAGATAGCGCAGCAAGGCCTGGGCCAACATTTGATCTGTTTCAGTGATACTGCTCCTTGAGGCCCTGTTGGACAGTGCCAAGCAGTTGGTGAGAATGCCTTGTAATATGATTTTGAGACCTGGACACTGTCTGGGGCACTTTGCAAAACATATTGACTTGTTGTATGCGGCTCTGGTTCGTGTCACATTTGGCACCCACAGTGAGTACACATGATATGGCCTCTATCCTGTTGATCCTATTGGCTAGCTAGGCATTTGATCTGGGCCAAAGCCTACTGCCCAGAGCAGCTATAGCTATATAGGACATCCTGTTGTAAACTCTGCAGCTGACTATGCAGGCATAGACAAAGATGAGCAGCTCACTAAACTAACCTTTTTTGTAATGCATAAGCACTAAAGCATATATGAAAGCATTAGAGACCTATCTTTGAGGTGCACAGATAACCATATAGTAACCATTTTGTTTGAAAAGTTTCCTATCAAATTCATAACTTCAAATAGCTATATCTAAAGGTGCTTAAGATTTAAGTAGGTCTACAATGGATGGAAATTTACCATACATTATAGGACCGTATGTGTTGTCTGCTATGTGCTTCATTAAAATATTTTGCTCAAGCATAAAAGCTATTGAAAAACGAAATTTGCAAGAAAAATATATTTCTACCTATTTAAATTATATAGTTATAATAGTAAAGTTTAAATTATTAAATTAACTTTCTAAATAAAGCTAATAATATGCATTGACAGTAGCATTGCAGCATAACTACATAAGCCTACTTTGTATTGCTATAGGCCCTATTATCTAGAATAGTATAAGTTTCCCACTTTAAATTATTTTACCACATTTTTTAATATTTCAGAGCCTAAAGAGCAAGGAGCAAGTCAAGTCATGGGCAATTAAGTCAAATAAAAGTCACAGAGACAGGATAACAATGTGCAATCCCATACAGGACATTACTAAACTAATGCTCAGGAAAGACTTGGTGCCAAAGAAATTCCTGGAGGTACTTCTCAAACAGGTTGTAACTGAATCACTGGTTCCATGTATGATGCAAAAATTGAACTTGCAGAGGGCCCACATACCTTTGATCATATTTTGGTGGGCCTGTAGGTTGTTATGGTATTTAAGTATATAGCAAATGGTTAATGGTCAGGTGGTTTGCTAGACATGGCTGCTGCAGGTCAGCCTGCCCGCAGCAAATGTGCAAAAAATCAATAAAATTAAAAGCAGGAAACCGAAACTATGCTATTATCCTTACCCTTTCTAGATCCATTGCAAATAGAAAACCATGTCACTTTGTCAGTAATTAGCCTTAACAAACTTATTCACATCACATGAACTAAAAGTTTTTATTTGTTTGCATTGCACTTTTTTTCCTGGAATGCAATAAATTAATTACATTGTATAAAAAATAATTTCAGCGCCAGGCAATATCTAAATATGTAAAACCTTAAATTAGGCAAAAGTCTAAAACGGTAAGACCAAATGACCAATAAGAAAACTTAAATTATGAATTATGTAGGCTTATGTGCTATAAGATATAGCACATAAGATATTTGCTATAAGATATTTTTATTTGCGAATTATATTTTTAGTGAATTGTCACCTGATGATACAGGTCACACTCACATAGCGCAGGCCGGTCCGCAGGGCAGGGCTCCAAAGTCATTTACAGGAACGAAATCTAACATTTTTTATTTTTTGGAAAATGTATTATACGTATCTCTTACATAAGCTATATGTCAATCAAAAACAAAAGTTTTTATATGAAATTACAAATATTCTGTAAAAAAAATAATTTTTAAGCTTCTTAGCCGAATATGATCCAGAATTTACAGCTTTTACTGAAGTTTTTGTTTTAACAGAGCATTGCAACTAACGTGTTTGCACACGATTATATTTTTGACAAGTAATTCTAGATGTCCTTAATTTTTGCCTTACTCGCGCACTTGCTCTCTCTATTCAACGGTTCTCCGTGAAAACCAAGAAGGCTATGCATCGCTGCAATTATTTCACCTTACCTTCGAGGTTTAGTGCCAAAAGATCAAGGACGACCTCGCGCGCGCTGAGAGAGCCTTGCCAGGGCGTTTTTCGCATTGTCGATTGCGTAGGTAGGAATGAAATTTCGAAACATTTTACAATTTAAATTGTAATAAATTACACATTATCACGATTATATTATGCGAGACGAAGAGATCAATTGATTGACATATTGATACATCGACATTGAGAGGTAGAGTGCTTGCGTGCAAAGCCATAGACGAAGATCAAGTAATCTATGATTGATTATAGTAATTTAATACTCATATTCGAAGAGTTCATAAGAAAATTTTATCTGCGTAATTAATAACAGTACATAACATATTTAGACAGCATAAATAAATAACGCAAAAAATTGGTTGCTGTCCAAAACTACTGCTGTCCAAACTGCCCAAACTGCTGTCCAAACCAAGACAATCCAAAATAAGATGCTTGGTTGAATATGGAAGCGTATATATTTTTCTTATTCAACTGCGTCCAACACATAACTAGAAAGGCTATTTCGATTCTCAAAGCTCAGCCTTATTTTTAGCCTCATTGACAATGTTGAAGTCCTCAGCCAGGCGCACAAACGCACGAATCTCGTCGACCATGCGCTCGGACAGTTCGAGGGCGGCGAAGTGACCACCGCGGTCGTCGAAGTCGGAGTAGCGAAGCAGATTCGGGTGGGTGGGACGGACGAAGCGCTCTGGGACCCGAATCAGCTCGTACGGAAATGCTGCTACACCAAAGGGCACCTTGGATGGAATTGAAGGATAGGCATTAGAGTCTTCCGCGTCACCGCTAAAAGCCTCCTTGTACAGTCGAATCGATGAAGTGATCGAGCCAGTCGTCCAGTAGACCATCACATTTGTCAGCAGCTCGTCCATTGTAAAGGCCGCCTTCGGACCAATCAGGTTGCCGTCTGGAGCGAACCGATTCTGCGGGTGAGTCCAAACGCTGAACTTCTCTAGTATGTACGCGGCGAGGCCTACTGGCGAGTCGGAGAGAGCGTGGCCCACGGAGTCCGGACGAGTGGCGTGCAGGTGCACGTGAGCGAATTCGCGAAACACGTCACCCAGCTTTCCGAAGAACGGGTAGATCTTGTCGCAGTCTCGCTTGTCGAACAGAACTCCAGCTGGAAGGAACGAGCCCAAGATAGTCTGCAACATCAATGACGGGTGACGATATGACTGCATCGGCATGCTTGTGTGAAAGCCCAACAGCTGGTCCTGGAATTCGACGGCCATCACGTGACCGATGATGCTGCCCCAGTCTCCGCCGTGCAGGTAGTACTTGGTGAAGCCGAGTCTGCTCATCAGCTTGTTCATCACTCGAGAAGCCGCTACCGGGTCGAATCCGCGCTTCTTCGGAGCCTCGGACCACGCGAAGCCGGGCAGAGATGCGGCTACCACCTCGAAGGCGAGACCGTCAGCGTCGGGAGTCGTGAGCAGAGGCAGCATCTTGTAGAACTCGATCACCGAGCCCGGCCAGCCGTGAAGAAGCAGTAGCGGCACCTGCTTCTTTGCGTTTTTCGGCTTCAAGTGCATGAAGTGCACTCGCAGGCCCTCAATTCGGGTGTAGTAGTTCTGGAAGCTGTTGATCTTCTTCTCCCACTGGCGCCAGTCATACTTTTCCAGCCAGTAGGCGACCACCTGCGTGATGCAAATGTGATGGTAACTGTCATTACTGTCATATTGATGATGCTCTGGTAGTGTGGGGATCAGGATTGATGTTGCTCTGGTAGTGGGGATCAGGATTGATGATGCTTTGATAGTGGGGATCAGGATTGATGATGCTCTGATAGTGGGGATCAGGATTGATGATGCTTTGATAGTGGGGATCAGGATTGATGATGCTCTGATAGTGGGGATCAGGATTGATGATGCTTTGATAGTGGGGATCAGGATTGATGATGCTTTGATAGTGGGGATCAGGATTGATGATGCTCTGATAGTGGGGATCAGGATTGATGATGCTTTGATAGTGGGGATCAGGATTGATGATGCTCTGATAGTGGGGATCAGGATTGATGATGCTTTGATAGTGGGGATCAGGATTGATGATGCTTTGATAGTGGGGATCAGGATTGATGATGCTTTGACAGTGGGGCACTGGGGATCAGGATTGATGATGCTCTGATAGTGGGGATCAGGATTGATGATGCTTTGATAGTGGGGATCAGGATTGATGATGCTCTGATAGTGGGGATCAAGATTGATGATGCTTTGATAGTGGGGATCAGGATTGATGATGCTCTGATAGTGGGGATCAGGATTGATGATGCTCTGATAGTGGGGATCAGGATTGATGATGCTCTGATAGTGGGGATCAGGATTGATGATGCTCTGATAGTGGGGATCAGGATTGATGATGCTCTGATAGTGGGGATCAGGATTGATGATGCTCTGATAGTGGGGATCAGGATTGATGATGCTCTGATAGTGGGGATCAGGATTGATGATGCTCTGATAGTGGGGATCAGGATTGATGATGCTCTGATAGTGGGGATCAGGATTGATGATGCTCTGGTAGTGGGGATCAGGATTGATGATGCTTTGATAGTGGGGATCAGGATTGATGATGCTCTGATAGTGGGGATCAGGATTGATGATGCTCTGATAGTGGGGATCAGGATTGATGATGCTTTGATAGTGGGGATCAGGATTGATGATGCTTTGACAGTGGGGCACTGGGGATCAGGATTGATGATGCTCTGATAGTGGGGATCAGGATTGATGATGCTTTGATACTGGGGATCAGGATTGATGATGCTTTGATAGTGGGGATCAGGATTGATGATGCTTTGATAGTGGGGCACTGGGGATCAGGATTGATGATGCTCTGATAGTGGGGATCAGGATTGATGATGCTCTGATAGTGGGGATTAGGCTTGATGCCATTAACAACCTGTTGCATAACTCGTCCATTGAATCCATAATCGAATGTTGCATCCTGCAGTGGCTCCACCCATTTGAAATTGCGCAGTCGAGACTTCAAATCGTTCAAATCAGCGTCGCTTACTGACACCGTCATTGGCTCGATAGCATCACTGTCGCCGCTGCTGCCCCAGTTGACAGTGGCCGGAAGGTCTGGCTTTGGCGGCACAGCCAATCGGTCCAGGACTCCTAGTCCAGCCAGCACTAGCAGGGCTAGCAGGAGCACGGCCCCAATACAGAATAGTTTGCGTAGCATTTCTGCTAAACTTTTAATGTGATTCGTTATATTCGTCCGATAGCTACTTTGCTTCGTAATGGCTCGATATGGTCTGTCTTATCTAGGACAGTTTATTTTATGTAATGTTTTATAACTTATTCTAAAGTTATTCAGTTTTGTAGGGAACATGAGCAACCAGTCAACCACTGGTGATGTGAAAGGGTATCTGACTTTTAATGATAAAGCCGATTCGTGAGGGTCCAGGCCCGGGGGTTTGGGTTTCTCGCTGCCTCATCCAAACTAATGTACATCAAATGTACACTCAGTAGGCTTTTCAGTCTGTCCTGGAGAGCCTTCCCTCTCCCTTCTTCCCGTGCAACCCTTACAGTGGAAGTCTGAAATCCAAAACAAAACCCCCAGAAGTCAACAACGTAAAACTGTTTGCTGCATGGGTCTACCCATAGAGCTCTAAATCTAGAAACAGGAGAGACATCTCCCGCCAAACCCCATTTTCCGGACCAGTAAATACACTAAGCAGATAGGAGATTCTAACGCAGTTAGAATCTAACTTAGAGAAATGCACTGTTAAGTAACTTCCGTTTCGTTTAACTTCTGTGACTCTGTTATTGTTTCATTAGACAGCCGAATATTAATAAACTCAACATTTTAGTAAAATATTATGTCTGCCGGATTTACAGGTATCGAGCTGCAGTATAAATATGAAAAAATGCTATTTAGAAAGCACAACCTTAAAAAGTTCGGTTGCAGAAAACATTTTTATTCATTGTCCGATTTTAACGGTTTTAACGAAAGCACAATCTTGTATTTCATAGGCAGTCAGACAGAGTTGAGGCTTTGTCTCATTGGTTATATAGTCTGGAGAGTTTAGCGAAATGCGAGCGTACAAAAATGGGGTGGCTGAATGGCGTTCAATGCAGTTGCGATATACGCTGACAGTATTATGCATGTACATCGTTGCACTGTAAGGTTTTTCTTACCCAAATGTCGCTGGCGCTCAAGCGATCAAGGGCTGCCGCTGACAATATATGTAACAGGCCAATGCCTAGAACTTTGCAGTCAATTAAACAAACTGCTGTTGCAATTTGCAAACTCGCGCCATTAAAAAATCCATCTGCAAGTCGATCCTTACATTCGGCAATGTGGTGTCTGTTGCGAAAAGCTTTCTGCCTCGGAACCGCGCTCCTGCTAGTCCTGTTAGTTCTGGCCGGACTGGGAGTCCTGGATCAGCTGGCGGTGCCGCCAAAGCCCAACCTTCCGGCAACCGTCAACTGGGGCAGCAGCGAGGACATGAGAAGCGATGATGAAGCGGTGGAAGAAGCAAAAATAGAGGTGAGCGACGCAGTGCTCAACGACTTGAAGTCCCGCCTGCGCGCTTTCAAATGGGTGGAGCCGCTTGAAGACGCGGCATTCGAGTACGGCTTCAATGGCCACTTTATGAAGCAGGTGGTCGCCTACTGGCTGGAAAAATATGACTGGCGCCAGTGGGAGAAGACGATCAACAGCTTCCAGAACTACTACACCCGAATTGAGGGCCTGCGAGTGCACTTCATGCACTTGAAGCCGAAAAACGCAAAGAAGCAGGTGCCGCTACTGCTTCTTCACGGTTGGCCTAGCTCTGTGTTCGAGTTCTACAAGATGCTGCCTCTGCTCACGACTCCCGACGCTGACGGTCTCGCCTTCGAGGTGGTAGCCGCATCTCTGCCCGGCTTCGCGTGGTCCGAGGCTCCGAAGAAGCGCGGATTCGACCCGGTAGCGGCTTCTCGAGTGATGAACAAGCTGATGAGCAGACTCGGCTTCACCAAGTACTACCTGCACGGCGGAGACTGGGGCAGCATCATCGGTCACGTGATGGCCGTCGAATTCCAGGACCAGCTGTTGGGCTTTCACACAAGCATGCCGATGCAGTCATATCGTCACCCGTCATTGATGTTGCAGACTATCTTGGGCTCGTTCCTTCCAGCTGGAGTTCTGTTCGACAAGCGAGACTGCGACAAGATCTACCCATTCTTCGGAAAGCTGGGTGACATGATCAGAGAGTCAGGTTATTTTCATCTCCAGGCCACTCGTCCGGACTCCGTGGGCCACGCTCTTTCCGACTCGCCAGTGGGCCTCGCCGCCTATATCCTAGAGAAGTTCAGTGTTTGGACTGATCCGAAGAACCGATTCTCTCCAGACGGCAACCTGATTGGTCCGAAGGCGGCTTTCACGATGGACGAGCTGCTGACGAACGTGATGATCTACTGGACGACTGGCTCGATTACTTCGTCAATGCGACTTTACAAAGAGTATTTTAGCGTCGACGGAGAGTCTTCAAACACATACATGTCCATCCCGTCTAGTGTGCCTTACGGCGTCGCGTCCTTCGCCCATGAGCTCATCCGGATACCAGAGCGCTTCGTCCGCCCCACCCACCCGAATCTGCTACGCTTCTCTAATTTCGACGAACGCGGTGGTCATTTCGCCGCTCTCGAACTGCCTATCGTCCTGGCCGACGAGATTCGTGCGTTTGTGCGCCAGGCTGAGGCCTTCCACTCTGTGGCTAGGGATAGAGAGAATACTGAGCTATGAACTGAAAATGTCTCTCTTCTTATTTACCTTTTGGTAATTATTGGCGTACATAGCAATTGCTTGAGAGTGATTCAGCCGAATGACGGCTTTGGACTTGTGTATGGCTCCTTTTTTAATTACGTTTTCTTCCATCCACTTGTTCTAGATGCAAGGAGTCCTTTCGTTTTAAATAAAAAATCGTCGTGCAGCTCAGTTTGGTTTGCTTTGGCTTTTTAGCTGATGTCATGCAAGCATTGGATTCTGTCAGTATATTTGATTTCATCAGGACGCTACGCGATATCGCTTTGAACGAACTGAGATGATTAATCACCATATTCCTAAATTCCTTCATAATTTATGTAAGCAAAGCGAAACATAAGTTCGCTTTTTGGTTACTTAACAGTGCAATTCTAACATGTAAAAAATATCTGCTGTACAGCGCCAAGCGTGCAATTGTACAGGGGTTTGGCTCCAAAGTGCACGCGAATGCGGCTAGAAGTAAAAGATGACAGCATTTGGTATTCGCAGACAGTCGCCTTTACAAGTAAATTTGTAACTAGCCAAATCAAATGTCGCTTAAATTTTGTGATCTCCAGGGAACCCGTGCCTCAATGTTGAGCAGTAGTTTCCATGACAAAGGTTTGCGCTGTCCGAATTTGTGTTTACTTTTGTGTCGGATCGAATGTGAAATGGCCTAATCGTTTTCGATTAATCCCTTACTGGTGCCGACCGCTAGGCCATGGTGCCCTCACACTACTTATAGTAGGGCAAGTTTGGGGAATATTCAAGCAAGTTCTACGAGAAGGCATACATTAGAATGTGCAAGTGAATATGCAGCTGATCATGCATAGCGAAGAGTGCTCTCTTGAATGCTATTGTAGCGCACCAATTTCTACTATTAGCGGTCTTGGCGGTCTGCAAAGACTTATTTTTGCAATCCTAAGCAACCCCTTGGATCCAAAAGAGGGACCCGCTAGATTTTTTAAAAGCTGCGGCCTCAGCTAAAGCTTAAAAATACATTGAACGATAAAAATGTGCTGTAACACACATAATTATATTTCTTAGTTCGCATTATAACACCACACGTGACTAACCATGCAAGCCTTTTTGCATTGGTTAAAACTACGAGTATAGCTTGACTGTTGCCTGACTGAATGCACAGCATCTCCCTCTGGTTGTATATAAACCATAAAGAAACAGCCAATGCAGGTCAGGATGGATAATGCATACAGATGCATGCAGCCATCATTCAAAGCTTCGATGGCTTATGGTACTATAGCGCTCCTGGAAATATAGTGAATTCCAATTTTGGGGAAAGCGAAACAAACCGGGCCCCAGTGCTAAAACTATCTGGGAGCAGCTTTCAGTGCAGGCAGGCCCAAGTGCAGTTATCCCATCTCCCCCTCTAGGCGCATCATTGATCCCAAATTCTTGATGACGCTATACGGATCGAGCGGAGGCTGCATGGGTTGGATCCGAAAGGGAGATTTCCGCCAACGGAAAGCAGCTGTTTATAGGCAAGCGTCGTTCTGGTCACCTTCCTCTCTACAGGCCAGCTTGCAGATGGCGTATGCAAACTAGATTTTTGCCTTCTCCTAGGGGGACAGACCACCGACCGATCGATTTCGCAGCAATTTTGAAAAAGCGTAGTTGGTCACTTCAAAAGCTAGCTCCTGGTGAACCTGTTAAATAAGTTTTCCCTAGTTTTTTTCTGCTCTGACGAGGAGACCGGCACTTTAAAGACAATGAGGCGCCTTGCGCTAATCAGCTTCGCATGCTTTCTGGCTGCATCGCTTCTTATTCCAACTGCCTACGCTTCAGAAGATGGCGGTAAGTTCTGTTCTGTTCAATTCCTGTTGAAGATTCAGTTTGGTTAGGTAACTGTAAAATAGGATGAAAATTTACTCTAGAATGAAAAATATACTCTGCAATTTACAGTACGCTCGTACTACTATTACTACTACTACTACTACTACTGCTGGCGCAGTACTAACGTTTCACATACCAGTTCGATAAGGTTTTCCAAAATGCTTTAGATAAAAAAATTATTGTATTCTAAATTGTCTTTTCTGTCTTCTAGTCTTCTAAATTTACTTCTGAGGACAAAGTGACAGCTATTTGAAATTTAATGTTTCTGCACTGATTGCGTCAGAGTGAGCTCTTGAACTAACACGAAATTCTAATCCTTACAGGCTACACCTATGAGATGAAGGTTCAGCTGGTGTACGATTCGACCTTTGCGAATAATTTTGAGAGCACTGCAGAGACCAAGATGTACCTGACTACCTTTGTGCAACAGGTGAACATTACTGAATAATAATCTGTCACAGTGGATTTAAAAGGCGATAAATATTACATATGTTCTTTTAATATGTTCGGTTATTCTTATATTTAATCTGAAACTTAACAACAATAATTAATCTCGTAACCCCTCTTAGGTGAATACCATCTTGGCTCACAGGTCGCTTAGTCGCCAGGTTCGACTGCGTCTCGACATGGCTGACAACCCGCCCAGGCGGCTGAGTCGAGCAGATGTAAGTTCTTGATGGCAAGCAATGTGCTTGACAAGTTTCTCACTTCCCAATAACTGCAAATCTTGGGGTGCTGAAATTCAGGGTGGGAGCTGCTTTTACTATACTAAGGCAACAAAGCCATGAACTCACAACTTTGCACAAAAGGAGCACCGCATAGGTCTTCCTCGACTGCACCGGCCAGCAGCCAAAGACCATTCTGACTCGAGCGACCGTCTCGCTGGCGACGTTCTGCGCCAGTTCTGCCGCTTCGCCGACGCCGAGCGAGTCCATCGACATCTGCCGGACTACGGCCAGGCTCTGCTGCTCACCGGGCCAGCCGGCTCATCCGTGGCGCCTCTTGGTATCGCCTACCGCGGCGGCGCCTGCTGGCCCGGCGTCGACTGCGCCCTGCTCATGGTGCCAAGGCGGAGATTGTTTCGCATCGCGTTCACGGCAGCGCATGAGTTAGGCCACGGACTGCGGCTGGGCCACATGGCTGGCGCAGGTGGCGTCATGATGAGTCGACGCCTGGTCGCTGACTGGCCGGATGCGTTCCGGTGGGCAGCGGACTCCGCTAGACAGCTGCGAAACGAGGTGGAAACGATGGGGTGAGTTTTGAATCATCTTACGCACTATTTTATTCCCATCAGTTTATGAATCCTGATAAGTAGTTTACTTTTACTCTGCACTCATATCCTCGTGACTCACGCGTTATATGACGTGTTCTGACGAAATCGGTTGTAAAAGTTTTACTCATAAGCAACCGTAATACTCTATTGCGTCTTTTCTTAACCATGCAGTTCACTTTATTGCAGGCGACATTCTATTTGCATGCGCAAACTGCAGAGGAGTGCCCGTCGACCGTCGGAAATCAGTGACGTCATAGTTTGGCAGCCAGACAGAGTCTGTCATCTAGTAACAGATGGTCAGCAGCCTGTCAGCGGAGTGCCATTTCAGGTGAGACTGAAGCTGAAAATGAGACTGAGAACTGAAAATAGCGGCCTTAAACTATTTTGTCAGCAGGGGAAGTGGTCAAGATCGATTAATTGTATCCAAACGCTCGTAGAATGTTAAGACATGAATTCAAAGATTAGAACTTGCAGAAAAGACACTATTGAACCCAACAGCTAACTCAGAAGCCCCCGCGTCTCCTTTCCCAGCATTAATAAACAATCAGTAAGTTGAATTTCTGACACCTGATTCTGCATATCGGCTCGCCCCATTTAAACAATCGTCATAGTCAATGCAGTGCCGCATGTTCTGCTGCCGCGCATCCGATTCAACCAACAGCACCCTGGTCTCTGTCGTCTCGTCGAGCATTTGCACCGTTAGGATGAGCGCCTTTAACGGAGTCGCCTGTGGCACGGGAAGCCAAGGTCGTTGTCTTGATGGCCTCTGTGTTGTGAACGATGAGTAATCGAACTTACAATTCAAGATTGGTCAAGTCAAGTTCAAGTCATTGTCAAAGCCTCTATAATGATATTTTGGAAGTTAGATTTTTCTGCTTCAGTATATCTACCTTAATCGATTGTTATTCGTAAATTGCGCCATATTTCTTCGAGGTGGTGCATTTAGACTGACCTAATCTACCTGCGATTTAGAG
Source organism: Macrostomum hystrix (assembly GCA_950097015.1). NCBI lineage: Eukaryota > Metazoa > Platyhelminthes > Macrostomidae > Macrostomum > Macrostomum hystrix. The sequence goes on along the minus strand of CATNEN010000025.1, from coordinate 395,714 downwards.
TTTCGCGAGTTCTACGACCACTTATTGATTAATTATTCATGGATACACAAATCTGTTTCTTTTTTTCGGTACTTACGATTGTTATTACAGATTTATTAGTTGCGCTACTGCTTTTACGAGTATATGATCCAAATAGTCAGACTGCTGTCCTGCATCCACATTATATTGCTTATAACCATTAGTAACACATTGCTATTTCTAATATCGCTAGAATATACTCATAACAGTAAAAAATGACTATGTTATTAGTTAGTAAAATTTTCTAGACTGAATAAGCATAAAATATTCAACAGATACTAACAGATATTACAAAAATGCATACTCGTACGAGCTAAGTTAAGTTAGGAAGCCACTTAAGCCACTAGAAAATACGTCATTGTTCTTCAGTCAGGTTAGCAAGTAAGTCTGAGACGTGGTATCCAGTGGCTTTCTGCATATTAAATATAAGATGCATCTTCCACCTCTTCTTTGACAAAATATGCTAACAAAGAAGGACTAAAAGTATGGCCTTTGCAAAAGGCTTCGCAGCTAGCTAGAGCTATGCAATTCTGTCAGCACTTACAAGTGGCCGCGGCATTTCAATTGAAAGTCGATAATAATTATATAGGACTATGATAAATTGCAGCATCGTAAATTATGCATGGCTTTGGGTTGAGCTAGCGCTCCGGTTTCTAACTTGAATTTTCATTGGCAGAGTTGAAGCGTTGGATTAGAGGGCGTATTTAAAGTCTGGAACGTTTAGCTAAATGGCAAGCGTACAAATATGAGGTGGCTGAATGGCATTGAATGAAGTTACGAAGTGCGCTAGCAGTACGCACGTACATTGCGGTGCTTTTCTTACCCCACTGTCACTATACATTTTCGTTTGGAAAGGGTTCTAGAATCAAAACGACTTGAGGTTGTTGACGGGAACAAAGCAGGTTTATCAAGGGCTGTCGCTTACAGGCCAAAAGCTCAGAACTTTTCCACTAAATTTACTAAAAAGCTCTGGTAAACTCACGTCATTAAAAACATTTAACTGCTAGTCCTTCCTTGCATTCGGCAATGTGGTGTCTGTTGCGAAAAGCTTTCTGCCTCGGAGCCGCGCTCCTGCTAGTCCTGTTAGTTCTGGCCGGACTGGGAGTCCTGGATCAGCTGGCGGTGCCGCCAAAGCCCGACCTTCCGGCAACCGTCAACTGGGGCAGCAGCGAGGACATGAGAAGCGATGATGAAGCGGTGGAAGAAGCAAAAATAGAGGTGAGCGACGCAGTGCTCAACGACTTGAAGTCCCGCCTGCGCGCTTTCAAATGGGTGGAGCCGCTTGAAGACGCGGCATTTGAGTACGGCTTCAATGGCCACTTTATGAAGCAGGTGGTCGCCTACTGGCTGGAAAAGTATGACTGGCGCCAGTGGGAGAAGAAGATCAACAGCTTCCAGAACTACTACACCCGAATTGAGGGCCTGCGAGTGCACTTCATGCACTTGAAGCCGAAAAACGCAAAGAAGCAGGTGCCGCTACTGCTTCTTCACGGCTGGCCGGGCTCGGTGATCGAGTTCCACAAGATGCTGCCTCTGCTCACGACTCCCGACGCTGACGGTCTCGCCTTCGAGGTGGTAGCCGCATCTCTGCCCGGCTTCGCGTGGTCCGAGGCTCCGAAGAAGCGCGGATTCGACCCGGTAGCGGCTTCTCGAGTGATGAACAAGCTGATGAGCAGACTCGGCTTCACCAAGTACTATCTCTACGGTGTCGATTGGGGCAGCATCATCGGTCACGTGATGGCCGTCGAATTCCAGGACCAGCTGTTGGGCTTTCACACAAGCATGCCGATGCAGTCATATCGTCACCCGTCATTGATGTTGCAGACTATCTTGGGCTCGTTCCTTCCAGCTGGAGTTCTGTTCGACAAGCGAGACTGCGACAAGATCTACCCGTTCTTCGGAAAGCTGGGTGACATGATCAGAGAGTCAGGTTATTTTCATCTCCAGGCCACTCGTCCGGACTCCGTGGGCCACGCTCTTTCCGACTCGCCAGTGGGCCTCGCCGCCTATATCCTAGAGAAGTTCAGTGTTTGGACTGATCCGAAGAACCGATTCTCTCCAGATGGCAACCTGATTGGTCCGAAGGCGGCTTTCACGATGGACGAGCTGCTGACGAACGTGATGATCTACTGGACGACTGGCTCGATTACTTCGTCAATGCGACTTTACAAAGAGGATTTAAGCGGCGACGGAGATTCTTCGAGTGCTTATCCATCCATCCCGTCTAGTGTGCCTTACGGGGTCGCGTCCTTCGCCCATGAGCTCATCCGGGTCCCAGAGCAGTTCCTCCGTCCCACCCACCCGAATCTGCTACGCTACTCCGACTTCGACGACCGCGGTGGTCATTTCGCCGCTCTCGAACTGTCAAGCATCTTGGCGGACGATGTCAGAGAGTTTGTGCGCCAGGCTGAGGCCTTCCACTCTGCGCCTGTCAATAAAGAGAGAGCTGAGCTCTGAAGTGACAAATTATTTGTTCAATTAAGTGACAAATTGTTCATTTTTTCACTGAAATACGTCAGGAGCTGCTGTTATAAGCGTATATGTTACTTTTTCCAGTGCCTGATGATACTATGAGCCTACGAGTATAACGAAGTTTTTGTCCATTGACTTTGCAACTGATTGTCCCTTTTTTTCTAGAAGTGCATGTTACTACGCTTGTATTAAGTTTATAGCATTATTTACATTTAAAATATTTTGCACACAAGTGTTACGCATGCAGTTTGCTGTTCTGAAAAACTTTTTGCTAAAAAAGCAGCTATGAACATATTTGGGTTCATATTGACGTCACGCGTGATTTCTTGTTCGGAACTCTTTACTTAAAAATTCCTTAATTAATTGTGAAGAATCTTAGGTTTTGGTTGTAAATCTACTTTTGGCACCAATCGGAGATAAAGACAGACGGGCAAGATGGAAATTTGAGGGAACTGAGCCGCCTCAACATTCGATGTCGACTTTAGCGTACCCATATTATAAGAAGTCATTAATTAATACGCAGCAATTATTTTCACTGTATAGAAACTTTAAGAAATATCTTAATTTTGCGCTTAAAAGGAGTAACCCGAAACTTAATAATTCTAATTGAGGTGTCAAATGCATGCAGACAGCTAACTCTGCAGTGTCATCACAAAAATCAAGCATAGACTTTGACGCATCTTATACGGATCGCCTAGACAAGACAAGCAACAGTGTTAGAAAGTGCATTTAGGCGCTGCGTCAAACGCTTCAAAAATGTTGTACCTTGCTTCCGTGACACCCCGAAAAAACTGAAATTTAATAAGCCCAGCGGGTCAAACCAGTTTTTCGTCTGTTATACGAGCTACGAAAAGCCGTATTTTAAGTGTACTTGAAAATAGTGACAACTATGAATACTTTTTATAACCGTTTTCATCTAATCCAGTAATCCTTGTTAAAAACTGGCATCTTGCACATAGGCTGGTCAATTAAAGGGCTTAAGATGCGATGCGATGCGATGCGAGTTTTCTGCCACAATTCCAGCGCAAATTGCACCAGCTGCTCAACTATGTCGTATAAGAACGTTGTTACATGGGAAAAATTAGAAGTAAAAGTGTAAAACTTTAAAGCATAAATGGCATTAGTCAGCAAGAGGGCAAGTTAAATGTATACATATTTAACTGCTAGATGTTGTAGCGGAATCAGAGCAAATTAGAATTAGGATTTATAACAAACTTTTGCTTCATTTACTTTTTCTTCTAACGAAAAGTAGAAAATAAAGATGTAGAACTAAAATTTAACATTAAAACGTTGTAAATATTTTTTACAATCCTTTAATGCTTCGAATACACATTTTGAGAAACAACAATAACAAGGATCGCGCAGCTTAAAATACATATGAGCGTGTGTATTACCGCTTTGTGTGTTAAAAGAGTTCTATATTTATTTTTATTGATATACGCTTTTGATTTCTGCTAAATTTATAAATTTATAAATTTATTTATTTATTAGTTTTTAGTTTGGAGCAAAAACATTTATGCAAGTCAACACATTTGCTAGATGCATTATTATATTTTTACTTTCACAACGTTTAAAGCTTTTCAAAACCCGACTCGATAATATATAAATTTCAGGTTGATTTATGAAACTTTGAGAATCGTTTGGTTTATACTAAATAACTATTTGCTTGCCTGTTTTATACTTTTCTCTGAACTTTTTGTTCTGTAACGTTTTATTTCAGTTTACTTCATTTTTTAAAGTGTTTTTTTTACTTTTATATTTTGTGTTCCAGAACGACAGGAAGATCGAAGTGGATTGTCTTATTATTAGGGAACAAACAATATATTTTACGAGCTCGTAATATAAGACGTTTAAGTCGAGTGTCAATAGCAAAATCGAACGTATAATTGTCATTTCTCTATGTCACAGAGCACGAAAGAGTTCGAATTTATTGAACTGCATGACATAAACGCGAGTCGATTCCTGACTTTCCATTGCCTGGGTAACGCTGCCATGCAAGCCACCACCTATCCGCTGATGCTGGCGCGCACTCTCATTGTGGCGCAACCAAAGAGCTCGCAGTATCGCAGTCTCATTCATTGCCTGAGTACAGTACTAGCCAAAGAAGGCCCTCGCGGCCTCTACAGAGGCGCATGGACGCGCGCTGTTTTCGTGCTGAACGCGCCTATCTACGGATTCACCTACGAGACAGTGCGCGAGTGGACGAAGTCATTAACAAAACCGGCTCGTGGCGCAGTCGCCGGTGCGAGCGCCGCGATAACCTCCCAAGCTATTTTAGTGCCAGTTGATGTTGTGACACAGCACGTCATGGTTCGATCAAAAGATGAGCCCGGCCCCAAAGCCGGCTGGACAAGTGAAGCCCGAACAGTAATTCGCTGGGTCTGGCAGCAACACGGAATGGCCGGATTCTACAAAGTGAGGATCGAGCAGCTATAATTTTTTTAACTGTTGTTAGAAAGTTGTCGTTTCAACTCAAGTTTAAGTTCAATTTTATGATTGTGAATCGGGATGCTAAAAACCTGTTTTAATCCTCACTACAGCGTCTCACAATCAATCCATATTTCTATTTGTATACAGAACGTGGACATTAGAATGGAGTTGAGCTGCACACAATAGATAAGAGCGTAGAGTGACTTTTTTATGGTGTTTATTAATCAACTACCATGGTAAACTACTGTGGATGCTGTTAATAGACAATCCTTGATTTCAAACGTACACTTTTGTGCACGCGTGTCGCACCAACTATGTGTCAATTCGCATCTCTTTGCTTCTCAGGGCAGCCTTTTGTCCTTTGTCCTCTTCCCGACTAACTCAGCCGTAATGTTCTCAGCCTACAATCTCTACTGCGACTATATCAATATTTGGCTCGATTCTCCGTATCGTCTGGCCGTCCAGCTGACTGCTGCGCCGCTGGCTGGCGCCACAGCCGGCTTGCTGGTCAATCCAATCGATGTGCTGCGCACGCGCGTCGTGCTGCAGAACGATCGACGCTCCGGCGTCCGAGCCGCCCTGCACCGTCTCTGGGCAGAAGAAGGTTCAGCTTGGCTGATCAAGGGTGTCACTGCCCGGATGACCCAGCAGGCACTCGTCACCTTCCTTTTCTTCATTGTCTACGAACCGGCCAAGCAGATGGCACTCAAATAGGGTTTTTTTGATTAGGCTTAACCTAGGCGCTCTGAAAGTAAGAACCATCGAGAGCCGATTCCCCGCCAAATCCCCAATCTGGACCGATATTAAGATGACAGGCTGTCCCACATTTACACTGAGCAGATAGAACAATCTGATGCACTTATAAGAATATGAATAATAATACGAGTAATTGCAGGAGGGCTGCAGGCAACGGCACATCATTTGGTGACACTAGACCTGCCGCCAGTGAGGAGGCAATTCTGCCCGTTCTGCCGACTCCTGAGCACACACGCACTGCACTGATACCATACGCAGGCACACGCTCACGCTACATCTGCCCTGACTTTCTCATTGTCAGGCAGTGTACACTTTCACTAGCTGTGCCTTGGAGGTTGGCCCTCAAGTAACAATGTTGAGAAATTCTTACGCTTTCTAGTAAAACATTTTTTTTCAAACTGATAAATCTATATTTCGGCTGACAACTAACTAATAATAATTCGGCTAACTAATAATAATTAGTTACGTGTCCTTGATGTATTCTACGCGTTTAAAGTACTGCATTCAAAGTAAGTTTAATTGCCGCTGCTAACAAGTTTCTCATACCTACGAGTATTCTAGCAGTAGTTTGGTTTTTTCGAAGCAAGAGATTTGCTATACCTCTGCTGTATGCGCTCATTTTCCTGTCTGCCTTAAGAAAGAAACGCATTTTAATGACATTTGTGCTACTTTTGGATAGGTCCCAGCTCTGTACAGCACTGTAATACAATGGCCATGTTTACGCTTGTATTATCCATTCTCAAATATTTATTCGCTTTGCGGCAAGGAAGTTTTAATTTATGCATTCTTTGCAAATCAACAATTACCTGCACATCGTGCACATTTACATAGTTTTTGCACTCTCATTTAATTTGAGACTTTTCCTCAATTTATAGCCATTGACAAGATTCTCAGTCTGACGCTGCATCTGGTATAAAGAGATCACGTCATAAGCAAGCTAAGCAGTAATTATTTGGAACTAACAAAGCATAACAAAACGAGTGGCCGTAAAAATAACCACTTCTGTCCATTTTGCTAAAAGCAATCATCTCTAATTTTATACAAACCTACAACTACATGTACAAAGTACAAAATACAAATGCTTCATACGTATACTTTTTAATATAATAAATTGCGGGTTATGTAACTACATGTACATTATTAATAATTATTAATTAAATTAATTAAATTAGTTAGCGGGCGTGAAACGCGTTCACGGCCCGCCCGCTGTACATATCTATGGAATTCGACCATAGACAACAGCAGAGGGCGGGCTGTCGTTAGTTTTAACCTCGTTTCAACACGAGTGGGCTAACTACTATATTCGTACTGAGACGTAATATGACAGTTAAAAAGGTAAAATGAATATATTTTTGTGATAACACGAACGAATTATGTTAGGGTTTATAATTCATGCTTATTTTTTAAGTATTTGTTATAAAATTTAAACTTAAGCTTCTACGAAACACTGCACAGATTCAACATGCTAAGAAGGAGTTCTTTAAGCTCAGCAAAAGAAAAAATTATATCAAGAATATTATTCAGATTTTTGAATGCAGTTTAGTAGTCTCATGACATAAGTAATGTTTTTCAATTTTTAATTAAGCTTTTAGATAACGGCTAATAAAGACCTAAAGATTAAGACTATTTTCACTAAAATGTAATTTATTTACACAGTCAAGAGATCGTCATCACTATATCGCAATTAATACGAAGGTTACAATCGTAGTGTGAAAATTCTGTCTACTGATTTTTTGCCAACTCAATGTGGTACAGAAAAATACTGATGATCAGAACACTAACATTTTTGTCCATGAATTAGCTAATAATCTGCGCTATATGGACATAAAATAAATATATTGTTCAAGCTAGGTCGTTTGTATGAATTTTTGCATAATCGTTTGAAAACAGTTTTTGTTCTGTGAGTTGGACCAACTCTTCTGTACACTCGCATGCGCGAAAATATAATTTAATTATAATTTTTTGTTTTACAAAAAAGTTCACTTTTAAATAGTTTTTCTGAAACTGAAGCATCAGGCAAGTACTGGTGGCGGCCTTCTTGAAATAATTCACATATAAATTCACATAGGCCCCATCAAATCTATAATAACTATCTAATAATCTATAGCCAGATCAGTGGATTAACCAAAATCTGCATCTGAGGGGTTCCTTGATGATGGCCTATACCACACCCTGTACCCAGAGTACAAGTAGTATCAGCCCTAAAAAATATACTCTCTTGCTAATGCTAGGTAATGACCCCTATCACCCGACCCCCTTTGGCAAAGGGAAAGCCACTATTCTTCTATTATAACTTGTATATATAATTCACCTTGAACTATTCTTGCTTAAATTCTTATACAACCTTCTTACTTGACTAAATCAGTATTTTTTTAAAATGTTAAACTGATTTCTATTAACATAAAATAAAAACTACTTTAATAGGATTACTATATTATTTTGGATATTATTTTTGTTACAAATATCTAGCCATTTATTGTGTCTGGTCTAATGAAAAAACTAAATTTCTGAATGTGACATCACTTTTTATTAAATAGTCAATCAAGCATGTTTAACCATTTTGTTTAAGCATATATATGTCTATTTGTCTAGTATTGGTTTTCTAAATTTTCAATTGCTGCAAAAATTATACGACAGAAATGTGTTATTTATATTATTGTATGCAGTTATTTCTGTCTCGTTATATTATTTAAGAACAATCTACAAATGGCTATAGGCATACAATAATTATTTATACAGAATTCAAAGTTTATTAACTCAGCAATCCAATAGTTTATTTTGCAAGCCCATTCTGTTGATCCCTGAGTACACACTTAAATAAAAATAAAAATAAAAATTGGCCTTTCTTTTAATTTGAGTTTAAGGACTTTGGTGCCCAAGTGCCCCTGTGACTCAAACCCTATCAGCTGTGTAATTATCAAAGTTTTCATAATTTTTAAACACTTTTAAACATTATTTAACAATATTGTAGATGATTTTTTTGCTTTTTTTGTTTTATTTGATTGTGCTGTTATATGTCTACAAATAGAACAGATATATATTTCATCACATTCGCTTTTTAGGTCCATTAGAGATTATTAAAAAGTACTTGCATCTATCATAACTAATTCCTTATATCTCAAAATTGAATAAATTTCAGCCAAATTCTGGCAGGCAACCCTAGAAAATCTTCAACTTTTTGCATAGCAAAGCAACAACAAATCTGAATCTTAAGCTTCTCTTCTGCAAGCAGACTGGGAACAAAAATAAATGAGCTCAGCCACGGAGGTCATGCCTGTCACTGGCGGGACAGACACCGCCGCTGTTGGATGTCCGGCATCTTCGTGCTCTTCTGAGTTGACCACGGCCGCCGCGGCCGAGTTCAAGCCACCGCCGCTGGCTCCAATATTCGAGCCGACGCTGGAAGAATTCGAGGATTTCTATGGCTACCTGGAGGCCATCGCTCCGATTGTCAGCCGGACCGGAATCTGCAAAATTCGTCCCCCAAAAGATTGGAACCCGCCATTCGCCATCGATGTGGCCGCGTTTCGCTTCCGACCGCGAGTACAACGACTGAACGAGCTGGAGGCCGTGTCCCGTGTCAAGCTGAACTTTCTAGACCAGCTGGCCAAGTTCTGGGATCTGCAGGGCGTCCGCCTGCGGGTGCCCAATGTGGACAGGCGCCAGCTGGATTTGCACCGGCTCTACACCACTGTGAAGCAGCTTGGTGGCTATCACGAGGTGACGAATTCGAAGCAATGGCCCCAGGTAGCCTCAGTCCTAGGCTACAGGCAGGCTGGCAAATCATTGTCCAGCCACCTTAAGCATCATTATCAAAAGATTCTGCTGCCTTTTGATCTGATCAAATCTGGCAATCCGGCTAAGACTGTTCAGGCCAGCAAAACCATCGAGCGTCAAGTCTCCGCTCCTGTTTCTGATACTAAAGGTACTAAAGGCCTAAATGAATTATTGTATTTATATTAGCAATGGGCAGTGCTTAACACTAGAAAGACTACGTGGGTATTTCGAATACCCAATGCCTACTTCACGATAGCTCCCAAACCGAATGGTCGATTTTCGTAAAAGTCCACCATGCGGATAAAAAATCACGTCCGACGTCAGCATCGTCAAAATATTCAGCGATTCTTGTCGAAGACCCGAGGGACAAGGAAAACTGACAATTCTCAGTATAAACAGAGAAATGTTGTTGAATCCGTATTATTTTAAAAGTGTATAAATTTTCAACACAAAAAACCCACAAGCCTTCTCTTAAAATTAATGAGGCCTTGCCGCGGATTCGAGCTTGGTGACGTTGTTGCTTTACCGCTACACACCCCTGGATGCTTGATGAGAACAATCAGCAACAAAACTCTTCTCTGACAGGCTCCGATGTTGGTCGTTACTCTCGAAGCAGCGCAGGCAGTGGTGGCGGCGGCAGCGGTCGAGTCCTGCGTCAGGCTGCCGCGGCCGCGGACGACGCCAGGCGGCTGCAGCTGTGGTCAAGCCCGACCAAGCGCCCGGCTGACGTTTCTGTGCAGACAACCAAGGCCACTAAGCGAAGCAACAGCGGCGGTGCCCCGAAATGGCTGGACAATCTGCTCTGCAGGGAGTGCGGCCGCGGAGACCAGGTCAGTGTAGCTCTGATTTACTCTTCATCTCAGGTGTTATTTCTTAAAATCTGAGAGGCCAGAATCTCATATCAGAGACCAGAATCTCAAATTAGAGACCAGAATCTCAAATTAGAGACCAGAATCTCAAATTAGAGACCAGAATCTCAGATTAGAGACCAGAATCTCAGATTAGAGACCAGAATCTCAGATTAGAGACCAGAATCTCAGATTAGAGACCAGAATCTCAGATTAGAGACCAGAATCTCAGATTAGAGACCAGAATCTCAGATTAGAGACCAGAATCTCAGATTAGAGACCAGAATCTCAGATTAGAGACCAGAATCTCAGATTAGAGACCAGAATCTCAGATTAGAGACCAGAATCTCAGATTAGAGACCAGAATCTCAGATTAGAGACCAGAATCTCAGATTAGAGACCAGAATCTCAGATTAGAGACCAGAATCTCAGATTAGAGACCAGAATCTCAGATTAGAGACCAGAATCTCAGATTAGAGACCAGAATCTCAGATTAGAGACCAGAATCTCAGATTAGAGACCAGAATCTCAGATTAGAGACCAGAATCTCAGATTAGAGACCAGAATCTCAAATTAGAGACCAGAATCTCAGATTAGAGACCAGAATCTCAGATTAGAGACCAGAATCTCAGATTAGAGACCAGAATCTCAGATTAGAGACCAGAATCTCAAATTAGAGACCAGAATCTCAAATTAGAGACCAGAATCTCAGATTAGAGACCAGAATCTCAGATTAGAGACCAGAATCTCAGATTAGAGACCAGAATCTAGAGTGTCTCGGGGTTCCCACCTTCGGTGACCATAAGCTTCAGCCACCCCCTACATAAAAAACTCAACCAGGAGTCTGTACTGCTCATCTGCGAGGGCTGCGAGGCGCCCCACCACACGTTCTGCCTCTATCCGCCCCTGACGGAGGTTCCGCCCGGGGATTGGCGCTGCCCCAGCTGCGTCTCCGAGACCATCGCCTCGGCTCCCAGGCCAGCCGAGTACGGCTTTGAGCAGTCGCGAACAGAGTATTCTCTAGCTGAGTTTGGCGCAATGGCTGATCAATTCAAGTCCAATTATTTCAATAGCAGTTCGCCTGTGCCATTAGATCAGGTTGAGACTGAGTTTTGGCGCCTATTGCAAGCCCTGAGCGAGCCAGTGTCTGTTGAATACGGAGCTGACATCCACAGCAGCGTCTGCGGCAGCGGCTTTCCCACCAGGTCGGCGACTGCCAATAACAATAACAATAATAACAATAGCAATAGTAAGCAGGCTGAGTGGCGTGCTCACGCTGAGCACACCTGGAATCTAAACAACCTGCCGCTGGGCAGTTCCGGCCTGCTCCGCTTCCTTCGCCAGGACATTAACGGCATGGTGATTCCCTGGTGCTATGTTGGCATGCTATTCTCCGCATTCTGCTGGCACATTGAGGACCACTGGTCCTATTCTATCAATTATCTGCACTGGGGCGATCCCAAGACCTGGTACGGAGTGCCGGGCGAATCGGCGCCAGCGCTAGAGGCCGCCATGCGCGAGGAGGCTGGCGAGTTGTTTGAGAGATCGCCTGATCTGCTGCATCACATCACAACCATCATGAACCCGGCCAAGCTTGTGGCTAAAGGTGTGCCAGTTTACCGCCTGGATCAGGAGGCTGGCGACTTTGTCATCACATTTCCCAGGGCCTATCACGCTGGTTTTAATCAGGGCTTCAACTTTGCCGAAGCCGTGAACTTCTGCTCTCCCAGCTGGCTGCCGATGGGCCGCGAGTGCGTGGAGCAGTACACTCTAGTGCAGCGGCCTTGCGTGTTCAGCCACGAAGAGCTCGTCTGCAACATGGCCGCCGAGATCGACTCGCTGACTGCCGACCAGGCCGAGTATCTGCTGGATGAGCTCAAGGTGAGAGAGATCAAATAAAATATTGCAGCTATGCGCGGCGCAATCACAAAGGCTGGGTACAGCTGTTCAGTCCATGGACTGGGGGGAAACCACACCCACCTTCAATTACCCCAGCTAATGCTGCTGCTTATTTAACAGCTGGGTGAACTGAAGCAATGCAGAGTTAAGTATCTTGCTAAAGGACAAATTGTTCCACTGGAGTCGGGAATCGAACCCTCGACCTTCAAGTCGTATGTCCGACGGTCTAACCGCTAGGCTACAAACCCTCTACGTGTCTTTTCCCTGGCTAAGATTCAAACTTGTGACCTCAGCGACCAGTCATCATAATTTCGAAGCTCTAACCATTGAAATAAAAGACCTGCTTTTTGAACACTTAAAAAAATACCAAAACAGAATGTCCAATGTCTGGTCAAGCTTATGTACAGTTTTCTGTGTCAGACCATGGAAGCTGAATTTGAATCCCTCGGTTTCCCAGGTGCTGCAGCAGCGGCTATCTGACCTGACCCAAACTGCCGCCTCGCTGGGCATCACAGACAGTCAGCGCGAGCAATTTGAAGGCCTGCCAGACGATGACAGGCAGTGCGCTATTTGCAACACCACCGTGTACGTGTACGCCGTCCTCTGCTCCTGCCAGAAGCGCCGACTCGTGTGCGGACGTCACCCGGACCAGCTGCTGTGCTCCAGCAAGGACTCCTGCCGACAGAAGCCGGGAGCCCATCGGCTGGTGTATCGGCACAGCCAATCAGAGCTGCTGGCCTTGACAGTAGCCGTTGCTGATCGATGCGAGCAGCTGGCCGAATGGCGCCGACAAGCCGACATGATCATGGCCGCGGCGCCGTCTTCTGCAACTGCCGGCAGCGCAGTCGTTGTCGACTTACCCGATCGTTCAACTTTAGAGGCACTGGAGCGTCGGTCAGTTGAGCTGCGAGTCTCACAGTCTTGCAGCCGCCTCAGACGCCTTCGGGGCGCTCTGCGCATGGCTGAAAGGGCCGCAGGCGTCCTTCGCCTCCTGCTGCGTCAGCCGGAGCCCGGCGCCAACCGAATCTCCGAGTCGGCATTCCGCGCCCTGGCTGTCAAACTGCGCGAACTGCCCTGCCGCCTGCCAGAGTGCGACCAGTTCCAGCTCCTCCGTGACCGCGTTGACGCATGGCGCAGTCGGGCTCGTCAGCTCCTGGCGACGTCAGCGTCGTCCACTCTAGCAGCGACGTCGGTGGCTGAACTGCTAGCCGAGGCTGAGGCCTCGCTGCCCGTTGCTATGGACGACGCCGCCGCTTTAAAGTCGCTCGGCCGTCGAATGGCCTGGAAGGCGGAGGCTCGCGTCGCACTTGACGTTGGCGACAATCCCCCGCCGAGCCTGGCCGACCTGCAGCGCCTCATCGACACTGCTGATGATGTCACCGTTGACGCTGACAAAAACAAAGTCGACGATGTTGAGCTAGTCGACTTATCGGCGAGGCTGTCGACACTACATCGGCAGGCCAGTCGGTTGGCAATGTCCGTCAGGGAGTGCCTCCAGCCGGACCGGCTTCCGCTCCCCGACGCGGCCGAGTTGGCCGGCCTGGTCGAAGCCGGCCAGAAGTTGCGCGTTCGCCTGGAGCCGCTGCAGCGCCTGGCCGACTTGCTGACCGAGGCTGCCCGCTGGGAGGTTAGGGCGGCAGGCGCCGTAGACGCCGAATTCAAAGACGCTGGCCGACGTCCGAGTCTGGAAGAGCTGGAGCAGCTGGCTGCCGAAGGTCGCAGCCTCGGAGTTCGTCTGGAGCGCATGCAGCAGCTGGAGGCTCTGATTGGCCAAGCAAATGCCTGGCTTGACCGGGCTTCCAGAAATTTCCTTAAAAAACAGTCGCCACACAGCCTTTTACAGGTTAGTTTTGGAGCTGTTGTTTTCACTGGTGGTCCTAAGTTCGAATCCAAACAGCTTAAATAATTAAATTTCCATTCCAGGTGCTTCTACCTCGCTCAGCTGATTCCTTCCTGCCCGGCCTGTTCGCTGACCAGCACCCGCCACCTCAGCAGCACAAGAAGTCTTCGGCTTCGGCCTCGGCCGAGGATCCATCGCGTCGGTTCTCCTCGGAGCAGACGGACGCGTCAAGGGTGGCCGCCTATCGCGATCTGGCTAGCCGCGAGCTGCAGGCCGCCCTGGCTGCCAGAAGGCGCAACGACTCAGCCGGTGGCTGCTTCTGTGGCAGGCAGCTGCCCGCTAGTGTTTGCTTCCTTCAGTGCGAACTCTGTCGGCTGTGGATGCACGCCGGATGCGCCCCGTTGCCAAAGTATTTGAAACCGTTGGGCACTGGTGGCCCGGCCCTTAGGGCCGCTCTGCGCGAGGTCAAGTACCTTTGCCCGGCCTGCGAGCGCGGCAGGCGGCCCCGGGTTGAGAATCTGCTCAGCCTGCTGCTGGTGCTGCAGCCGCTGCCGGTGCAGATCACTGCCGGCGCGGCCCTGCAGTGCCTGACTGAGCGGGCCATGGCCTGGCAGTCGCGAGTGCACACCGCCCTGCTGGGCTCAACAGAGCTGCGCATCGCCCTGATTGCCGTTGTGAAAGCTATGCGATTGCAACTGCCAGATAGGTGTGCTGGTGTGCCCGGTCTAACATTTGGGAATCTGCTCAAAATATAGATTTTTGTCTAGTGGGGGCACCACTACCACAGGGGTGGCATCACTACCCATGAGGGCGCCGCTATCACAGGGAGGGGTCACTATCACATAGAGGCGCCACTATCACATAGAGGGGCCACAATCACATAGAGGCACCAATATCACATAGAGGGGCCACTATCACATAGAGGCGCCACTATCACAGGGAGGGGCCACTATCACAGGGAGGGGCCACTATCACATAGAGGCGCCACTATCACATGGAGGGGCCACTACGAAATTAATCCTTTATTGGTGGTTTTTTATATTCCGACGAGAATCGTTGAATATCTCGACGATGCCAATTTGTTGTTACTATGAAAGTTGTTTGATCCTCTTAAGCGGAAAATTTTAGCCCGTGTTCTGGATTTTCATGGCGATCGGTTGAATATTTTGGGAGATACAGAAAAAAATAGAAATGTGGGTATTTGAAGTGCACCCCTTTCTACTGTTAATGGCTGGATTGGCTTCAACACTTAAGAATAAAAGTGTCTTTCTAAATAACACCAATTGTTCCAGTGTTGTCGGGAATCGAACCACCGACTTTCAAATCGTTGGTTCAACGCTTTCACTACTAGGCTACAGCCCCCGAAAATATTTTCGCATTATCACCTAAAATTCCCACTGAACTCAGGCTCAACCGACAGCTCGGCGACGATCAAGCTTCCTCGTTTTCCTCGGCGACTGCGGCAAATCCGGACGACAATGCCGACGCAGTTGCTGGTGGCGCCCCCGCGACTGACAAAAAGCCGCGCCGTAAATCGCCGCTTTTTCCTCGTGGCGCCTCCTTCGCTCCCGGCGGCGTCGGCGGCCTTGGCAGCGGCGGAGGCGGCGGACCTTCCATGGCTGACTGTCTGCGCCGGCCGCGGCTGTCGCTGCCATCGGCTGCCCGAGCCAAACTCGAAGCCATGATGCTGGAGGGCGACCTGCTGGAGGTGGCCATGGAGGAGACCACCTGGCTGTGGCACCTGCTGCAGGCCAGCGCCGAGGATGTTGAAAATGGCAACGTCGAGGTCGAGGACGACGTCGAGGATGACGAGGAAGAGAGCGAAGAAAATTCCTCGACGATGAGGAGCGACGCCGACGAAGTCGAAAACGATGTCGCAGCCGCGCCTCCGTCGGCTCCAACGGTTGGCGCCGTCTTAGTGCCGACATCGGCGTCGAAGAAACGGAAATCTCGGGTGCAGCGTCGCGATTCGACGTCGCTCGACCTGCCGGAGAAGCGGCCGCGTCGGTCGCGAGGTCCGTCGGCCGCCGCCGCCGCCGCAGCTGCCATCTCCAGCTTATTCAAAAACAAGAGAAAGAGCGTTCAACAAGCCGCTGAAGCAGCCAAAAATGGCAACGTTGAAGTTGAAGGCGACGAAGAAGAGAAGTGCTCAGCTGCCGACAAGTGCGTGCAGCCGACCGGCGTCCAGGTGAACTGGGTGCAGTGCGACCGCTGCTCGAACTGGTATCACTGGCTCTGCGTCAATGTTCGCTCCAATGCGGAGCTGGTCGGGAGCTACTACTGCCCGCTGTGCTTGCAGCGACCGAAAGCCACAGCTCCATCCTTGGGTAAAGGGCGTAGGAAGTTGTCTTCTACAACCGGGAAGACTGGAAATTAACAAAATCATGTTTAAAACTTAACTTTTAACAAGAAACTCAATGGTCCTTATTGTCCTTAACTCGGGTAGTTGTGACTCAGTTGACTTAAGATGTGATTTGTTTTTTAAGATTTTAAAACTGATTTCTTTGTGTTTTGAGTCATAAATATTCCAAATCTTATAGTTTGTGGCATTATTTTTCTTAAGATGTCTTTTGGGTCATCATTATCCCACAACTTTAATTTTGGGTTATAGTTATCCCACAGCTTTAAGTTTGGGTCATAATTATCCCGCAACTTTAAGTTTGGGTCATAATTATCCCACATCTTTAAGTCTGGGTTATAATTATTCCACAGCTTTAAGTCTGGGTCATAATTATCCCACAGCTTTAAGTTTAGGTTATAATTATCCCAGAGATTTTAGTTTGGGTCATAGTTGTCCCACGGCTTTAAGTTTTGGGTCATAGTTATTCCACATCTTTAAGTCTGGGTCATAATTATTCCACAACTTTAATTTTGGGTCATAATTATCCCACAACTTTAAGTTTGGGTCATAATTATCCCACAGCTTTAAGTCTGGGTCATAATTATTCCACAGCTTTAAGTCTGGGTCATAATTATCCCACAGCTTTAAGTTTAGGTTATAATTATCCCAGAGATTTTAGTTTGGGTCATAGTTGTCCCACGGCTTTAAGTTTTGGGTCATAGTTATTCCACATCTTTAAGTCTGGGTCATAATTATTCCACAACTTTAATTTTGGGTCATAATTATCCCACAACTTTAAGTTTGGGTCATAATTATCCCACAGCTTTAAGTCTGGGTCATAATTATTCCACAGCTTTAAGTCTGGGTCATAATTATCCCACAGCTTTAAGTTTAGGTTATAATTATCCCAGAGATTTTAGTTTGGGTCATAATTATCCCACAGCTTTAAGTTTAGGTTATAATTATCCCAGAGATTTTAGTTTGGGTCATAGTTGTCCCACGGCTTTAAGTTTTGGGTCATAGTTATTCCACATCTTTAAGTCTGGGTCATAATTATCCCACAGCTTTAAGTTTGGGTCATAATTATTCCACAGCTTTAAGTTTGGGTCCTAATTATCTCACAAATGTTAGTTGAGTTGTAAGTGTTGTCCGAGCAATTGGTGCGGTGAGTAGAGCGCACGACGTGTTAACGATTTATGGCAATCAGTGTTTTTTCATTTCTGTTAATAATTTGTTTATTAAATCTGTGCTTTGTCGCTCTTGCATCAGCGAGCCTCCCTAAATACAGCTCCGAAGGGAACATTGTTCACGCAACTTCACCCTAACATGTTTAATTATCTTTTTGCACTTTTATCCCTTCTCAAATTGTACAACGCTGTTCATAACTAAACTTATACTCGTACTTATCTATTTCAGTTGTGTTTAACGTGTTTAATATGATTTCTAATTGATTATTCCCATGGCAATACATTAGAAAAAGTAAACAAATTGAATAAAATTTCTGTTATAACTGTATCAGTTTTAACCTATTTTAACTACATATTTTCTCCTTTCTTTTTCGTTCTCTGCTTTGTCGCTTTTTTATTTGCATTTTTTCTTGTCAGTTTTTCACTCCTATGTATTCAATTTTGCCTTAAGTTTCAATTTGAGAAAAGGTATGTTCTTTGTTGCTGAAAAGCTTAGGGTTTTCTGTTTTTTGTGGTGACAAATTCGGTTGCAATGTTAGTATTCGTTTCTGAGCACTGTTTTAATTCGATAGTTCAATAACTTCATCACTTCAGGTCTTGTGTATCCCTTCTGCCACTTCCCACTCCCTTCTACCCCCCTTTCTACTGCCCTCCCTTCTGTCCCTATCGCCTAACCCTTTCTACTGCCCTCCCTTCTGTCCCTATCGCCTAGCCCTTTCTACTGCCCTCCCTTCTGTCCCTATCGCCTAGCCCTTTCTACTGCCCTCCCTTCTGCCCCTATCGCCTAGCCCTTTCTACTGCCCTCCCTTCTGTCCCTATCGCCTAGCCCTTTCTACTGCCCTCCCTTCTGTCCCTATCGCCTAACCCTTTCTACTGCCCTCCCTTCTGTCCCTATCGCCTACCCCTTTCTACTGCCCTCCCTTCTGTCCCTATCACCTACCCCTTTCTACTGCCCTCCCTTCTGCCCCTATCACCTACCCCTTTCTACTGCCCTCCCTTCTGCCCCTATCACCTACCCCTTTCTACTGCCCTCCCTTCTGCCCCTATCGCCTACCCCTTTCTACTGCCCTCCCTTCTGTCCCTATCGCCTAGCCCTTTCTACTGCCCTCCCTTCTGTCCCTATCACCTACCCCTTTCTACTGCCCTCCCTTCTGCCCCTATCACCTACCCCTTTCTACTGCCCTCCCTTCTGTCCCTATCGCCTACCCCTTTCTACTGCCCTCCCTTCTGTCCCTATCACCTACCCCTTTCTACTGCCCTCCCTTCTGCCCCTATCACCTACCCCTTTCTACTGCCCTCCCTTCTGTCCCTATCACCTACCCCTTTCTACTGCCCTCCCTTCTGCCCCTATCGCCTACCCCTTTCTACTGCCCTCCCTTCTGTCCCTATCGCCTACCCCTTTCTACTGCCCTCCCTTCTGTCCCTATCACCTACCCCTTTCTACTGCCCTCCCTTCTGTCCCTATCACCTACCCCTTTCTACTGCCCTCCCTTCTGCCCCTATCACCTACCCCTTTCTACTGCCCTCCCTTCTGCCCCTATCGCCTACCCCTTTCTACTGCCCTCCCTTCTGCCCCTATCGCCTGCCCCTTTCTACTGCCCTCCCTTCTGCTCCTATCGCCTGCCCCTTTCTACTGCCCTCCCTTCTCATTTTTCTCTCTATTTCCCACCCCATCAGTCTGGAAATCTTTCTAGGCCACAGTTTATAGTAGCTCAACTCAAATTTTCTCTACATCTCAATCAGCAGTAAAAATTTGTCTAAATTCATGCCTTTTTTGCAAAGCATCTATTTATTTTCAATTATCGTCTATTAACATTGTAGGTGTGTATTTTACTAATCCATTTGCTTTTCCTTACTTTTAGTTATTAGCTTGCGTGTCGCAAAGAACATATTTTCATACTTCGAACACTGCGGACTGTATTAATATATAAGCATAAGACAATTTGTTGCTTTCCTTTCCCTCTTTGTCTTTTATCTCTCCTTGTCTGTGCGGTTCATGTCCCGGTATTTGGTTGCAGTTTTTTGTTCATTTTCATTAGCGGCAATGTAATTCTAGTTTAGCATAGTTTTTACATCCTACTTTTAGTAATATGTATAAGTTTGTTTTTCGCGTTAGCCTGTTATAACAATGTTTTATTTTTGCTCAGCTGCCACCTGCCACACTGTGGCACAATTCTGCAATCTCTGTAAAGTACATCGTGCCCCCTACTGCTGCGACTAGATTAATATTAGATTTAATAGTAAATTCTAAAACTAGTAACCATATAACACTCTGAAAGGTTAGGAAACACTAATTAAAAAACGTTAATATGTGAAAAAGTTAGAAGTATCATCTCGTTTCTTTATATCCTCACATGTATCGTTATTTTCATTGTTATTTACACGTTATTTTATATCAATCTTTTCCACTTACGCCTATACCGTTACTTTATATCGTTACTTTATACTTCTACTTTATAATATTAAAAAACATACCAAATCTATTTTAAGTTTCAGCAAAGCAGCATTATTTAGTTGAATTAGTGAGGCAGTGATAACATGCAACTTAATTTTATCTCTAATACTTTTTATTAGCCCCAATTTGTAACTACTTTCTGTTGTGCCGCTTTAACTAACGGAAGTTTCTTTTTCAAAAACATTATCGCTGGGTGAATCGCTCAATGCGCTGGAATCATGACCGTGGCAGCGGTGTTTTCACGAAGTCCTTCAGCTTGCTGGAAGCTCCATAGTATTTTGTGTTGAGTTTATTCTACTATTTTCATAATCACCAGTAGTAGTATGGTCAGTTGTCAGCAGTCAATTTTCTCAATACCCTATCATCAAATCTTATTTCAGTTGAATAAAAAATGCTTAACTCTATTGGCTTGCATAGCTGATAGTTTGGAAATCTCTCTTTGCTGCTTCTGTGTTCTTTTTCTTTATGAAAACTGATTTTGTGACTAGACTGCTATTAGCTATTATCTCGGCTATCACTGCCATTATCTCGGCTATCAGTGCCATTATCTCGGCTATCAGTGCCATTATCCTCGGCTATCACAGCCATTATCTCGGCTATCACTGCCATTATCCTCGGCTATCACTGCCATTATCTCGGCTATCACTGCCATTATCTCGGCTATCACTGCCATTATCTCGGCTATCACTGCCATTATCCTCGGCTATCAGTGCCATTATCCTCGGCTATCACTGCCATTTTCCCAGCTATCACTGCCGTTTTCCCAGCTATCACTGCCATTATCCTCGGCTATCACTGCCATTATCCTCGGCTATCGATCAGTGCCATTATCCTCGGCTATCAGTGCAATTTTCTCAGCTATCACTGCCATTATCCTCGGCTATCACTGCCATTATCCTCGGCTATCACTGCCATTATCCTCGGCTATCAGTGCCATTTTCCCAGCTATCACAGCCATTTTCCCAGCTATCACTGCCATTATCTAAGCTATCACTGCCATTATCCCAGCTATCACTGCCATTATCTAAGCTATCACTGCCATTATCTAAGCTATCACTGCCATTATCTAAGCTATCCCTGCCATTTTCCCAGCTATCACTGCCATTATCTAAGCCATCCCTGCCATTTTCCCAGCTATCACTGCCGTTTTCCCAGCTATCACTGCCATTGTGTTTTCCAACCAACCCATGTTTCCAGTTCTGTTTTTCCAACCTTGGTGGGATAATTAGCATGTCGCAAATCCAGGAAGCAAGGAGGAATTTATTACGATCATCTTTGATCCCAGTCTGATGAATTACGAACGATTTCGTCCTCACGGACCGCTCTTATCCTCATGGCAACGTGCATTCCCTTTGCAGGACCTGTCGCTGCAGACCCGGTCCTGGCTAGCCCTGGCCCTCATGGTGGGCGGCCTTGCCGTGCTCTACCCCCGCTACCTGCACCCCATGCTGCTCACACTGCTGGGCCACGACGTGTCTTTCGGCGGCAGTGGCGGCGGCGTCGGCGGGTGAGTAGTTGCCATCCGTATACAATACATGTTCAACCCGACACACAGCATACCTGCCCAACCCATTGCATCACAGTGCCATGCCAAATTACCTGATTCCATCTCATAACGTCCTATCTCATCCCATTAAATACAATGCGATCCCATCCCATCCCATCCATCCCATCCCATCCATTCCCATCCCATCACATCCTATCTTATCTTATCCCATCCCATCAAATCCTATCTTATCTTATCCCATCCAATGTCATCCCATCTTATCCCATCCCATCTCATCCCATCCAATGTCATCCCATCTTTTCCCATCCAATGTCATCCCATCTTATCCCATCCAATGTCATCCCATCCCATCCTATCTTATCTTATCCGATCCAATGTCATCCCATCTTATCCCATCCCATCCCATCCCATATTATCCCATCCCATCCCATCCTATCTCATCCCATCCCATCCCATATTATCCCATCCCATCCCATCCTATCTCATCCCATCCAATCCCATATTATCCCATCCCATCCCATCCTATCTTATCCCATCCAATGTCATCCCATCCCATCTTATCCCATCTCCTCCCATCCAATGTCATCCCATTGGATCATATACCATCCCATCCCATTCCACCGTACATTTTTCCCCATCGCATCCCATTCAACCATACTACTCTACCCACTTTAAGTAGACTCTGTGATCCAGTGAATTATCCCAATCATTCAATGCGATAGGATTACGAGCTAGGTGCTGACTCTCGTGCATCCCCCAGTGCTAAAGCGCTCTTCGCCTGCCTTCCCCTGCCCCCCGCAGCGCCGCCAGCCTGCACCCGAGTCAGCTGCGCAATCCGCCGCTGCCCGGAGGCCGTCGTGATCCTGGCCGCGGCGCAACTTCCGGCTCCAATCTTGAAGCTAAAGATCAGCCTGCTGTTGACGGCGGCGACGGCGGCGGCGGCGGCGGCGGCGGCGGCGGCGGCGGTGGTGGCGGTGGTGGTGGTGGTGGTGGCATCGGCGGCAAGCGGGGCGGCCTGGCAACCATAGCCCTGCCCGTGTACGCGGTTGGCATTGCGCTGTACCTGGCCTATACTCTTGTCAGAGCTTTCGCCTCTGGCGGTGGCGCCGGCGCTGCCGCGGCGAGTTTCAAACGGGCGACGTCGGGTGGCCTCTCGGCGTCGTCCACTTCGACAGCGGAGGAGATGCGGGAGCGGGCTTTGCGCGACTTTTATAGAAACTTTCGCTACGATCCCGTGAGATTCGCTTTAAGATTTTAATAAGATTCTAGTGAGATTTTACTGAGATTCCAGTGGGATTTTATGGAGATACCTGCGAGATTCTCGGGAGATTTCAGTGAGATTCTTTTGAGATTCCAGTGAGATTCTACGGAGATTCTAGGGAGATTCCAGTGAGATTCTAGGGAGATTCCAGTGAGATTCTATGGAGATTCCAGTGAGATTCTACGGAGATTCCAATCAGATTCTAGGGAGATTCTAGCGAGATTCCAGTGAGATTCTAGTGAGATTCTTCTGAGATTTCAGTGAGATTCTAGGGAGATTCCAGTGAGATTCTAGGGAGATTCCAGTGAGATTCTAGGGAGATTCTTCTGAGATACCAGTGAGATTCTTCTGAGATTCTAAGTGAGCTTACAGTGAGAACAGTTTGATTCAGCAAATTTTTCTGTAGCGATAGTTTTTCAGGTACTTTAGTTCAATTTCATTCTTTATTATTCGTTATCTCCATTAATCCCCAGTTCGTCAGGGTTGAGTTATTTGCCTTCTTTTCTCTGCTAGGTCAGCGGTCAGTTTGTTAACGGGCCCCAGTCAACTGACGACTATTTCGGCGGTGGTCTGGCCCGCAACGCCATGCCAGAGGGGGACAGGGAGGCACGCTATCAGCAAATGCGCGCCGATCTCGAGCGCCTGCTTCATCGAGTTGACGATCAGGACGCCTCCGAGGTCGACCTCCTGCGGCTGAAGGCTCGCCTGGAGGACACCGAGCGGCAGATGGCCGGTGTGCTGGCCGCCATGCGGCCCCGGCCTGACGGCGAGGCCGAGGACGAGGACGCCGAATCGGACGACGATGCCGACGCTGAGCCAGCCGACTTGGACGGTCGAAGCGTCGGGATGAGGCGACGCAGAGCTGCGCCCGAGCACAGCTGAGCGTAGTCAGTTGTTGCTAGTTGGGCGTTAGGATAATCCACAGGTTAATCCGTGTATTTTATATCAAGGAAGTTAGGATAATCCACAGGTTAATCCGTGTATTTTACACCAAGGGAGTCAGGATAATCCACAGGTTAATCCGTGTATTTTGCACGAAGGAAGTTAGGATAATCCACAGGTTAATCCGTCTATTTTATATCAAGGAAGTCAGGATAATCCACAGGTTAATCCGTGTATTTTACACGAAGGAAGTCAGGATAATCCACAGGTTAATCCGTGTATTTTACACCAAGGGAGTCAGGATAATCCACAGGTTAATCCGTCTATTTTACACCAAGGGAGTCAAGATAATCCACAGGTTAATCCGTGTATTTTACACGAAGGAAGTTAGGATAATCCACCGGTTAATCCGTGTATTTTACGCCAAGGGAGTCAGGATAATCCACAGGTTAATCCGTCTATTTTATACCAAGGGAGTCAGGATAATCCACAGGTTAATCCGTGTATTTTACACCAAGGGAGTCAGGATAATCCGCAAATTAATCCGTGTATTTTACGCCAAGAGAGTCAGGATAATCCACAGGTTAATCCGTGTATTTTACACCAAGGGAGTCAGGATAATCCACAGGTTAATCCGTGTATTTTACACCAAGGGAGTCAGGATAATCCGCAGATTAATCCGTGTATTTTACGCCAAGGAAGTCAGGATAATCCACAGGTTAATCCGTGTATTTTATACCAAGGGAGTCAGGATAATCCGCAGATTAATCCGTGTATTTTCCATCATGCTTAGTCGGAATAATTCGCAGGTAAATTTGGATTATTCACGGGATAATCCAAGGTCCCGCGTGTTTCAGGATAATCCATTTACACGTTCAAATGGACAGTTCAGATTTATTCGTCTTAAATTGAACTAGTCTAGTTAGTTAAAACACAACATTTTATTTTGCTATCTCAGTGTTGTTTGTTATTCTGTTTTTAATCTTTTTTCATATTTTAAATTACCAATGAGACTGTCGTAAATATTTGTTTAAATTAGCAGCTAAATCCGTAAAAATGTTTTCGAAATCTCACTGCTATTCTTTTCAAAATTTTACTTCATTTGTTTATAAATTGTCCAAATACTATGTTATTTAAGAATTTGCACCTGTGTAAGTACTAGTACTTCATCATCAAGTTTCGCTGTCAGCTTTATTACACTATTTCTGTCTACCCAGTTCTGTTTGTTGTCTTAGACTGGCTAATAGTGCTCATTCTGTTTGACCATCATGGGCACCCGCAGAAGCTTTGTGCACAATTCTAAATCTAGAAAAATTGCACATTTTATTATATTCTAGTCACAAGTATTGATACTTTTGTGTTTTCAGAAGTAGAATTTCTCAGAAAAAAACATGATATTTAAATGTCTTGTTCATTTTCATCACTTCAGAACGGCTGCAGTTTGGGATTGAATAACAAATATGTTACCTAGAATCGCAGCAGGATGTGTAGATAGAATCGCAGCAGAATGTGTAGATAGAATCGCAGCAGGATGTGTAGATAGAATCGCAGCAGGATGTGTAGATATAATCGCAGCAGGATGTGTAGCTAGAATCGCAGCAGGATGTGTAGATAGAATCGCAGCAGGTTGTGTAGATAGAATTGCAGCAGGATGTGTAGCTAGAATCGCAGCAGGATGTGTAGATAGAATCGCAGCAGGTTGTGTAGATAGAATCGCAGCAGGATGTGTAGATAGAATTGCAGCAGGATGTGTAGATAGAATTGCAGCAGGATGTGTAGATAGAATTGCAGCAGGATGTGTAGATAGAATTGCAGCAGGATGTGTAGATAGAATTGCAGCAGGATGTGTAGATAGAATCGCAGCAGGATGTGTAGATAGAATCGCAGCAGGATGTGTAGATAGAATCGCAGCAGAATGTGTAGATAGAATCGCAGCAGGATGTGTAGATAGAATCGCAGCAGGATGTGTAGATAGAATCGCAGCAGGATGTGTAGCTAGAATCGCAGCAGGATGTGTAGATAGAATCGCAGCAGGTTGTGTAGATAGAATCGCAGCAGGATGTGTAGATAGAATTGCAGCAGGATGTGTAGATAGAATTGCAGCAGGATGTGTAGATAGAATTGCAGCAGGATGTGTAGATAGAATTGCAGCAGGATGTGTAGATAGAATTGCAGCAGGATGTGTAGATAGAATCGCAGCAGGATGTGTAGATAGAATCGCAGCAGGATGTGTAGATAGAATTGCAGCAGGTTGTGTAGATAGAATCGCAGCAGGATGTGTAGATAGAATTGCAGCAGGTTGTGTAGATAGAATTGCAGCAGGATGTGTAGCTAGAATCGCAGCAGAATGTGGAACTAGAATCGCAGCAGGATGTGTAGATAGAATCGCAGCAGGATGTGTAACTAGAATCGCAGCAGGATGTGTAGATAGAATCGCAGCAGGATGTGTAGCTAGAATCGCAGCCGGATGTGTAGCTAGAATCGCAGCAGGATGTGTAGCTAGAATCGCAGCAGGGCCGCAGCCCAAGCTGCAGTCAAATACAATTCTAAATAGCTAAATTTGTGAACAGAAATAACAAATAAAAGTCATCGTAACTTTAGCAGCAGTTTCTGAACCAGATGAAGTAAAATAATTTATTGCATACTTTTTAGTACCGATTTTGTACGGTAATTCGTTTTTATTTATATCAAATCTATGTGGATTTTGTATAGCGAACAAAGTGCTGCATTGTGATTCATAATATTGAGAAAAATTTGCGACAATAATCGACTGGATCTGTGTTGTTTAAAAAGTTTCGTGCGTAGAAAAGTTTAGAAAGAAAAACAAAAGACGGACGCAGGACAAAAGATTGAGGAAGTCCGAGGAAGGATTACGTGCTAGCTTTAATTTAGTTGCCGAAAATTCCTAATGTTGCTTGTACATTCTTAACCCCACGCGGCTTCTATGTACATCCACCTCTGACCAACCCTACCAACTCCGAATGTACATTTGCAACCCCTACCGGCCTCAATGTACATTCTTAACCCCACCCGGCTTCTATGTACATCCACCTCTGACCAAACCCTTCCAGATCCGAAATGTGCATTCTTAACCACAACCTGCTTCTATGTACATCCACTCTTTTACTAACTCCTATCCAACCCCTTAAAAATTATAAAGGAATAATCAATTAGCGAGAGTAAATATCAGTCAGCCATAGATAGCAGAGTTTAAGACACAACATTTAGTAAAGTTCAGATATCAAGCATTGCTTGTAAAGCATATATTCAAATAAGGAAGGAAAGAAAAATGTTAAGACAACTCCATCAGGCGTTCAGATCAATGACTCCGAGTAAAATCTAGCTAATAGACAAAAATACTTTTTTCGCAGTCTTGTGTACATGTAGGCATGAAGAAATACAGCGCTTTAGGTGTTTATAGGGAGCAATAGTTCATATTTCATTAGGGTCATATTTTTACTACATATAGGAGCATCAAATGTATGAACTAACGCTACTGTTTGTTAGTAGGCTGTTATGGCTTTTTACGAGTATATTGCTTCTTTGCGTGCATTTTTACTGCAAACGTATGAGTATAATGTACTTTCTAGGTGAATTAAAAACAGGACGAGCTTGAGTGGGCAGTTAAGCATGCACAATTAAGACCAAATTTGTGTCAATTGATGTTCTATGTAAAACGGGAAATGAACTGAGGTAATATGTTACCCGAAACTGAACAACAACTTGATAAAGAATACTGCAGATACAATTCCCATAGGGCATTGAACATTCATCGATGTCCAATACATTAGACGCCACACAATAACAATGCTCAGGAACTACTTTACATGAAGGTACAGTAGTATGTTTTTTCAGTTGAATTCCGAAGCACATTTAATTTTTATTAAATTTATTCGGATATTTGAATTCACTCAAAGCTGCGTCACCCCCTCTTCGGTGAAGAATCTGCCTTCCTGCTGCTGCTGCTGCTGCTGCTGGTCCTGGCACAGCGCCAGGTGCGGTCCTGGAAGCGCGTGAGTCCCCAGCCCAGTGTAGTCCCCGTAAGCGGTGGACGCGCTTATTGTCCTGTCGGCGCCGCCAACGTCGCTGCAAACACCGCCGGCCCCATCAGACGCCAGCCCCGAGGCCGAGGTTGTCGACGCCGTGTCGTAGGTGACTCGCGAGCGCGGCTTCCAAATCGGGCTGGCGCCGTGGAGATCGGCTCCGTCGCCGCCAGCTCCTGACGAAGCAGCCGACAGCGCTGGGGAGCGGAGCGGCGTGCCGCTGGCGAACAGGAGGCGCGCGGAGGGGGACCGGCCGCTGCCGGTGATGCTCATGGCATCACCGCCGCCAACACCGCTGCCACTGACGCCGCCGCCACCGCTGTTCAATGTACTGATTGTCGAGGTGCTGCCAACGGCAGTTGAGTTGCCGCCGACTCCGCTTGGCGGAGACGGGGCGCCGCAGTTGTCGTACTCGCTGGGTGGCAACTCCGGTGACGTCAGCTGCTGCTGCTGCTGTTGCTGGTGAACTGCGATGATTGGTGGCGGTGGCAGGGGCGGCGTCGGTGTTCTCTGATCATCCTGTTGCTGCCACGACTGGTACTGCTGCTGCTGCTGCTGCTGCTGCTGCTGCTGCTGCTGCTGGGGAGGCGGCGACAGGCCCCGACTGCTGCCACCGCTGCCACCTGCTTGCTGCAAATCCGAGCAAGTCCTACTACGAGCCTTCAGCTGCTGCTGCTGCTGCTGCTGCTGTTCCCAAAGCTCTTGAAGCGCGAACTCTGTGGCTCCGACAGATGTTGGCTGCTGCGGCTGCAGCTGCTGATGCGGCAGATTGAAGTGGCCGCTGTGCCGCTGCTGCTGATACGGCTGCTGAGGTCCGCTCAGGTAGGATGTTGTTCTCATCGGCGGCGGCGGTCGAGGGCGCGGCAGCTGCTGCTGATGTTGCTGCGAAGTCGGTACGGCCTGGCGCAGGCTCGGAAGGCTCATCTGGCGCACGGAGTCGCGAATCATCTGCCGGATGGTCTTCAGAAAGTCGTTGCGAGCCTCGGAGGAACTGCGGACGGGAGGAGATGCACTTTATTAGCTAACTTTCATTCCAGAGTAACCTAGCCCCCGGAGCTAAGGCTGATTTATACGAGCATAATAATAATAATAATAATAATAATAATAATAATAGAAAATAGTAATAATAATAGATCGTAATTTCAAAAGTGCGGCGGGCACTGGCACATCATTTTGTGACACCAGACCCGCCGCATCGAGGAGGCAATTCTGCACATTTCGCTGACTCCTGAGCACACACGAACACAGATACTGTACGCAGGCACACAGGGTTGCTCATCGTCAGGTAGTGTACAATTCACTGAGCCTTGGAAGCTTAGCCCTCGTGCGTGTAAATTGTACATCTCTCCGCAACTGCGCCCCAAATGAATGTGGCCTCGCCTCGGAATCGAGCTCAGGGACCTTGGTGCGAGAGGCAAACGCGTTAGACCGCTCTGCCACTCACCCCCTAAAGGCTGGGCAAGGTGCAATTCTCTTCATCAACAATTGAGTCAACAAGTCCCGTCTCACCAGTTTGACAGCTGATAGACCTTCTCAGTCCGTCTCTCCGCATCCGAGCGCATGTGCACCAGCTCCCACAGGTGCATGCCGTCCGACTCGGAGGTGAAACCGCAGCGAACCTCAACCTCGGCCACCGGGATGACGGTCTGGAAGCGGACGAGCTCGCTGATACCCGGTCCGCCGCTCAGCTGGCTCTGCAGACTCGGCTAGGAGGGAAGGAGGGAGAGCGCGAGTGACACTGGGAACCAACAATATGCTTTTGCAACTCAGCATCAGCGACTCAACCACATAGATAATATTAATTGCAGGAGGGCTGCGGGCAATGGCACATCATTTGGTGACACTAGACCCGCAGACAGCGAGGAGGCAATTCTGCCCATTTCGCTGACTCCTGCGCACACACGCACACAGATACTGTACGCAGGCATACGCTCACACAGGTGTGTACATCTGCCCTGCCTTTCTCATTGCACAAATGCGCCCCAAATGAATGTGGCCTCGCCGCGGAATCGAGCTAAGGTACCTTAGTGCGAGACGCAAACGCGTTAACCGCTCTGCCACTCACCTTTGAGTTCTTTCTCTTATTCCTAGATCTTTCCCGGCAGAGCATGACAACGGCGGATTTGAACACAAAGCAGTTGGTGTACAGGTCGATGTTCTTCTTTATCTTGCCCAGGTTGTCTGAGGCGTTCAGCCATTCGACTGTGCCATACATCTGCAGGTCGCCGATGCTGAGATCGACCGGCTGCGGAAATGGCGTTCGGCATTTCTGCACGCTTGTGGCTTATTGTTCTAACTGATGTATTGTATTGTTCTAAATTTTGTGCCACTTATTCTACCTATTCTCTTACCTGGAGTAATACCTGTTCTACCTGGAGTAATACCTGTTCTACCTGGAGTAATACCTGTTCTACCTGGAGTAATACCTGTTCTACCTGGAGTAATACCTGTTCTACCTGGAGTAATACCTGTTCTACCTGGAGTAATACCTGTTCTACCTGGAGTAATACCTGTTCTACCTGGAGTAATACCTGTTCTATACGGAGTAGTAACTATTTTAGCTAGTCGATCCACGCCGTTAAAATCGAATCGATCGTATATTGAAATTTATATTGTAAATACAATTAGACAAATGACAGAATCTCACCCTTTTGTGGGGATGAATTTCTCTAAAAATGCGAGTCAACTCTTCAAATGTCGGTCCGTACTCTTCGTAGATCTTTTGCATCTCGTTGATGTGCTCCGCCACTGTCTCCATGCCGCGGAGGGCCTCTGTTATGATGCGTTTAAGATGATCTTTTCAGGTGTCTGATTAAGGCTGGACACAAGTGGGTAATTAGTGAGGTGTCTGATTAAGGCTGGAAATATGTGGTTAATTAGTGAGGTTCTGATGATATCTGGACACAAGTGGGTAATTAGTGAGGTGTCTGATGATATCTGGACACAAGTGGGTAATTAGTGAGGTGTCTGATTAAGGCTGGAAATATGTGGTTAATTAGTGAGGTTCTGATGATATCTGGACACAAGTGGGTAATTAGTGAGGTGTCTGATGATATCTGGACACAAGTGGGTAATTAGTGAGGTGTCTGATGATATCTGGACACAAGTGGGTAATTAGTGAGGTGTCTGATGATATCTGGACACAAGTGGGTAATTAGTGAGTCAGTCAATAAATACCAAGGTATCTGTTGACAGTCAGTGGTGTCTCACCCAGAAGCTGTTTCTGCTCATCGCTCCCTGGAACAGCGTGGGCGCACATGTTCTGCAGCAGAAGCGGGTACTTCAATATGCGCTGAATCGGCTTGATGAGAAATGAGTCAATGGATGATGACTGCTCCTGTTGCGGGTTCTTGCTGAGCAGGAATTCCCGCAGTGTCGGATTTTCCTCTGAAATCGATGTGGATGAAATTTTGATCAGATTGAATGATTTTAGATCAGCAGTATGGGGTTTGGTGTTAGCGAAGGTGTGCTCACCCGGGTTGAGCAGCTTCTGACACTTGGAATGATACGCGCAAAAGGAGCTATACAGCTTAAAGTGCTCCGCGTGGTTGAGAAACGACCCGGACAAGGCGAACAGAATTCTCTGAAAGGGACATTTGTTCTCCGAGTGAAAACTGACACCCACTGCTCCTGAAACCCACTGCTCCTGACATCCACTGCTCCTGACACCCACTGCTCCTGACACCCACTGCTCCTGACACCCACTGCTCCTGACACCCACTGCTCCTGACACCCACTGCTCCTGACATCCACTGCTCCTGACACCCACTGCTCCTGACACCCACTGCTCCTGACACCCACTGCTCCTGACACCCACTGCTCCTGACACCCACTGCTCCTGACACCCACTGCTCCTGACACCCACTGCTCCTGACAACTACTGCTCCTGACACCCACTGCTCCTGACAACTACTGCTCCTGACACCCACTGCTCCTGACACCCACTGCTCCTGACACCCACTGCTCCTGACACCCACTGCTCCTGACACCCACTGCTCCTGAAACCCACTGCTCCTGACAACTACTGCTCCTGACACCCACTGCTCCTGACAACTACTGCTCCTGACACCCACTGCTCCTGACAACTACTGCTCCTGACACCCACTGCTCCTGACAACTACTGCTCCTGACACCCACTGCTCCTGACACCCACTGCTCCTGACACCCACTGCTCCTGACACCCACTGCTCCTGAAACCCACTGCTCCTGACAACTACTGCTCCTGACACCCACTGCTCCTGACACCCACTGCTCCTGACACCCACTGCTCCTGACAACTCAATGACCCTGACAACTCAATGACCCTGACAACTCAATGACCCTGACAACTCAATGACCCTGACAACTACTGCTCCTGACACCCACTGCTCCTGACACCCACTGCTCCTGACACCCACTGCTCTGACAACTACTGCTCCTGACACCCACTGCTCCTGACACCCACTGCTCCTGACACCCACTGCTCCTGACACCCACTGCTCCTGACACCCACTGCTCCTGACACCCACTGCTCCTGACAACTACTGCTCCTGACACCCACTGCTCCTGACAACTACTGCTCCTGACACCCACTGCTCCTGACACCCACTGCTCCTGACACCCACTGCTCCTGACACCCACTGCTCCTGACACCCACTGCTCCTGAAACCCACTGCTCCTGACAACTACTGCTCCTGACACCCACTGCTCCTGACAACTACTGCTCCTGACACCCACTGCTCCTGACAACTACTGCTCCTGACACCCACTGCTCCTGACAACTACTGCTCCTGACACCCACTGCTCCTGACACCCACTGCTCCTGACACCCACTGCTCCTGAAACCCACTGCTCCTGAAACCCACTGCTCCTGACACCCACTGCTCCTGAAACCCACTGCTCCTGACACCCACTGCTCCTGACAACTACTGCTCCTGACACCCACTGCTCCTGACAACTACTGCTCCTGACAACTACTGCTCCTGACAACTCAATGACCCTGACAACTCAATGACCCTGACAACTCAATGACCCTGACAACTCAATGACCCTGACAACTCAATGACCCTGACAACTCAATGAACCTGACAACTCAATGATCCTGACAACTCAATGATCCTGACAACTCAATGACCCTGACAACTCAATGATCCTGACAACTCAATGACCCTGACAACTACTGCTCCTGACACCCACTGCTCCTGACACCCACTGCTCCTGACACCCACTGCTCCTGACACCCACTGCTCCTGACACCCACTGCTCCTGACACCCACTGCTCCTGACAACTCAATGACCCTGACAACTCAATGACCCTGACAACTCAATGACCCTGACAACTCAATGACCCTGACAACTACTGCTCCTGACACCCACTGCTCCTGACACCCACTGCTCCTGACACCCACTGCTCCTGACAACTACTGCTCCTGACACCCACTGCTCCTGACACCCACTGCTCCTGACACCCACTGCTCCTGACACCCACTGCTCCTGACACCCACTGCTCCTGACACCCACTGCTCCTGAAACCCACTGCTCCTGACAACTACTGCTCCTGACACCCACTGCTCCTGACAACTACTGCTCCTGACACCCACTGCTCCTGACAACTACTGCTCCTGACACCCACTGCTCCTGACACCCACTGCTCCTGACACCCACTGCTCCTGAAACCCACTGCTCCTGAAACCCACTGCTCCTGACACCCACTGCTCCTGAAACCCACTGCTCCTGACACCCACTGCTCCTGACAACTACTGCTCCTGACACCCACTGCTCCTGACAACTACTGCTCCTGACAACTACTGCTCCTGACAACTCAATGACCCTGACAACTCAATGACCCTGACAACTCAATGACCCTGACAACTCAATGACCCTGACAACTCAATGACCCTGACAACTCAATGACCCTGACAACTCAATGATCCTGACAACTCAATGATCCTGACAACTCAATGACCCTGACAACTCAATGATCCTGACAACTCAATGACCCTGACAACTACTGCTCCTGACACCCACTGCTCCTGACACCCACTGCTCCTGACACCCACTGCTCCTGACACCCACTGCTCCTGACACCCACTGCTCCTGACAACTCAATGACCCTGACAACTCAATGACCCTGACAACTACTGCTCCTGACACCCACTGCTCCTGACACCCACTGCTCCTGACACCCACTGCTCCTGACACCCACTGCTCCTGACACCCACTGCTCCTGACACCCACTGCTCCTGACACCCACTGCTCCTGACACCCACTGCTCCTGACACCCACTGCTCCTGACACCCACTGCTCCTGACACCCACTGCTCCTGACAACTCAATGACCCTGACAACTCAATGACCCTGACAACTCAATGACCCTGACAACTCAATGACCCTGACAACTCAATGACCCTGACAACTCAATGATCCTGACAACTCAATGACCCTGACAACTCAATGACCCTGACAACTCAATGACCCTGACAACTCAATGACCCTGACAACTCAATGACCCTGACAACTCAATGACCCTGACAACTCAATGATCCTGACAACTCAATGACCCTGACAACTCAATGACCCTAACAACTCAATGATCCTGACTACTCAATGGTTCTTAGTTCTTAGTTGGGTATCAAATACCCAAAGCGCTCACCCTGAACTGGCCGGCATCCGTGAACCGTGTCAAATCAGGCTCCGATCGCACAGCGTCGTCTAGAGACTGCAGGAAGGCCGTCTGGAAGCCAAGAATCTGCTGAGTGGTCTCTGCCAATTGACCGACCTCCGAGTGGTGGGGAAATACGCTGCGACTCAGAGGCAACACGTAGGTGTCTAACAGGCTGCGCAGGTGGCCAACATAGGTGCGTTCAGTCTCCAACAGTTCAAAGATTCCTCGACGCAGGCGCTCGAAAACTGGCAGCTTGGACTGGGACGACTGCGAGCTGGTCTGCGAGGACTCGGACGAGTTCGAGTGCCGATAGTGAGAGGTCTCCGGCGATGAAGAAGTCGCGATTGGCTGCTGTAGTGTATTTTTATCGGGACGTGTATTCAATTAAATGAAACAGTTGTCTACTGGCTAGTAAAAAAAATGAAGTCACTCTATATTTTATTTTTGCTACTTGACTTCGTCAAGCTGCTTTTGTAGTCTCTCGTTGGCTGTCCTCCTTGACCAATGACGCGATCAAGGACTACTAAAGTAATAACTAGTGGTTCTTGCGCGTGATTTAAACCTTTCTCTCTGCCCTTCCCCATCTCTAATTAGCAGTCCTTTCTCGACCAATGGCGTGACTTGAACCTCTCTTTGCCCCTCCCCATTTCTGATTGGCTGTCTTTTCCCGACCAATGGCGTGATTTGAACTTCTCTGCATCTCCCCATCTCTAATTGGCTGCCCTTTCTTGACAAATCGCCTGATTTGAACCTCTCTCTGCCCCTCCCTATCTCTTATTGGCTGTCCAGACACTAATGGCAACAAGTGCGTTTATTCTATGATTGGCTGGTTAAGCTGGGCTATTAAAAACCAGACCGGCACTGGTGCGCTAATTCTTTTGGTATATTGGCTGATGTTAGATTTCGCAAAGCGCCAGTTCGGAGAAAAGCGTTGAATTAAAAACAGTTAATACTTGTAATTTACGGTGGCACAAATGAAAACCAAATATCGTTTAAAATGACATGACAGATTAAAATACGATGGTAGATAAAATTATATTGAAGGCTTCATCTAGCATTACAGAAAACACAACATGAGATTTTGTAAACTGTCCTACAACTTCACAAAAGCGATTTTAGATTAAAAAACTTGAACTTATAAAATTCCTAAAAATATTTGTTCTTACAATCGGCAAGAACACGACTCCGCCAGCTGTCTCTCTTCGCAGTGACTGGGGAAAAAAGATTTCTCTTTGTCTTAAAATAATTTAAAGCGGTCAGTTTTGAACGGTCAGGCAGCAAGGGGTGGCATCTAACTCACCTGACGTTGTAGCTGCTGCAGTCGTGAATTCCCGTCACTGCGCTGTGATCGCTGAGGCTGCTGCTGCTGCTGCTGCTGTGGCAGCGTTGGTGATGGCTGTAGCTGCTGCTGCTGTTGCTGCTGCCTCTGATTGGAAGGCTCAACCTTTCTTACAATGTGACTACTGAGACGATTTAGATTTGGCTGCTGAACCTGCAGCGGTGGCGGTGGCTGCGGAGGCTGAGGCGACTGCGGTTGCTGCTGCTGTTGCTGCTGCTGTTGCTGGCTTTGTCGACTTCTGGGTGGCTTTGGCGGCGGGGTCTTTGATGAACTTGACAACAGCAGCGGCGGCGGCGGAGGCGGCGGCGATGGAGACTCAGCAGCTGCGACGGCAGCAGTCGATAGCGGAGGCTGCGACTGATGGCGCGTCTGTGCGTGATGATGATGATGCTGCTGCTGCTGTTGCTGGGTCCTGCACGACCTGACCAGCAGGTTGAGACTGGAAGATTTCTCAAACAAATCCTCGATGTAGACCATGTCCAGCTTCCTCACTGGCCTGTCGTTCACCATGACGATCTCGTCGCCGACCGTCAGGCCGGCCTCCTCGGCCGCGCTGCCCCGGTCCACCTCGGCGACAAAGACGCAGAGATCCTCGCGGTGCTCGCTGTCTTCGCACAGCTCGGCCTCCACCGTCATGCCGTAGTGCCGGCTGCCAGGCCGCTTGTGCAGCAGGCACTGGTAGGTTTGCTTCTCACACAGCTCAGCCAGCTGGAACTCCTGGCGTGACGGGTTTTGCGGGGCTTGTTTGAAGATTTTACACTTCTCCGTCAGAAACGCTTTGCATTAGAATATATTTGCGTAGCAGCTAATTTGGGGATAATATAAATAACAATTGCAGCAGGGCTGTGGGCAATGGCACATTATTTCGTGAACTGCCCTGACCTTCGCACCGTCAGGCAGTGTACACTCTCACTGTGCCTTGGAGGTTGGCCCTCAATGCGTAAATTTCACGAAAATCTTCCAAGCCTTCTCTTCGCGGCTGCGCCCCAAATGAATGTGGCCTCGCCGCGGAATCGAGCTCAGGGACCTTGGTGCGAGAGGCAAACGCGTTAGACCACTCTGCCACTGACCCCCTAACTAATTTGGGATAATTCTCCATCGACGAAAACTGGTCCTGCCGACATTCACTATGAAGGTAGAACTACGAGCTAGTAGTGGAACTTTTTGGAATTTTGAATGCGGAACTACGAGTAGGAAGACAGTTTTGGATCAGCAAATGAGGAAACACGCTAAAAGCTTTTTGGGATCAGGGAACGGCAAAATTCAGGAAACTGAAGTGGCATTAAGGATAGTAATACAGACTATTTTAAGTGTATAGATTACTGAGTCAATGTGACAATACTGGTATTTCAGTACTAACTTGTGTGGTTAGTTTTATAAATAAGTATTTTGATAAGGGTGCCAAAATTTCAATAACTAATATTTTTTACAGCGAGTAATACGAGTAGAACTTCTATAAACTTTCGACTTTTTGTTAGTAAATATTACCACAGCCACACATAATGACTGTATCAAAATGGCATGCCCATGCTTGGCTGATGTTTTAACTGGAATGTAATTAGCTAACGAACAGCGAACAGAAGTGACTGGCATTCTCTTGTGCATTTTTTAAATAGGCAGTATATTTTTGCTTTTCTATTAATTACTTTGTCTCTAGGGTATCGTCTCTCTAAGTCTCTCTAATGCTGTTGTTATTCTTTTTATTGCTATTGTTGCTTCGGACGTGTGTACATTGAGTGTTGGTTTAGCACGTGTCAACATTGAGTGTTGGTTTAGGACGTGTCAACATTGAGTGTTGGTTTAGGACGTGTCAACATTGAGTGTTGGTTTAGGACGTGTCAACATTGAGTGTTGGTTTAGGACGTGTCAACATTGAGTGTTGGTTTAAGACGTGTGTACATTGTGTGTTGGTTTAAGACGTGTCTACATTGAGTGTTGGTTTAGGACGTGTGTACATTGAGTGTTGGTTTAGGACGTGTCAACATTGAGTGTTGGTTTAGCACGTGTAAACATTGAGTGTTGGTTTAGGACGTGTCAACATTGAGTGTTGGTTTAGCACGTGTCAACATTGAGTGTTGGTTTAGGACGTGTCAACATTGAGTGTTGGTTTAGGACGTGTCAACATTGAGTGTTGGTTTAGGACGTGTCAACATTGAGTGTTGGTTTAAGACGTGTGTACATTGTGTGTTGGTTTAAGACGTGTCTACATTGAGTGTTGGTTTAGGACGTGTGTACATTGAGTGTTGGTTTAGGACGTGTCAACATTGAGTGTTGGTTTAGCACGTGTAAACATTGAGTGTTGGTTTAGGACGTGTCAACATTGAGTGTTGGTTTAAGACGTGTGTACATTGTGTGTTGGTTTAAGACGTGTCTACATTGAGTGTTGGTTTAGGACGTGTGTACATTGAGTGTTGGTTTAGGACGTGTCAACATTGAGTGTTGGTTTAGCACGTGTAAACATTGAGTGTTGGTTTAGGACGTGTCAACATTGAGTGTTGGTTTAAGACGTGTGTACATTGAGTGTTGGTTTAAGACGTGTCTACATTGAGTGTTGGTTTAGGACGTGTGTACATTGAGTGTTGGTTTAGGACGTGTCAACATTGAGTGTTGGTTTAGCACGTGTAAACATTGAGTGTTGGTTTAGGACGTGTCAACATTGAGTGTTGGTTTAAGACGTGTGTACATTGTGTGTTGGTTTAAGACGTGTGTACATTGTGTGTTGGTTTAGGACGTGTCTACATTGAGTGTTGGTTTAGGACGTGTCAACATTGAGTGTTGGTTTAGGACGTGTGTACATTGTGTGTTGGTTTAGGACGTGTGTACATTGTGTGTTGGTTTAGGACGTGTCTACATTGAGTGTTGGTTTAGGACGTGTCAACATTGAGTGTTGGTTTAGGACGTGTCAACATTGAGTGTTGGTTTAGGACGTGTCAACATTGAGTGTTGGTTTAGGACGTGTGTACATTGTGTGTTGGTTTAGGACGTGTGTACATTGTGTGTTGGTTTAGGACGTGTGTACATTGTGTGTTGGTTTAGGACGTGTGTACATTGTGTGTTGGTTTAGGACGTGTCTACATTGAGTGTTGGTTTAGGACGTGTCAACATTTGGTTTAGGACGTGTCAACATTGAGTGTTGGTTTAGGACGTGTGTACATTGTGTCTTGGTTTAGGACGTGTCTACATTGAGTGTTGGTTTAGGACGTGTGTAAATTGAGTGTTGGTTTTAGACGTGTGTACATTGAGTGTTGGTTTAAGACGTGTGTACATTGAGTGTTGGTTTAAGACGTGTGTACATTGAGTGTTGGTTTAAGACGTGTGTACATTGGGTGTTGGTTTAAGACGTGTGTACATTGAGTGTTGGTTTAAGACGTGTCTACATTGAGTGTTGGTTTAAGACGTGTGTACATTGAGTGTTGGTGTAAGACGTGTGTACATTGAGTGTTGGTTTAAGACGTGTCAACATTGAGTGTTGGTTTAGGACGTGTCAACATTGAGTGTTGGTTTAAGACGTGTCTACATTGAGTGTTGGTTTAAGACGTGTCAACATTGAGTGTTGGTTTAAGACGTGTCAACATTGAGTGTTGGTTTAGGACGTGTCTACATTGAGTGTTGGTTTAGGACGTGTCTACATTGAGTGTTGGTTTAGGACGTGTGTACATTGAGTGTTGGTTTAAGACGTGTCTACATTGAGTGTTGGTTTAGGACGTGTGTACATTGAGTGTTGGTTTAAGACGTGTCTACATTGAGTGTTGGTTTAAGACGTGTGTACATTGAGTGTTGGTTTAAGACGTGTCAACATTGAGTGTTGGTTTAGGACGTGTGTACATTGAGTGTTGGTTTAGGACGTGTCTACATTGAGTGTTGGTTTAGGACGTGTGTAAACCTGTCTGTCCTTTATTTTCCAAGTTTTCAGGTACGAGTTTTAGCCTACTCGGTGGCATAGGATTTCAGTATACAGAGCAAATATATACATGGTGAAAATAAGTAAAAATTGCCACACCAATTTACGATAAGCTGTATTGCACTCTGCAAACCAATTCGGGATCAAACTTGGTGCTTGGAAATAATTTCATGAATGATCAATATCAGTGTCTCTACACCAGAGCTTACTAAAAATTGATAGCTCGAACATCAATTAGTGACAGCATTTTTTACCAGGTGGTAGAAGAAATAGGGGGAAAATGCTAGTGAAAGTTCAGCTAAGGGTTTTCACTAAAGTAAGTTTTCTAAATGGAAGATAATTCCCAAGAATCTAAACATGGCAACTTGGATAATTAGGAAATCTCATAGAGTGAAAGTCTAGCAGTTCCAGTTATTCTTTCAAGTGCTCTACAGTAAGTAGCAAATCGATTTCTCAGTGAAGTGAGATGAGAAAGTGTACATTAAACAGTAACTATAGTAGTACAAATTTGGTTGGTTGCATTCACTGTGAGGCAAACAGGACTAAATTCTAAAACCAGGCTGTCACACCAGAAGACGGGGTGGTGCAAATTAAACACAAGATTATAACACAAAAAACCCGGGCCGGCCTGGCTTCTCTCTAAGAAGAAGCAGAGAGAAAACATGACAATCAGAAACAATTAGCAGAGCCTAGTCAGCGATGGAGCTGCACAGATCACGCACTGTGTCCTGGCTGCGAATGCTGACCGCCTGGTTGCAGTCTGGGCAGACAAGATTCTGCGACGAGTTTTTTTGTTAAAATTAGAAA
This sequence comes from Macrostomum hystrix, assembly GCA_950097015.1. NCBI lineage: Eukaryota > Metazoa > Platyhelminthes > Macrostomidae > Macrostomum > Macrostomum hystrix. The sequence goes on along the minus strand of CATNEN010000025.1, from coordinate 355,309 downwards.
ATGAAAACTTTTACAGTTCTAGCAAAAAAACAAAACCAATTTATATCATTGAAAAGTTTGTTTTTTACAGGAACAGCTGCGTTTTTTTTATTTTTTTACATAGTTGGACTTCTCGTTAGAAAATCCTTTTGCTGCCATTTATACTCGTAGTATCATGAGGTCATCCACTTCAAGGTCAGCATTCTTCGATTGGCTGCACACTCGTGTTGGCTCGCAACAGCAATATTGTCACATTAGAAAAATAACCACTTAAAATAATAGCAGGTAAGTAGTAACAAGTGTAGTATCAAGACGGTACTGTGATCGCGTTATTACGTTTCGAAAGATTATTTTTGTTAAAAAATAGTAGATTTTCTAGCTACATGCCAGTACGCAAATTAGTTCGAAAGCATGAAAAACGGTACACATTTATAGAAGGATTGAAGGATTTGCTCAGGGCCTTCATACATAACGACTTTCACCTGACTAATTGGAGCTCAGGAGTGGCTGGGGAGGTGAGATGGCTGTCAAATACAACTGACCAATTAGAACTCGGGTGTGACTGGGAGGTGGGGTGGCTGTCAAATACAACTGACCAATTAGAACTGGGATGTGGCTGGGGAGGTGGGGTGGCTGTCAAATACAACTGACCAATTAGAACTCGGGTGTGACTGGGAGGTGGGGTGGCTGTCAAATACAACTGACCAATTAGAACTGGGATGTGGCTGGGGAGGTGGGTTGGCTGTCAATTCGCAATTCGGTAAAAATTCTGTATTAGTTTCCTACGGTTCGCTGTGAAATCGGAGGTTTAAGATGGTTGACTGCGCCCCACTTACCTGGTTCTCGAACACCGTGTAGTTGTCGGGAATAATATCGATGCCGTGCTCACTGAGTCTCAATCGGATGTAGTGCTGCCTTGGATCCAGCTCACTCTCGCGACAGATCAGCTCAAGGATCTCCTGCACTGTCATGCCCTCCTGTACGTTTGCCATCAGGGTCTGGGCAGGACGGGGTTCATTTCCAATGAAGCGTTCTCCGCTAGTCATGCTCACACGTCTCATAAAATGACTCAAAAAATCTCCAGATTCGGCTCACCTGACCAGACGGCAGTCGGATGCCAATTAGAGTATCCTGCTGGCAGCCCGCAATTGGTCCGCCGATTGCAGCTACAGAAGCAGCAGCAGCTGCCGCAGCAGCGGCCCGACTGGCCGATCGATCAGAGGAGGTTGGCGTGTTGTCGGTGACCCCGGAGCTGCTGGATCGCTGCTGCTGTACGAGTAACTCGGATTTAGCCCGGCTCATCTGTGACATAGTCGGCTGTGGCTGCGGCTGCTGCAGCTTCATCGGCGCTTGCTGCTGGCTCTGCTGGGGCTGGCGAGGCATTGAAGCGCTACTCTGCGACATCATCACAGCCGATGACTGATGATGCGGCTGACGCTGTTGCTGCTGCTGCTGTTGCTGCTGCTGCAGATGGCCGTTGCGCTTGTCCATAGTCCTTCCGCCTGTGCCGCCAGCTGCGGCAGCTGCGTCGCCCGCCGCCTGTCTGTGGCTGACTCGCGCCCGATGATGCAGCGTCGCCGTGGTTAGCGGCGCCCTGGCACAGACCAGCGCGTGGAAGGCGCTCAGGCTGAAGGCGCCCAGGCGGCTCAGCACCAGCTTGGATGGCTTGGAGGCTCCGGCCAGAGTGTTCTGCGGGGAGAGCAGATGGTGTTAACTGCTTACGATTTTCCCGGGTTTACATGCCTAAGTAGTTGCCAAGGCGTTGCCAAGGCGTTGCCAAGGCGTTGCCAAGGCGTTGCCAAGGCGTTGCCAAGGCGTTGCCAAGGCGTTGCCAAGGCGTTGCCAAGGCGTTGCCAAGGCGTTGCCAAGGCGTTGCCAAGGCATAGACAGGGTATCGTCGAGGTGTTGATGGGGTGATGCTAATGGGTTGAGTACAATAGCAATAAACGCACTTTTGGATTCGGAAGCTCGCTGCCCAGTAGCGAGGCCATGTAGCACTTGTAACGGTATAGCTCGATGTGCAGCCTCTCCAGGTTTTCCTCCCACTGTTGAATGTCCCGACAGATGGTGCTGCGACTGCGGGCGTCATTGACCGCCGTCAGCTGCAGCTCGGCCATCATCTTCATTTTGCTGTCCTGTTCGCGATCGCACCATTTATGAAAGCTTTATATTCAGATTACTCTACTGAGAGTAGTTTGCTAGGGAAGTACTGTAAGAACGTCACGTTAGGGTGGGCACAAAAAGTTCGTTATATTGCGGAATGATTCGTCAAAGTCCATGGAATCGCATGATTTGGCTAATTCAATTTTGTTGCCAGATCCCTAACTAGAGGTTCACTTTTTTCTGGGCAAACAAAATTTCCCAATATGCCCACGGGTGGGCTGGGAGGCTATCCGGACTTGGATAGAAATTGGATTTTGTGGCGTGCCAAATCGCCTAATTCGTTCTCATGCTCAGCGGAGGTATGAGATGATGGGAATTAAGCAATCGGCTTAGTTGCCAGCGACTAATTCTGTCCGATACTTTGCAGACCTGAAGAATCTCGATTCTCTATTTGACGAATAATAAATTTCTTTACAAGAACACTGCTTGTGTGGGTTTTACGGCGAGATAAACAGAATTTTAGGCTTTGAGCTAACTGAAATTGGAGTTAAATTGGATCATCGGAAAAAAGGTTGGGAGAAGGTAAGGAGCTTGACCTTGAATGTGTGTACATTTGGAAGTAGGGCCGGATAGCTTAACCTTGAATGTCAGTTCAAAAGCAGTGTTTTCCAGATTCGAACCAGGCCCAGCTCACCAGATCGATGCTGCACTCCAGCTTGGCGATCTCAGACTTAAGCAGTTTCACCGTATCCGACTTGCCGTGCTGTCTGGCGAAAAGCGACGCGCAGGCCGTGTGGAGAGCCGTCACCCAGCTATCCAGCTCGCCTCCATCGGGCGCCTGCAGCATGAAGGCATCTCCGAAGGCCGTGCTCAGGGAGAACACGTGCTCACGCTTGGGATGCTCCGGCAGAGCCTGGGCGATGCAGCCTTCGATGACTGCGGCAGGATTTCGAAGTTTGATTATCTCTCCTGAAGTTTCACTCTCTCTCTTGAAGTTTCATTCTCTATCCTGAAGTTTCATTCTCTATCCTGAAGTTTCATTCTCTATCCTGAAGTTTCATTCTCTATCCTGAAGTTTCATTCTCTCTCCTGAAGTTTCAGTCTCTCTCCTGAAGTTTTATTATCTCTCCTGAAGTTTCACTCTCTCTCTTGAAGTTTCATTCTCTATCCTGAAGTTTCATTCTCTATCCTGAAGTTTCATTCTCTATCCTGAATTTTCACTCTCTATCCTGAAGTTTCATTCTCTCTCCTGAAGTTTCAGTTTCTCTCCTGAAGTTTTATTATCTCTCCTGAAGTTTCACTCTCTCTCTTGAAGTTTCACTCTCTATCCTGAAGTTTCATTCTCTATCCTGAAGTTTCATTCTCTATCCTGAATTTTCACTCTCTATCCTGAAGTTTCATTCTCTCTCCTGAAGTTTCAGTCTCTCTCCTGAAGTTTTATTATCTCTCCTGAAGTTTCACTCTCTCTCTTGAAGTTTCATTCTCTATCCTGAAGTTTCATTCTCTATCCTGAAGTTTCATTCTCTATCCTGAAGTTTCATTCTCTATCCTGAATTTTCACTCTCTATCCTGAAGTTTCATTCTCTCTCCTGAAGTTTTATTATCTCTCCTGAAGTTTTATTATCTCTCCTGAAGTTTCACTCTCTCTCTTGAAGTTTCATTCTCTATCCTGAAGTTTCATTCTCTATCCTGAAGTTTCATTCTCTATCCTGAATTTTCACTCTCTATCCTGAAGTTTCATTCTCTCTCCTGAAGTTTCAGTCTCTCTCCTGAAGTTTCAGTCTCTCTCCTGAAGTTTTATTATCTCTCCTGAAGTTTCACTCTCTCTCTTGAAGTTTCATTCTCTATCCTGAAGTTTCATTCTCTATCCTGAAGTTTCATTCTCTATCCTGAAGTTTCATTCTCTCTCCTGAAGTTTCAGTCTCTCTCCTGAAGTTTTATTATCTCTCCTGAAGTTTCAGTCTCTCTCCTGAAGTTTTATTATCTCTCCTGAAGCTTCAGTCTCTCTCCTGAAGTTTGATTAACTCTCCTGAAGTTTCACTCTCTATCCTGAAGTTTCAGTCACTCTCCTGAAGTTTCATTCTCTATCCTGAAGTTTCACTCTCAATCCTGAAATTTCATTCTCTAACATGAATTTTCACTCTCTATTCTGAAGTTTCACTCTCTATCCTGAAGTTTCAGTCTGTATCCTAAAGTTTTATTATGATTTTCCTGTAGCTTCCATCCTGAAGGCATTCAGCCTCCTGAAGTCACTCATCACCCTGATGTCATTCAGCATCCTGAAGTCATTCAGCATTCTTAAGTCATTCAGCATCCTGAAGTCATTCAGCATCCTGAAGTCATTCAGCATCCTGAAGTCATTCAGCACAGTAGATAAGCTTCCAGGTGCTCACTGAGTGAGTGCCGCGCCACTGGCTTGTCAGCCGGGTCCTGCTCGTTGGTCTTGTAGAACAGCAGAACGCTGCCCTTCAGGCAGACCCAGTACTGGCGCCAGGTGCGCTGCGGTGCCGGCTCCACCTTGCGCTTCTTGTGCACCAGCCAGTTCTTCACGGACAGCCACCTGAATGTTGTGAAACTGATACTGTACGCAGGCACTATGCTCACACAGGTGTGTCTTTGACTTAGCCAAGGAGGTTGGCCCTTAACAGTAGAAAGACCTCGCTATACTGTTAAGGGCGTAAATTACACAACTTCGCCCCAAATGAATGTGGCCTCGCCGCGGAATCGACCTTGGTGCGAGAGGCAAACGCCGTTAACCGCTCTGTCACTCAGTCCCGTAGGTACAACTGACGAGTGACCGTCACTAAAAAAACAAAATGTTGGGCCAGTGTGACAGCAATAAATCGTCTATTGTCCACCCAGATTCTCTGTCAATTATTATCAGACATCCTGGGTCAAAATCAAAGCGGCAATTGTGATTTCAGTCAGCAAGACTATTATCATCTGGTCACCAGTTCCCAGTGGGAGATCGCTAGTCAAAAGAGGATGAGAGGGGGATAATCTAATTGATCCTTGATGACAATTGCTTTGTGACTAAGTTAGACAAGCCCAGATCAGGGACCAACACACAGCTCTAGTCAAAGCTCTCAGATGCTTTCACATGCATGTATGTGAACTCTTATATATGCTGATGCGGGCCATCGACGAGCTTAATGCCGCAATTATGCCGCAATGGTCAGGGGACAGCGTGGGCGGGATCAGCTCGGAGTAAATCGGGACAGAGCGGGACTGTGGGCTGCCCATTTCTCTCCCTCGAGCTCCATCATCAAGAGAAACTTTTTTCGTGCTAGGGAATCCCCACGAGGTCTGGGGCCTCCCTGCCTGCCTTCTCAGGAAGATTCTCAGGCGGTTCTTTCTTGTCGAAGATTCTTGGGCTGATTCTTTCTTGTCGAAGATTCTTGGGCTGATTCTTTCTTTTCGAAGATTCTTGGGTTGATTCTTTCTTTCGGAAGATTCTTGGGCTGATTCTTTCTCGTGGAAGATTCTTGGGCTGATTCTTTCTCGTGGAAGATTCTTGGGCTGATTCTTTCTTTCGGAAGATTCTCGGGCTGATTCTTTCTTTCGGAAGATTCTCGGGCTGATTCTTTCTTTCGGAAGATTCTCGGGCTGATTCTTTCTTTCGGAAGATTCTCGGGCTGATTCTTTCTTTCGGAAGATTCTCGGGCTGATTCTTTCTTTCGGAAGATTCTCGGGCTGATTCTTTCTTTCGGAAGATTCTCGGGCTGATTCTTTCTTTCGGAAGATTCTCGGGCTGATTCTTTCTTTCGGAAGACTCTCGGCTGATTCTTTCTTTCGGAAGATTCTCGGGCTGATTCTTTCTTTCAGAAGATTCTCAGGCGATTCTTTCTTGTCGAAGATTCTCGGGCTGATTCTTTCCTGTCGAAGATTCTCGGGCTGATTCTTTCCTGTCGAAGATTCTCGGGCTGATTCTTTCTTGTCGAAGATTCTCGGGCTGATTCTTTCTTTCGGAAGATTCTCGGGCTGATTCTTTCTTTCGGAAGATTCTCGGGCTGATTCTTTCTTTCGGAAGATTCTCGGGCTGATTCTTTCTTTCGGAAGATTCTCGGGCTGATTCTTTCTCTCAGAAGATTCTCGAGCTGATTCTTTCTTGTCGAAGATTCTCGGGCTGATTCTTTCTTGTCGAAGATTCTCGGGCTGATTCTTTCTTGTCGAAGATTCTCGGGCTGATTCTTTCTTGTCGAAGATTCTCAGGCTGATTCTTTCTTTCGGAAGATTCTCGGGCTGATTCTTTCTTTCGGAAGACTCTCGGGCTGATTCTTTCTTGTCGAAGATTCTCGGGCTGATTCTTTCTTTTCGAAGATTCTTGGGCTGATTCTTTCTTTCGGAAGATTCTCGGGCTGATTCTTTCTTTCAGAAGATTCTCAGGCGATTCTTTCTTGTCGAAGATTCTCGGGCTGATTCTTTCTTTCGGAAGATTCTCGGGCTGATTCTTTCTTGTCGAAGATTCTCGGGCTGATTCTTTCTTGTCGAAGATTCTCGGGCTGATTCTTTCTTTCGGAAGATTCTCGGGCTGATTCTTTCTTGTCGAAAATTCTCGGGCTGATTCTTTCTTGTCGAAGATTCTCGGGCTGATTCTTTCTTGTCGAAGATTCTCGGGCTGATTCTTTCTTTCGGAAGATTCTCGGGCTGATTCTTTCTTTCGGAAGATTCTCGGGCTGATTCTTTCTCTCAGAAGATTCTCGAGCTGATTCTTTCTTGTCGAAGATTCTCGGGCTGATTCTTTCTTGTCGAAGATTCTCGGGCTGATTCTTTCTTGTCGAAGATTCTCGGGCTGATTCTTTCTTTCGGAAGATTCTTGGGCTGATTCTTTCTCGTGGAAGATTCTTGGGCTGATTCTTTCTTTCGGAAGATTCTCGGGCTGATTCTTTCTTTCGGAAGATTCTCGGGCTGATTCTTTCTTTCGGAAGATTCTCGGGCTGATTCTTTCTTTCGGAAGATTCTCGGGCTGATTCTTTCTTTCGGAAGATTCTCGGGCTGATTCTTTCTTTCGGAAGATTCTCGGGCTGATTCTTTCTTTCGGAAGATTCTCGGGCTGATTCTTTCTTTCGGAAGACTCTCGGCTGATTCTTTCTTTCGGAAGATTCTCGGGCTGATTCTTTCTTTCAGAAGATTCTCAGGCGATTCTTTCTTGTCGAAGATTCTCGGGCTGATTCTTTCCTGTCGAAGATTCTCGGGCTGATTCTTTCCTGTCGAAGATTCTCGGGCTGATTCTTTCTTGTCGAAGATTCTCGGGCTGATTCTTTCTTGTCGAAGATTCTCGGGCTGATTCTTTCTTGTCGAAGATTCTCGGGCTGATTCTTTCTTTCGGAAGATTCTCGGGCTGATTCTTTCTTGTCGAAGATTCTCGGGCTGATTCTTTCTCGCAGAAGATTCTCGAGCTGATTCTTTCTTGTCGAAGATTCTCGGGCTGATTCTTTCTTGTCGAAGATTCTCGGGCTGATTCTTTCTTGTCGAAGATTCTCGGGCTGATTCTTTCTTGTCGAAGATTCTCAGGCTGATTCTTTCTTTCGGAAGATTCTCGGGCTGATTCTTTCTTTCGGAAGACTCTCGGGCTGATTCTTTCTTGTCGAAGATTCTCGGGCTGATTCTTTCTTTTCGAAGATTCTCGGGCTGATTCTTTCTTTCGGAAGATTCTCGGGCTGATTCTTTCTCGTGGAATATTCTTGGGCTGATTCTTTCTTTCGGAAGATTCTCGGGCTGATTCTTTCTTTCGGAAGATTCTCGGGCTGATTCTTTCTTTCAGAAGATTCTCGGGCTGATTCTTTCTTTCAGAAGATTCTCAGGCGATTCTTTCTTGTCGAAGATTCTCGGGCTGATTCTTTCCTGTCGAAGATTCTCGGGCTGATTCTTTCTTGTCGAAGATTCTCGGGCTGATTCTTTCTTGTCGAAGATTCTCGGGCTGATTCTTTCTTGTCGAAGATTCTCGGGCTGATTCTTTCTTGTCGAAGATTCTCGGGCTGATTCTTTCTTGTCGAAAATTCTCGGGCTGATTCTTTCTTGTCGAAGATTCTCGGGCTGATTCTTTCTTGTCGAAGATTCTCGGGCTGATTCTTTCTTTCGGAAGATTCTCGGGCTGATTCTTTCTTTCGGAAGATTCTCGGGCTGATTCTTTCTCTCAGAAGATTCTCGAGCTGATTCTTTCTTGTCGAAGATTCTCGGGCTGATTCTTTCTTGTCGAAGATTCTCGGGCTGATTCTTTCTTGTCGAAGATTCTCGGGCTGATTCTTTCTTTCGGAAGATTCTCGGGCTGATTCTTTCTTTCGGAAGACTCTCGGGCTGATTCTTTCTTGTCGAAGATTCTCGGGCTGATTCTTTCTTTTCGAAGATTCTTGGGCTGATTCTTTCTTTCGGAAGATTCTCGGGCTGATTCTTTCTCGTGGAAGATTCTTGGGCTGATTCTTTCTTTCGGAAGATTCTCGGGCTGATTCTTTCTTTCGGAAGATTCTCGGGCTGATTCTTTCTTTCAGAAGATTCTCGGGCTGATTCTTTCTTTCAGAAGATTCTCAGGCGATTCTTTCTTGTCGAAGATTCTCGGGCTGATTCTTTCCTGTCGAAGATTCTCGGGCTGATTCTTTCTTGTCGAAGATTCTCGGGCTGATTCTTTCTTTCGGAAGATTCTCGGGCTGATTCTTTCTTGTCGAAAATTCTCGGGCTGATTCTTTCTTGTCGAAAATTCTCGGGCTGATTCTTTCTTGTCGAAGATTCTCGGGCTGATTCTTTCTTGTCGAAGATTCTCGGGCTGATTCTTTCTTGTCGAAGATTCTCGGGCTGATTCTTTCTTTCGGAAGATTCTCGGGCTGATTCTTTCTTTCGGAAGATTCTCGGGCTGATTCTTTCTTGTCGAAGATTCTCGGGCTGATTCTTTCTTGTCGAAGATTCTCGGGCTGATTCTTTCTTTCGGAAGATTCTCGGGCTGATTCTTTCTTTCGGAAGATTCTCGGGCTGATTCTTTCTTTCGGAAGACTCTTGGGCTGATTCTTTCTTGTCGAAGATTCTTCGGCTGCTTCTAATCATCAGATTCCTAGTGATTTCTATGTGAGATTCTTGGGCAGATTATTTGAGTTGTGTTAGTAAAACTATGGCGAACTGAATTTCTAGAAAGCTTTCCATATAGTCTAGCTGTGAATAAGCTGGCTTGAATATCTACCATTAAATTTTGGAGGTAACTTCACAGGTCATTGCCATAAAAATCAGTGGCATTTTTATTGTCAAAGTATCTAATTAGCTCTTCCGTGCAATCCATTTTATTGAACACTTACCTGGTGCTTCCACATTTTCTGATTACATCGATCACAATGGAAATAGACTAGCCATTTTCCAGTCAATGTTACATTTCTACAAAAGCTATCGAGTTACCCAATCCAATTTGGTCTCAAACGATATGCACTAGAAGATATGTATAGTGAAGGAAATGTCGTAATTTGTAATTTTGTGATGACGCGGCCAAGCACAGAATGGACAAAATATTTTCGTTAATATCAATATTTAGCTAATTGAGTTAAATAGCATAGTCTGGGCCATCATCTTTTTTTGTGGTCTCCACAAGCGAAGGCCACGATTCTTGAGACAATTTCTCATGCGATTCTTATTGTGATTCTTCATGCGATTCTTGATGCGACTCTCCGGACGATTCTTGATGCGATTCTTCATGCGACTCTCCGGACGATTCTTGATGCGATTCCTGATGCGACTCTCTGGACGATTCTTGATGCGATTCTTCATGCGATTCTTGATGCGACTCTCCGGACGATTCTTGATGCGATTCTTCATGCGACTCTCCGGACGATTCTTGATGCGATTCTTCATGCGACTCTCCGGACGATTCTTGATGCGATTCCTGATGCGACTCTCTGGACGATTCTTGATGCGATTCTTCATGCGATTCTTGATGCGACTCTCCGGACGATTCTTGATGCGACTCTCTGGACGATTCTTGATGCGATTCTTCATGCGATTCTTGATGCGACTCTCCGGACGATTCTTGATGCGATTCTTGATGCGACTCTCTGGACGATTCTTGATGCGATTCTTATTGCGATCCTTCATGCGATTCTTGATGCGATTCCTGATGCGATTCCTGATACGATTCTTCATGCGATTCTTATTGCGATCCTTCATGCGATTCTTGATGCGATTCGTGATGCGATTCCTGATGCGATTCTTGATACGATTCTTGATACGATTCTTCATGCGATTCTTCATGCGATTCTTGGTGTGATTCTTGATGCTATTCTTGATGCGATTCCTGATACGATTCTTCATGCGATTCTTATTGCGATCCTTCATGCGATTCTTGATGCGATTCGTGATGCGATTCCTGATGCGATTCTTGATACGATTCTTGATACGATTCTTCATGCGATTCTTCATGCGATTCTTGGTGTGATTCTTGATGCTATTCTTGATGCGATTCCTGATGCGATTCTTGATACGATTCTTCATGCGATTCTTCATGCGATTCTTCATGCGATTCTTCATGCGATTGTTAATTCGATTCCTGATGCGAGTATCGATGCGATTCCTAAGGCGGCAATTCTTAATGGGATTCTTGCGGCGGTTCTTCAGGTTATTTTATTCAGTTGATTCTATAAACTAATTTTCGCTGAGAAATCGTGCTGCAGTTCTTGGCGCAATTCTGTGAGAGGGGCAATACTGTCAAATACTGCTGTACGAATTTTAGGTTCAATAATCAACTTTCTTGGTTTTTTCATTTAAAAGTTTCATTTTTAAGAGATTGAACACTACTGCAAGTAATTCATGCGCATTTTACTCACCCGGACTTGCGAATCGCTCCCGACTGTCTGGCCAGTGAGGCCTGACTCTCCGAGTGCAGATTGCTCAGGCTGGAGTCCAAGCTGGATACGCTGCCGCCCTCCGAGTCCGACTCCCAGGCCTAAGGAGGTGGCGGGTGAATGGATCAGGGTGTCAGGGTGTTCTGTCTAGTGTCAGTTCTCATGGCCAGTTCTCATGGCCAGTTCTCATGGTCAGGTCAGTTTATGGGGTCAAGTCAGTAGAGTTTCTATATAGATTTTTTAATGATAAAAACTCCCATAGTTTTTCTTATGGACAACAATTCGGTACCTAAGAGTGGCTTGTGTCGCGGTGAAGAAAATTGGTCATGCATGCAGATTTGGAATAAAATTTCTTTGGCTCAGAATCCTCTACGTTGCTTTTACTGTTTCTAGGCCAAAAAAGTAGACTGAAGCAGTGAGGTGAAACCAGACACTGCTTGCTAGAGAAGGTTACTCTTGGATTTTTCCAGGCGTCGTGGATTAATTTTTTTAGAATGGTGGGTGTGGTTCTAGTTTCAAGGCGCTCCGAAATCGCCCATCTACCTTAGTAGATAGCTTAAAGCCACAGGAATGAGGAAAAAATATTCTAGGCCAGCCTAGAAAATTTAATCATGACTATCCATTACGAAGCTATTATGGGTTATCTGATGCGGGAATCGACAACACAGCAATTCATCGATGCGGCTGTCGCAATGGCTGCTGCTGCTGCTGCTACTGCAGCTGCTGCTGCAATTACTGCTGCTGCTGCTGCTGCTGCTGCTACTGCTGCTGCTGCTGCTACTGCTGCTCTACTGATACTGCTGCTACTACTGTTGCTGCTATTACTGCTGCTGCTTCTTCTTCTTCTTCTTCGTTTACTCAGCTCGCCGGTAGCGCATCGGCGCTAATATTGGCGGGGGCCAACGCCCCATGTCGCGGAGGTAGGCAATAATCTTCCCGGCGGGGCCGGTCAGGGGGTCGCCAGTGCCGAAGATGCGGTGACGGGCCGCGTCGCCCCTAGGGCAGTGATGCAGGACGTGGTCCGTGGTGTCTGTGGCGCCGCAGTCTCGGCGGTTGCTGCTGCAACTGCTGCTGCTGCTGCTACTGCTGCTACTGCGGCTGCTGCTGCTACTGCTGCTGCTGCTACCGCTACTGCTGCTACTGCTGCTGCTACTGTAATGCTGCTGCTCCTGCTGCTGGTATTATACTGCTGTTGCTGCTGCTGCTGCTGCTGCTACTGTACTGCTGCTGCTGCTGCTGCTGCTGCTGCTGTTGCTTCAGCTGTTAGTAAGAAGCCTGTCATACATCTAGGATGTCCTGAACAGAATTCGAATTGACGCCAATGAAAATTCATTCATCAGACAGAAAGCAATAGACCAGAATGTGATGAGATTCTCAGAGAAGCGTCCTGCAATTCTCTGTCGCAGTCCTAGCGGCCAAGGCACGATAGCAATAATTGCGATGGGGGTTCGGGCGGAGCTGCTGCAGAGGCGGGACCCAAGTCCCAAGCTGCCTCGAGAGCGTCTCAGCAGAAGTCCGTAGGGAATTTTCCCCTTCTTCCTCCATTCAAGAATATTGCCAGTGTGCTTTTAGATTGCTGGCAAACAAATTGACACGCTTCGTTGAAGGTTCATAGAAGACATGGGGTCAGGGTGCTCGGTCGGGCGACCCCATTGAGTGAATATTGTATATTTTATCACCGTGTCACAAGCCTATGGCTCTTAAAACTTGGCATTCTATTACTTATAGGTAATTCTTGTTGGTTTGAACTTAAGAATACGAGTTTTATAGAACAGGCCCTTTAAAAAACAAGGACTTTAAAATACAGTGCACTTGCCATTACTAAATTTCTCCATCCATCAATGCCCACTCCAATTTTTCTCTTCTCCCTATATCCCTTCTCCCTTTATCCCGTCTCCTTTTATCCCGTCTCCCTTTATCCCGTCTCCCTTTATCCCTTCTCCCTTTATCCCTTCTCCCTTTATCCCTTCTCCCTTTATCCCTTCTCCCTTTATCCCTTCTCCCTTTATCCCTTCTCCCTTTATCCCTTCTCCCTTTATCCCATCTCCTTTTATCCCTTCTCCCTTTATCCCGTCTCCTTTTATCCCGTCTCCCTTTATCCCGTCTCCCTTTATCCCTTCTCCCTTTATCCCTTCTCCCTTTATCCCTTCTCCCGATATCCCTTCTCCCTTTATCCCTTCTCCCTTTATCCCTTCTCGCTCTATCCATTCTCCATTTATCCATTCTCCCTTTATCCCTTCTCCCTTTATCCCGTCTCCCTTTATCCCTTCTCCCTTTATCCCTTCTCCCTTTATCCCTTCTCCCTTTATCCCGTCTCCCTTTATCCCTTCTCCCTTTATCCCTTCTCCCTCTATCCCTTCTCCCTTTATCCCTTCTCCCTTTATCCCTTCTCCCTTTATCCCTTCTCGCTCTATCCATTCTCCCTTTATCCATTCTCCCTTTATCCCTTCTCCCTTTATCCCTTCTCCCTTTATCCCTTCTCCCTCTATCCCTTCTCCCTTTATCCCTTCTCCCTTTATCCCTTCTCCCTTTATCCCTTCTCGCTCTATCCATTCTCCCTTTATCCATTCTCCCTTTATCCCGTCTCCCTTTATCCCTTCTCCCTCTATCCCTTCTCCCTTTATCCCTTCTCCCTTTATCCCTTCTCCCTTTATCCCTTCTCGCTCTATCCATTCTCCCTTTATCCATTCTCCCTTTATCCCTTCTCCCTTTATCCCGTCTCCCTTTATCCCTTCTCCCTTTATCCATTCTCCCTTTATCCCTTCTCCCGATATCCCTTCTCCCTTTATCCCTTCTCCCTTTATCCCTTCTCGCTCTATCCATTCTCCCTTTATCCATTCTCCCTTTATCCCTTCTCCCTTTATCCATTCTCCCTTTATCCCTTCTCCCTTTATCCATTCTCCCTTTATCCCTTCTCGCTCTATCCCTTCTCCCTTTATCCCTTCTCCCTTTATCCCGTCTCCCTCTGTCCATTCTCCCTATATCCCTATACCCTCGTCCTCTTTCATGCCATGTTTCTTTAAGCATTCTTTTCTTTTCTCCCTTTCCATCTTGCCACCAAATCCCCTCCTTTGCTATCTGTCACACATCTCGCTTCCTTTCCTCTCTAAAATTCAGTTCTTATTCTATCAGGATCCCCTCTCTTTTATCCCGTCTATTATCCTCAAAACTGATGCTTCATGTTTCCATCCCGTAATTCATCGTTTACATATTTTCCTACAAAAAAGGAGAGAGAGAGGGAGAGAGAGAGCAGAAAAGAGCAGCTTGAAGGCCGCACCAGGCCCCACCCAGCTGTCCTTGTCACTCTAACCCGGACCATTGTAAGCGCGGTGCAGTCAGTAGTAGTCTATGATTTAGTCTGACTTGGAAAAACTGCCGGGCACTCTGCCGGCTACTAAAGGACTTGAAGTTTGAATCGCTTTGAACAGAAGGGCGACTACAGAGACGGAATCAGTCGGGGCAGCGTTTCGCTGTTATCAGCAGCACCTGTGACAGCTGGTCACGATGCTTTTTTTTATCTTCGGGCAAGGGACCTACGCCATCGAGTATGCGGAGTTTGGAAAACTTCAGAATATTTACACAGCCTCGTGTCACTATTGAATGACAGCATTTTTTTATAATGGTCCCTTCTGAGAGTTCGCGTCTAAAGTCAATAAATCTTCTTTTAGGATTTGTTAGACTGAACTTAAGAGTCCGCACCTCAGGCTTGAAGTGATGAGGACCTACACTGAATTCGAAATAAGAAAATAACTTTACGGGTAGAGTTTCTGCGCAACCAGCTGACCGCTTCCTAGCCTGAAGTCTTGGAGGTTAAGGAATTCTTGGAGGTTAAGCAGTTCTTCCTAGCCTGAAGTCTTGGAGGTTAAGCAGTTCTTCCTAGCCTGAAGTCTTGGAGGTTAAGCAGTTCTTCCTAGCCTGAAGTCTTGGAGGTTAAGGAATTCTTGGAGGTTAAGCAGTTCTTCCTAGCCTGAAGTCTTGGAGGTTAAGCAGTTCTTCCTAGCCTGAAGTCTTGGAGGTTAAGGAAAGCTTCCTAGCCTGAAGTCTTGGAGGTTAAGGAAAGCTTCCTAGCCTGAAGTCTTGGAGGTTAAGTAGTTCTTCCTAGCCTGAAGTCTTGGAGGTTAAGGAAAGCTTCCTAGCCTGAAGTCTTGGAGGTTAAGCAGTTCTTCCTAGCCTGAAGTCTTGGAGGTTAAGTAGTTCTTCCTAGCCTGAAGTCTGGGAGGTTAAGGAATTCTTCCTAGCCTGAAGTCTGGGAGGTTAAGGAATTCTTCCTAGCCTGAAGTCTGGGAGGTTAAGGAATTCTTCCTAGCCTGAAGTCTGGGAGGTTAAGGAATTCTTCCTAGCCTGAAGTCTTGGAGGTTAAGGAATTCTTCCTAGCCTGAAGTCTTGGAGGTTAAGGAATTCTTCCTAGCCTGAAGTCTTGGAGGTTAAGGAATTCTTCCTAGCCTGAAGTCTGGGAGGTTAAGGAATTCTTCCTAGCCTGAAGTCTGGGAGGTTAAGGAATTCTTCCTAGCCTGAAGTCTTGGAGGTTAAGCAGTTCTTCCTAGCCTGAAGTCTGGGAGGTTAAGGAATTCTTCCTAGCCTGAAGTCTGGGAGGTTAAGGAATTCTTCCTAGCCTGAAGTCTTGGAGGTTAAGGAATTCTTCCTAGCCTGAAGTCTGGGAGGTTAAGGAATTCTTCCTAGCCTGAAGTCTTGGAGGTTAAGGAATTCTTCCTAGCCTGAAGTCTTGGAGGTTAAGCAGTTCTTCCTAGCCTGAAGTCTTGGAGGTTAAGGAATTCTTCCTAGCCTGAAGTCTTGGAGGTTAAGCAGTTCTTCCTAGCCTGAAGTCTGGGAGGTTAAGGAAAGCTTCCTAGCCTGAAGTCTTGGAGGTTAAGTAGTGCTTCCTAGTCTGAAGTTTTGGATGTTAAGGAATTATTCCTAGCCTGAAGTCTTGGAGGTTAAGGAAAGCTTCCTAGCCTGAAGTCTTGGAGGTTAAGGAGTGCTTCCTAGTCTGAAGTCTTTAAGGTTGAGGAATTATTCCTAGCCTGAAGTCTGGGAGGTTGAGGAATTCTTTCTAGCCTGAAGTCTGGGAGGTTAAGGAAAGCTTCCTAGCCTGAAGTCTTGGAGGTTAAGTAGTGCTTCCTAGTCTGAAGTTTTGGATGTTAAGGAATTATTCCTAGCCTGAAGTCTTGGAGGTTAAGGAAAGCTTCCTAGCCTGAAGTCTTGGAGGTTAAGCAGTTCTTCCTAGCCTGAAGTCTTGGAGGTTAAGGAATTCTTCCTAGCCTGAAGTCTTGGAGGTTGAGGAATTCTTCCTAGCCTGAAGTCTTGGAGGTTAAGGAATTCTTCCTAGCCTGAAGTCTGGGAGGTTAAGGAATTCTTCCTAGCCTGAAGTCTTGGAGGTTAAGTAGTTCTTCCTAGCCTGAAGTCTTGGAGGTTAAGGAATTCTTCCTAGCCTGAAGTCTTGGAGGTTAAGGAATTCTTCCTAGCCTGAAGTCTTGGAGGTTAAGGAATTCTTCCTAGCCTGAAGTCTGGGAGGTTAAGGAATTCTTCCTAGCCTGAAGTCTTGGAGGTTAAGGAATTCTTCCTAGCCTGAAGTCTTGGAGGTTAAGGAATTCTTCCTAGCCTGAAGTCTTGGAGGTTAAGGAATTCTTCCTAGCCTGAAGTCTGGGAGGTTAAGGAATTCTTCCTAGCCTGAAGTCTTGGAGGTTAAGTAGTTCTTCCTAGCCTGACATGTTGGAGGTTTAGAGTCATTCCCACCGTAAAGCTTTGGAGCGAAGGAAGGGTGTCGTTGTTCCTGTAGCAGTAAAGTTTAGCAGGCATTCCGATACTCACATCATGCTGAGATTTGCTTCTACGATGCGACTGGCTGCTCCTGCTGGCGTGCTCGCTCAGATTCTGGCTTCTAGTTCGGTCGGCGCTGGTTTCTGGGGTTGGAAATATATTGAAATATGCGTTGCTCACACGTGTTACAATATTGCTCATGTAATCATGCGAAATAGTCTCACCAAAGTCGCTCTGCTGCCCACCTGCACCGCTCGCCGCCATCCGGCCCGGACTGGGCGTCCAAGAAAGATGTCCCCCGCCACCATCGCCGCCTCCTGGAAGCCGCATGCTGCCGATTCTTCTTGGCTGCTGCTGCTGCTGCTGCTGCTGCCGCTGCCGCTGCTGAGCTGCCATCAACTGTGGAGAGTTTGGCAATGTGTCTGCTGCATAAGTTTGGTTGTAATGCTGCTGCTGCTGCTGCTGGTTCTGACTGCCGAAATAGTGCAAGCCATCGCCCAAGCTACGATGCATGAGCTGTTGCTGCTGCTGCTGCTGCTGCTGCTGCTGCTGCTGCTGAAGTGACATCAACTGAGCTGAGGCGGGCGATACGGCTGGAAATGCGGACAACAGGCGGCTCATAGTGCCACCATCTACAGGCATTTCAGGCGAGGAGTCCATCTGCTGCACATGGCCCTGCTGCTGCTGCTGCTGCTGCTGCAGCTGTGGCGGTGGCGGTGGCCAGTCAACGCTGTCGGCTCGATTGCGCAGGATATCGTCGACGCTGGTCTCTCGAACGCCCTGACTGGCTCTGATTTGTGGCAACTGCTGCTGCTGCTGCTGTTGAAGCAGAAGAAGTCGATTCTGTTCTTCGTCAGTGTCGCAGACTCGATCTTCTTGATCTTCAAAGGCCAGCCGCCGCTTTGTCGACTGCGCTGAGGCTGGCATCGAGGCGACCGCCCCGTAGCCGTAGTGAGCGTGGACGTGGCCGTAGCCGCCGCAATCGTCAAAGTTGCCAGATGCCGCACCGCACGTGCACTCTGCAGCCGCGGTATCGAATGACGTTGAGCTAGGCTGCTGCTGCTGCGGCAGTGACTCCGGATGAGAATTGGTTCGCCTGGCCAGGGTGCTGAAGCCAACACTGCCGCTGATTCTCGAAGTTGTTGCATCGGTTAATGAGTCGTCAGCGTAGCCGCTACCTCCCAATGCCCGCGTCTGGCTCCGACTCTGTTCAGTCAAGGGGAAACGAGCTGTTTGAGGCCATTGACTCACATCACCTTCCCCGTCACATTCCAGGTGAGTCCCGTCACTGTACAGGCGAGTCCCGTCACTGTACAGGTGAGTCCCGTCACTGTACAGGTGAGTCCCATCACTGTACAGGTGAGTGCTGTCGTATTCAAGGTGAGTCCCGTCACATTCAAGGCGAGTCCCGTCATATTCAAGGTGAGTCCCGTCCTATTCAAGGTGAGTCCCGTCATATTCAAGGCGAGTCCCGTCATATTCAAGGTGAGTCCCGTCACATTCAAGGTGAGTCCCGTCATATTCAAGGCGAGTCCCGTCATATTCAAGGTGAGTCCCGGCATATTCAAGGCGAGTCCCGTCATATTCAAGGTGAGTCCCGTCATATTCAAGGCGAGTCCCGTCACATTCAAGGTGAGTCCCGTCATATTCAAGGTGAGTCCCGTCATATTCAAGGTGAGTCCCGGCGTATTCAAGGTGAGTCCCGTCATATTCAAGGTGAGTCCCGGCATATTCAAGGCGAGTCCCGTCATATTCAAGGTGAGTCCCGTCATATTCAAGGTGAGTCCCGTCATATTCAAGGTGAGTCCCGTCACATTCAAGGTGAGTCCCGTCATATTCAAGGTGAGTCCCGTCATATTCAAGGTGAGTCCCGGCGTATTCAAGGTGAGTCCCGTCCTATTCAAGGTGAGTCCCGTCATATTCAAGGTGAGTCCCGTCATATTCAAGGTGAGTCCCGTCATATTCAAGGCGAGTCGCGTCACATTCAAGGTGAGTCCCGTCACAATCAGATAGAATCAGATTTTAGTTTAGAGTCCCTATGAATCAGAAGTCCAGCAAAATTAGCAAATTAATCGCGTAAGTGATAAGAAATTGAGGATATCGGTACTGCGTCTCTTGAAATGGCAACTTTCTTCGCCAATCTCCAGTGTGGAAAATGAAGTTCATGAAAAGCATGAAAAAAATCTGCCGCATTCTTTTTGGAAAGGGGAGAGCAGATGAGGCTGAAATATTCACCACTTTCTGGCCCCACTCCTGGCCTGCCCTCGATGCACCCACATGAATTAATAATCCTCGCCGTATATTTTTATCCCAAAATCGCTCGCGCTCGCGCTGTCTCCTATAGATTTTGCGTTTTTTCGGCAGGAACTTTTTGCTACAAAATATTCAGTTTTTATCTGCCTGTGCTTATAATTTATCCTTTGCACTTTTTGTCTCTGTCCATGTCCATGTCCATGTCCCAGTCCCTGTCCCTGTCTCTGTGTCCCTGTCCCTGTCTCTGTCTCTGTCTCTGTGTCCCTGTCCCTGTCCCTATCTCTGTCTCTGTGTCCCTGTCCCTGTCCCTATCTCTGTCTCTGTGTCCCTGTCCCTATCGCTGTGTCCCTGTCCCTGTCCCTGTCCCTGTCCCTGTCTCTGTCTCTGTGTCCCTGTCCCTGTCCCTATCTCTGTCTCTGTGTCCCTGTCCCTGTCCCTATCTTGTCCCTGTCCCTATCTGTGTCCCTATCCCTGTCCCTGTCCATGTCCCTGTCCCTGCCCCTATCTTTGTCCCCACTCTGTCCCTATCTCTGTCCCTATCTCTGTCCCTATCTCTGTCCCTGTCCCTATCTTTGTCCCTATCTCTGTCCCTATCTCTGTCCCTGTCCCTGTCCCTGTCCCTGTCCCTATCTCTGTCCCTGTCCATGTCCCTGTCCCTGTCCCTATCTTTGTCCCTATCTCTGTCCCAATCCCTATCCCTGTCCCTGTCTCTATCTCTGTCCTTATCTCTGTCCCTATCTTCGTCCCTGTCATTGTCCCTGTCCCTGTCCCTGTCCCTATCTCTGTCCCTGCCCATGTCCCTGTCCATGTCCCAATCTCTGTCCCTATCTCTGTCCCTATCTCTGTCCCTGTCTCTATCTCTGTCCTTATCCCTGTCCCTGTCCCAATCTCTGTCCCTGTCCCTTTCCCTGTCCCTATCTCTGTCCCTGTCCCTGTCCCTATCCCTGTCTTTATCTCTGTCCCTGTCCCTGATTCTACTAATAAATTTCCGAGAACTCGAATTCCTACTCAGATTTCGCTCTGGTCGTCGCTCTCCCAGTTTGTCTCGCCTTCTCTTTCGCTTTCCTTTATCCGTCGAATTCTCTCTAAATAAATTTGAGTCGCCCTTAAAAGTCCACACATATCCGCCATCCAATCAATATTGTGGCTGCAGGTCTCACTTAGGTTTGAGTAACTGAGCCTGGAATAACATTTCAGATTTTCCAAGGTGTGCAACTTGGTCGCAAACAAAATCAGAACCACTTTTTCTTTCTTCAAATTTCTACGTCGAGTTACCATTTTTTATTGGCTTTGAAGTTCATTGCGATTTGGATAAATCTTTGTGCGATTTGACAATTCCACTGGAGTGACAATTTAAAG
This sequence comes from Macrostomum hystrix, assembly GCA_950097015.1. Taxonomy (NCBI): domain Eukaryota; kingdom Metazoa; phylum Platyhelminthes; family Macrostomidae; genus Macrostomum; species Macrostomum hystrix. The sequence continues at coordinate 335,045 of CATNEN010000025.1, read as the reverse complement.
GAGTCACTAACTTACTGGAGTGACAATTTAAAGGAGTCACTAGCTCACTGGAGTGACAATTTAAAGGAGTCACTAACTCACTGGAGTGACAATTTTGAGGTCCCACTCTCACTAGAGTGACAATTTTGAGGTCTCACTCTCACTGGAGTGACAATTTAAAGGAGTCACTAACTCACTGGAGTGACAATTTTGAGGTCCCACTCTCACTGGAGTGACAATTTAGAGGTCTCACTCACTCACTGGAGTGACAATTTAGAAGTCTCACTCTCATTGGAGTGACAATTTAGAGGTCTCACTCTCATTGGAGTGACAATTTAGAGGTCTCACTCTCATTGGAGTGACAATTTAAAGGAGTCACTAACTCACTGGAGTGACAATTTTGAGGTCTCACTCTCACTGGAGTGACAATTTAAAGGAGTCACTAACTCACTGGAGTGACAATTTTGAGGTCTCACTCTCACTGGAGTGACAATTTAAAGGAGTCACTCACTCACTGGAGTGGCAATTTTGAGGTCTCACTCTCACTGGAGTGACAATTTAGAGGTCTCACTCTCATTGGAGTGACAATTTAGAGGTCTCACTCTCACTGGAGTGACAATTTAAAGGAGTCACTAACTCACTGGAGTGACAATTTAGAGGTCTCACTCTCATTGGAGTGACAATTTAGAGGTCTCACTCTCATTGGAGTGACAATTTAGAGGTCTCACTCCCATTGGAGTGACAATTTAGAGGTCTCACTCTCATTGGAGTGACAATTTAAAGGAGTCACTAACTCACTGGAGTGACAATTTTGAGGTCTCACTCTCACTGGAGTGACAATTTAAAGGAGTCACTAACTCACTGGAGTGACAATTTTGAGGTCTCACTCTCACTGGAGTGACAATTTAAAGGAGTCACTCACTCACTGGAGTGACAATTTTGAGGTCTCACTCTCACTGGAGTGACAATTTGGAGATCGCACTCTCTCATTGGAGTGACAATTTAGAGGTCTCACTCTCATTGGAGTGACAATTTAGAGGTCTCACTCTCATTGGAGTGACAATTTAGAGGTCTCACTCTCATTGGAGTGACAATTTGGATGTGTCATCGGAGTAAAAAACGGTAGTATATTATCCTGTACTGAAGCTAATCGACTGGGGGTTTCACTCTAGTTTATCTAGAGTTTGGCAAAAGCGGAAAATAGTTCTTAGAATGCTCACCCTCTGCGGACTGCTGCGCAGCGAAGTTGACGAAGCGGACTTTTTGTACAGCCTCTGCGAGTTGGAGTAGTTCTGAAAATATAAAATCGTTTGCGTCATTAAAATGGTCACTGATTTAGTGCCGACAGATTTTACGAGGCCGTCTTGAGACGAGGCAGAGAAAGAAAATTCGGAAAAAAATTCGCAGGAGCTAGAAAATAAATTATCGGCATCGCACATATGGCTAATGGACACAGCCCCTACCCTACCCAACCATCTTCCCTAGGGGATTAATTGATCCGAATGGGGATGACTGGTTCGATACAACTGCTCAGCTTTTGGGATAAGTCTCTGCCCCTGCCGCCCCAACGACCGGACCAAACTCAACCGTATCGATTTTTTCTGTCGATCGATGCAACCGTTCGTGAGATCCCCCGTTAATCTTCTCAAGCCCCAGTCCTCGCAATCCACTGCTGTCCAACACTAACTTCAATTTTTCCGCTGACCAAAGCAACGACTTTAGGCCACCTCACCGGGTGGCTCTCACGGCTACTTAATTCTTGAGCTGACTTGAAAGTCTAGCGCAAAACTACTTTATCCTGAGCTTTGTCCTTTTTGCCTGTCTCCCATCCCCTGTCTCCCATCCCCTGTCTCCCATCCCCTGTCTCCCATCCCCTGTCTCCCATCCCCTGTCTGCCATCCCCTGTCTCCCATCCCCTGTCTCCCATCCCCTGTCTCCCATCCCCTGTCTCCAATCCCCTGTCTCCCATCCCCTGTCTCCCATCCCCTGTCTCCCATACCCTGTCTCCCATCCCCTGTCTCCCATCCCCTGTCTCCCATCCCCTGTCTCCCATCCCCTGTCTCCCATCCCCTGTCTCCCATCCCCTGTCTCCCATCCCCTGTCTCCCATCCCCTGTCTCCCATCCCCTGTCTGCCATCCCCTGTCTCCCATCCCCTGTCTGCCATCCCCTGTCTGCCATCCCCTGTCTCCCATCCCCTGTCTCCCATCCCCTGTCTCCCATCCCCTGTCTGCCATCCCCTGTCTGCCATCCCCTGTCTGCCATCCCCTGTCTGCCATCCCCTGTCTCCCATCCCCTGTCTCCCATCCCCTGTCTGCCATACCCTGTCTGCCATCCCCTGTCTCCCATCCCCTGTCTCCCATCCCCTGTCTGCCATCCCCTGTCTGCCATCCCCTGTCTGCCATCCCCTGTCTGCCAACCCCTGTCTCCCATCCCCTGTCTGCCAACCCCTGTCTGCCATCCCCTGTCTGCCATCCCCTGTCTCCCATCCCCTGTCTGCCATCCCCTGTCTGCCATCCCCTGTCTGCCATCCCCTGTCTGCCAACCCCTGTCTCCCATCCCCTGTCTGCCAACCCCTGTCTCCCATCCCCTGTCTCCCATCCCCTGTCTGCCAACCCCTGTCTCCCATCCCCTGTCTGCCAACCCCTGTCTCCCATCCCCTGTCTCCCATCCCCTGTCTGCCATCCCCTGTCTGCCAACCCCTGTCTGCCAACCCCTGTCTGCCAACCCCTGTCTCCCATCCCCTGTCTCCCATCCCCTGTCTGCCATCCCCTGTCTCCCATCCCCTGTCTGCCAACCCCTGTCTCCCATCCCCTGTCTCCCATCCCCTGTCTGCCATCCCCTGTCTCCCATCCCGTCTGCCATACCCTGTCTCCCATCCCCTGTCTCCCATCCCCTGTCTCCCATCCCCTGTCTCCCATCCCCTGTCTCCCATCCCCTGTCTCCCATCCCCTGTCTCCCATCCCCTGTCTCCCATCCCCTGTCTGCCATCCCCTGTCTCCCATCCCGTCTGCCATACCCTGTCTCCCATCCCCTGTCTCCCATCCCCTTTGTGCCATCCCCTGTCTGCCATACCCTGTCTCCCATCCCATGTCTCCCATCCCCTGTTTGCCATCCCCTGTCTCCCATCCCCTGTCTGCCATACCCTGTCTCCCATCCCATGTCTCCCATCCCCTGTTTGCCATCCCCTGTCTCCCATCCCCTGTCTGCCATCCCCTGTCTGCCATCCCCTGTCTCCCATCCCCTTTCTGCCATCCCCTGTCTCCGATCCCCTTTCTGTCATCCCCTGTCTGCCAATGTCTCCCAAACCCCTGTCTCCCATCCCCTGTCTCCCATCCCCTGTCTCCCATCCCCTGTCTCCCATCCCCTGTCTCCCATCCCCTGTCTCCCATCCCCTGTCTGCCAACCCCTGTCTCCCATCCCCTGTCTCCCATCCCCTGTCTCCCATCCCCTGTCTGCCAACCCCTGTCTCCCATCCCCTGTCTCCCATACCCTGTCTGCCAAACCCTGTCTCCCATCCCCTGTCTGCCAAACCCTGTCTCCCAACCCCTGTCTCCCATCCCCTTTCTGCCATACCCTTTCTGCCATACCCTGTCTGCCATACCCTGTCTGCCATACCCTGTCTGCCATACCCTGTCTGCCATACCCTGTCTGCCATACCCTGTCTGCCATACCCTGTCTGCCATCCCCTGTCTCCCAACCCCTGTCTGCCATACCCTGTCTCCCAACCCCTGTCTGCCATACCCTGTCTGCCATACCCTGTCTCCCATCCCCTGTCTCCCATCCCCTGTCTCCCATCCCCTGTCTCCCATCCCAAATCTCTTTCTGCTGCCTTAAAGTGGCTTATATTTTTTGCCATTTCACTCCTCGTATTTGCCGTGGCCAATTCGCATTCTTTCATCAGCAGCATGCAGCCCTCCTAATTTCATTGGCAGCTCCTGCTGAGTCACTCGGCCCAAGGTTTGCTTAACCCCCGGTGACCCCTCAGGCTGGCCAGTTCAACTCGCCAGCTCGTCAATCGCGTGCTGCCTCCGGGTCGCAGCCGAGTTGGAGAGAGAGACTGTGTGGTGTGTGCATGAGTGCCGGCTGTCCCGCTAATTTGGCCTAAGGAGTTTGGCGTTAGAAAAACACGCAGAGGAGCCGACAAGGGGAGGTAGCGGAAATTTTTTTCTCTCGCCTTACAATTCTAATGGAGCTGGGCGACTGGGTGGGTTTCTGGGCATCACTAAGCTCGCGCCATACTTGGCCAAAAATGAACTTTTGGTAGCTGCTGCCTGCTTCTAGCCCTGCTAGAACTCCCTGCATACCCTGCTAGCAGCTCTGTTGCAATATCAGCCATCTCCCACGTTTCTCCACTCTCCCCTATTTCTCCTCTCTCCCCAATTTCTCCTCTCTCTCCCATTTCTCCTCTCTCCCACATTTCTCCTCTCTCCCACATTTCTCCTCTCTCTCTTCCATTTCTCCTCTCTCTCCCATTTCTCCTCTCTCCCACATTTCTCCTCTCTCTCCCATTTCTCCTCTCTCCCACATTTCTCCTCTCTCTCTTCCATTTCTCCTCTCTCTCCCATTTCTCCTCTCTCCCACATTTCTCCTCTCTCCCACATTTCTCCTCTCTCCCACATTTCTCCTCTCTCTCTTCCATTTCTCCTCTCTCTCCCATTTCTCCTCTCTCCCACATTTCTCCACTCTCCCCTATTTCTCCTCTCTCCCCAATTTCTCCTCTCTCTCCCATTTCTCCTCTCTCCCACATTTCTCCTCTCTCCCATCTCTCCTCTCTCCCCCATTTCTCCTTTCTTCCTCATTTCTCCTCTGTCTCCCGTTTCTCCTATGTATCCTATCTCTACTCTCTTTCCCATTTCTTCTCCTATCTCCGTAATTTTCGAGCCTAATATGTAACAAGAGCCCACAATGTACTTTAAAAGTGCATCCTCCCTTAAGTGGCAGCGAGCAGCATCTCGGCACTCACAGGCGCACAGCAGTCCTGAAATCTCCTGGCGTCAATGGGCGCGGTGAAATTCAGGCCCCATTCGCAGTTGTGCAGCAGGTCCTTCCAGTGGACGAAGCACTCGTTAGCCTGGTAGAGAGGCGTGCCTGCGGATTGCGGAGCATTTTAACAAACTTTGTAGATAGAGATGAGACAGAGGAGAGATGAGACAGAGGAGAGATGAGACAGGGGAGAGATGAGACAGAGGAGAGATGAGACAGAGGAGAGATGAGACAGGGGAGAGATGAGACAGGGGAGAGGTGAGACGCAAGAGAGATGACACAGAGGAGAGATGAGACAGAGTAGAGATGAGACAGAGGAGAGATGAGACAGAGGAGATATGAGACAGAGGAGAGATGAGACAGAGGAAAGATGAGACAGGGGAGAGGTGAGACAGGGGAGAGATGAGACAGGGGAGAGGTGAGACAGGGGAGAGGTGAGACAGGGGAGAGGTAAGACAGGGGACAGATGAGACAGGGGAGAGGTGAGACAGGGGAGAGATGAGACAGGGGAGAGATGAGACAGAGGAGAGATGAGACAGGAGAGATGAGACAGAGGAGATATGAGACAGAGGAGAGATGAGACAGTGGAGAGATGAGACAGAGGAGAGATGAGACAGAGGAGAGATGAGACAGAGGAGAGATGAGCCGCGGGAGAGATCTCTGCCTGAGATCGCCGCGGATTCGAGCTCAGGCATCTCGGTGCGATTTTCAACTCAAGCTCCAGCACAAGCCGCTCACCCGGGTGAATGATTCTCGCATCGAACAGCTTCAGCGCGTTCCTGCTGTAGGCGGTGATCTGGAACACCCGGCTGCTGCCGTCCTCCAGGCAGGTGATGTTGATCGGCACAACGTCGTCAGAGACTCGCTCCCAGCCGAACTCGTTGTCGCGGACGCGGAACACCTCGGCCCAGAGGCGCAGCAGGTGGGTGTCCTTCTTCGGGTGCCAGCCTGGCTCGCCGAGGCGCGGACGGCCGCCACCGACGCCGCCGGCGACGCCGCCAGAATGTAACTGCTGATGCCCTGCTGCGTCCCGCTCTGCACCGCAAAGTTTGTTGCCCATAGCAACCGTTCGATCCGGCTTGATCCGGCTGTGGCTGTGGCCGGAGTCCTGAAGTGCTGGAAGAATTTTGTTGAACTATGGATGGTTTAGAGATCGGGAAAGTGGGAAAGGAAGTCACGGGAGTCAGTGGAAGTCAGTGGAAGTCAGTGGAAGTCAGTGGAAGTCAGTGGAAGTCAGTGGAAGTCAGTGGAAGTCAGTGGGGGTCAGTGGGAGTCAGTGGGAGTCAGTGGGAGTCAGCGGGAGAGGGGAGTCTGTGGGACTCAGTGGTAGTCAGTGGGAGAGGGGAGTCTGTGGGAGAGTGGAGTCAGTGGGACTCAGTGGGAGTCAGTGGGAGAGTGGAGTCAGTGGGACTCAGTGGGAGTCAGTGGGAGAGTGGAGTCAGTGGGAGAGTGGAGTCAGTGGGACTCAGTGGGAGTCAGTGGGAGAGGGCAGTCTGTGGGACTCAGTGGGAGTCAGTGGGAGAGGACAGTCTGTGGGACTCAGTGGGAGTCAGTGGGAGAGGGGAGTCTGTGGGACTCAGTGGGAGTCAGTGGGAGAGGGCAGTCTGTGGGACTCAGTGGGAGTCAGTGGGAGTCAGTGGGAGTCAGTGGGAGAGGGCAGTCTGTGGGACTCAGTGTGAGTCAGTGGGAGAGGGCAGTCTGTGGGACTCAGTGGGAGTCAGTGGGAGAGGGGAGTCTGTGGGACTCAGTGGGAGTCAGTGGGAGTCAGTGGGAGAGGGCAGTCTGTGGGACTCAGTGGGAGTCAGTGGGAGAGGGCAGTCTGTGGGAGTCAGTGGGAGAGGGCAGTCTGTGGGAGTCAGTGGGAGTCAGTGGGAGAGAGGAGTCTGTGGGACTCAGTGGGAGTCAGTGGGAGTCAGTGGGAGTCAGTGGGAGTCAGTGGGAGTCAGTGGGAGATGGCAGTCTGTGGGACTCAGTGGGAGTCAGTGGGAGAGGACAGTCATTTGGGACTCAGTGGGAGTCAGTGGGAGAGGGGAGTCTGTGGGACTCAGTGGGAGTCAGTGGGAGAGGGCAGTCTGTGGGACTCAGTGGGAGTCAGTGGGAGAGGGCAGTCTGTGGGACTCAGTGGGAGTCAGTGGGAGTCAGTGGGAGTCAGTGGGAGAGGGCAGTCTGTGGGACTCAGTGTGAGTCAGTGGGAGAGGGCAGTCTGTGGGACTCAGTGGGAGTCAGTGGGAGAGGGGAGTCTGTGGGACTCAGTGGGAGTCAGTGGGAGTCAGTGGGAGAGGGCAGTCTGTGGGACTCAGTGGGAGTCAGTGGGAGAGGGCAGTCTGTGGGAGTCAGTGGGAGAGGGCAGTCTGTGGGACTCAGTGGGAGTCAGTGGGAGTCAGTGGGAGTCAGTGGGAGAGGGGAGTCTGTGGGACTCAGTGGGAGTCAGTGGGAGAGGGGAGTCTGTGGGACTCAGTGGGAGTCAGTGGGAGTCAGTGGGAGAGGGCAGTCTGTGGGACTCAGTGGGAGTCAGTGGGAGTCAGTGGGAGTCAGTGGGAGAGGGCAGTCTGTGGGACTCAGTGTGAGTCAGTGGGAGAGGGCAGTCTGTGGGACTCAGTGGGAGTCAGTGGGAGAGGGGAGTCTGTGGGACTCAGTGGGAGTCAGTGGGAGTCAGTGGGAGAGGGCAGTCTGTGGGACTCAGTGGGAGTCAGTGGGAGAGGGCAGTCTGTGGGACTCAGTGGGAGTCAGTGGGAGAGGGCAGTCTGTGGGACTCAGTGGGAGTCAGTGGGAGTCAGTGGGAGTCAGTGGGAGAGGGCAGTCTGTGGGACTCAGTGTGAGTCAGTGGGAGAGGGCAGTCTGTGGGACTCAGTGGGAGTCAGTGGGAGAGGGGAGTCTGTGGGACTCAGTGGGAGTCAGTGGGAGTCAGTGGGAGAGGGCAGTCTGTGGGACTCAGTGGGAGTCAGTGGGAGAGGGCAGTCTGTGGGAGTCAGTGGGAGAGGGCAGTCTGTGGGACTCAGTGGGAGTCAGTGGGAGAGGGGAGTCTGTGGGACTCAGTGGGAGTCAGTGGGAGTCAGTGGGAGTCAGTGGGAGAGGGGAGTCTGTGGGACTCAGTGGGAGTCAGTGGGAGAGGGGAGTCTGTGGGACTCAGTGGGAGTCAGTGGGAGTCAGTGGGAGAGGGCAGTCTGTGGGACTCAGTGGGAGTCAGTGGGAGTCAGTGGGAGTCAGTGGGAGAGGGCAGTCTGTGGGACTCAGTGTGAGTCAGTGGGAGAGGGCAGTCTGTGGGACTCAGTGGGAGTCAGTGGGAGAGGGGAGTCTGTGGGACTCAGTGGGAGTCAGTGGGAGTCAGTGGGAGAGGGCAGTCTGTGGGACTCAGTGGGAGTCAGTGGGAGAGGGCAGTCTGTGGGACTCAGTGGGAGTCAGTGGGAGAGGGCAGTCTGTGGGACTCAGTGGGAGTCAGTGGGAGTCAGTGGGAGTCAGTGGGAGAGGGCAGTCTGTGGGACTCAGTGTGAGTCAGTGGGAGAGGGCAGTCTGTGGGACTCAGTGGGAGTCAGTGGGAGAGGGGAGTCTGTGGGACTCAGTGGGAGTCAGTGGGAGTCAGTGGGAGAGGGCAGTCTGTGGGACTCAGTGGGAGTCAGTGGGAGAGGGCAGTCTGTGGGAGTCAGTGGGAGTCAGTGGGAGAGGGCAGTCTGTGGGACTCAGTGGGAGTCAGTGGGAGAGGGCAGTCTGTGGGAGTCAGTGGGAGAGGGCAGTCTGTGGGACTCAGTGGGAGTCAGTGGGAGAGGGGAGTCTGTGGGACTCAGTGGGAGTCAGTGGGAGTCAGTGGGAGTCAGTGGGAGAGGGGAGTCTGTGGGACTCAGTGGGAGTCAGTGGGAGAGGGGAGTCTGTGGGACTCAGTGGGAGTCAGTGGGAGTCAGTGGGAGAGGGGAGTCTGTGGGACTCAGTGGGAGTCAGTGGGAGAGGGGAGTCTGTGGGACTCAGTGGGAGTCAGTGGGAGAGGGTGCGGTTCTCATTGGATTTCGAAGCACATGTGCAACCAGATACGGCAGGACACCGAGGCTTCAGCACGGTTTAGTGTATGGACAATTTCTAATCTTCTTCTGTTCTTTCCAAACTTGCCGGCCCTCTTTGGTCTCTCGCTGTGTCTCTGGCCCTGTCTCTGTTTTGGAAATCGATACTTTTGAGTTGAGCCGAGACACAGGCGGCCAACCTCCCTCCGCCCCCCTGCCTATGGAATGTTGGGCCACCGCCAACCCGTCCAACAACGTCCCTTCCTCCTCCTTCATTCTCTTAAAAGTCTGCAAGCTTCGGGAGGGGGGCAGTTTTCTAAAACAAATGAGCGATTCAGGACCAGCTCAGCCTGTGGGAGAGAACCGCAGACAGACAGAGAGAGAGAGAGTTGGGAAGACTGATAGAGAGAAACTTGGTCTGGCTGGTTTTTTCGATTGGGAGCTTTTTCCCGAGCCACCCTGCCCCTTCTCGATCCCCTCTTGACGGAGTAGTTGCTCTGCCAGTTGCTAAATCGAAGTATGTGCCTCATTTAAAAGTAACTCGCGCGGCCCAGGGTAAAGGGGGGAGGGCCGTGTGGCAAAAATATGCAGACAGGGTGGGGTGGGAGGCGCGTAAAATGATGACGGACGGAGGCAGGCGGGATTTGGTCGGAGGAGGTCAAAATTAGAGAGACAGCAGCAGCAGCAGCAGCAGCAGCAGCAAAGAAAAAGATGGCGAAGGGTAGAAGAAGGAGGAGTCCAGTCTCGGATTAGGGGGGCCACTGAAGGCTAATCAATATTAATTTAGCCTGATAGACTGGGCAGGCCGACACGGGTCGGCTGGTCACAACCTTCAGCCAGCCGCTGGTTCTGCTGGTCAAAATCGAGTTCCCCTGGCTGGTGCACTTTTAGACTTTGAGCTCCGAGTGGATAGACAAATCGAAGAGATAAATCTGCGAGTTTGGACTGGGCTGTGGCCGCGAGAGGCTCGGCCAACTTCAAGAAAGCAAGAACTTGGGAGCTGGCGTGGAGTGAAAGAAGCTGAGAGCTGGATTGCGGCTCGAGTGCGGCCAGTTGCGAGAAAGTTTTTGAGTGGGAGCCAATTAGAGGATGCAGGGCCTACGATTTTAGAAGTGGGGGCGTGGGAGAATGAGGAGAGGGGAGTCAGTGGGAGACGGGAGTCAGTGGGAGAGGGGAGTCAGTGGGAGAGGGGAGTCAGTGGGAGAGGGGAGTCAGTGGGAGAGGGGAGTCAGTGGGAGAGGGAGTCAGTGGGAGAGGGGAGTCAGTGGGAGAGGGGAGTCAGTGGGAGAGGGAGTCAGTGGGAGAGGGGAGTCAGTGGGAGAGGGGAGTCAGTGGGAGAGGGAGTCAGTGGGAGAGGGGAGTCAGTGGGAGAGGGAGTCAGTGGGAGAGGGGAGCCAGTGGGAGAGGGGAGTCAGAGGGAGAGTTAATACAATTGTGGGTTAAACTATTGATCAGTTTTTTTTCAGCGAAAACAAAAAATCGATCATAGTGGAGTAATATTTTTGAGTAGGCTTTGTGCAAGATTTTGTTGCGCGGTTGAACTAAATGAAACTTATGCTTAAAGAATAAATGCACTGTTAAAAGCATGTTCACTTGCTGCATCTGTGTTTTTCCCGCCCTGTTCCAAAATGTGTCTCCACCGACTTTAGGGTGGGGGACGGGAGAAAATGGCAACGCGGGGTGAGGAGCTGACACTGCAGTCCGAGTGAAATGAGGACATTAGCATTTGCTGGCTGTTAGATGGGGAAAAGTTGGATTTGGGAGTAGAGAAAATATAGCTAGCGGGCCAGTGACTCCCGCAGCGCTTCGGATTAAAAGTTAAAAGCATGTCGGCAATGTGCCCCCGCCCAAAAAAGCTCCCAAATGCTGGGAAGATATTTCGGAGCTGCAATGATGAGTACCGGGACGCGCCTTGCTCACCGCAGCTTTTAGTTCCGCAGGCCGATAGAGAGAAGGGAAAAGTGTGAGTCCATGTGAGCACATCTCCAAATGGCTTGAGTTGATAAAGCGATGATAAGAAGTTGAGAAAGTAGCTATCCCAGAAATTAGTACCTCACGACTTTGTATTAAAATGCAACTAGGTCTGTAACTCATAGTACTTATTTTACACAACACCATCCTGTTAACTAATCAATAAATTCTCACTCCACCCTATCTACTTCTCACTCCACCCTTTCTACTTCTCACTACACACTATCTACTTCTCACTACACAATATCTACTTCTCACTCCACCCTATCTACTTCTCACTCCACTTCCTCTACTTCTCACTCCACTTCCTCTACTTCTCACTCCACCCTTTCTACTTCTCACTCCACACAATCTAGAACTCACACAATCTAGAACTCACACAATCTAGAACTCACACAATCTAGAACTCACACAATCTAGAACTCACACAATCTAGAACTCACACAATCTAGAACTCACACAATCTAGAACTCACACAATCTAGAACTCACACAATCTAGAACTCACACAATCTAGAACTCACACAATCTAGAACTCACAGAATCTAGAACTCACACAATCTAGAACTCACACAATCTAGAACTCACACAATCTAGAACTCACAGAATCTAGAACTCACACAATCTAGAACTCACAGAATCTAGAACTCACACAATCTAGAACTCACACAACCTTGTCTTCAAAGAACTAAGTTCTCAGAAGTTTCATATTTTTTGTAGCTTTCTTAAAGGCAATTAAACTTACCTGGCCTTTTCCTGGTTTGTGTTTGTTCGAGCTTTGCAATTAGAGAAGGGAGAGAAGCAGACTGCTATTGCGTTTGAGAACTATTTGGCTACAGGACAGAGCCAGGTCGAATCTTGTCTGACGCTACTGTCCCAATCAGTTAAGCCGGATCCCACAGTGTCACTGAAATATGACTGAAGGATCGAGGGTAAGAGAAAGCAGAGAATATGGATAAGCGAAAAGGCATTGCTGCAAGGCCCATTGGTGGAGGCGCATTGTCAGTTGGAAGACTTTCATAAGAAGCCCCTCAGAGGGGGTGGGTTGGGCAAAGCAAGACAGTGAATCAGCGAGGCTCTGGGTTCTAATGGGAAAATGAGTGTGGGTCAGGTTCAGGTGCAGTTGCGGGGACTCAAACTGCAGTTTATTAAGTGCGCACTGTTGCAGCTATATACATATGGTTCAAATGGTTGGTCGTAAATGGTTGGAGGTTAGGGTCGGCAGCGGACAAACTTGAGAGTTTAAAAATATAAAGAGGCAAAAAACTGTAACAAAAATGTGACTTTGCGCAGAAAATAAAATCTGCTTCACTCACCACCGTCTTTTCCTTGAGGACCGCCGCTATAGAAGGCTGAGGCTGCAAGGGAGAGGGGATAGGGGATAAATTAAGAGGTGGGAGTCCCGCTGCTGCTGCTGCTGCTGCTGCCGCTGCTACTGCTGGTGCCGCAGCAATAAGGGAATGAGACTCGCCTGAAATGCGAACGCTTGGCCAGCTATAGCCCTCACTCTCTTATTTGCCGTGCATCTGCTGCTGCTGCTGCTTGGGAAGGAGGGGTGGTTCTGGCTTATCGAGGAGGGCGAGGGGCGAATGGGAGAGGAGGGCAGATGAAGCACACGGGGGGGTAGATGGAGTGGAGACTGCGGGGCAAGAAATGGGAAGACTATATGGAGGTTGGGTAAGATCCCATTTCTTCTTTCTCCCCAGCCGCCCAATTTTCGATTGGCTCGACGGAAGTCCGAGCAATGAAAACTGTCAGCATTTTCTGGGCCTAGTGAGGGGGGTGCTGCGTGAGAGATATTGGGACATTGCGCAGTGATCAGTGCCAGTCTGGACGCGGGGGTAATATAGAAAATACAAGCGCGCTTACAAACAGCAGCCCAGTGAGTGGCTTTAATGCCAAAAAATGCCCGCAAGCCAGCCAAAAGTGCAGGCGTCAGTAGCCCCCCCCCACTGTTGCGCGAGTGATTGTCGGCAGCATAAGGAAAGAAAATCAGTGCGCTGTCAGTTTATGGCCCCACTTTGCGGGCGTGTTAAAATCGTTACTGTTCCCGTACGCTTGGACGAATACGAGTAGCAATCGGGGACGTGGAAGGAAACAAATGCTGGGATTCAACTAGAGCTGAAAGACTGGCTGGGTGGGTAAGAAATGAGAGAAATCAGAAAAGCAATTGGGAGAGAGTGAGAAGAGGGCCGGAGGATTGACAGCAGTGAGGACGGGGAGATGGAAAGTAGGGAGAAGGGAATGAGGGAGGGGAGTGAGAAGGGGATGAGGGAGGGAGTGAGAAGGTGATGAGGGAGGGGAGTGAGAAGGGGATGAGGGAGGGAGTGAGAAGGGGATGAGGGAGGGGAGTGAGAAGTGGATGAGACAGTGGAGTGAGAAGGGGATGAGACAGTGGAGTGAGAAGGGGATGAGACAGTGGAGTGAGAAGGAATGAGACAGTAGAGTGAGAAGAAGATGAGACAGTGGAGTGAGAAGGGGATGAGAGAGTAGAGTGAGAAGAGGATGGGGTAGAAGGATGAGGATAGAGGATGAGAAGGGGTAGAAGGAGATGGATGGGGAGAGGGGATGAGGAAGACGAGGGCGTGAGAGAAAGCAGATATCTGCTGGTGGAGCACGAAGACGGAGGCCGGGATTACTACTAAGAGAGAGCACAGTGGATAGCACAACTGACACAGGGGTCAGGCTGCAGGCCATTCGAGTTTGGGTCCGCGCGTGCCAGCGAAAGCCGCCTTGGCGGAAATAAAAGTACAAAGTGAAATTCCTGGCCTCAGTCCAACGCAGGGTCCGGTGGGATCAGGTGATTGGGAATTATATTGGCTGCTGCTGCTTCTGACAGCAGGTCCCAGGTGGATTATTTAGCAGTTGGGCCAGACACTATGCGCAATATGTGCAGCTGTTCAACAGCTGTCAGGTGTCCAGCTTAGGAAGTCCCAGTTCGCACTACGGGAAGTAGGAATGAGGTTAGGCCGGTAAATACCCGCTGACTCATCGCAGCAGTGTGACTACGTCACGTTTCTTGTGTAAAACATGTGCAAATCAGCCTTTAAAAAACCGATCAGTTGCTATTTTTCGGAAATCCGGGATTTTTTTTCCATCAATCCAGTCACGTGACAAGGAGCTAAGCCAATCACATTTGAAGTCAGACTTTTCACCAGTTTTTGTGCTTCAAAAGCAAGTCGATGGAAAATGAAGAAAATTTGAGTCGATAGCGCGGAGACATCCACACAGGCACCTGCTTTCCAAATATCGATTTCACGGGTCGGTAAAATATTGCTTAGGAAGCAGGAGGAGAGGAGATTCTGAGCTCACACACACACACACACACACACACACACACAGCATTTGAGATTGATTTTCAACCAGACCACCTCCTTTCTCAAGTGTCTTCCCGTGCTGTCCAAAGCATTCACGAATCCGCATTACAAATGCATGCGTTATATGAGCAATTTCTTCATATTGGCAATGGAGAAAAGTGCGCGGTGCCAATACGGTAATGTACTTTTAGCTCGCGCTACGGTCTGGCCAGAAATGGGTTCAGTTTGGACCCGTGACGAAAAAAAATCAGCAGTTGATTTAAGAATTATTTCTATGCCTAAGCTAAAATACTCCGCAGTCCGCAGGGTTTCCGTCAGTTTGACTGGATTTCTGCTGCATGACTGATTGCGCTTAACTAATCCTAGTGTGGAAAGCTGTCTATACCATTTTAATTGTACCAAAGTCAGGCGGAGATTGAGAGATCCATGAAAGACAAAACAGTGTGCTCATACAAGTGGGTGGAATTATTTTATAACTTATTATTCGGATCATTCTAGACTGCCAAGAACCGTTTTAGACAGTTTGAGAACAGTCGAGACAGTTTGGGATCATTGAAGACCGTTTAGGATTATTCTAGGCGGTATGGGATTATTCTAGGCGGTATTGGATTATTCTAGGCGGTATGGGATTATTCTAGGCGGTATGGGATTATTCTAGGCGGTATGGGATTATTCTAGCCGGTATGGGATTATTCTAGCCGGTATGGGATTATTCTAGCCGGTATGGGATTATTCTAGCCGGTATGGGATTATTCTAGGCGGTCTGGGATCATTCTAGATAGTTTGAGATCACTGTGGACAGTTTGAGATCATTGTGAACAGTTTAAGATCATTGTGGACAGTTTGAGATCGTTGTGGACAGTTGGAGATCATTGCGGACAGTTTAAGATCATTGTGGGCAGTTTGAGATCATTGTGGGCAGTTTGAGATTATTGTGGACAGTTTGAGATCATTGTGGGCAGTTTGAGATCATTGTGGACAGTTTGAGATCATTGTGGGCAGTTTGAGATCATTGTGGGAAGTTTGAGATCATTGTGGGCAGTTTGAGATTATTGTGGACAGTTTAAGATCACTGTGGACAGTTTGGGATTATTGTAGACATTTAGGATATTTGGGATATGCTCATCTATAATGCAGCGTCAGGAGTTACCGAAGAAATTTAACCGTTTAATAAAATCGTCAAGGAAAAATAGCGGATAAGTACGTAGGAACTTTTAGCTTCGCCGCTCGTACAAACGAGATTGGGACTGGGAGATTCGCAATTTTCCCAGAGCAGTCCGACTCCGTGATTGAATGCTTTAACTAAAACAGGGGAGGGAGTGGGATAGAGCAGCGTATAAATGAGAATTTGAACAGGGTGACGACTGGAAGAACAGTAAATTTCATGACGAAAATGTTACCTGAATCAGGTATCTAGAAATAAGCGGTCAGAAAAGTCGCATGCAGTGGCACGTACTAAAACCGGGCTTACAGTTTTCACCCCTCCTTCCCACTCACCTAGAACCAAGGCCTCAGCTAGTTCTCTCGACCACAACTGTCAATCACATTTTCCTTCTCAGATTTCCGCAATGGCAATGGATGCGGAAATCAATTTTTTGTTTCGAAGAATGATCCCGGAAAATTTTTCAGGTCGCGTAATAGGCAAATGTTTCTAGCCTAGAGAGTGACAAGATAGGGGAGAGGGTGACACGAGAGTGGAGAGAGTGACATGAGAGTGAAGAGAGTGACATGAAAGTGGAGAGAGTGACATGAAAGTGGAGAGAGTGACATGAAAGTGCAGAGAGTGACATGAGAGTGACATGAGAGTGAAGAGAGTGACATGAGAGTGAAGAGAGTGACATGAGAGTGAAGAGAGTGACATGAGAGTGAAGAGAGTGACATGAGAGTGGAGAGAGTGACATGAGAGTGGAGAGAGTGACATGAGAGTGAAGAGAGTGACATGAGAGTGAAGAGAGTGACATGAGAGTGGAGAGAGTGACATGAGAGTGAAGAGAGTGACATGAGAGTGGAGAGAGTGACATGATAGTGGAGAGAGTGACATGAAAGTGGAGAGAGTGACATGAAAGTGACATGAGAGTGACATGAGAGTGACATGAGAGTGAAGAGAGTGACATGAGAGTGAAGAGAGTGACATGAGAGTGAAGAGAGTGACATGAGAGTGAAGAGAGTGACATGAGAGTGAAGAGAGTGACATGAGAGTGGAGAGAGTGACATGAGAGTGGAGAGAGTGACATGAGAGTGAAGAGAGTGACATGAGAGTGAAGAGAGTGACATGAGAGTGGAGAGAGTGACATGAGAGTGAAGAGAGTGACATGGAAGTGGAGAGAGTGACATGATAGTGGAGAGAGTGACATGATAGTGGAGAGAGTGACATGAAAGTGGAGAGAGTGACATGAAAGTGACATGAGAGTGACATGAGAGTGACATGAGAGTGAAGAGAGTGACATGAGAGTGAAGAGAGTGACATGAGAGTGAAGAGAGTGACATGAGAGTGAAGAGAGTGACATGAGAGTGAAGAGAGTGACATGAGAGTGGAGAGAGTGACATGAGAGTGGAGAGAGTGACATGATAGTGGAGAGAGTGACATGAAAGTGGAGAGAGTGACATGAAAGTGACATGAGAGTGACATGAGAGTGACATGAGAGTGAAGAGAGTGACATGAGAGTGAAGAGAGTGACATGAGAGTGAAGAGAGTGACATGAGAGTGGAGAGTGACATGAGAGTGAAGAGAGTGACATGAGAGTGAAGAGAGTGACATGAAAGTGGAGAGAGTGACATGAGAGTGAAGAGAGTGACATGAGAGTGAAGAGAGTGACATGAGAGTGAAGAGAGTGACATGAGAGTGAAGAGAGTGACATGAGAGTGGAGAGAGTGACATGAGAGTGGAGAGAGTGACATGAGAGTGAAGAGAGTGACATGAGAGTGAAGAGAGTGACATGAGAGTGGAGAGAGTGACATGAGAGTGAAGAGAGTGACATGGAAGTGGAGAGAGTGACATGATAGTGGAGAGAGTGACATGATAGTGGAGAGAGTGACATGAAAGTGGAGAGAGTGACATGAAAGTGACATGAGAGTGACATGAGAGTGACATGAGAGTGAAGAGAGTGACATGAGAGTGAAGAGAGTGACATGAGAGTGAAGAGAGTGACATGAGAGTGAAGAGAGTGACATGAGAGTGAAGAGAGTGACATGAGAGTGGAGAGAGTGACATGAGAGTGGAGAGAGTGACATGATAGTGGAGAGAGTGACATGAAAGTGGAGAGAGTGACATGAAAGTGACATGAGAGTGACATGAGAGTGACATGAGAGTGAAGAGAGTGACATGAGAGTGAAGAGAGTGACATGAGAGTGAAGAGAGTGACATGAGAGTGGAGAGTGACATGAGAGTGAAGAGAGTGACATGAGAGTGAAGAGAGTGACATGAAAGTGGAGAGAGTGACATGAGAGTGAAGAGAGTGACATGAGAGTGAAGAGAGTGACATGAAAGTGACATGAGAGTGACATGAGAGTGACATGAGAGTGAAGAGAGTGACATGAGAGTGGAGAGAGTGACATGAGAGTGAAGAGAGTGACATGAGGGTGGAGAGAGTGACATGATAGTGGAGAGTGGAGAATATGATAAATTACTTTTTTATAAGTGCTTTCTTAAAATCAAAACGCATTTATTTACTGGATAATGTTAGGTACATTCGAGTGACGAACAGCAGTTAGAAGGTAGGCACACTTTTATCCAGCATATTTTCGTGAAAGTTAAGCACAATTATGCAGGCAACATATTACACATATATTCTAAGAATGAACAAAAGGAAAAGAGGTACACTAAAGCACTCAAGAAAGTACAGTTCTGGCACAGTTTTTGTATAAGAAGAAATTCTAAGCATGTATAAGTTGTAAGTAAGACAAGTGAAACAGATACAAAACAGTTTTTTTCAAATGAATTCACATAAGAATTACGTTACATTTCAATTTATCTGCGTGCGAAAAGTTTAACCAGCCATTTCTTTTGTAACTGTTTTGCTTCTTTTTTATTGACACTGATGCACTCAAATCTATGCAATAATGTACCCTTTACTGAGTAAATGTTGAAATTTAAAAAAACTAAAAAAATTACACTCAGCGTTTCTTAAGTAGGGCACAAATTTGAAGAAAATGTTTCATATCTCTTTACTTTTTACTAAAAGTAGTGTGTATTGCAAAGCAAAAAAATCATTTTCAAATTTTTCAAACAACTAAATAGCGATACAACAGCAATAGAAAACTAAATAAAGAAAAAAATTGAGAAACAGTACAAATCAATCAACCGATCGATCTACCAATCCCGCCCCTCTGAGCTACTCCTCCTTCGCCTTCTGAGTCGCCAGAACCCGGAGCAGTCGGATGGCGTTCAAGCCAGATATGAGCATAGAGGCGGCGACAGGCAGAAAGTAGGGCACGTAGATGGCGTACTTTTGATCCTGTGGAAAGTACAACAGCTGCAGCAGGCTGTGGTCGAAGAAGGCCGACTCGGCGTTTCTCAGAGCCGCCTTAGCCGCCACGAAGCCTTCTGTGAGGCCGCCGTGTCTGAGATTGTCCAACGCCAAACTGAGGGCGCCAACGGACGAGCCGATCTGCTCGGCGACGTGCTCGCTGATGACCATGTTCTCCACCCGGTCCAGCAGCTGCACCAGGGACCGCAGGGCCAGCTTGCTGCGGGCAGCACTCTCCAGACTGCGGCGGCGAAGCCATTGGCGCAGCTCCAGCTGAGTCACCTGGAGTCAGTGCAGAGTGAGAGCGCGTTATTAACTCAGTTAGACACTGACCCACTCAGTTAGACACTGACCCACTCAGTTAGACACTGACCCACTCAGTAAGACACTGACCCACTCAGTTAGACACTGACCCACTCAGTTAGACACTGACCAACTCAGTTAGACACTGACCCACTCAGTTAGACACTGACCCACTCAGTTAGACACTGACCCACTCAGTTAGACACTGACCCACTCAGTTAGACACTGACCCACTCAGTTAGACACTGACCCACTCAGTTAGACACTGACCCACTCAGTTAGACACTGACCCACTCAGTTAGACACTGACCCACTCAGTTAGACACTGACCCACTCAGTTAGACACTGACCCACTCAGTTAGACACTGACCAACTAAGTTAGACACTGACCCACTCAGTTAGACACTGACCCACTCAGTTAGAAACTGACCCACTCAGTTAGACACTGACCCACTCAGTTAGACACTGACCCACTCAGTAAGACACTGACCCACTCAGTTAGACACTGACCAACTCAGTTAGACACTCACACACTCAGTTAGACACTGACCCACTCAGTTAGACACTGACCCACTCAGTTAGACACTGACCCACTCAGTTAGACACTGACCCACTCAGTTAGACACTGACCCACTCAGTTAGACACTGACCCACTCAGTTAGACACTGACCCACTCAGTTAGACACTGACCCACTCAGTTAGACACTGACCCACTCAGTTAGAAACTGACCCACTCAGTTAGACACTGACCCACTCAGTTAGACACTGACCCACTCAGTTAGACACTGACCCACTCAGTTAGACACTGACCCACTCAGTTAGACACTGACCCACTCAGTTAGACACTGACCCACTCAGTTAGACAATCACACACTCAGTTAGACACTGACCGACTCAGTTAGACACTCACACACTCAGTTAGACACTGACCGACTCAGTTAGACACTGACCCACTCAGTTAGACACTGACCCACTCAGTTAGACACTGACCCACTCAGTTAGACACTGACCCACTCAGTTAGACACTGACCCACTCAGTTAGACACTGACCCACTCAGTTAGACACTGACCCACTCAGTTAGACACTGACCCACTCAGTTAGACACTGACCAACTCAGTTAGACACTGACCCACTCAGTTAGACACTGACCCACTCAGTTAGACAATAACACACTCAGTTAGACACTGACCCACTCAGTTAGACACTGACCCACTCAGTAAGACACTGACCCACTCAGTTAGAAACTGACCCACTCAGTTAGACACTGACCCACTCAGTAAGACACTGACACACTCAGTTAGACACTGACCCACTCAGTTAGACACTGACACACTCAGTTAGACACTGACCCACTCAGTTAGACACTGACCCACTCAGTTAGACACTGACCCACTCAGTTAGACACTGACCCACTCAGTTAGACAATCACACACTCAGTTAGACACTGACCCACTCAGTTAGACACTCACACACTCAGTTAGACACTGACCCACTCAGTTAGACACTGACCCACTCAGTTAGACAATCACACACTCAGTTAGACACTGACCAACTCAGTTAGACACTGACCCACTCAGTAAGACACTGACCCACTCAGTTAGACACTGACCCACTCAGTTAGACACTGACACACTCAGTTAGACACTGACCCACTCAGTTAGACACTGACCCACTCAGTTAGACACTGACCCACTCAGTTAGACACTGACCCACTCAGTTAGACAATCACACACTCAGTTAGACACTGACCCACTCAGTTAGACACTCACACACTCAGTTAGACACTGACCCACTCAGTTAGACACTGACCCACTCAGTTAGACAATCACACACTCAGTTAGACACTGACACACTCAGTTAGACAATCACACACTCAGTTAGACACTGACACACTCAGTTAGACAATCACACACTCAGTTAGACACTGCACCCGCCCAGCACCAGCGCACCTGACTATAGCCCGGCGGCTCAATCGGCAGGTAGATCCTGGGCAGCTGACGCCGCAGTCCCAGCAGAGCCTTCAGCTGTGGCAGCAGTCCGCCAAGAGCCTCAGTCATGTTGACCCGGTGCTGGCCGTTGGGCCAGTCGCCCTTTGGCGGATTGTAAAAGTACACACCGCCCCAGCGAGCGCTCACGAGAGCATTGACGCCGACTGGCTGATCGTCTAGTCCGTGTAGCCGCAGGGGCGAGTGAACTTCGGGCGGAACATACACCAGCAGGCTGAGCTGGGGATTCGAGCTCACGGGAGACTGCACGTACGGCTCCAGACTGTTGAGCAGGTCCGGCAGGGCCGACTCATCGTAGTAGTAGTGACTGCCATCCAAGGACCTAATAGAGCAAGAAAAAATGTGCCCATCAATAATGAAATATTGTTTTCTGTATCTCCAAAAATATTCAACCAATCGCAATGAAGATACACAAAAAGGCTAAAATTTTCCGTCCTATCAGATTAGAATACTTGCAGAATCACAAATCATCGGAACCATCGAGAGATTCAAAGATTCTCGTCGTGGTGTCTGGTGGCAAGAAGAACAATTTTTCACCATGTAACCATGTCAGCTGTCTAATCTAAAATTGGTCGATCAGTCAAGGAACTGATCAATCAATAGAGGCAAAATTCTGCTAAAAAAAGATTAATGAATTAAATACGTCAACAATCTAAAGAATGCTTCATTTTTACCCAATCTAAAATTGGTCGATACTCACCTAATCGGCGCCCGATGAAAGGTCACGTGATGCACAATCTGGGATCGAACGGACAGGTTGACATAGCGGCTAAGCCTGGCCAAGAACGGGTCCAGCAGCAGCCGGACCGCCTCCTGGACGTCCCAATTTAGGCGACGCTGCGCGGTTGGCTGGCAGTGTACCAAACTCAGCACAATGTCATAGGCTGCCGCTGCTCCAGACTGACGTTGCGCTTCGGCGCTAGGCAGCGGCTGATCTCCCAGAGCGTTGAAATAGGCCTCCTCCAGGCCGTCAACATCCAGCAGGACTCGAGTTGTGAGGCGCTCAATTTTGTCGCGAATCTCAGAGACGCCGGAGCCGCTGCTGAGGTAGACGCAGCCGGATTCACGCACGTAGCCTCGCCTGGCATTGGAAATCGGGTTCCGCACTGATTTATTGCTAAACAATCACTCTACCTAAATAGGTTGATTGCTCAGAAGTAGAGATGGGTCGAAACTGAGTTTTCAAATCGAAATCGAGATTTTCCCGCAGTATAACATTAACTACCAAGGGATCCATTTTTTGTGCTGCACCCGAACGGAGCAACGCAAGCCACGAAACTTAAGAACACTGGCCAACTCTTTGTTGCACATCTTCTGAAGCAAGAATCAAGTCGCCAGCTCCTCAGACCGTCGAGATATTCAATGGTTCTGGCCGAAGGTCTGAACACAAACCCGAATTAGCACTGCGCCTCAGTGCGGCCTTGCCAGGCCTTCAAAATGTATCAGCATGCCACCCGAATGTGCCTGCATCATCTCTGTCTTCGGTGGTCACCCAAATTTATCTAGACGGACTGCTGGACCTTCAAGGGCTACAACAGGTGGAACTATGGCCACTATGGACACCCTGACGCTAATATCTCCAATTTCACCGATCAAGCCTAAACATTAGGCGCAGCTCAAACACAGGACACCCTCGCCTAGTCTGTGTCAAAGTCCAAACTGGTCTAGCCAGGTGCAAAGCTTCCTATGCCACTCTGGCATTAACACAGCGGGTGTTTAACATAGTTAGTAAAATTTTCAATTCTACTTATATTTTGCGGTCACCCTCACTCCATGGCTGTAGGTTTTTGTACCCTAAAACTGTACACATGGCATACATACATTCCAGTTTGGTTCGTGTATTAGCAAGAGTATTAGAGCAGAGAGAGAGTTTGACTTTTGTCATCAGTCTGGTTCATAGACTTGATTTTAACTTCAGTATTGTGTTAGAAGGAAACTAACTTGTTTTGTTTCATCAGGTATTTGAGATTTAAAAAATCTAATTTCGATCCATCTCAACTAAAAAGGCAGTTAATAGCTACCTTCCGCTAACGCCGCCACCTCCGCCAACAGAAGCCGGCGGCTCCAACAGTTTGGACGAATTCGGCAGCAGCAGTATTGTCAGGGTGGACTCCGAAGCCGATGTCGAAGCGCTTGAACCCGGCGACATTCCGACTCCGCCACCGATCCCGCTTCCCGACGATGTCAGGCGAAGGCCGTCTTCAAGTTCGGCTGGAGAGCCAGCCGAGCGCATCAGCTCCGTCTCCTGCGGCGTGGCGGGCCTGGCAGACACCCGGTAGCGCAGGTGGACGTGGCGCCGCTTGTCCAGGCCGGCTGGCACCAGACGGTCTAGCAGGTGCCGCTCTAGATTCGCCAGGTCGGACGGCTCTAACCAGGCGTCGAAGCTAATGATGCGCAGGTCCACCTGTAAAAAGGTGCGAGCGATGCCTTTGAAGGTCCCACAATCAAACATTGAGCTACTCCCACCCTCAGATCCTTGAGCTACTCCCACCCTCAGATCCTTGAGCTACTCCCACCCTCAGATCCTTGAGCTACTCCCACCCTCAGATCCTTGAGCTACTCCCACCCTCAGATCCTTAAGCTACTCCCACCCTCAGATCCTTGAGCTACTCCCATCCCCAGATCCTTAAGCTACTCCCACCCTCAGATCCTTGAGCTACTCCCATCCTCAGATCCTTAAGCTACTCCCATCCCCAGATCCTTGAGCTACTCCCATCCTCAGATCCTTGAGCTACTCCCATCCCCAGATCCTTGAGCTACTCCCATCCTTAGATCCTTGAGCTACTCCCATCCTCAGATCCTTGAGCTACTCCCATCCTCAGATCCTTGAGCTACTCCCATCCTCAGATCCTTGAGCTACTCCCACCCTCAGATCCTTAAGCTACTCCCATCCTCAGATCCTTGAGCTACTCCCATCCCCAGATCCTCAATTTAATCCTATCCCTGGTCCCTCATTAACATGAGCTTGCCTTAATCCCAAAAATCCCTCAGTAACATCAGCTTCTCTCAGCTCTGTCAGGCCATAGATCACACAGTTGGGACACAGACCTGCAACTCAGGCTGTCTATAATACAGCCTGTTGATTTCATCAGTTGGCAAGGGCTGCCTTTCAACTGTTGTGAGGCGCCACCACAGTGGCACAAATAGCAGGCAAGCCAATAAGAAGACCAGACTAGCATAGGCTGCACGCCGAGCTTCATCAATGGTGGGCGCCAGCCGCTTGAGCTCAGCCTCTGGTACAGGCATTTTTCACAGATCAGACTGAAAGAAATTGATAAAACATTTGAGCGTCCACAAATATGTTTAAATAAAACAAGCAGCACCATCTAGTAAGTCATTTGTTAATAAAGTAAGATGTACCAATAAACATGAATTTTTTAAACAGAAGTGATTTATTTCCCAGTCTATACTTAAATAAATTATTGAAAGTATAATAGTAATAATAATCTCAAAAGTTAAAAAAGAATTAATTTTGTGTTATATTTAAGTTGAATTTGGTTTT
This sequence comes from Macrostomum hystrix, assembly GCA_950097015.1. Lineage (NCBI taxonomy): Eukaryota > Metazoa > Platyhelminthes > Macrostomidae > Macrostomum > Macrostomum hystrix. The sequence continues at coordinate 310,528 of CATNEN010000025.1, read as the reverse complement.
GTAAATAGCTAGATCGTCTCCTAAACATTTTAAAATGTGAAAAAAACTGCAGCCTACTAACACTAACATATTTTGGCCTAGCAATTTTTTCTTATAATACACATATTGCCAGGCTTATTGAACTTTAATCCTATAAATAGTTCAAGTTTTAGTAGGCGCATAAATCTGTTTTTTTGGGATGCTAAGTTTAATAAAGAAAACAATTTTCTATGGAATGGCTTCCCTACCACAGAAAAACACTAGGGAACATAGGGCATTAGGAATTTAGAAAAAAAAGTGTTGGGTGACTATAGGTGGGAGAATGACAAATAAACATGATTATCAATAGATTCAAGGTCCCAAGGACCTATTGAAGATTACTCTTTTTTTGGATACCCTTAGCCCAAAGGCTCTTTTAGGGACCCCAATATATAGGAATACCACACTAAGCCAGACATGGTGATTAAAGGGTTTTCAATCTGGTAAATTCTGTGTGAATAATAAATAGGTTTAAATTGGAATAGAGATATGGGGACCAATTGAAGATTAATACTATTTATTAAAGGTTAGGCCTAACTGCCTAAGGAATTGTGTGGGTATACAAATATATATGAATTAGTCAACATGACAATGATAGCAAATGACAACAACAACATTCTTGCAATGAAGCTCATGATTTTGTTCATTTATTCATAATTTTTGTTTAAAAAAATAGGTAAATCAAGACAAGTTTCATAAAAACATGTTTTCTTGTTTCATGCAACATGTTTTCATATCTTTGTTAAAACATGAAGCCGAGCCTACTTAAAGCCTATTTCAGTTTGATAGGCCTACTGTTTGTGGAAACTTGATTAGGTACTAGGCCTACCAACTCTTTTTGCAATAATCAAAATAGTATGAGCATAACATTGATGTTGGGGTCAGTATTTAAGGATATGGTACATGTTAGTGTAGACCCTTCTGTGCTTTTGATGAGAGAATGAGTTGGTATTAGGCCTAGAGATTGGTGCTAGGCCTAACCCTAAGTGTTGTGGAGGAAAAGCATGAGAGCACTGTTGGCAGCTTTGGCACTTGTGTTAGGCCTAAGTCAGAGAATATACACAGTCAGAGAAAAGGGCTTAAGAATCAATATGATAAGTACTATAGGGTAATGTATCATCAACCAAACAAGAATGTGTATTTTTTTAACTTCAAACTTAAGCTACAGATTTTCTATTTAAGATATGATGATAAATCAAAAGCCAAGTTATAGAAAACAGTTACATCTTTCTAAAAAGTATCTGCTTTTGCTATTTTGTCAAATAGAAAAAAGTTATTCCTGCTTTTTATCTAAAACCGAACAATGATTTTCATGTATCTTCAAACCAAACAGAGAATTTGATGTTTGGTTTTATAATTTGAGTGAGTGTTTTAATCTTATTTTAAGGAGTGAACTATCATAATTTATGTCATTTGAAAGCATTTTTCATGTTCTATAAATAACTACATTTATGGTCATTTAATTAGCAAGCAACCACATACAATCTTCGTCTAAAGTACATACTGAAAAAATGTTGTTAAAAAGTATGCTTCTGCAATAAAAAATTCTACTGAAATATCTATATCTTTCTTTCCTCTTAATGCTTCATTGCACATTATGCCTCAGCTTGTAGATAATTTCTTCAACTTTCAAATTAGTTGTTCTGTGAAACACAATAGGTCAATAGCTTGTTTCTGTCTTGCACGAGACCAAGGAAGGAGTCAAAATTCTTGTTCGGTTTTGAAGATACACTGTTCGGTAGATGATACATTACCCTATGCTTTGTATTCAGGCCTACAAACTAGATAAATAGCCAATATTGTCATTTTGGCTTTTCTCATTGGAATTTATTAAGTAAACTAGACATGCTTGCATAAGAATATGCCTAGTTAGGGGCCAGCTAAAAATAAACCCTAGCAGCTAGCTATTATTAGCTTAGCAATACAGCTCAGCTATAATGGAGATCCCCAATTCCCATGTATTCCTGGTTTACTTTTTATTCAAAAGCAAGCAATATACATAGTACCCTAGGCTATTTCAAAATACTAAGTTTTAATAGATAGACACAGACTAATACGACCAAGTATTGGTCTGTAGCTACAAAAAAACTAGACTACTAGTAAAGTAAGATTAGAATGGTCATGATGCCGTAGGCCTATAAATCTTTAATTTTTCTTTACATCATGAAGTTAGTTACATAGAATTTTTTAATTTCCTTTTTCCGGCCGTAGTTACGTCAAATATTAAGTCATATATTAATATTAATATTAAGTCCAATAGAGGCTATTCGAATTTTAAAACGGCGAAAGCTTTCGTATAAATTATCGTAGGGGCTTATAAACCGCTCATAAACCCGTTATAAGCCGAAGTTTATTTTAAACGACCAGACCAAGCTATAAGTAACATCGCTGCTTGAAACAATTAGTGGCGAATAAGAGATACATCAAGATATAGAAGAAAAGTAGTTTTTCATTTGTGGCGAACGAGTTAAAAAAAGTGGGTTTATAGCGAGTCGCTAGTGAAACGTGAGTGTAATCTTATCTAATCTTTCGCTTCCGCTTGAAATAATACGAAAGAGCCTTAGCATAACCAATGCTCGATTGTACACGCAATATTTTCTCAATATGCCTTTTCGTAATTCAGTATCGAGAATATCATTGCAAAACGATATTCTCAAAATTACATATTATAAAATACAAAATTAAAAGAATGAAAAAATTAATGCTTTGATCAAGCCTTGTTTTGCAATAACATGGTGTTAAATTATAGCAATTTTCTAGCAATTCTAGGAAGTCTATAACTTCCTAACTTCCTAATAACATTCTATAACTAAAATGTGAAGGCTTCCACTGCGAGATAGAATCGCGGACAGAACTGAGAAACTGGTGAATCGCGCTGTCATTTGCGAAGCACGCTTGAAGCAGCAGCTGAGGACTAGAGTACGCAGCTGAGTCGATCACAGTAGTAGGGGTTAGCAGGAAATTCCGTGGAAATTCCATGGCATGCAATGTAGTTTGGAATTGGTGAGCAGTCAAGGTAAACGGTATGTATCTATATGTCTGCATATACTATCTAGCTCATATATTGATTTAAAATATAATATAATATATATAATATATAATATATAAAATGTGTATATCCGGAAAACATTGATATTTTGTGAGTATAGTTCTGAATCTTGAGTCTGAAGAGATAGAGCTGTAGTATGACTTTATGCAACTCTGCCGCACTTGTACTGAGGAGATAAGCGACAATGCAAATTGATAGTAGGGGTTGGGTCTATGCTGCTGGGATGGCTGAGCCAATCAGGCCCTGGTAAGAGAGTTGTGCCCCACCTGCAGTGGAGCGCAGGCCGAGCCAGGTAAGAGATTTTATGATTCTATGGTGATATGGTTGTGGCTGTGGCAAGCGGGAAAGCAGAAAATGGTGGAAGATAACCAATCGCGCTGCGGAGAGTGCGCCTGCATGCACACATGCAGTGACTATGAGTTGCTGGGGGTGTGGGGGCGAAGCCCCCACATTGTTTTCCTTGTTGAAAACAACCCTTTGTTTCTGTATCAGATTGTTGAGCATGGATCTCTGCGACGGCTTTAAAGTGCAAGTGCAAGATTATAAGGTCATCATTTTATAGCGATTCGGCGCTTCTTTTCTAGTGAATGAGAACTGAAGCCAGGCGTGCCCGGATTCAACCTCAACGCGTATCAATGGGAAAAGCTAAAGCAAGTGAAGCAACAACTTGTGCACTCCGCGGTCAACCGACACAACGTCACGATCAAGCTGGGTTTTGAGAAGATCGCGATGTTTAGCCGAGGAACCATCTGGCTCAAGCGTCTTCCCGAAGATTGTACGGAAGAATACCTAAGGCGCAATTCCGTGGCCCTGTCACCCCGTCTATGGAATGAGCTATGGAAAAAAGCGAGCTGGATTGACTCGGAGCTACAAGGAAAATCACCAGAAGGTGAATATGAGCTGGGCACTCAAGACGTCATACGTGAGGTGGGCATCGATGTCAAGGCTGAGCTGGCTTCTGTTGAAGGAACGTGTGAGGAGGAGGAGGACCGGAAGACGCTACTCATCGCCTAGTCCGACAAGGAAATCAGTGTGGCTTCGTCGTCGCCATCTGGGCGCATACCATTGCAGGACAGTGAATTAAGCCGCGATCCGGTCTGGTACCAATTTCGTGCCGCCTCGGGGCTCGCAGTGGTTGGGATTTGGAAACCAGTCAATCAAAATCCCACCTGGGTGCCAAGTGTCAAGCTGTTGCATCGGCTGTCCGCCCACCAACCTGGTCAATGTGCGCTGCAGCCTTGTTGAGTCAACAAGCTGCAACTGGGACTCCCTGCTGCGAACTGTGAACATCAGTTCTAATGCTGAATGGGGCTGCTACTTCAGCAAAGTGTTTAAGAAAACACTTTTCTTCCCAATCCAGAAAGCAAATTTTCTACACAGCATTCGAATTCAACTGCGGGATACATTTGGTCCCCTCTGACTGCTCAGAGCTGCAGTCCTGTTTTGCTCACGATTCAGATCCGGGAGAAACTTATTCGATGAACTATCAACAGATGATCCGGCAGTACTCTGGAACTCGAAATGGAAGCGATAAATCTGCGCCCTATGGGTGCGGAAGTTTTCCAGGGATCATGACATATCAACCTCCTCCAGCAACTTCACCAGCACATGCATCTCAGTTGGCCTCGGCTGGCAAAAGCGTTAGCAAAAGAAGACAGTTGAATGCTAAAGTTTCTAGGAAAAAGATAATAAAGAAGACACCTCTCGCCAAAATGGCAAGAAGGGGAAAAAATCAAGGAAACGGAACAATGCAGGTAGAAAGAAACCTAAGAAAGGAGAGAGCAAAGCAAAGGGCAAAACGGTAAGCAAGAGGAAGCGAAAAGTCAGCAGGAAAACGGTGAAGCGCGTGCTGGACTCTTTGTCGTAGACATGGCTTATGGATTCAACCCAAGGCTCGATTTGTTCAAGGCTCCTGCGCTGCAGACTGCCATTGACAAATCCTCCTATGTCGATATTCACCCCGTGAACTCAATTGCTGCAAATGCACCCATCGAATTCGATTGCCACCCATCAGCTGACGAATACACCGAACTATTGAATTCTTTCCTGTACATTCGCTGCCGCCTAGTCCGACTGGATGGGGGCTTGCTGAGGGAGAATGTTCTGAACGCTGAAGGAGAGCTGACAGAGCGCCGAGACAGTGATGTGCACCCTGAAAACTTCGTCCTGTCTACGCTCTTCTCTGATGTCATTGTGAGCATTAACCAGCGAGTTGTGTCCGGGGGAGACCAGCTCTATCCCTACCATGCCTATTTCAAAGCTCTCATGAGCTCCTCAGACGCCCAGCAGCTGAAGTTCTACCCCGCTGGATTCCTGCAACCTGACTCCGCTGCAGAGGCGCACATGGAGAGCCACAGGCTGTCCCGCTGGGTGGAGTATGTCGGACCGTTGTTCAGCGACATCTTCCAGTGCCCCATGTTCCTGCTGAACAACCTGCACCTGCACATCAAGTTGGTGCCCAGCGACGCTGCATTTGCCATCAGAACCCCGGTCACAAACAACACAGCCTACCGCATGGAAATCTCCCACTGCATCCTGCATCTCCGCCGAGTCAAGGTGGCTTCTCACATCAGCCTAGCCCATGATCAGGGACTGACCAACCAGAATGCGCTCTATCCTATGGAGCGAGCCGAAATGCAGAACTTTATTCTGCCCCAGAGAATCCAGTCGAAGAACATTGAAGGCTTTACCCACGGAAAACTCCCTAAGTTCATCATGCTGGCTTTCGTGAGCCACCGAGCCTTCAACGGGAATCATCACACCTGCCCCTTCGAGTTCCAGAGCTTCAACCTCAGCCAGCTAGCTCTAAAGAAAGGCGGGGAAACCATGTGCCACGGTGCATTCACACCCGAAAACAACTCATTTGTGCGAGAGTACTTGCACTACCTGAAAAGCAGCCAGTCTGCCAGGACTGGGGCCCTTATCTCCAACTCCCACCTCACACCTCACCCACCCTCCATCGGCCTCTCCACTCCACTGCAGCCGTACGCAGCGCAAAGAGATAGGCCCGCCATTTCTCTTATCTCTACAGTGAACAAAGGGTTGTTTTCAACAAGGAAAACAATGTGGGGGCTGCTAACTGCTAACCCCTACTACTGATCACGGTCGAACAGTCGCTGCTAGGGCATTGGACGCGCGTACCACCAGCCGTTACGCAAGATGTTTTGTGACACGCCAAACAGTTGTTACAGCTAATCGATGCCGGCAATGCCCAAGTTCGGTGCATGGATTGTCCAGAGAACTCAGCATTGGAATCGATGCACATCGGGGAACCGAATTAAGCACCGCTGCCGATGCGAACGCCTGCGTTGCTTTTGCTCAGCCAAGCGACTGAAGTCCACTTTGCCAGAGAAGCTGGTCGCAGGCTAACGGATATCAATCCAGACTGAAGCTCCTTGTCAAAGTCACACTTGAGCCTCGGCACAAGCGGAAAGCTCGCAATTTTGAAGATTGAATGAGCGACGGGAGGTCGAGAGTTCGCTCTCGATATGCTTGTGCGACCATTTGACTAGAAGAAAACTCATCTTATTCTTGTGGTAACCAGCTTTTGTAGACCGCAACTCGTTCGCGGTCATACGCATATGGTCAGCGCTAGTTGCTGCTCGCTAAGTGATCAGCTTGCCTCTGCTCTGCGGTCTCTATTCGTTACAGTCAGGTAAATAAATACAAACAGGTTACAGTCACGCGCAAGTCACCATCGTTTTCATTGTATTGATCCATGAGCTGGTCATCGATATCCCTGCAGCGATGCTTCTTGTTTAGTGAGTACTCCACCCCGCCTTTCAGTCTAAAAGAAAAAAATGGACAGTTTAAAAAGTTGTTTAATGCAGCAAAATAATTTATTTACAGTGCTGCTAAAGTCAAATTATTTTTTCGGAAACTAGTAACGAAAACAGGTAACGGGAAATGCACACTGTTAGTAACGACTTGTTGCCGTCATATTTATTACCAGCCCGTGGTAACGAGAAAAAGTAAAGATCGATACCAAATTAGTAAGTTAGAAACAAGTAACGCGCATAACACTGGCGATATCTTGCTTCAATACGATCCCAATTACAAGAGGATAAATGTGACAGACTTTCCAGACTACTGCACCTTTTATATTGCAGAACTCTTGTGCATTCATATTCTTCTCTCTGGTGATTCACTGTGTTCATTCTTTAGATAGTACTCGTACTATACTAATATACTCATAACGCAACATTTTTACTTTACAATCGGCGATGAGGATCAACAAAAATGCGTATGCCTTTTAAGCATTCACTGCACCATGCACCCTATTTTGCCTGAGATGTTTACGATTTCCATACTTCGAAAGTCATTGAGTACTTTGAAATGAGCTGATAGCTGATAGGTTTTTACTCTCTGGAAGTGTGCCAGCTTGGTTTTTCGTTAATGAAGACTCGAAGCTTTATGTACACGGTACGTATAGCTATAAAATAAGAATTGCAGGACGGCTGCGGGCGCCGAAACGACGATATTTTCAATTTCTAATCTTTTCATCAAAGACCATATAAGGAGCATAATTTCAAAATAACCATATTGCAGATCAGCGCAGCCGACTAGTCGGCAATTCCACAGGGACTTCCACAGGGACTTCCACAATTCCACAGTATCCCAGCAAGCACAAGACAAATCAGTCAAATCTTTGAACAACAAAATCTATAGGCAACTAGTGAATTGATTGACAAACGTTAAGCTACAGATTATTCATAATTTTGTAAATTTATGAATTTATTGCGTTATTTTTGCTACTTTCGGCACAAAACAGTCCAGAACATGTGTGATTTATCTTAATTGAGTATATTTACGGGTTTACCAAAACTCTATCAAATTAACCTCTATTTGACAGTTACTGTAAAACATATTTTCCTCGCTCGCACTCACTCTCTCTATTGAAATTGCAATAGCGGCAATTCAGCCCGACTGTGTAGTCTATGGTTTTTTATGTAGCGATTCTTATGCAGCAAAAGAGCCCGACTCAACCCTTAATGTTTTCTTATGCAGCAAAAGAGCCCGACTCAACCCTTAATGCTTTCTTATGCAGCAAAAGAGCCCGACTCAACCCTTAATGCTTTCTTATGCAGCAAAAGAGCCCGACTCAACCCTTAATGCTTTCTTATGCAGCAAAAGAGCCCGACTCAACCCTTAATGCTTTCTTATGCAGCAAAAGAGCCCGACTCAACCCTTAATGTTTTCTTATGCAGCAAAAGAGCCCGACTCAACCCTTAATGTTTTCTTATGCAGCAAAAGAGCCCGACTCAACCCTTAATGCTTTCTTATGCAGCAAAAGAGCCCGACTCAACCCTTAATGTTTTCTTATGCAGCAAAAGAGCCCGACTCAACCCTTAATGCTTTCTTATGCAGCAAAAGAGCCCGACTCAACCCTTAATGCTTTCTTATGCAGCAAAAGAGCCCGACTCAACCCTTAATGCTTTCTTATGCAGCAAAAGAGCCCGCGACCCGCTTTGCTATAATTCTAAATTGATTACTACTGATAGCAATTGTTGCAGTGTTAGGTGCGAGATCGGTTGGCTGATTGAATACTTAAATATATACCAGTCATGATAATTTTGTTTCAAATGGCGCAGTTGTGACAGCAGCGGAATGCAGTTCGAACATTCTATGAAATGAGTTTCATACAGGGTATTATCTTACGTTACATGATGACTGCAGCCCCATGCCACTGCCCGCACCTGAATTAGGGACCCATTTCGCACTGTGATGATCGATCGAAATTTTTCCAATATACTGTGGGATATATAGTGACTATAGCGGTATTAGCTAGTGTTAGACGCGTTGCTGCTGCACTCACGACATTGTTGGGTGCGTAGAACCACGATGAATGCTCATCCTGTGGCGCTGTTCGGCTCGCCGGCCATCGTGGCACTCCTGGCCAGATGCGACATCGCCTGCCTGGCCCCGTTCCTGGCGCACCGAGGACGACTGGAGCAGCTGACCTGCCTGCAGCGCCACTGCCCGAATGCTGAGCTGAATGCCACCCAGCTACACACCCTGCTGAAGAGCCTCCTGGACTGGCTGCTACAACACCAGACAGCTGCGGGCTACGAGACCATCCTGGAGGTGACCTGCCTAACAGAGAACGAGGCTTTCGACTTGGCCAGCTGCTAGGCCTGGTGGAGGACACCTGTTTGGAGCTGCAGCACATTCTACACGGGCTGGACTACTGGCGCGGCGTGCAGCAAAGGGCAAGACTGCGAGAGTTGCTCCGGAGTCGCCAATATCGAATGGAGCAGTAGCAGCAGCAAAAAGACTTAGCTAGACAGTTTAAATAACTTATCCCTGTTTGTGAACCCAAACCAACTCTGCACCAATAAAAGAATGGTTTAGTATCAACTAAGTTGGCAGATCCAACTCGATACCGGGAAGTTTATTTTGGATAACCTAAAAATAGACAGCAGAGTACAGTTCGTGGTGCGCGCACAATCCCTAAGAAATATATATATAAGACGATTCGATTCGAGCTGCTTATCTACCTAAGAATAGCAGGCAAGTCCTTATATATTTTTAAGTAATGTGCGCGCACTATGAACTGTACTTCTCGCTAAAAGTACACTATCAACTTAACCGGGATCCGAATTAACCTAATTAAGCACCTATTAATAGAATCTGAATCTATCAGTTTAAAGCTATAAAATCAATATGCGCGCACATGTGCGCGCATATTGATCTACTAGAAGAATTAGTAACAGTGGTACTATCTGCTGCTCATCCTAAATAGCCTGCTCCTTCTCCTTGGGATGTACTTGGGACTCTATTAATAGGGAATCCCACCATGTTGCACCCAGTTGAAGTTGAGAACCTGGGACTGCGTTGGCTTTCTGCAGCCTGCTCATTTTCATACATCCAAATTTGAACGCGCCTATAATTAACCCGCGGAAGCACAGAATGTCGTTCAATTTTTCAACCGGCTGCGACAGCGACGATGAACGAATTGCGGCCGCGCTGGACGAGTTTGAGAGAGCTGCCCAAGATAGCAACTCCGCCGGGCCGGTAGCGTCATCAACTCACCAGCCACCATCACAGCGAAAAAGAAAGAGCGCTCCCTCTCAACGTCGCATTGTCAATGCAGCGGCAGCAGCAGCAGCTGCAGAATCTACGCCAGGCCCAAAGCGGTGCCGTCCAGTGCAGACAGCAGCGGTGGCTAACATCAGCAGTGACGCTGACGACTTCAGCCTGCTGCCCCTGAGCGGTGTCATGCGCCTGAACACCGAAGAGCAGCAGCCTGCCAATGACCAGATGTCCACAGCATCAGGCAGTGTGGACCTGCTGAACGCGTCGATTGTGTCCATCCGCGTCGTATCCCAGCCAGCGGCAGCAGGCAATCAGCAGCCACCACCTGCCAGTACATCGGCAAATAACACGACCGTCTACGCACCAATCTTCCACGCGATGGCAGCCTCAGCCTCGACTGCGCCAAAAGGGAGCCTGCTGGCTTGGCTCGGAGATCAGCACCGGAGTGCCAAGAAGGCCACCAGCAGATGGTCGTCGCCGGCAGTGATCAGGCACGTCGGGCGACAGGCTGCTGGCAACAGTGACGACAGCGACGGTGCGGCGTCTGACGCGCCCGACAGGTCCAGGGCAGCTCTACAGCCTCGCAGCCCCGTCGTCATCGAGATTGAGGACGTCGACGACGAGCGCCACGATAAAAGCAGGCCGACAGCGGCAACTCGCAGTAGCGGCCCAAAGGCGGAGCCATCGGAGCCTAACGAGCAGGAGGCGATTAATAGCGACGACCGCGATGCTCTGCAGGCACTGCTGGACTACGAGGCGTCCACCGTTGCGCTGTCAGTCGCTGCAGATCCCCCACCGTCGGGCGCTGATGCGGAAATGGAGGAGGTCGCCAGCACGGTGCCGAAACCGCCTCAAGTCGCGGCCGACCAACAACGGCAGCCAGGGAGGCGGAGGTTCCGTTTTCAGCGGCTCGAAACGACTGCTCCTGCTGTTGCTGCTGCTGCCGACTGCTCCATTGTGGGCGCCATGGTGCCAGACTCGCAGCCCGATGGCCGACGACTTGCAGTCGCCAAGACCACACCGTCTCAGCGTCCGGAAGATGAGACGACGGCCTACGTGGTGTCGCCTGGCACAGCGGCATTCGCAGCAGCGGTGGTGGCCGCTATGAATGAGGCCAGCCAGTCCGTCCCTGTCGGCCAGGAGTGGTGGCGCATAATGACACCGCAGCCGCTGCAGCAACAAGAGCAGGTGCAGCTCGAGCGTCCTCCCTCGCTGATGGCATTCAGCTACAGTCCGCCGGCGTCTGCGGCACAGTATATGCACTTCCTGCAGCAACAGCAGGGGGACAGCGAGGCGAGCAGGAGCGCGGTCGGCGGCGCCAGAGGACAACGAGGCGGCCGAGGCGTGCGACGGCTGGGCCAAAACCCGCTGCTTAATGCGGCAGCAGCACAGCAGCAGTTCACGGTGACGCGCTCCGGCAGCCGGCCGCTCGCAATGACCGGTGCTGCTCCTGCGGAGCGACTGCCAGAGGACAGCGGGATTCTGACCGGGCGCCGCTATTTGCACGTCTTCCACATCGACAACGTGCGCTTCGTCGGTGAGTCACTTGCTTTGTTCTTAAGCTTTGAATCATACGAGGGTCACTCAGAAAGTCTTTAGCCTGAGTATGATCCACGAGACGCAGAAGCATGAAATTTGTCTATGGTAAAGACCACCTTTTTAAAGTCTTATAGCTACATTTTCAAACAGAAGCAGTTACTTTTGAGTCCACTGCAGTGAGCCAAAGTCAGTTCACCCCTTGCGCCGTTCAATTGCACAATGAAGCTGGAAAATCGTGACTTCAGAGCTATGATGTACTTGCATTTCAAGCAAGGCAAGTCGCCGGCCGATTCATTTCAAACTTTACAAGACGTTTTCGCTCATCTGTGTCCTTCATACGCAACCGTCAAAAACTGGTTCGCTGAGTTTCGCCGAGGTCGAGAAAGCCTCGAAGATGAGCATCGATCCGGGAGACCCTGCGACGCAGTGACCCCAGAAAATATCTGCGCTGTGTCCAGCATGATTGACGCTGACCGGCGAGTGACCTACCAGCAGATCCAGCAGGAGATGGGCATTGGATCGGGGAGTGTGCACACCATTCTGCACGAACACCTCGGAGTGCGGAAGCTGGCTTCCCGGTGGATCCCCCATCAGCTGTCGGACGAGCAGAGGGACACCCGGGTGGCTTGGTGCCGATTTATGCTGCAGAAATTCGAATCTGGGACCAGCCGGCGTATCTGGGACATCCTCACGGGAGATGAGACCTGGATTTATCAATACGACCCCGAAAACAAGCGCCAGTCATCCATGTGGACCTTCAGAGACGAGGACAGCCCAACCAAGTTTCGACGCAACCGGAGTGCCGGCAAGCAGATGGTGGCCTGCTTCTTCATGCGCACTGGACATGTGGCTTCCGTTTCACTGGAAGATCGCCTGACAGTCACCGCTGACTGGTACACAACGGTTTGCCTGCCCAAAGTTTTTTCTGCTGTGAGCCAGAGGCGCCCAAGGTGTGGAATGCGTGGGGTGCTTCTGCACCACGACAATGCCAGTGCGCACACGGCAGCTCAAACTCTCGAGTTTCTGGCCGACTGTGGTGTCCAGCTGATGACTCACCCTGCGTATACAGTCCAGACCTGGCACCGTGCGACTTTTTTTTATTCCTGAAGTGCAAGGAGATATTAAAGGGCCAGATTTTTTATTCGCCGGAAGAAGCTGTGAATGAGTTCAAAGACGTCATCGGGGAGCTCCGGGATGAGGATTGGCGGCAGTGCTTCGACAGCTGGTTCCACAGGATACAAGCCTGTATCAATGCGGGGGGAGAGTACTTCGAGCAGTTGTAATGGTTTTTTATTTCATATGTTGCTGTTTTCTTGTTCAGGCTAAAGACTTTCTGAGTGACCCTCGTATAACCAGCTGGCATCCACTGTTTCCATGCTGCCTACATAAACGGGTCGTGCCAAGGTATATCTGGGCGAGGCTCTGGAGGCACACTGTGTCGAGCTCGTCCTGGCGTCCAGCCCGGGCCTCTGCGTCGGCATGGATGAATTCTGCGACCGGCGGCTAGTCGCTGACCCGCTCTCCGTCGACGAGATGGAGCAACACCAACAGCAGCAGCATAGCGAGTATCGGCCACACCGCACTCTGTCCGGCTTCGTGCGCCTGGAGACCAACGCGGCCGGCTGGCATCTATACGAGCTGCTGTTCAGCCTGCTGCCTAGCCGAGACGAGGGACGCTGCTTTGTGGTGCCCGACCGGACCACCCTGACGCTGTGCGGCGTCCGTTCGCCAGACAGTGTGCTGCGGAGCCTGACGCAGCACGACGGCTACCCGCTGCTGATCGGGATCGGCGCCACGCAGTGCAGCATGCTGGTGCAAGCGACTCGGTGGGCGCTGTCCTACCCGCTGACTGCCAACCTGCCCGACCAGACTGACGGCGTCTTGTTGGCCCACCAGCAGATGCGCGCCACGTTGCTGGGGGTTTTCAGAGATGTGCAGCGCCAGCGCCGGATTCGCAGGGAGCAGCTCGCCGGCTGTTCCGCATGCTCCACCGAGGCTGCCGACAACCGGAACTCGTGCCCGCTCCGAGAGGCTGTCTGCACAGCCCTTCGCCACCAGTCGGGCGTTGTCTATCTGTATGGGCCGTCGGGAGTCGGCAAGACCACCGCCGTCGAGCGCCACTTGGGCCAGGAGCGCGTATTCTGCCCGGTCATTAAGCGCTTCGGCGGTAATGACTTCATGTTTGACGGCCTGGACACCGCGCGCCACTCCGTGGCTTTTTCTTTTTCTGTACCGGCTCCATTAAACTTTTTAATCCCTCACCGCCAACAAATAGTTGTTGTTGTTGCTGTTGCTGCTCTCCAACAAGTTAGATAGATGGGCAGCTAGAATAATTAACAATGATTGCCTACCTTGTGGAGCGCAGATAAAAATCACTTTAAATGCAGTCGTCGTCGTTGGGGTCGCAGCTGGAGCGGAGTAATCGGAACAGTGTAGGGGGCAGTCGAAACGAAACAGTAGATCACGAAGGAGTTGATTTGGTTGATTAATAGAGTTGGGATTGAAAATCAAAGTAGCTTGGGAACGATCGAGTCTGTCTTAATCGATTGGCATAGAGAAATCAATCAGCGCGAGCTAGCTCTCTTTGACTTGTGTGCTCAAGATGAGCCACGGCAGCACAGTCCTTCCTTTAGTTTCTATGTGCCTAACCTTTGTCTATGTCTTGAGTTTATCGCATTCCTTTATTAATAGTAGTCTAAAAATAATTTCACACACACGCAGTTGTTATGTGCTTATTTGGGCGCTAATTGTGTTATTATAATTTATAATAATTCAGCTGTAGCAACGAGAGTAAGTATACTTGTATATATGAATTGAAGAGCTGACTGCATGCATATATGTGAATAAATATAGTCATAAATCAAGAATAAGCATTCGATCAAGAACTACATGTAGACGGTACGTATGGATATGAAAAAGCGGCAAATAACTAATTTAAGATGAGAATCAACAAGTGGCATCTGCAACAACAAGCAATTAAAATACATGTAGTAATGTGTGCATTAAAATACAATTTGGATGGACGCAAAAAGCTATACATATAATATATAATACGAGCTTATAACGGCAATTAACAGCTGCATATAGTGCTACTCAGTTATTTATAAATTTTATAAGAAACTAAAATTTCAAATTCGCGCTAAATTCTAAGAAATTCAACGTGTACAGTCTGTAGTGCGCGCACATTCCCTAAAAATATATATAAGGCATGTCTGCTCTAATTTTAGAACAACAATCCTTATATTTTTTAAGTATTGTGCGCGCACTATGAACTGTACCTAAATCTAAAATTAAATTGCTTGCTTGACTACTATAAGTAGAGCAGTTAGCAGCATTTGTTTAATAAATGTCAGATAAATCTATGGCTAATTAAATAATTCTATCAACAAAAACAATAAAGTATACTATTATCAACGAGAGTAATCAATCAAATACAATAAATATCCTTAACTATAGCATATAATCAATTATAAAAACATTAGCGTATAAAGCGCGCATATGTGCGCGCTTTATACGCTGCAGTAACACAGTCTAATGAATTCAATCAGCCCTCCCTCCAAGGCCTGTGCAAGTTTTCTCTGCGTGTTTTCTCTCTGTCCCGGCCCCCTTTATCTGCCCCACGGTGTTTTTGACTCACTATTTAAATATTTAAATATATTAAATACTATAAATATTGTATATATAAAATCTTAAATGTAGCAGGCAGACAGACAGGCGGGCAGGCAGGGCGAATCACTCAAATTTAATGTTCCGACACTGAGGGCAGCCGCCGTCTCTTCCGTGCCACCGGTCTACCGTGCAGGACTGCGTCGGCTCGTTGGGTGCTCGCCGCCACCTCACCACTTCCACCAGCCAGGCTGCTGATGAGGCCCTGGGTCGGCGGCCTAACTATGGGTCGCATCTCTTCGGCACCTGATGGCACCACAAACCGGCGGATAATGTCGCGGCTGCGAATCACCGCGCCCATCTCCGTGGCCATCTGCGCGTTGTGACCATAGTTGAACCTAATGACAGCTGCAGATGTGCCGTGCGCTCTGGCAAACACATCTAGCTGCTCCGGCTCCATCATGAGCACTACGGCACAGAGGGTGCGACGCCAGTGCGTGGCCACATAGTGCCGACCCAGTACTCGCTGCCCGCCTGCGCTGATCATGCGGCTCATTGCCGACTGGCTGTACACGCCGCCGAACACATCTATGAAGACCGTCGGCGACTCCGGTTGCTCGATGCCGCGAGCAGCAAGCGACGGCAAGATGTATTCGTCGTGCAGGCGCAGCAAGGCCTCGCAGAATAGATCCGGCAGTACCATCCTGGCTGGATCGCCGGAGTGTCCGACCTTGTGCGGCACTTCACGCAGCGGCAGGACGAGGTGCGAGTGCCCAGCCAGATCGGCAGCGGACAGCGCGCTCTCCCAATCTGCACTTTGCGTGTGTTGGCGGAAAACGGGCGAACACGGCATCAACCTCGTCCACGTTGACGTAGGTGTCCATGAAGGCCACCTGCCGCTCATTGTGGCCAAGCTTGTAGACGGCTTGCATAGTATAAATGTGGTTGCGTTTACTTCTAGTAGATAGCAGCACGAAACCAAATAGAACTAACTGTCATTAATGCAGCTGCTGTGCAGCTAGCTCACCTGCTGGATGGCGCGGACGTTGCCGAACTCGCCGCGAGCCTGCTGCACCACGCTGCTAAGGCGGGCGATGAGAGCCTGCTCAGCCGCCAGCGGGTTGTTGGCCTTCTGCGCCAACTGCAGTCTCCAGCAGACTCCACTGCAGACAAGGTCGCCGTCCTCAATATCAGCAGTAGCAGTAGCAGCAGCATCTGCGCGGGCGGCGTCAGCCGAGGGGGAGTCGATGCTGCAGAACAGCTCGGCCTCGCGCAAGCCAATGGCGGCCATGATGGCATTGGCGCCTCGCAGGCCCCTTACGCGCAGCCAGCCCTCCATGCAGCGACAGATGCTGACCAACTCCTGACACTTTCGCGCCGCTGTCGACTGAGCCAGCTGCATGGCGTCACTGACTGTTTCGGCGCTGAAGCAGTCCTGCACCCTGTCCGGCTGCAGCAGCAGGTCTGCAAGCGAGATGCCCGCTCGCTGCCAGGTTCGCAGAAGCGTCGCGCCCACCGACTTACTTATGTCGCGCCAACGCTGCTGGTGGCACAAGTTGGCCGCAATCCTGGCCCGCGATGGGTCCCTCCACCACAGCTCCCGCAGGCGTTCCACCGTTGCGGAGATGCTGGGCCGGTCACCCAACGGCTGCAGCAGCTCTAGTGGCACGGGCTTCGCTATCCAGCTGTACAATTGAATTTTTATCTCACCTCGAAGTGGGCACAGGCGGACGGGGGCTGTCGAGCTGCTACTGATGCTGCTACAGCTGCTGCTTCTGCTGGCTGCTGCTTCTGCTGCTTCTGCTGCGGCCCGGGGCTGGATACTGCTGCTTCTGCTGCTACTGCTGCTTCTGATGCTACTGCTGGTGCTGCTTATGCTGCTGCTGGAGAGTGAAGATGCGCTGCAAATAAGAAAAAGGCTCTGTATTTAAAATAGGCCGTGTAAGTCTCTGCTCATAAATATGCATTACAAGCTGGGTTAATATAATAGGCCCTTTAATTAGTCTTAGTATATATAATAGGCCCTGCAATTAGTATTTGTATATATAATAGGCCCTTTAATTAGTCTTTATATATATTAGGCCCTTTAATTAGTCTTTGTATATATAATATGCAGTTCTCTATAATAATAATATATTTGTAATCTCTGTAAGTGTAATGCAGTTCTGAGCTGCGTAGAAATATATTAGATCGTAATGCTCGCTGTTGACATAATAATAGATCCTGTGGCTCTCTGTCGATATTATATCTGTAGCCTGTTTTAATATAGTCCAAGCAAATAGAAGGCTGACTGTTGATTCGAATTGTGGATGAATCTCTGAATTATATTTGACTGTAAGCTGCAGTTCGATCGAGCAGTTGGGCCGGGCTAAAACTAAAAGACTGCTACTTGGCTTGCCACCCTTTCTTTAAACCTTCGAAATCGAAGGGGCGGCCCTGTCTCTAAATTCATAGTCTATGGTAAAAGGGTGTGGAAGGGCCACTGCTCTGCCTTGAAAAAGAGAAGCAGTGTGTCTGCTTCAACCAATCGATAATTTCACCCCTGTGACCATAGACTAAAGACGATCGAAGTCGTCTCACTTTCCATCTGCAGGTCTGATGCTGGCTCGGCACTGCTTTTGAGGGAGGAAGATCGAGTTGGAGGGGGTGGGTGTGCTGTTCACTGGAAAATCGAATGTCTGAGCTTTTCGAGGGGTTTGCTAAAGCGTAAACAAATGTAGTATATAGCACAGATTCTATATTACCTATATAATATAGAATCTGTGGTATATAGTGCAGGGCACGGATTGGCACACACGCTGATTGTACTACATTGCAAATGAAAAATTATGTTTTTAAAATTTATCAATGATTCAGAGGCTTATAATTTTTTACAGCCGGGTTGTTGTTGTTGTTGTTGTTGTTGTTGTTGTTGTTGTTGTTGTTGTTAGGGACAACAGAAAAATAAGTTATTTATGTGCTCAACGCAGCACTCAATCGAATATAAATGCAGCAGCGATGACAACAGTACGGGACAATGTGCTCGCACAACACTTAAAATAGTGTATTCCATAATGGGATATAGGGGCATATACATATATTTATTTAGGCATTGTGCACGCACAACGGACTGTATATAGCATGTGTTGATTGAGCATGCATACTGAATTCAGTTCATACACCTATATGGCACTGCATCAATTTGTAATAACAATAGCTATGACAGACAACGAGTCGTGCTGCATCTTCTGTGGCGACGGCAGACCGCAGACGCACCCGAAACGCCACTTCCTGAGGAGGCACGCGGAGGAGGCTGTGCGCCAATTCCGACTCGAGGATGCACCAGTCAAGGTGCGGCCGTCCGAGGCATCTTGGGCAGCGGCGTCAGCCAAGCAGCGTGCCCAGATGGTCTGGCTCTGCCTGACGTGCAGCACCCACACGCGCAGCTCAGCAAAAACTAAGCATGTACACGCGTGCCCAGCCTGCGGCAAGGTGCTGCGTAGGACAGCAAGGCAGCACAGTTGTCCAGCAGATGCCACCACCGCCTCCGCAGCTGCCTTCAGAGGCAGAACCAGCTGAATACGAGGGTGGGTCTCTGTTGGCCGAGCTCTACAGCATCGCCGCGCCGTCCGTTGACGGTCGACAGTCAGCGGCCAGTGCTCGGCTGTCGTCAGCCAGCCGTCCAGCCGTCCGGCGACGCCTATTTGACCCGACTGCGCCGCTGCTGCTGATGTCCTCACAGGAGGCCCCCGTAGTCGCTGACGATGACGAGGATGGAGACTACGATGTCGGCTTGCAGGAGCTGCTGCCCGGAACCAGCATCAGAATGCGGACGCTGCCGACGGTCCAGACGGTGGCAGCAGAGTCTTCCTATTCGGCTGCCTGTCTGCAGTTGGCGGTGCAGGCCACCAAGGCAGCACTTTGTCGTCCCAGCACGTCATCGGCTGTGCTGTCAGCTGCACAGAGGCCGCTAGTGAAGCTGGCAGCTACCCCGCCGAGGCAGCGTCGAGCAGCTGCAGCAAAGTGGACTGCTGCAAAGAGAAGGCTGGCTAATGCCGAATTCGACCGGCTTCGATTGTCCATCTTCGGAGCAGAACTGCAGCAGGAAGCGTCGACAGCCGATCAGAAGCTGCTGCAGCCGTTGGGTGACCGGCCCAGCATCTCCGCGACGGTGGAACGCCTGCGGGAGCTGTGGTGGAGGGACCCATCGCGGGCCAGGATTGCGGCCAACTTGTGCCACCAGCAGCGTTGGCGCGACATAAGTAAGTCGGTGAGCGCGACGCTTCTGCGAACCTGGCAGCGAGCGGGCATCTCGCTTGCAGACCTGCTGCTGCAGCCGGACAGGGTGCAGGACTGCTTCAGCGCCGAAACAGTCAGTGACGCCATGCAGCTGGCTCAGTCGACAGCGGCGCGAAAGTGCCAGGAGTTGGTCAGCATCTGTCGCTGCATGGAGGGCTGGCTGCGCGTAAGGGGCCTGCGAGGCGCCAATGCCATCATGGCCGCCATTGGCTTGCGCGAGGCCGAGCTGTTCTGCAGCATCGACTCCCCCTCGGCTGACGCCGCCCGCGCAGATGCTGCTGCTACTGCTACTGCTGATATTGAGGACGGCGACCTTGTCTGCAGTGGAGTCTGCTGGAGACTGCAGTTGGCGCAGAAGGCCAACAACCCGCTGGCGGCTGAGCAGGCTCTCATCGCCCGCCTTAGCAGCGTGGTGCAGCAGGCTCGCGGCGAGTTCGGCAACGTCCGCGCCATCCAGCAGGTGAGCTAGCTGCACAGCAGCTGCATTAATGACAGTTAGTTCTATTTGGTTTCGTGCTGCTATCTACTAGAAGTAAACGCAACCACATTTATACTATACAAGCCGTCTACAAGCTTGGCCACAATGAGCGGCAGGTGGCCTTCATGGACACCTACGTCAACGTGGACGAGGTTGATGCCGTGTTCGCCCGTCGAGACCGCTTTTTCATCATGCTCCAAAGACACAGCTGGTCTTCACTGCCAGTCGACGGCGAATGGGGCATGCAGGCAGCAGGTGTGGTCGCTAATGGCATCGCTGATGACACCAAAGACAACGGCGAAGCAGATGATGGCGCCTTCAGTCGCCGGATGGTATGTCTGCGGCGGATAGTGCAGGAGATGCTTTTCTACTGCAGCGTCGAGCAGCCACTGCGACTTCTGCCGTGGATATACTTAAGACGGCGACACCTGGTCGACAGTTCGGTTCTGCGAAACGCGTCGGCCGACCAAAAACAGCTTTTCCGCCAACACACGCAAAGTGCAGATTGGGAGAGCGCGCTGTCCGCTGCCGATCTGGCTGGGCACTCGCACCTCGTCCTGCCGCTGCGTGAAGTGCCGCACAAGGTCGGACACTCCGGCGATCCAGCCAGGATGGTACTGCCGGATCTATTCTGCGAGGCCTTGCTGCGCCTGCACGACGAATACATCTTGCCGTCGCTTGCTGCTCGCGGCATCGAGCAACCGGAGTCGCCGACGGTCTTCATAGATGTGTTCGGCGGCGTGTACAGCCAGTCGGCAATGAGCCGCATGATCAGCGCAGGCGGGCAGCGAGTACTGGGTCGGCACTATGTGGCCACGCACTGGCGTCGCACCCTCTGTGCCGTAGTGCTCATGATGGAGCCGGAGCAGCTAGATGTGTTTGCCAGAGCGCACGGCACATCTGCAGCTGTCATCCGGTTTAACTATGGTCACAACGCGCAGATGGCCACGGAGATGGGCGCGGTGATTCGCAGCCGCGACATTGTCCGCCGGTTTGTGGTGCCATCAGGTGCCGAAGAGATGCGACCCATAGTTAGGCCGCCGACCCAGGGACTCATCAGCAGCCTGGCTGGTGGAAGTGGTGAGGTGGCGGCGAGCACCCAACGAGCCGACGCAGTCCTGCACGGTAGACCGGTGGCACGGAAGAGACGGCGGCTGCCCTCAGTGTCGGAACATTAAATTTGAGTGATTCGCCCTGCCTGCCCGCCTGTCTGTCTGCCTGCTACATTTAAGATTTTATATATACAATATTTATAGTATTTAATATATTTAAATATTTAAATAGTGAGTCAAAAACACCGTGGGGCAGATAAAGGGGGCCGGGACAGAGAGAAAACACGCAGAGAAAACTTGCACAGGCCTTGGAGGGAGGGCTGATTGAATTCATTAGACTGTGTTACTGCAGCGTATAAAGCGCGCACATGTGAAATTATATTCTAATTGTTTTTTTCCATGCTCATCCTCAGCTCAGTGCAGCTGTACCGGCCGCAGCAGAAGCAGCAGTAGCAGCAGAAGCATGCAGCAGTAGCCAGCCCCGGGCCGCAGCAGAAGCATCAGAAGCAGCAGTAGCCAGCCCCGTCCGCCTGTGCGCACTTCGAGGTGAGATAAAAATTCAATTGTACAGCTGGATAGCATTAGTTAGCCTCTGCGAAATATAATCGAGTAGCCTTTAGCTTAGAAAATATTCGAATTGCCTTTCCGTGTTTTTTGCTTGTCGTCGCTGCCGCCGCCAGTCAAAGTTAAATCAAATGAATGAATGCCATAAGACAGAGTCTGTCTTAATCAGTGTCAATCAGTCAGTCAATTGATCTCGAACGAAACAATACATTCAGTATACTGTACACTGCTGCTGCTCTAATGCAATATCAATAACGAGAGAAAAAGAGTGCTTGCGAGCAAAGCCATATAGGAAGCGTGGTCTTCCCAGTTCTAAAAATAGCTGCAGAGCTAGCGCGTGAATTTAAATACGCGTGATCGTTTAAATACACTGTTTACGTTGTTATAAACGAGAGAAGATGAAAATGATTTTAGGAAGGCCTTTATGTTCATTTTTTGTCTTAATCTGACTTCCGAATAAATCAATCTAAATAGTTAGCTAAATGGAGCAGAACTGAACTGCTGCGCACTGAAATATAAGCGCTATACGAAAATTGCTGTTTGCGTTCCAATGAGGCCCAAATGGCTCTCCGAAAAGACCGAATAATGAGTCGAAAAAAGCTGGGCAAAAATCTGAAAATTCGGAAAGTATTGTAACATTCTTTAAGAAAGATCTAACGTAACGTTAATAAAATAAATTTTATGCTTTATTTGTAAGAAAATATAATATATATATTTGGTAGATTTGCTTTTGTTAAAATTACAAATTCGAAAGGGATTCGCGCACTGAACCACTGCGCCGCGTGACTTATCATTCAATGAATACATTCGCCTTATGCAAGACACATTAGCAAGATTTACAACGTATTATTATTAAAAGTTTTAACTAAAGCAACGAAGCCAACTCCTTTAATAACAAATTTCTTGCTCATTGCTGTCGTAAATAATCCATTGTTACGTTTTACAGGTTGTAAATGTAATATGTTGGAGGCCCTCTCTGACATTAAAACTATTTGTAAAAACTGCAAGTTATATTAAGCTACTGCAAGTAGCTTAAATTATTCTGTCCTAGGGTTATTTTATAATATTTTAATATTCTACTGAATACCACCAAAGTTGTTCTAGCGCTAATTATTATTCTAACTTTTACTCTCACAATGTTGTATTTTTTACTGTTAATGTTTCTTAGAATTAATTTCTGAGAATGTATTCTATATGCTTAAAAGAATTTCTTGGTAGCGTATTTAGTTATCCTTGAATATCATCTTTAGTTAGTCTAAGGTAGCGTATTTAGTTATTCTGGCCGATTAATTTATCGCATGTATGTATTTCTGATTATAGGCTTTCCGAAGAGCGTTACCAATGATCTCAAGTATACAGCAATACTTCCTACTTCTCTCTCTTGAGTCTTTCTGGCTATGGTGGAGTTCCGTTCGTTATATTATTTTGCAATTTGAAATGACTGCGGACAGGTTAAACAAGTTTTACGACCAATGCAGCAACATTTAAACAAACATTTAAATGAGGACACTCATCGATGTAGCGGTCTCCCTGACGACGCTGCAGGCGCATAGGTGGTGCATTAGCACAGTGGCAGCGCCGCTCATTGGCCAGCAGCCGGTACTTTGCTAGCCAGCGCATGGTTGACAGTGTGTCCACAGTCATGGTGTGCATGTCCCGCAGTGTCCAGTCGATGTTGCATAGTTCCACAGCAGCCATAATCTCTCCTGGGAGAATAATTGTCGATGGTGCAGAAGGTCGACCCGCCATCTCCAGTAGCAGCTTGGGTTGATTTGTACTTTTGATTTGTGCTGAGGCAACTTGAGCAACTTGAGCCGATAAGGTCTTGACTTGAGCCAACAGTCAATTTTAGACCATAGACATACATATGCCACGTCATGCCAAATCGTCCGTTGCATTACCAGGCTTTTGGCACCATTTTGAAATTAAAAAATAATATAACGAACGGAACTCCACCATAGCCATCTTTCTTAGTATTGTATTTGTCTCCGTATGTTTTATAAAGAATGAAAGAACACGATTCTGAGTATTGTATATGAACTTTGATTCAAACTGCGTTGAACAAGGTTAATTTCTCTCTCGCTTTCACTCCTGTATTTATACTAATTTTCGTATCATTTTAAACAAATATTTACAGTGTATTCAAACAACTATTTTCGCGTTAAAACAAATATACGTAATTTAAACAAAAATAGGAAAAGTCGCACATTTTCAAACATACTAGCTTTCGGTCTACATCAATTCCTATTATATATTTCACTTCTGCATTTACTATTGGCTTTTATAATAATTTGTATCTATATTTTACTGTATAATACACTATTCATTTTTTCCTTTATTTCAGAATTATATTATATGGTTTTTGTTGCAATTTAATGTCCATTGTCCAAGCAGCAAGACACTATTAATTTCCTATTATTATTATTGTGAACACACTGGTTTTAAGCAATCCTATCAAGCTTGCACTGAACTAAATTTGCCCAGTTTAACCCAAGTTCTTATTGACTAAATTCCTATATATTCAGAATATATATAAAATACCATAGAGCAAAAGGATTTTTTTGTATGACAGAAGGTAATTTTCTATTTCATTCTGTTGTACGATGGTACAACAGGGATCAAATAAGCGTAGTACTGTTGTATGACAAAGTCATTTTTAAATTGTAACATTATTGTCCCTTTTCCTCAAAATGGTACACTGATTAATTTAATTTATCTAGCCATTAACATGTTACAGTATGTATAGTACTTTCTAGTTTTACAGTATGTTTATGTTAAACTTAGTTTGTAATATATGTTAATTCCATTAGATTTAAAGTCATCTTCATTTCTTTTTCATGCGCGGAGTGTTACCAGCATTTGCTAATAATAAAAAATAATAATAAATACTTTCTTAATAAACTATTCGCAACAATATAATTCAAATCATTCTGTCTACATAACTGGCACTTAAAGAGTGCCATTTTTTTGAAAGATGCGCTGTGAAACACAACTTGCAGATAGCCCTACTCTGCAAAAAAGGAAATTAAAAGCAAGATTTCTTTTAAGGCTATATATATTTTTCTTAAATTAATGGAATAGAAAATTAAGTAAAAATGTAACATTAAAAACTTTAAAATTTTGCTTCCTGATAAATTGTAACAACTAACAATTGCACTTTACTTTGTGTACAACAATGACAACTCAACTCACATTTGGGCGACATAACTTTAAACATAATTTAATGTACGACAGTGTACAACATGCACCCCAAACATTTTCTTTGTGTATGACATGTACAACAGGCTATCTTTGTGAACGACAGAAACTTCCGGAGTATACCCATCCTTTTGCACTATGGATAAAATGTTAGGCAGTTGTTATTTGTCTTGTTAATTGGACATTCAGACAATTAGCCATCTTGGATATTTGTCCAGTTAACCAGACAAATAGCTATCTTTTTATATGTCCAGGTAAAGGAGCAGAAGCAGAAAAATATGTATATATAGTACCTACCTGAATTTTCTTATAGATTTTTGTTGTTGTTATACTTTGAAATATCATATTAATGACAATGACAATTGTCATATACAATGACTAAAATATGTGAATTTCAAATTACATTTTTATTACGAGTAATTTAATCTATTACACTTAAAACACCATTCTCAAGAGCTATTAGAAGTAAAATAATGCAATATTCAATTGATTAAAAAATTTGAAAGACGGATTTTTTGCCTGTGTAAGCAGGCCTACACTCTCAATTTAATCTCTTTAGGTAGTTTTTATTCTAGGCCATTTTACTCTCTACTTAACATATGTATTTTCCTATCCTTTACCAAACACTTTAAATAATTGGTGGACCTGAAAAGGCTGTTTTAAACTCCACAAATCTTTATCTGTGGGACTGCTTAAGGTAGAGTGCACACTTAGCTCCAACTGTTTAGCGGGTAGCCACTCGACAGCCCAAGAGAGAGGTAGATGATGGTCTGGAAGCGTACCGACACTTCGCAGACTCGAGGAAGACTCTGGAGGAGAAGGATGATGGTGAGTTTTTGGCAGCAGCCGAGGTTGGGCAGAGGAACAAGATTCGATAATAAAGAAATAAATAACGCGTGAATGCTTTTCTTACCGGGAGGGGTTGAACGTGGAACTCATGCAATAAATTGTGCTTCAGGCTGCGTAGTTTATTATGGATTCTACTTTCTAATGTTGTATTAGCTTCGCCAACGTTCTCGCCCTAGTACTCTGGAGGCGCGGGGCTGGCCACGGGCAGCGCGCGCAAATAAATAACCGCGTGGGGTGGGGTGAGGGCATAGGGCTGGACGGGGTAGGGCTAAGCCACGCAGGGCTGGGGTGGTAGCAAACAGGGCTGGGCTGGGGTCGGCTGCAAGCCGAGAGAGAGAGAGAGAGAGAAGGAGACCGGCTAGCCAATCAGAAGCCTCCTTGGCGAGAGGCCTGATTGGACTAGCGAGGACGGCATAGGGGACAGTCAATGGGCGAACGACAAACGACAAACACGCCAACGGAGGGTGGCCTAAGCCGGAGCCGGGCAGAACCAGATTGAGCAGGCGGCTGGGGTGGAAGGGCTGGAGACGCAGGGGTCGGGGCAAGGTCGTTATGAGACGCAGCTCACAACACGTGGTCCAGCACGTCGAGCCCGATCTCGTTGAGCTTTGCGATGGTTGCCATGGCGGTATGTGGGCGAGCGTTGTCATGGAGAAGCGCACGACCGCTTCGCCACGTGCCGCGTCGATTCGCAATAACAGCCACCTTGAGGCGCTCAAGCTGTTCCTGGTAGTGCACTGAGTTGATGGTCTTGCCATCCTGCAGAAAGTCGACCAGCAGGGGACCTTGGCCATCGAAGAAGAGAGAGATCATGATCTTCTTTGTCCACGTCTGCCGAGGCTTCGTTGGCGAGTTTGAGCCTCGCACACACCACTCAGCGTCTTTCTGCTTGCCAGCCGACTCAAAAAGGGCAGCCACGTCTCGTCGCACGTTATGATCTTGTCAAGGAAATGCTGACCCTCGAGAGTGTAGGCAGCTTGCAGCGCGTGCGCAACCTCGACACGTCGACTCTTCTGCTCTGGCGTGAGGATGCGGGGAATCCATCGAAAGAAGAGGCGGGACAGCCCAAGATCGGTCTTGAGAATCTCGTGCACATATGGATTTGAAAGGCCAACAGTGGCAGAAAGCCTGCGAAGTGAGCTCTTAGGCGCAGCTTTTACAGCAGCTTCAACAGCGAGAACGCTTTGCAGACGGGCGCGCACCTGCGCCGGCGTGGAGCCAGATAGGCCAGGTGCTATGTCGTCAAGGGAGGTACGGTCCTCTTTAAACTCGCGTACCCACCGTCGGACAGTCGGTTCGCTTGGCACGCCTCTCCATATGTCGCAACAAGCTCTGCGTGCATGTCAGCCGCATATGTGCGTCCGCTGTCGATCCAGAAGCGAATGACACCACGCATTGCTGGTTTGAGGTCTTGCTTTGAAGCTGATGCCATCTTGTGTTTTTTAGCAATATTTAGCTGAACGGTTAACTTGTGCCAACTGTTGAACTAATTGCTTAAAGACTAATTAAGCAGAGGGATTGCAGGATTGACTGAGATTTGATGCTGCAATTTGCGGCTTTAGACTGCGACCTGTCTTCCGCAGCTAGTGAAATCGCAATTTATGCCCATAGAGATCACCGCGTGATAAGCCATAACTCAGCAAATAAAAGTGCTAGAGAAAAAAGTCAACACTCATCTAGACCATTGATAGTTTTTCTTTAAGCTAACTGCTGCTTTAGGCAATACACTAAAATAGAATATATGCATAGAGTAGGCCACCTGAGGACTGCCACTCACGGACTTTGAGCGGTAGTCGATTAGCTCCGGAAAATTCTTCTCCGCTAAGAATGTTCATGATAAGTCCAGCAATCAATGTCAAATTGCGTTGGATTCCAGCTCAGAAACTCAGCCAGCGTGGCAGTAGTCAATTCGTGCACAGCTGCTCCATGCTCAGCTAGAAAATTGACAAAACTTGAGCCGTATCCCGACATCTGATCCCGAGTCTTGCTCGGCAGACTTGCAACTTCTAACATAAGATAAGACAACTTCTAAAATAAGACAGCTTTTGTTGCACACGATAAGCATAATGCAAAGATGATAAACTTGTACTTTTGGGAAAGAAAATGTAAATTATAAGTGAAAATAGCAAAATCATTTAAAAAAACAAACTGGAAATAGTAATTTGGACAGACAAAAACTCATGATCATGAATACCAGTAAAAAATCACTTATATCATTTAAATGAGAGTTAAATAACTGATAGCAGTACAAAAAATTAAGGATTCCTATAATCGTTTAACATATGACCTATGACCTATAACTTGAGGCACTATATCATTCTAAAATGCCTGTAAATATACGAACCTATAGTTTTATGCACTTTATCATTCGAAAATTCCTTGTACATAATTTTTGTCTAAAATTTTATGTCTCACAAAATGTAGGCATCATTATCATTCTCCTTCCCATTGTCAGCTGCAGTGGTCTTATCTGCCTTGTTGGTCCATTTGGTCTTGGCTACCTTTTTAATCCCTCTGGTCTTGGCTGCCTTGTTGGTCCCCTGGTCTTGGCTGCCTTGTTGGTCCCTCTGGTCTTGGCTGCCTTGCTTCTGTGTCCTCTCCAACTCGACTCGTGATCTGACTCAGACTCGAAGGTGTAGGTGGCAACAATCACCGCTTGCCAGGCGAGGCAGCTTTAACCGCGGAACTTTGCTGGACTATGTCAGCCAGGTCGCTTGCTTTACTGCGATCAACACTAGTTGACAGCATCCCACAAATTGAGAATCGTGCAGCAAACGATTCGTTAGCAACTGCTGCCTGGTACAAATGTTTCGCCACATTTTGGCGATGCACAAGTCGCTTTGAAACCGCTCTCTGAGCTTCAGGGTCGAGTAGGAGCTTGCTCCATGTTGCGATCTATTTGCGGTAAGCCGAGTTGGTAATTCTACGAATTTTAGGCTCTAGCGATCGCTGGCGCATCCACATCGTCATCCAGCCACTCCGGGTTATAAACAAGCACTCCTCGTCGGATTCCCGAACTCTTTTCTCACAGAATTGCACAAGGAGGCTTTGAAAACTATCCACGCCGACTCGCACGGCGCCATAGATGTGCGCTGTTTTTTGCTTTGCAACACGAAACTCTTCGTCTTGATTGGCCAGCCACCACTTAGCTTCGGCGATTGTCGCGTTGTCCACAACGTCCGGCCGGCTAGCATTGCCATCTGACTCGGAGAAAGAAAATGCTGCTCCTAGAGCCTGTAGGGGTTTAGTTCCAAAAAAGAAAGGTAACCAGTGAAAAATGGAATGTGGAATCCACATGGATTTAGAATATGGATTCCACATATGCATTTGTCTCCGTTTTTTCATATGGATTTAGAGCATAGAATCCCCGTGGAGTATCCACATCGAACAGACAGTGTAATCTGCATTGCTCCAGATAAATTCTACATCATTTCTAGATCGAGCAATCTTATTATCATCTACAGATTTCACTCGTTAATTGCGCATTTCCAAGGCTTAACCCTTAACGAGTAGTAACAGCTAGGGTTAAGTTCCGGTGTACGAGTATAATCGCTGCAGTAGAACCATTTTTACGTGATAAATGATAAATCAAAACAAATATCGTGATGGTTTTCTTGGATTGCAGATAGTACTCGCAGGAGAAAAGTTTTAAGTAGCAGACATTCTTTTTATTAAAAAAATAAAATTTTATAAATTAAGAGCTGCTTGTTTGAACTTTAAAGCAGAAGCATGCATAAAAAATTTAAGCAATATGTATTAATAAACGAAACAAGCGGACTATAAAAAATAACGATGTATACACTGTGTGTAACAACTGCAAGTTGTGAAAATACGGAAGTTTGAGTTGTCACAGTTGATTTGGGTTACAGTCAAAGTGTCAACTGCATGACATTCCCTTTCTTAGCGTAATAAGTTTTTAAAATTTTTCAAATTCAAGCTCCTAAAATCCTATTGATACATTCCATTATCGATCATCCTATTCCACCATCCATGAGTGCTTAAACATTTAACCCAGTAAAAAAGGAACAAAATAGAGTTATATTTTTTTTTCATAAATGTTTAACAGTCTAACGCAGGTTTGGCGGCAAAGATTTACGTTTCAATCGGAGTCGTCGACGAAGACCATTTTGGTCCTTTTCGCTGTTCTCCGCAAGGACTTCCTGGCCCCACTCTGGCTCTGCTCCGATTCTAGTTTTCAGTGTTGGCCTCATCCGCTTGATCTTGAGCCGGCTTGATCCGCTTTTTTGATCTCGCCAGCAACAGTTACAGCACCGTTGCCAAGGGTAGCGTCTATAAATCAGTATAAAGGGCACGATAATAAAACTCTTATGAAGATTAAGAGCAACAAAGGCATAATTCCCGTACGGAAATTCGACGTCGGCGGACGTCTGACCGACGTCAGACACCGACCGCTAACCGACGTCGTACGACGTCTCTGTAACATTACCGTTTTCTCATAAGCGCGACGTCTGCCAGACGTCGCAAGCGACGTCGAATGACGTCTAAAGATATTAATTTTTTCCCATAAGCGCGACGTCCATCCGACGTTTGATTCTGACGACGAAGGACTTGTTCGATTCGTCTTACAATGTTGCATTTTGCATTCATATGGAGCGAAATTTGAAAGCATATATTTTAGAAGACCTTAGAATAGAAAACCTGTGACGTATTCACTGATATATGCCATGCTTCTAAGTCGCAAAAGGTAAATGTTAGAATGACAGCAACCGCACACTAAACACGCCATGTGCTGTGTGAGCAAAATGTTTTTTAATTCTTCTTGAACTTGAACTTGAACAGTTTGCAGTTTATTTCTTCTCCTACAAACGTACAAAAACAAAAACAGACTTTTAGAGCCGAAGTCTACTAACATCCCTTTCAGGGCCTTCACTAGCTGACCGGGGCGTGCGTTTCACATTCCCTAAATTTCCCAACTCTTAAATGCAAGAGATTTCATATCCCCTAAATGCGAGAGACTTGGTCTTAGATCGTATGCATTTATATAGAAACTAAATTTCGGAAATGTGACATTTAGGGAGCGTGAAATTTAGGGAATGTGAATCGCACATCAACGTGGTCTTGCACGACAAAACACAAACAATAAACAATTTTTGCTTTGTTACAAAAATGGAGCTTAAGCCGAGATAAAAATTAGAATATTCAGTTCCTTAATCGGCATGTTTGCCGCATTATAGAGAGCATTTCCTTAAACTACTGCAGTATAAGTAGAATACATGTATTTGCCAAAGCAAAATGTCCCACTTTTGTGTGTATTATCGATTTCGAACTCTGCATAATTTGTTATATAGAAGTTGCTAGTTTCTAACTGACTCGAATTTAACAAAGAAAAATAGCTCCCTCAAGGACAAAGGCAATTTAGACGAATCCATTTAATAAAAAACTGTTTGAAAACTCAGTCGCCGTCCAGTTTTTTCGTTTAATTCGCTATCCGAGGAGGACGCATTGATTGGATTAGAAGGTACGGCTGGTTCGGAGTCCTGGCATTTTTCGCCAATATGCTTGAAGACGTCGCCAATGACAGACGAAACCGATTGCTTGCTGCTCAATTGGCGCTTTAGTGTCTGCGAAGATAGAATTGCAGCTGAAAATGCAAAGATGGGGTGACTGAAACCTTCCTTTCTTCTGTATATATATATAGCTGAATGAAGTGATATGCCCATTGTCGTAAAATTTAGATTCTGTCACAGTACAGTTCTTTAAAACTGATACCTTCCATTGCAGAGACAATCCTCTTAGGGATTGCCATCTTCTTTTTGCGGCCTTGGAGGTTAAACTTTCGCCAAACATCTGGTGGAGCAAGGCGGAGAAAGAAATCCCGAATTGATCGGCGAACGTCAGAGCAGCAAACATAGCGGGCCAGCTGTTTCTAAAATATTTTGTGGTATAGGAGAAGCAAAAAACTTGCAACGGCAAGATATTTGCGTCAGAAGAAGAAATCGAAAAAATTGTTAAACACAAACATACCAGCTGGGTAAAGTTTCGTTGCGAATGGCCTCTTCGCCGAGTTCGATAATGGCTTCGGCCGATGACATAGGTAAGCCAGCCAGTAAAGTTGGTTGGCCCGCTTCAGCAGCGTTTGAGGCCGCCATATTTGGCATTGCTTCCAAAATGCGGGATAAAACATCGTGAATGTTGCATTGCTTCCGCTCAATGTCGTTAATTCGAAGCAGCAGTTTGCGAAACCACTCTGAAACAATATTTAAAAGTATTTGTGTTGGAGACGTTACGAGCGTACCCTACCACTAAACTTCAGATTCATGCCCCAAAATACAAGAACTCACGTTGAATGTTGGCACACTGGCAGGAATTATTGTTGGCCAAGTTTCCGCCAAAAACGAAATCCTGCAGCTCTTCGGTAGAACAAGCAGCTCCATTAGGTGCAGTAGAATCGACTGCTCCGCGTTGCTGCTTAGCGATTGGTCCATGAAAAATGCAGTGCAATGTAACTTAAAATTTTCTCTACCTCCTCGCCTAGCCAGTCTGACACACATTACTCTTATGCATGGCCCAAATGTAAGTTTATACCAGAGCTTTTAATTAAACAGACAAAGCTTGCACTCATTTTATACTGAGTTGAGACCCCAATCGAAGTAGAATATAGATTACAAAAGCTTTTCTGAATCATGTGGTATGAACCCTTAAAGTTCTTACACCATCCAGTAACGGCGTTTGACGGATCTCCGAGGGCCCCAAGTCTGCGGAAGTGCTCCCCAGGCTCAGGCTCATTCTCGGAGGTGCCGGAGGCACGACTTCATGACGAGAAGTTGCAGCTACACTCCTGCTGGCTCCCACGACAGCAGTCGTTTGAGCATTGGAGTTGGAGCGTTGGAGCATGTCTGCAGCAATGGAGTTGCGCGAGTTCATCTGGCTGACCTAATAAGAGTTAAAAGTAGAGCCTGTGGTGAAATATAGGCATATAGCATATATATACTCGTACATACATACATTTATTCAGGCACAACGCTGATAGCTAAAGACATTGACCAAATGAAATCAGACTTTAAAATAAATATTAAATCAACATTTAACTTTTTTATGTAGACGTTACATACCGATTCAAGGTCCTCTGAAATCACTGTCAATGTCGATCCCATTAAAACGGATGATTTGACGGAACTTGAATGGGCGCCTTGGCGATGCTCGGAGGGCAACTTCTTTTTAGCGGGTGGCTCATATTCATCAGAGAGTCGAACAGGAGGGCATCGATTTCGTCCACGCGATTCGCGTTCGCTCTCACTAAGAGTTCCCTTCTGGGAATATCGCTTTTCCAACCGTCGCAGCTTCTCGATGTTATCTTGCAAAAAGTGATCAAAAGGAGAAAGTCGAATGCACATATGGGAAGAATGGAAAAGTAAATAAGAAATATTGACTCCATTGACTGACCATCAGAATAGATTACATTAGTCTTATAGCATTCCCATTCAAGACCCGGCGGTACTTGATCACGGCAGAATTCATTCAACTTCCGGTACAGATGTTTTGGCGGGAAAAATGATTGGTCATCACGAACCCATGAAGACGGAACAACGGCCGTGGGTTCACCCGGCTCCTCATAAAACTCGATCATGGAGAACATCTGAAAATTTTAGCATACAAAGCAAAGTATTCAACTAAATAAAAGTCAAATAACACAAAAATAGGATGTAAAAAAGTAAAGTACCGAAGTGTATGAAGGACTGTACATGCATAATATTCAGAGTCCTTTTGAGGCACAGCAAAAAGCTTGGACTGCACAAAATGTGCATCCAAAACTTGAATTCGCCTTTGTAGTCCCGAGAGGCGATAAATTCCTAATTTGGACGACTCCAGTGGTAGATTATAGAAGCTTTCATAAAAAGAGAACTGTTGATATGCTAGCAATGTCTCTTGAGTGGAGATATTTTGCAGAATATTGATCAACTTGCAGGCTTTAAACATGCCATTATTATCTCTAATAGTGAAGAAAGCATCTCGTTGCTTTAGTGACAGCTTCAGGCCCTTGCTTAGCACAACTTGCTTGAACATAGCATGCTCCCTACAGAACTCTGGTAATTCATAAAGCCTGGTATAGTGCTGTCTGGACACCAGTGGAAAGGTAGTATTATCAATGGTCAGCCTGCCAAGGCATTGATTAGTCTCCAAAACTCTGTTGCTAATTTGCTCTAAAGGCAAATGAGGTGATCGAACAGCTTTCTTGATATAGCGATTGAAATTTTCGAAGATGAATGAAGAGAACTGTTCAATGGGCCCATGCACTTTATAGTCCTCTACAAGGTGTTGAAGACCATGCACAACAGGACTGTAGAAGCTATTTCCAAAAAGATCATTGACACAAGAGTAGAAGTCACACAATATTCTATCTAAGATGCATTCCTGGTTATGGATAACATTTTGGCTATTCAGTAGCACTGCAATTAAATGCAAGCACAAAAACAAATCCATCAAACGTGGGTTATCCTTAGGCATAAAGCGAGGCAACACAAGTGGAATAAGATATATAGTAAAAAATCTGAGTTCCGTTGCCTTCCAGAGTCGAATATGCTTAAATGCCTTAGGTTTTCTTTGAAAGTCTGAAGGAACATACCTTCCAATTTGATTTAAAAGGCAGCTTAATTCTTTCTCACAAGCACCATTCAGGTGGAATGGACCAGTATGAAGAAGCAATAAAACTTTTAATTAGACACCTTTGTAGAGCACATGCAATGAATCCATTGTAAATGAATCATTCATGTCTATTGCCAAAGACACAAATTCAGAGCTTGGAAACCCTGTTCGATGATGCTCTTCTTGAGCACGAGAACGAAATGATTGGTCAGTGCACCTTAAAGCATTTGTTTCTGGAAATACAACACTTTTAGATACTTCACTGTGTTGCCCACGAGTAGTACATTGATCACACGAAAAATAGCCAGTTACACCAGCAGTATTTTTTACAAACTTCTTAGCTGGCATGTCACAAACAATCCATTTCAAAGTTATACTTAGCTGATAACCATCAATGCAAAGTGGCTCATTGCTGATAGCAAGTAGATCTTGGCAAAGATGTTTCAAAAATGCATTTGAAGAGTCAGGCTTGTTGCTTCCATAATAAAGTCCAATAATGAATACAGAGTTTGGCACTTCATTAATAGCACCAAGAATAGTCCATAGTCCAGAAACAGAACTTTGAAAAAGAGGCACTCCATCAATGCTCAATGACAAAGTAAATTCTTGAGCAAGTTGAAAGTTGGATTGTCCTTTAATGGTTGAGAAAATGAACTTGATTCCTTTGATAACTCCAAAATGGCAATATTTGCCTGGATGAACATCAACAAAATTAGAAAGTTCTTTATCTTCTAAAGAAGACTTGGGTAATGTTTTTCCAGTAGTAGGCAAACTTGGAATTCTTTTCTTCAAAATCTTCAACAGTGAAGTCAAATCATCTAGCTTAATATTGCAGGTTGTAGCCCAATCATGAAGTTCTTTTTGAATAGCCAAGTCTTCATTCAATTGATCCAAAGAAATGTTTGAGATGCTTGAAAAAGATGTGTCATAACTAGCAGCAGAACTAGAAATATTGGAATCATTACTTGGCTCATTAGCATAGTCAGTAGTTTCATGTGTTTCTTGATTTTGGCCTGATACAAAATGCTGCATAGAATTTGAACCTTGAATTTGTTCATTGTGGTTCATATTAATTGGCCAGTTTGTCATAGAATTATTAGAAGCCTCATCAGAAAAAGCACTTTGGGATGAATCTTCATTTTGGATTTTTAAGAACTTGTTTACTTGGCGTGCTTCCCAACGCTGGGAAGATATTTTGAAATTTAAACTCCCCTTCAGTCAGATAGCTGAAAAACACTTTTTTATTTTGAATTAATAGCTAATCTAAATGCATATAATCTAATATTCTAGAATCTATATACCTAACTTATGAAATAAAATAGATGCTAATTTAGTAATAACAACAACATTGAAGTAGCTATCAATATAGTAGCCTATGGTCATAGTAGAGTTATAGTCATTTATAGGTATTTCTTACACAATAACTTTAACCACTAAGCTGTATTTAGAGTAAAAAAGCATATATTCATAAACAATTGTGAATTCTATTGCTAAAATATAGTTGTTTCAATTGATTAAGATTTCTAATTAAATAAATAAATATAGTCCTAATAGACCAAATCTCAAAAACAAAACTTCAATTAACAAATGAATCTGTTTAATGCTAACATTTTTTATTTTACACCAATTAGTATTATCAATCAGGTCTAAAAAGTCTTCCGGTCTGTTTACGTCAGTTTTAAAACAAAAATGTTTTCCATGATTAGCAGATTATAGTGGAAATAAATTTAATTATCATCGGTGACTTCAATTGCCGCACTGACAGTGACACAGACGTTGATACTGTGGAGCATTAATCAAGTATAATTAAATTGGAAAGTTAAAGCGAAAACAGAAATAAAACCTTTTAAATCAAAATGTTATAACAAACAATACAGTTTTTCTATAGAACAGTGTTAAGATCAAACCTTGAAATACAAAAACGTCTTTGATCTCTAAACTATAAAAATACTTAGGCCTTTTTCAGTTACATTCTGTTTTTTAAAAAGAGTTCATCTAGTACTCGTCGCATTGCAGTTGAAATCCGACGTCTATCGACCGACTAAAAACAGACGATATTTTTCGTTCCACCTGAAAATGAGGAAAGACAGTTAAAATAATTATTTAACTTCAAAAAAATCAACTGAAAACTGTTTTTTTAAATGACAGACAGCTCGTATCTTTCAAAATTGCAAGAAAAGTGATCGTCTAATTTCGACGTCCGTCCGACCGCTGGGCGACGTCGAATTTCCGTACGGGATTAGTTAAGAGTCGTGCTAAACTACACTGTAAATTGGAAGGGTCCGAAAAAGGGTCCGTATTTAAGGGTACGGAGCGTCGATATTACGGACGTTTTTAGGGTCCAAATTAAGAAAGGTCCCCAAAAGTGCCATATTATTGTTTATTTATTATTATTATTATTATAAGTTCCCTCAGTTGCGATTTTTTTGGCTTTTAAAAAAATTAATAACCATTATGCATCAAGTTAGTCAATTCCTTTTTAGTTTCACTACTAATTTATTTTAATTTGTACATGTACTTAGCTGCATTTTGTATTTTAATACAGAGACTGTAGTATATTTATAGGATTTAAAAAAAACGCAAGCACGCACAAACAAAAAATTCAGCATGTCGCAGCACTGCAACTAAGACTAATTAGGAAATACGTAAATAAATAAACCACGAATTGCAGATCTGAATAATATTACTAATCAATGCTAGAGAAATACTTCAAGTTGGTAAGATTGGAAGGCAGTAACTATAATTTATTGTTGGAGTATTATATATTAAACCCTGAAATATTAATTCATTTGTTGCAAGGCAATTAGTTCCTAATTAGCTTTGATCTAAATTTACTTGATGAAATAGTCTGCTTTGCTCTAAAGGTGTCAAGATTGAACTTAAGTTGATAGCTTCTATTTTACTGGAACAGTGCCTTGCTTAATCATGCAAGGTTGATAATATTTAATAATAAGTGCCTTTTGAATTTGAAATTGCTTTGCACAAGTAAAAGCAGCATTTTTGTTAATTCTTGGATTGTCTACTAATGTTCTTAATTGTTTGATGATTGGTGTAAAGTATGAAGTCCGCACGAGAGTAGTTTAGTGTGGTGCGAAGAAAACGTAAGGCCCCAGTTGGCCAAGTATGCCTCTTTTTATTTGAGCAAACCGGGGGTTGGTGCAACTATCGATTGGCATATCGATGTACTCGTACATATCGCAGGCAGATAATTGGTTGGGCCAATGCACGCGGTTCTAGGCACAGCTAGCATACATTCCGAGCACACATGTTAGATTGGAATATTACATTACTCCCCAAAAACAAAAAACTCGAAAAGGAAATAAAAAGTTTCGAAGAATATTGCAGGCGTGATCGAGGATGTGCGAAAGTTAGGAACTTGAACCATAGATTGTTTTACTGTTCTACGAGTAAGTTTTCAGAATTTCAAAGTTTTGAACGCTGGTTTAAATTCGGTAGTTGATGGGTTTGTCCTTTGCGGCTCTGGGGTGAGGCCACTCCGCGATGCAGCGCTCCGGTGAGGCGACGGCCGCGTCAGCCTTAGATGGTGGCTCCTCGGCAACCGTCAGAGGCCAGATGTGCGTCAGGTGGCGAGTGCAAGTCCCGTCGCCCTGCCGCAGAATGTAGGAGTCGCCCTGCTTGTCCGTGACGGTCCATGGCTCGAGTTCAAAGGGCGTCTGCGTCTTGGTGCGTGCCGTCCGCTTGCGCAGAACCGCGGAGCCCGGCTTGACGGTGGCGGCCCGGGCTCTCCTTGAGCGGTTGAAGCCTCGTCACTAGCGCTGAGGACCTCCGCATGGGCCTCATCGCGATGAACCGGGAGCTCCCGACAGCGGGCCGAATCGTGCACCGCACGATCCTGCGCCCCGACGGCACCGGCTTCACCGCCATTCTGGGCCTGTCCGAGCAATGGACACGCCGTTACCCAGATGGCGCAAACATCTGCATCGGTCTGTGGAAGACCAAAATCTTCGCCTTCGAGGCAGACAAAACCCGGGGTCAGACCGGGCCCACCACCATTTCGGCCACTGAAGGGTCCTCGGACCCCGAGGCTGGAACCGGGGGCAGGGCCCAGTCGACCAGTCGACCCGCCAAAAAAGGCCAGAGCGCGCCATTGCCGGCAGCTCTGAGCGTCACTCCGCGCACGCCACCAAGCGCCGGGGCCTTCTCCAGCGGGCCTCCGAGGTGGTGCGAGCCGCCAAGGTGACCCAGCTGCGCAGTGAGATGCGCGGTGGCCCACCGGGGCAGGCGCCGCAACCAAGGGCTACGGGGGAGGCATCTGAGGTGCCCAGCTCTACCGCGTGGTAAAGGCGCTCACCAACGACCGCTTCTCAAAGCTCTCGTCGATCAAAAAGCCTGACGGCTCGATCACGGAGCGTCCGGAGGAAACGCTCGAGCTCATGCTAGGGCATTTCTTCCCGAGTGTACCGGCGCACTTTGGCCTAGACGACCACTCGCATGGCGGTCAGGGCCTGGCTCAGTCACTCGTCACAAATGACCGCATCGTTCGCGCGGCAAAGTCATTTAACCCTTATAAAGCACCTGGGCCAGATGGCATCTATCCGTCGTGCGCCCATCGGACACCCCGGAGGCCGCTGAGAACGCCTGTCATTACTCTTTGCAGAATTTCGGACGCGTTGGTGAAGCCCATGCTGAGCCTGGTCAGTCTCATCAGGCCTAGGGGAGTGCTGAACGTGAAGATGTGGCGAGATTCGGGCTTGACGACGATCTGATGAAAGGCCTTGGCGATGTCGAGCTCGCTGAAGACTGTGGAGCCTGCCATCTCGTCCGTGATCTCTTCGAAAGTTGGTATTGGGTTCTTTTCTGGGACAGCGAACGAGTTGACGTCGCATAGGTCCTGGCAGATGCGGATGCTGCCGTTCTCTTTCGGGACGACCCACGGCGACGGACCGTTGACGCGCTCGATGATACCTTGGTCCAGGAGGGCCTGCAGCTCGGCGACGACCCTCCTCCGGGTGCCGTCGACTAGTGCGTCTTTGAAGCAGAAAACCGTCCTCTGCAGTTCTTTTATTCACTTAAAAGAACAATACTAATAACTACATGGGAAAAGCCTTCAAACACATCATGCATTATATCAGGTGGAAAAAATATTGGAAGTCAATATATGAAACTTTCTCAAACACTGAATTATTAACAAACCCATTACACAAAGACTTAGCATCCTCAATACACATGAAGTCATCACGGTATTTGAAATCAAACAATTTAGATAGTTTATCAAAATCAATGTTACAAAGGTCTTTATATTCTTTCAAGCAGAACCTACAAATAAAACCACTAGAAAACCAAGTTTGAATACCTAACAGTCTATGCATTGATAAATTGTCTCCAGTCATAAAGGCAGCAATCACTGGAGTTTTGACTGTGTCACTAACAACAAATTCCTCATAGTATAACTCATTAATTTCTGTAACTAGTGGCAACAAGCAAGAATTAACGGTTAGCAGTCGGGAAGGTCGTTTTCGGCCACTTAGCCTTCTCCCTATCAGTCGGAGATGTTAGTCTATTGCTTTTTTCGCCTTTCTGGACACTTCCGTTCCAGTCGGCTCTGGGTCGAAAACGACCACGAAGAAATCTTCTTAAATTCAATGAAGTTATCAGCCTGACAAAGCGACCAAATGTTGTATATTTTGCGAATTCTGCAATGGATTACAAATGAAACCATTTTGAAACTACCTTTGTAAAGCAACACTGCTTAATGCTTTGTTTAGCGCCAGTTTTATAATGAAATTAAATCGCTAATTAGGAATTAGGACATATAGAAAAGTACGCTCGTAGTAAGGATAAGTAACGGTGCAACAGAACGCAAAATACTTAGCCCGTATTTCAATATCTTATCAACAGATACTTGTACGTTGGAAATGACCTATTAACAAAAGACTGCGAACAGGCAATGTGCATGGAGCGTGAATATTAAAAATCAGATGAAATAAACCAAGAATGAAAGCAGCGTAATGCTGCGACTTTAGAATCGGACTATACCGTGCTGGCATGTCAGAAAGTACAAATACATGTATAAAAACACCCGTTTTTGTGTTGACTGTGGGAAATTACTGTAGGGAAACTGTAACACGCGAAAGGTGAATTTGTCAAGGCTCCCTGCCATGGAAGAGAGCAAAGCACGGGCCCATGCAGAGCACAGGAGAATCAGGGCACTGAGTGCAGATGTAGATTGTCTTCTTGTGACACACACGGCATCGACGCCTGAGCCGACTCTGGCCAACGACTCGTGCAGATTTGCCTGGAAGATGGCCGGCAGGGTTGGGTGCCTGGTCCAGCGCAACCGTGACGCAGCGTCGGCCTGGCCCTGATCCTTCAATCAGATCCTTGATTGCGAGCTCTAAAAAGCCCAGAAAGCACTTTGTTCCACCAGCACTGCGGTAGACAATCCAGGAGTTGCGAAGCAGCAGCAGGATAAGGTGAAATGCCAGCCGGTGAAACCATTTCTGGGTCTTTCTGTTTGGGTGATACGGTTGCAGGCCACCGTCCATGCGATCAACGCCTCCCATGAACGTCGAGTACAGCGCCATGCACCGAGGCTTCCGGATGACCTCCTCAATACCTCCGCGACGAATGCGTGTGCTGTTGGTGCAGCCTGCTACACCATCTGTGTCAATCATGTAAACCGTCTTCTTTCCGCTTTGCTTTCTGTCAACAAACTTGCAAGCCAGAATGTTTCCGCATCTTGCAAACACAGAAGAGGTCGGCGGAATGTTCTGTTCCTGTAGCAATGCTGGAATACTGCGATCTTTTCTGGTTGTTCCCGTGAGCAGTGTACTCCGCTCCAGAAGCCACGTGGCCAAGCGATTAGAGCAGAACCAGCTGTCAACAAAAATGTGATTACCAAAGTTGAGCAGATCTCGTGCTAATTCAGCGACCACCTTTTCGCTGAATGACAGCCCATCACAGCCCCGGTCTTGGGCAAACTTAGAATTTTCCTCTTGAGAGGAGTGCACAGCAAAGTTCCAAAGGTAGCCGCTGCTCGATTCGCAAAGGCAGTAAAGCTTGATGCCGTATCTACTCCGTTTGGACGGAATGTACTGTTTGAAGTTCAAACGTCCTTTGTACAGAACCAAACTCTCGTCAACGCAAATCTCGCGGCGAGGGATGTAATTGTCTTGGCACAGGCGCTGCACTTCAGACAAAAAGGGACGCATCTTTGAAAGTGGGTCATCCTGAATCTCGTTGTTGCAGTCATACAATCTCAGATAGCACATGACGCTCTTGAATCGGTCACGAGAAGGTGAGAATGTGTGATTCAGATACGGGCAGTGGTAAAAAGCATCCTTTGACCAGTAGCTGTTCAGTTCTGGCTTCTTGTTTAATCCCATGTAGAGGGCGATGCCAACTACTTTGCGGATCTCATTCTCGTTGCAGTCTCGCCATTGAAGAACCCTTGGAGGCAATTGGTTGGGGTTTTCTCCTGCGTAGTCTTTCCATGCCCTGGCGTTCGTCCACGCACATAGCATGTCAAACATCTCACCGGGTAGGTACTTGTTGATGAATTGCTGTTCATTGCCGTCAGCATCGCTTGGGAGATTCCACGACGGATTGCTACCAGCAGTTCCAAGAAATTCAGGAACTCCGTCTGGCCGTGCGTCATTCTCCTCAGACACAATATTCCAACCAGGAATCTCCGCTTCTTCCTCTTCTTTAGTGTCAGAGTCGGTGCTGGCAGTCAAGTCTGTCTCAGATGAGTCATCGGATTCCGTGGCTGAATCTAGACCGAGCCTCCGATTGGCAGTTAGCATCGCCTGTCTTTTTGGTCTGTATGAAGCCATTTCCACGAGCTGAAAAACCATAGAATAAAACTCTTTCCGACAGGAGTGGGTGTGAACCTTTTATACGATAACATTTTGTCTATGGTCGAAAACGACCCATCCGACTGGAATGGAGTTAGACTAAAAGCTGCACAGACTGGAAGAGGTTAAAGCCTATCATTTTAACACTTGACTCATAAAATATTGTTGAAAGAAAGGTTAAATCTAATGAAGAATTAAGATGGTCTGGGAAATTAAGGATATTATAATAGATAACACATAGTTTATGTTTTGTTTTGGCAGAACCAATTGGGTTGCAGACTTCAATCTCATCGGAATAAAATTTAAGAAATATGCCTTTCTTATTTGGTGCATAATTGCTAATATGTTCTTTATAATAAGAAGACTGAAAAAAGTCACTACCATTATCAAGGCCTTGATTTGGACTAGAAATAATATATTGCAATAATGTTTCATTCTTAATAATTGAGCCAAGCATTTTTTTAGTGAGACATACCAAACTTAACTTCTTGAATCATTTACAATATTATACCTTTTTGCAATAAATTTAGTCGTTTTTGCGTTCGATTTCGGCGCGAGCGCTAAAGTGCAGTCTAAACAACTGAGCCAGACACTGGGCAACTTTTGCGTTCAAATTCGGCGTTTTGCGTCCTATTTTGGCAGCTTACGGCATGAGACATTCTCCATTTGAAATTACAGAAACTAGCCTCGCCGCCACATGAGCCTGCCTGCTCAGCGGCATTCAGGAATGGTGAATACGGGAGCAGAAACCGGCACTCATGACCTTCACCCAATCCTGGCACGTTCAGGTGCGCACGAGCGCCATCAACCATGAGCACGAATTACTCCTCTAACAGGACGTCCAACTCGGTTAGAAAGTCTGCGAAATGGGCGTTGGTGAAGCCTCCCTGTATAGTGGTCAGGTGAAGCAGGCCGTACACAGGCGAGATGACCAGGCAGATGGTTAGGTTCTGCCCTCGCTGGCCATTCAAAACCGAGACGGCACGCTGGCCTCGTGGAGCCCAGTTCTGACTGCGGAGTGTCCACAGATTGACACCGAACTCGTCAAGCCAGATCGTGTGGCGATGGACGCCTTCGGCCAGCATCTACTCAGCATGCATGCGGCGGGCCTCCTTAGTCACGGGAGTGTTCCAATCCACTGGATTCCCTCTCATGAGCTTGAGAGTGATGAGTCTTCCATCCAG
The DNA here is from genome assembly GCA_950097015.1 of Macrostomum hystrix. Classification (NCBI taxonomy): domain Eukaryota; kingdom Metazoa; phylum Platyhelminthes; family Macrostomidae; genus Macrostomum; species Macrostomum hystrix. The sequence goes on along the minus strand of CATNEN010000025.1, from coordinate 267,257 downwards.
TGCGCGGCTGATGGCAGACAGTGACACATTCACTAGATTGGGGAATCCCTGCAGGATGTGGTTCCTCATCTGCGCCAGTTTTGCGCCAGGTTGGGTCTCCAGGAATTCGGTGATCGCATTCACCATCTCATCTGTCAAGCGACGCCTCTTTGCTCCGCCTTTTGGAGGGTCCGCTCTGCCCTGGTCAGCGTAGGCTTTGATAATGCTTGCCGCAGTTTGGCGCGCAAAGCCTAGCACACGAGCGAGCGCTCGCCAGTCTGCAATGAAGTCGTAAGCTGCGATCAGTCTCTGTCGATCAACTGTCGTGACGCGCGTGTATTGTCCTCTTGGAGGCATTCTATCCGGGAGTAGAAAGTAAAAACACCGAAACAGACTTGCGGAGACAATTATAGGCCTGCTTTCGGAGACAAATTTTTCATCCCACCCTCACTGAACGCGATCGAATGAGAAAGTGTCTATGGCAAAAACATTCGAACTGTGCCCACAGTGCCCCTGTGATTGCGCTACCGAAATAGGACGCAAAACGGCCGAATTTGAACGCAAAAGTTGCCCAGTGTCTATGGCTCAGTTGTTTGGACTGCACACTAGCGCTCGCGCCGAAATTGAACGCAAAAACGACGAAGTTGATTGCAAAAAGGTATATTAGGAACTTGCATAGGTTGAACTAAATTATAACTTGTATATAAAATATCTAATATCTTTTGATTAGAAAGTAAATGTTCTAATTATAAATCTATCATTTCTTAAAGATCTAAAATATCTTTATGACTATTAAAACTACTAACAAAACAAGGAAATTCCTCTATATGGAATTGTTCAAATAGTGAAAAATAGTCTTCAGCAAATTTTAATATTATTTCTTTAACTAACTCACACAACTGGCCTGATTTCTGCTTTGGGATTAAGACAATATTATTAGACTTTAAGTAAAAATGAACAAAACTTTCTGCAAGATTCTTTCTGATATTATTACGGATATCTTCAACAGAATATGTATGTTCTTGCTCATTGATCATAATATGCTTGGTTTCTTGCCCTTGACCTAACGCTAAAAAACCAGGATTATTAGTGCCAATACTGGCAATAGTAATAGTTTCAATACTGCAGTTTCAATCCAGATGATTTTCCAATTCTTCAAAATTCTCATTGTCATTAGCACTACTACTACCTACATTGTCACTACTAACATTAGGAAAAGTATGGATTTTCTTATGTATACGATATGCATGGGCTCGAAGTCCTTCAATGGTAGTACTACTATGGAAACATCCCTCAACTGGACATAAAAAACATTTACAACCAAAAGAGTGATGAAGCTTAATGTGACTAATAACCTGAAATAAATCCTTATTAGAAAAGACAGATACAGTACATCTGAATCCCCTCATTCCTAAATTATCCCTTATAGTATTAGCAGGATCACTAGGCCCATTTATCATACACTAAGGCCTAGCTAGGCGTAACCTAGCCAAGTGGCTAGGCCAATTAAATGCTTTCTTAATAAATAATTTATTGCAAGTAAAAGTACTGAACCAGTGAACTGAGAGTGAGACTGACTGAGTATGCACAAAATACAAAAATAAATAATATACTTGCAACTTGTATCAATAAATATTAAACAGAATAGGTAGAAAATGTATATATAAATTTTTTCTTGAGAATATAATGGAGTAAATTGACTAATTAAGCAATACAATTAATAACAATTGATACAATTAATGACTGCACTGAGCGTTCAACTTCACTGAGAACAAAGAGCAGCACACTAAAAAAAGATTTAAAATGCGATCGACACTTTGATCAGTGAAAACTAAGACTCAACAAAAACTAATAAACTTTGCTGTTAAATTACCAAAATCTGAGGATAAAATATCTAAGTTAAGAACAAATTAATGTAACAGATTATTTTCTTTAATACACACAATACCATAGTTATTAGGTATTTTACTTTATAAAATTAATATTAATTAATATAATATATTGAATAGTGATTTACTAATTTATTTATATAGGTTATAAAACTACAGTTAAATATGAAAATACAAATACAATAAAAGCAATAGCAATTGCACACCATGAATAGTTAATAAGCACGCATTATAGGGTTATAATATAATAGAGATACAAAAATAATCGCAAATGAATAATTAAGCACGCGCAGGGTTTATAATAGACATGCACATAAAACTAATAAGCTTACATTAAATATGAAAATACAAAAACAATCATATAACTGTTAATACTACAGCTAATAAGCATATTTTTTTAATTAAGCAGTTAAACGCTGCACCACGATATTAAGCATATTGTAAAGTATTAATTGATTACTGAGTGGCTTTTTGATTCAGATGAAATTGACCAAGACACTGATCACTTTCACTAACACGATTAGCAGCCTGTTGCAAAGGCATATGTGGTGAACGGATCAGTTTTTTTACAAATCTTGAAAAATTTTCAAACAAAAAGCAGCTAACATCATTAATGTTTCTATGCTTGATAAAATCATCAACTAAGTGAATCAATGAGTGCATATTATAAACTATAAACTGCTCACTAATCATTGTCTGTGCCTTTAAAATAAATGACTTGATAAGTTGTTGTAGATAGGTAGTGTATTAATTACTTAAATTGATTGCACTCATTAAGGTAACAACTACATGGAATGAAATTATCCATTCAAGATATTCTTCATTACTTATATGTGGAATTAAAATAAGTGGAGCAAGATATAGAAAAAACTGACGGATATTTGTTGCTTTCCACAAACCAAGTTGAGTTATCAAGCCTGGACGGCGAACAAAGTCACAAGGCGAATAGGCTCGACAATGAATAATATAGATATTAATTTGGTCTCGAAGTCCGGATGAAAGCCTAAATTCTTTGTCCCCTCTTTGAAGAGCTTCAAAATCATGTAACCAATTCCTCGGTAAAGCAGATGCATAGGGTCAGCTGGAAAGGCTTCAACCATATCTATGTCTAGTTCTTCAAATGGTGAATGACCATGAGGGTGATGCTCACCCTGGGTTTGTTATGGTATATCATAACTGACCCTCAAGCCGGGGGTCAGTTGTGGTATAGTTATCATCATCATCATCATCATCAGACCTTTTATCGCCTTTCGGCGTGGTCGAACCGGGCGGGTCAATCTTAGATACCACTACAGCCTCTTCTATGTTGTGCCAGATTCGTTGCCGCCTGTGTCCGACCGCAATCCGGGCACGGAACGCGTCTGCTGCGGTAGATTCTGGCGACGTTTTCGACCAACTGCGTTTGGCCCTCGGTGTTGTTCATGGTCGCTTGCGGCCCGTGCTTTTGTGCGCATTTGATCCAGTGTCTTGCGAAGTTGCTGCTGCTAATCCACTTCCCGCAGCCGACGCAGTTCTTACGGCCGTCGGTCTGGGGGGCTCCCCGGCACCACTTTTGGTGGTTCTTCCTGGTTGCTTCTGATTTGAAGGTCCTCTCGCATTTGTGGCAGGGGAGGGAGACTGCGGCGACGGAGTGATGTAGGCGTCTGCAGTGGATGGCCAGTCCGCCCCTGGATGCGCATATTTTGTTACAGCCTTCATACTTGCAATGGTACCCTGTTAGTTCGCTCTCTTGGGTATCCTCGGTCCCGTGGGGGGTGTTTCGCTTCGTTGGTCCCCCGCTGTTGTCGTGTTGTTGCCGCGTTTGTATTTCAACGCCTCTTGGGTGGTGAGCTGGCGCCGTCGCTTCTCACACAGTGTCTTCCATGCTTTGCGGTCCTGGGCCAGTCTATCAATGTCCAGTTCGTCGATTTTCGCTGTCCTCAGCATCTTCTTCCAGAAGGACATGATCGTTTGCTTTCGTTTGCGTGCTTTGCGGACTGATTCCAACTCCTTGTTCCAGCCGAGAAGGCACGCCTTTGCGATGTTTTCGTCGGGCAACCGGATGACATGGCCCAGACGTCGCCAATGGGCCATTTCGACCTTTGTCTCGACGCTTGCAATTCCGAGTTCTTGGCGGATGTCCCAGCTGTTGACTCCTTTCTCTTCCATTTCGCGCAGGGTCGGTTGCTGTTTATTGCTCCAGATCCTACGGTAGATGCGGTCTACTGCCTGTTGCATCCTTCTTGTTTCGGATCGATGGAAGGGTCTGGCCCCGCAGTTGAACAACATGGTGCTCTCGACGCACGTCTCTACGATCTTGGCTTGGGTCTTCTTGCTCAACCGGGTTCGGCGCATCATGTTTTTCACCCCGCCCCAGGCTTTCGCTGCTCTCTGAAGGCGTTGGCTGGTGTCGTTCTTCCGGCCGAGCCAGGTTCCCAACATGCGGATGTTTTCGCTTTCTCCGGTGCCCAATTTGGCGTGCTCCTCCTTCTCGTCGTTCATTCTCTCTTCGAACATCCCCATGACCTCTTTGATGGTGGAGGTGCCCTGCTCAATTTCCGCCGTCGTGCCGATCACCGTAGTCTCGTCCGCAAAAAGGGAGCACGTGATCGCCATTACTGATGTTTCCTCGTTGATGACTCCCATTCTCTGGGGGGGAGGCTGTGACCTGAGCGCACTGTCCAGCGGATTCCGTACTGTTCTCCGGACTCCACTGTCCGTTTGCGGCGCTCGATCTCTGCGAGGCGGATCACTGCCTGGTGAAAAATATTGAAGAGCACCGGTGATGTGGCACATCCTTCACGAAGTCCTCTCTGGGGGTAGAAAGGTGAACTCTCTTCTTTGTCGCTTACTACCTTGTAGGCGGTGGCTTCATGCAGGTCCCGTAGCTTGCTGATGATGGTCTTCGGCATGCTGTAATGTTTCAGTAGTTGCCACAGCGCGGGCTTATTAACGCGAGGATACGCTTTTCTTAAGTCGAGGAGCGTGATGCTCGTGCAAAGGCCCTCATGAAACTGCGGGCTGTCCCTGAGTTTGCCTGCATCTTCGTTGAGTCGCCAGAGTATTTGTGTGGCATCCATGGTTGAGCGTCCACTTCGAAAACCAGCCTGGTTCTCGTCCAGGATCCCGACTGATTCCGCCCATTCGCTGATCCTGGTTGCTAGTATTCGGGCGAGGATGCGACTGACGAGCAGGAGTAGGCAGATCCCTCGGTAGTTATTGAGGTTCCCTCTGTCTCCTTTCTTGAAGAGTGGTAAGACCAGGCCAGTTTTTTGGGCTTCACTCCATTCCTCCGCGTCAGTGTGCCAGAGGCGCTGGATCTCTTTGATCAGTTCACCCTTGGCTCTGTCGCAGGCGTCTCGGATGTAGCGAACGCGCACTCCATCTTCGCCTGGGGCACCGTCTTTGATTTTTCGGATTTCCCCCTCAATTTCCCCATCCGTAAGCGGTCGGGCGAGTTTCACGTTGGCTTCTTTGGTGTGGTTACTGTCCGGTTTGGCCATGGTAGCAATCAACTCAGTGATTTTGGCGGGGTCGTTCTCGAAACGATCAGCCTGAATAGTCGCCAGGTGTTCTTTAAACTCTTCCGCCGAGAAAAGTGGGACACTCGAGCTGTTGTTGCTGTTCCTTTTGCTGGCTCTTCCCATTCGTTTCAGGCAGTCGTACATTCCGCCTGTGTTCCCTCGTTCGCAGTGGTCCTTACATTCTTCCGCGATGCTGGTCCACCAATCGTCCTCCCATCCTTGAACGCGATCTTTTTGATTTTTTCGATGTTCTTTAAGGCGTTTGCGAGCCTCTTCGATGTTAGCACGACTCTCTGGTGTGCTCTCTCTCCGGTCTATTGTGATCGCTCTATTCCGTTCCGCTAACGTGTTTGCAATCGCTTTGTTCAGCTCTTTCAACTCATCTTCGTGGCCGATCATCCAACTGTTCGTTTCTCTGGTCTTAATTCCGCAAGTGTCTTGGGCCGCTTCCATCAGTTTCTCCTCGACCGTGCGCCAGCAAACCTTCTGGTGTGCTCCGGTTTCCGTGTTTTTATTGCCGATTTCGAGTAGCTTGTGTTCCGTGGCTTTGCGGTACTCTTCTTTCACGACAGGGTCCCGGAGTTTCTCCCAGGCGATTTGTTTTTTACGGTTCCTCGCTCTCCGCTCGTGTTGTCGGTCGGTGTCGCAGGTCGTCAGGCATCCTTGGCGGAGGTTGAGTACCTTTGGTAGGTGGTCAGAGAGCTTTGCTTTGGAGTGGTCTGTGTGGATCTTTCGCAGCATCATATGGCGTTTATCCGCCTCTAGGAAAAAACCGTCGAGTTCATACCATCGGCCCGTATTCGGGTTTCTCCAGGTGCCAGGTTTCTTTTGGGCGTAATATGAGCTGGCCCAGACCATGCCGATGCTCTCGGTCCAGGTGAGGAGGTCTCTGCCCTGGGTGTTGGTGGGCGGGCCACCTGGGTTGGTCTTGCCGTAGTTTGTGAAAACGTTTTGTGCGTCCGATCCCATGCTGGCGTTCCAGTCGCCGCCGATTATTGCCAGGGTGCTGTGGTGCTTGGACGTCAGCAGTCGTTCCACTTCGGTTCTGATGTCTTCAATGTCTTCCTCGTATCCGTGACTACCCTTGACGGGTTGGTAGACGGCGATGAGGAGTAGGTTGTTGAATTCCAAAGCCAACGATCTCTTTTGCGGGTGGGATCTCCGCCCACTGGCTGTCCATCTGTGCCAGGCCGTGTTGTTCAGGAGTATCCCAACTTTTTGCGAGAAAAACAGGAACATGTCTTCGCCTCGGACGTGGTACTTGCGGACACCGGTGCTGGTGGTGTTGAGTTCGGTGAGAAGAGTGATATCCCATTCCTTTGATGCTTCTTTCACAATTTCACCGAAACGTCCCGAGAAGATGTTTGCTCTCTGGGTGTTCCATGTGGCAATTCGTAGTTTTTGTGTCTTCCAGTTGGTTTCGGCCCTGTTCTGGTTTACGGAGGCTCGAGTTTCTCGGATGTGACACCTTTTCAGTTTCCTTCGTTGTCGTCTGGCAGTTCTCTGCGCCTCCGTTTTCGGGCCCGGGTTCTTTTCAATAGTGCGCAACGCGACTCTGATCTCGGCTTCGACATTTCTTCTGTCTCTCACCGTTTTCGCTCTCTTTTTTTTATTTTCGTCGTTTATGTGTCTTTTTTTGTTGATTTTTGGTTGATATTTTTTCTTTCTCTTTTCCTTCCGCTCCCGTTCCGGTTCTTTCACGTTTGTGTTGTTTAGAGAGGTGTTCAGGTTCGTTACTCCTGAGCCACTCTGTTGGGTGGAGGTTTGCCCACAGAACGTAGATGTTACTCTACGGCTGCGGGCCTCTCTCCCCACCGAAACCGTGTTTGCCGGCCTTGATCCGGGCCGCCCGCTTGGCACCGCGCGGAGGTATGGTTTCGTTGTCCAAGCTATGGTATAGTTAGTCACTCTCTACGTCTGCATCGTCTTCATCTTCGTCGACCTCTCCTCTCATCTCCTCGTTTATCTTCCCATTGACCTCCTCGATTTGGCCTTCCTCGTTGAGCTCCTCATCGATTTCATCAGTCTCGGCGCCGTCGGTGGTGACTACGCGTCTGTTCGAATGGTCAGTTTGAGATTTTCGCATCATTCGCTTAAGGATGCTTCCGACAAAAGATCTAGCACTGACGCATCCCAACTGATGGCGCAGTGACTTAGACTCCAGCACGACTCCTGAAAAGTTGCATTCGAGATTTCGCCTGAGTTGCACAGTCCTATTTAAAAAATTGAAAAATGCTCACCAACTACACAGTCGGCCACTGCCGCAAGCAATTTGTACTTGCCCCCTCTCCGACCCTCCATATTATATTGACACAGAACGGATGGTTTCGCTGTCCATGTCAGCATAGCAGATACTGCATCAGATAACTTTACAGCATTATCTGCCCGACCAGCACAATACTTTCTCTGCAAGAAGGGTTGCGGTCGTACATAATTAATGACTGGTAATTGATCTAAATTTACAAATTAGGATTACTCACATAAGCTTCTTTCAGCGCTGGGTCGCTGTCGACGTCCTCAGCGAAACGCTGAAGCTCTGCGACGGATTTAATCATCGGCAATGACCGCAGACTATCGCTGATGACAGGTGACAAGTTGCTCGTGGCATTTGACATAATGGCCTCCTCGATTACTATCAAGCGCTGTAAAATTAACTTTATCCAGTCTGAAATCTGGATTGGGTGACAGCGTAAGTTGTAGATAGAACGGGCAATAGCAGAGAGCAAAGCGGATTCGCTTCAAACAGTAAGTAGCCAATTAGTAGAGCTGAAACACTTACTCTCAATATGCTTGCAGTGGCAGCTTTGCTTTTCTTGAGGAGGCGACTCAGGGTCTCGCAGGGCAGATGCCCGAGAAGGGGCAGGTGACTGGCGCGCAGGCTGCTGACAGCTGGGCGACTCTGCGCCTCACAGGGCAGATGCCCGAGAAGGGGCAGGTGACTGGCGCGCAGGCTGCTGACAGGGTGAGGCGCAATTTTGAGTACCTGCCGACGGCAGGCATCCTACAGGTCGATTGGGTGGCTCAGGGAGCTCATTTCTAGTTTTTTATAGCTGGTGGGATTTCCGTGTTGATAAAATAATTGACCGGCTTGCGCTTTCTCCCCGTGTCTAGGTCGGTGTCATCAAACGCGCCGGTTTCATCCGCGCGGCATATACGGTAGAAGAGATAGTCCAAATCAGCTGTAATTGAAAATTGTATGCGACTATTTCAAATACCAAGTAAACAGAAGCTCTTGCCACGAGCTGGACTTACAATTTGAGAGGTGAATACTGGATACGTTGCACTTCTGCCAGTCGCTGCCAGGTTCAGTTTTTTTGCGGATTTTTGACACCAAGGCACTGTCGGTGGCACTCCGAAATTTCGGCAAGTACGCAGTCTTGCCATTGTCGGCCAGCCAGTTGTCTAGCACAACCATAAGGCCATCAACAAATTGAACTAAATGATACATGGTCAGCTGAAATGAAGCAGTTGCGGCACATTGGTTTTGTGTTATCTCATTATCATGTAATTCCTATTAAAAATCACAAAATCAGAGGAACATAAAATACATAATTTCATAGCATCAATAAAAAATAAATATAATTCACGAACCCTTCATTGTTAAAACTGACTTCCAGTGTGGAGAATTGGGCAAGCAAACCATGCACTTTTGGTATTCGGCAGAGGAATCACCATCATTTTAAATAGCACATCCTTGATAGGAAAGCCTACGATCTCGGTGGAAAGGCCCTGAAGTTTGTAGAAGTGCAACTTGTCCGACTCTATTACGTACTTGTGGAAAGACTTCTTGTGGTTGAAAGGCCTTCCAACCAGAAAAATCCCATCACTTCCAGACACAATGTTGATGACTTTAATAACTTTTCCACGGATAGTCATAACAAAGCTGTCACGCCAATTGGTCGCAATTTTAGTAACTGACATCGTTAGAGTGCGATACTGTTATAGCAGGTTTTCTTGCTGCCTGCTACCTTCTGCCGACACTAACCGAAAGACTTGAACTCGTACTGACCACAGAGGCCAACAATTATGAGTGTGAGACTCACATCTCAAAGCTTCAGTGCCGGAGCATATCTACGAAGCAGTGTATTTTATATTCAAGCGATAAGGTACAGTGTTTAGCAGTAGGGGGGGGGGTCAGAGAGAGAGATATAAAAGATAACACACAAGCAGTTATCTCTCTGCCCCGCGTTGCCATGGTCCCCAACCCAACACACCAGCCCCGAGCATTCTAGCCACGAGTTCGCAGGCTGATAGGGTGCATAGGTTCTCGGTCTCTGCGTCATTGCTTTCCAGGCCGTCAGGTCAGCCGGTCTGGCTCGCTCAGGTCTATTTTGAGCGCTGGTTGGGTCGAAATGCAGATGAAGGTCGCTGATTGAAAGGAGAACCGATGTAAGCGCTTTTCAATCGTAATTTTCAATCTTTTCTGCCATAATCTACCTATCAATCTGATCCATCCGTGGGGCCCACCACCCAATGCGATATGCACCACGTTATCTAAGCATCTGTGTAAAGTGTTGGATTATCATGGAATTCGTATCAGCAACCAGGAAGCGGAGAAGCGAGTAGTCCACGCTTACTCACCGGCGCTGCTCCAGTGGCCGCAACTAAAAATGGCACTGGAAGCTTCGCAAGCCACCGCTCCTCAGTAAGAGCTTAGGGACCGGAAGTGTTAGGGGCATAAGGAGACACGAGAGCTGAGACACTGACGCAACGATAGGACAGAAAAGACGATTCGATTGGACGTCCTATCCTTGTGGCACTCTCACTCAATGTGCAATCCTTAAAGCAGAACCCAGTTCACTAAAAGAAAGTCGGGAGGTGATTCACATCTCGAACAATCGGACCAGTGAACTAGGGAAAGCCAGGCCCATCAATCAATGTGAACTCAAGCTTAGAATAGCGAAGAAAGGCAAAGACAAGGCTTCACCGAATTCCATGATGAGGCACACGTATTTATTATATGCAAATTCATTATTCATTCCGACACGTTTATTCACTACGACACGTACTAGCACCAGCAAATCACAACTTACAAACAAACAAGGAAAGAAAAACACACAAAAATAATGAAAACAAAAATACATGCCAATATCAATGATTATACACCAGCAAACAAGAGAGCAAATAAACAGAGCAAATTAGCAGCACACCATGAATAGTCATAAGAATACAACACAACAGTCAAGGTGTCATAGGAGCGGCCTGGCGCCGCCGGCAGCAAAGCCACACCAGAAGTAGCCCGAACAAGGCCAGGGCAAGGCCTCCGGCCCCGAGACCTCCGGAGAGACGGCGTAGAACCACCAACCCGTTCTCTAAAGAATGGGTGCGTGTAGCTTCTAGGGCCAGGCGGGCCTCCAGGCGAAGGACCCGAGCCTCTAGTTCGGACACCAGCTTGGCGAGTTGGGCCACCTCAAAGCGCGACATGGAATAGAGTGGTCGATGGGACAGACGAAAACGCAGTTAAGAAGATACGTCTGAGCAGATAAAGGGGCCCAGGGGAAAAGTTTATATAACCCAGTCCAAGGCAAGATGGATGGCAAGAATGCCCTAATCACAGCCATCCCCTCCGCCGCGGAGAAAGGACCCCAATGTACATCACGAGAGATGGAAAGTAGAGTCATCAGTGCCCCGGGCCATATTCGAGACCTAAAGTACAATGTCACACAGATCACATGCCCGAGTGGATTAGACCGGCCATGGCCTCAGTAAACAAAAATAGGACACAGGCAACAAACACACCACAATCCAGAATCCAGCTTGCTACGAATAAATGAGACACAGCCATATCAGAACACATTATAACCACACGCCATATTACTATAACTGATGCGATTTTATAATTCAAGCAATGTTCTTAGCCTGCGAGGCCCAGAAATGTTATTAATTAATTGGGCTCTCAAAGCATATATATTCTCTCCAACGTGATTAACAATAAATATTATGTAGACTTCTTTGGAAGCCCCACAGGTTCATTGTCTGTCTAACTAAATTTCAATTAAATCTTAGATGTCATCAATAATAGATAAAACAGCAGCAATAAGCATGTCAGAAGGAAATTGGAGGACAATAAGCTGAGAAAAGCAGTAAAAGGGCAGGAAAGTAACATGTCTTGGACACCCTTCCAGCACAATGGCCTACAACGATTACGACCGCCGCCCAGGACAAAGATTCGTGGATATCGACATCCGGGGGCGGCCAGTTGTAAAGACTGACGCAGCCACACAAGTAACCGGAGAAGAGATCGATGGCGGATTGACGACCGCCACTTCATTTCAGCGCAACACGGCCCGGTCCAACGCAACCTGGTATGGTCCGATAAGACACGGCCCGGCCTAATCTGACCCGATCCGGCCCGACGTAGGTCCAACGTGACATGGACCCGCCCGGACTCACCCGACCTGGCACGGCCTGACGCGACCTGGCCCGGCCATGCCTACAACATCGGAGCCTGCCTTAGCCCTATCTGGAGATGAGACCTGGAAGAGGCCGGGACCGCCCAAGAAGACCTGGAGTGACGGAGTGACGGTGACAACAAACACTAGATAAAGGGGATTCCATAGAAACGGGCAATCTTCTAACTCAACTAACGCTTTTAGGCCTTTGACCCGCCCTCCATAGGACAGGGGTTGGCGTGCCTGCCAACCAAGTATTCTAATGTTTTGTGCTGATTTGGACTCGGGGCTGCGACCCCACTCGACCCATTATCACCAAGCGCGCTGATTGATAAAGTTGTATCACCCTCCCAAGAGAGGGATTTTCAAACAATATATAAATCGAAGCGGAGCGCCGGAAAAAGGACCGCCGTTGATTTTAGTTAGAGAGTCATCTCTACGTTCTATTAAGTTAGCAATTTAATATAAACTTACTGTGTTTGAGTTCTATCTTCATTGACTTCAGAGAGAGGAATCCGAGAGATCGATCAGCCTTAATACTGAGAACGATAGTCGTTAGGAAGTATAGCCTTCAAGACAAGAGACTGCAACAGACCGCTAGACTACATTGACACGAGAGAGACGACAAAACTTGAAGCGCTATAACTGTTTTACATCAGATGGTGCAATGTTCACAGGCAGAGCATTGCTTTTATGCTCATGCTGAAGGAGTGGCTCGGTCTGAGAGGGCCGAAATTGGCCGAGACACTGATTAGTTTCAAGCACACGCTTCACAGCCTGCTGCAGTGGCATTTTCGAGCTTCGTACTAGGCGTTTTACGAATCGCAGAAAATTTTCAAACAGGAAGCAGCTGATATTGATTCCATTCCGGTGGCTCAAGAAGTCTTCCACCAGATGGAGAAGAGAATGCAAGTTGTACACAATGTACTGACATCCGAAGATTCTTCTTGAGAAGCTGAAAAATGAGACACAGAGCTCCTTCAGGTACACTGCATACTCCTCGCTCAGTTTATTGCTGGAAAAAAGATTTGCAATCACATGAAATTTCAACAGCCACCGTAAGAATTTTGTATGCCCTACATGTGGAATGAATACAAGAGGGGCAAGGTACTCAGAAAACAGTCTGACATCAGTCGCCTTCCACAGTCCAGTGTGCTGCATCAGGCTTGGCCTGCGCTGAAAGTCTGTAGGGAAATACTTTCTCACGTGTAGCAAATATTAATTTACTTGGCACAGGAGCAGCTGAGACAATCTGTAAGGCCTCGGACCATCCTTGACTGCTTTGAGTGCCATGGCCATGAGAATGGCCATGGTGGTGCTGAGGTTAAGCTTGTCGAAATGAGTCATCAGTGCGGTGTGCTGCATCTAGCTCCAAGAAAACTACAGATCTACCTCTGTTGCATGTCTGCTCATAATCATGCCTGCCATGCCTTTTTGCACACATCGGTCACATCCATACAATCCAGTAAAACCCTTGATACATTTAATAAAGTACCTCGCTGGTGTATCACAAATGAAGTAATCAATGGAAATGGTGCAGAGCATTCCACACACTGACATGCCTTGTTGCAGTTCTAACATCTCAGAAACAAATGGCTGCAAAAACTGATGAGCACTTGTTGGCTTATTCTGCCCAAAGTAAATTCCCACTATGAAGCATGAGTTTGGAATTCCCTTGACAGATGCTAGGATGGTCCAGAAACATTTCACTGAACTTTTAAAAAATTACAGGCCATCAATGTTAATAATTAAATTAATTTCGTCAACTGTATTTATATTGTTTACTGCTTGCAGACTCTCAAAGATATGCTTCAAGCCTTTTTTCACACCAAAATGATAGTATTGCCCTGGTTCAACATCCATAAGATCAATGACACCTGGTGACTGTAGCAATGTTCGAGGATCAGTTGGAAGCTGAGAGTGCATTGATTTCAATAGTTTCAAAATATCTCTAATGGCAGCATGTGTTAAATTATGATTAAGGCAAAGAAGCCTAAGATTTTCTCGAAGATTTAAGGAATGCCCACTGGGGAGCGCGATCTCGTTTCGATCTCGTTTTCCGATCTCGAAACGAGGTCGTGCGAGTTTCCGGTAAAACTACATCGTTTTCAACCTCGAATGTACATCGAAAACGATGTCAAAATCGATGTCGATTCGAGATGATAGGTAATGGAAGCAGGGTTCGCTCGATATAGATATTTCGTACTTTGTGATTACGACGTAATCAGCTATAATTGTTTAGTAGTAAACTTGTCTCACGTAGTATTCTACATGTGCATTGTACTTATACTTTGCGATTCGATTGCGTTTTGTCATTGTGCCTAATCGTAAGGGCGTTACTTCGGAAGGTTTTAAATGGCAAGCGAAGAATGGCAAGAATGGCAAGAATGGCAAGGCAAATAAAGAACGAGGACTTGAAAACAGTATGCAAAATCATATGACTCAAACGGTAAGTAATAGAAAAAAAGCAAACTTAAAAACAGCGCGAAATAACAAAAAACTTTTTATTATATATATTAGATAGTAGCCTTATAGAATGGTTTATAGCAACAGCCCCAGTGACTGGGTAATAAAGTATAAAATGCGGCCACCGGTGCGTCTGAGTAGCTCAATCTAAGCAGGAATTAAGGCATGCAATTGATCCATGTACACGGTCACGGAGATTTAGCTATAGTATTTTACTATACATAAACTATTCACTTCACCAAGAGCTAATTGAACTCACAACTTTCTGTCTTTCTGGTTCATTGCTAATGAGATTCTTGAACTCCTCGTACTCTGCTCGATTGCGAAGTGGGAGACCGAATCGCTCACTGCCGTCCAGGTTTGCAGTTGGCAACCCAGACGACCGAAGTTCCTCCCGTAGATCCGAGACTGTCTGCTTCAGTTGGGAAATTTCGGACATGCACAAAAGCAGTAAGTGCGTGTGCCCGGCGTGCCGAAATCGGATCAATACCCTGACTTCGGAGAGCAACTAGATAGGGCTCAATATTGACAGCGAATCTGGTCGATCTGCTGGAGGTTGCATCAATTGAGTCTCCAGGTTGAGTCTCCCTCAGACTTGGATAGTGTTTCTCCCCGACTGTGTCACGTGTCATTCGCAGTGACGAAGTGTCAGAGGCGGTGGTAGACAATATAGACTGAGCCATTCGCGATGCAGGTAGGAGCGGATCAGCATTTGACACTGGGGGAGGATGCAATGTAGCCTCGTCAGACATAGCTTGCTTTGACCCCTGCCGAGGTTCCGCTTCGCTCTCGGTCTCCGTCTGAATACTATTCAGCGGAGGAACAACATCACGACCAGATTTGTACCGCTTAAAGTAGGTCAATATTTGAGCCAGGTGTAGTTTCTTCTTGAAGCGCAGATCCATTACCTTCTTTATTGAATCCTGTAAATCAGAAACGCCTGCAGCAACTTGGATTACCAGGCCCTCCAGCGAGCCAGATTCCAAATCAGCCGCCAGAACTATCTCAATGGTGCCAGATTCATGCCAATTCGATGGTGTCCAGTTACAATATGGCTCGGCTAGGTAGATGAAGTCATGTGAAACGATTTGAAAGGGATTTTCTGACCGGAAGTAGAGCAGAAAAGCTTTCGAAGTATGCGACGCCATCTGTCTGAAATATGGTCTAGTGTAGTGCTCGTAGATGCATCATAAACTGTAATTTATTAAGCAGCTTAGCATAGATGCCTTGTACAAGCTTAACATATCTCTTATATATGATGGCTCACTAAAAGTAAAGCTTACTGTATAATATAGCAAAAAAGCGAAAATATGGTGAATATAGGGTTTCCCGATCGAATTTGCAAACTGTGTTCAATAATCTAAATATCTCTCACCCAATAAACAGGACTGTGAAAGAACTGTGTACAATAAGAATCAGAAAGTTACTTTTTTATATTGAAGTGGATATAAAATTGAATAAAGTGGAATCCGTACAGTGGCAATAAAAGGCAATTGCAGGGTGCTGACAAACCGCAATTTAACACTTGATACACATTTACTTTTTTCAAACTTGAGTTATACCTGCTTCATCGTTAAGTATAACTCAAGTAACCCAACGTTAAGTGGAACCAATAGCGGAAAAATCCTTTGATTAGTATTTGTTATTAACTGGTCTTGGAAATACGAACATACAGTTCATTACTGGCGTAAGGAATAACAACAAAGACATCACCGTCGGGAATTAGAATACACTTCGTCACAGGAACATGATGTAACAACTGGGTGGTTGAGAGCCTATAAATACCAATTCCCAAAAGGGATGAACGATAGGGAGACGTGTAGAGATCTGAAAAATATTCGAGCACAGTACCACTAACAAGAGTTACACCGTTTTGAAACGAAACAGATGAGATCATCAGCACGATATTGTTATTGAGTAGACAGCAGTTATTAGGACTAATTGCAGAATACACAAGCGCAGATGGCTTAAAACTAGAAAAAAGATCTCGGATAAGGAAAACGTTATTAAGTGTTTGTTGAAACATTCCACTGGTACATTTCAGACGGCGCTTCAGGATACCATTATAATTTTCAAAAAATAAAGGCCGACCAGAAGTCAAGAGACCCATTATTTCTTACAAAATCCGGGACATGGCATAATAGGTGGGTGTTGAATGACTGAAGTTTGTTGTCATAGAGCTTCTGTGCACGGTGACAAAACACCTCCATGCAGGACTTTGCCTCGTCAAAGTACAGTTTCGAGTAGTTGGGCGAAACGAAGCAATAAGATGCAAAATGCAGCACAAGCATGTGCTCAAAATATTCATGACTCAAAAAGGACTTGAACAAAACTGGACCTAGGTAAACAATGAGGGTGCGGAACTCAGCTGCCTTATAGTTTTCAACCTCGTGCAGGCCGCGCAACTTACGATGGAACGCATTTGCATCTCTCAATGTTGTTTCAGATAAGATAACGTGCACGAACTAGCCAAAACAAAACTTCCGAAGCGAGACGAAAACGTTTTAAAATAGTTTTTTGCGTAATCATTATAACTAACCAAAGCTATTTTTCACATTTTATAATGAGCAGTGAAACAAAGTATGTAATAATGTAAATGACATTCTTTTTTGTACTTTTTTATCAATAACTTTCAGTAACATCTGCTCTAAGCTTTTAAAAATAAAGAAAGCACACCGAATTACGCCATCTCTCATTTTTCTGCTTGTATTCGAGATGCATTCCTTAAAGCTGGTACCAAAGCCTGCAGTATTTATTTACTTATATTGTCTTTTTCTGAAGCAACTCGTGCAGATTTGCAATATTTTTTTAATTCGAGATCACCAACTGGTTTCGAGGTCGTCTCGACCTCGTGCGCCCCAGTGGGTGTTTATCTTCACTAGTACTTGAAACCATGCTTGAACTGCTTAAACTTGAACCCTCATCAAATTCCCTACCATCAGACGAGATAGATAACTTAGCATCATCAGAAGTTGATGAACTATTTTTCAGTTCATTAGTGTTAGACAGACTGGAATTTTTTGTAGCCATATTAGTGCCATTTGGGAACTCAAAAGTATCTTCCGAGTCACTTGAGCTAACAAGCACAGAAGAAAGTCTCATAAGATTTTTAGCATTTTGAGACTTCTTTAAATTAGCCATATGGCTATAAAAAACGGAAAAAATAACAAACAATTACTTTTAAAATATATTAAAATATGAATAATAATTATTACTTTATATACTTATATTTTTTATTTTAGTCATAACCTTTCTCTTGAAATAATTGACATCTAGTCACTACCTAGATAGACAATTCAAGTAAAAATGATCAAACATTGCTGTTATAATAACATATAACATAACAATTTTTTTAAAGTATTGATATTTGCAAACAAATACAAAAATTCATAATTTTTAAGCATTTTAGTAATTAGGCATTCTTCTTTTTTATTTGTTTAATTACTTTGACATACAAATTTCAATATACAGTCATTTATAACAAATTCAACAAACCAACAAAGTATTTCTTAGTCAGTAGAAATGCACTAATAGCTTAAAAGTAATTATGAGACTGCTGCATTAGCTGTATTTCTTTATTTTACCATAGACCACACTTTTTCTAAATATCACGTATTTGGCTTAGCTGACTAAACTGTGACCATATACAACTTTCTGAGCAACACTATGACATTCTCATTTCTTACTTCATACAAAGACTAAAGCTATGTTTACCATAGTCTGTTAGGCTATAAGTGGTCCTTCTATTTGCAAGGATATATATTCCTTATAATAAAATACATTATAGATTCAAATTTAAATGTCAAAATAATTTAACAAATGAAAAGAGAATGCCAATTATTTTACTATATGACTTACCAAGACAAAAATTATTATTACTAAATAGGGGGGCTAGCAATTAAATATTTGAATTTTTAGAGCATGTATCAACTTATGAACATATACTGCATAACCATAGGCCTAGTTAGCCATTGATATAACATATATTAATATTATGATTCCTTCATTAAACTAGCTAGCTAGGCCTACTATTAAAAAATTTGAGCTAAAGCAAAATAGATGTGGAAATTAAAATCAAAAATAAAAATCATTAATAGCACAAAAACAATGATTTCAGCAAAACCTAAGGAAGTTAGGCCTAAGCGTACTTTTTATAGTACTGAAGTTTCAGATTTTCATAAAATATAGTGAATAAGTTTTGTCCATTTATTATTTAACTAAACTTATATCGTTCTATAAGTTATGCAGCATAACTTATGCTAACTTCGTCTTCAAGAGAATTTTAATTCAAAAAACATTGGTTGTGACTGAATTTGAAATTATATAGACACATTTTTTATATAGGATGAAGTAACGCACTCAATGCCATGACCGACGTTTGACTGTCTGTCTTGTTCTGTTATTGAGTAGAGAACACTCGCGAACCCAGCAAACAGGACAAATTTTAATTTAAAACTCACCAGTTTAAACAATTTTACTATGTTCTGCTGTATAAACGTCAAAATAATAGCATTAGATATTTTTAAGCAACAAAAAAAGTATTAAAAAATCAATATCAGTCCAAAGTTTTCTATTTCTAAATGAAGTTCCTGTTCGTGTTATTTCATCCCACATATACGAAACGATACGTATTTTATCCGTATAATCTTTTTTAAAACATATTTTGTGGTGTTCTACAACAGCAGAAAGTTTAATTTTCCCTATTTATAGCTACATTTTACGATGACACTCGTCTGTGTATTTGTATTTTCCTTTTTATGGCTAATATTTTTCGTCTCCAAGAGACGTATTTTCGACCTGACGGCAACGTCTAATTGCGTTACGGGATATAATATAATTAGTAATATAATTAGTGATAGGACATACTTCTCTGTTATGCTAATTAGAATTGCCGCTTTGCTGACACACGCGCTTAAAATCTTGAGCAAAATTAGTTAAAGTAGTTATACAAATTCAAATCTAACGTTCCAATCTAATTATCTAAACTTAGTGGCTAGTCCCGATGCGCGTGCGTGTGTCAGAAAACCGGTTGCAACTGGTGTCACTTTATATTTAACTTGTCAAGCGTAGTTTAAACAAATTCTAAATACAAAATTATTACAAAACATCTGTACGAAAATACCGGTTATATGAGACGATTTAGCATAATTTAGTTGTAATAACAGTACGCAATAACTATTTTGACATTAATAACAATTTCAAATAGATTATGCATTTCATTACATCATCCTACTCGACAAAAGTCAATGTCCTCATTGAGAAAAAACAATAAATGACGTACATATGGGCTCACAATGACTTCAATACATAGCTTCATATCGCGAACATACTACTAGCAGTAAAAATACAATATTCGATAATGAATACTCTACACGAAGCAATAGATATCACGCGACAACACTGTTCAACAGATACCGAGCAACACAAGACGAACAGCACAAAACTATTGGCATAGGCCTATCCTTGATCATAATCATTCCCCTTGGATAAGTTACTTAACTTAATGTGTTATTGGTGTAAATGTAACATTGTTGGCCTAACAATGTTTATACTTATAGCGTTGGTTAAATTGGGCCAATAAACTGAAATCATTTCTTTTTCTTCCCTTCTTTGCCCCTTTCCAAATACTTAGGCCTAGTCTAAGTTAAAGTGAAACCCCAGTAATATTTGAATCATTGTTAATTCTTAAGAGTGATTATTCATAATGACACATAAAATGTCACATAAGTTAATATAGATCGATTACTTGGCCTGTTTCCCTGTTATAGCCACCACCACACAGCAGACACAACACAACGCCATGGATTATTGCTTCCATTCTAAATTAGCTAATGCAGGACGGTGCTAATAATGAATAATTAAAGACTAAAAAATATCTGAATTGTAGCTAAACTACTTTTTAGCGAATTCAGAAAAATATTAATTTTTTTTGCAAAAGTTCGATTGCAGCACAGAAACAATGGACGATAAGTCAGCAAGCTCCATATAGTCCATGGACTACGAGGACTTCAATTAAGCCCAAAAGGACGCGAAATGCATTTTAAATAATTTGGGAATCATCACTCGGATAAATAAATATAAAATTTAACTCTTTATGCAAGAAGCTTACTATTGCTAAACTAAATACATAGCATTACTTGAATTAAATATATCGCATTGCTTTGAGTGAAATCGCTTATTTAATGACAATACATGTAAATCAAATTAGATTTTTTTGTCAAATTGAATAATGAAGTGGCTGATAAATTAGTTTCATATATGGACTACTGCTATAATACTGCTCTGTTAATAGAATTATAGCATTATTGCTATGAAGAGAAAGTTTAGGTATGGCAACATTGCATAGACAACGAGAAAATACAATGATTAAAAGAGCAGCACGAAATTATTATATTTTCTAATTTAATGTCACCTGAACTAAAAACCTTGATAAAAAGAAGCATGAATGCATTAAAAAAATGATAGAGTCAGGCAAATTTAATACTTTAATGCTTGAGAATACACGCGCCGTACTTAAACAGGCTATAGTGTGCATGTATATATACTATATCTTATATCTTATGTTTGTTGTCATTTCCGACAATAAAATTGCAATTGTGATATATTTCTTCGCAATTCGGGTGGAGCGTCAGCATTCATATGCATTCTACCTGGTCGGTGGATAATTTTGAAGTCAAATTCTTGTAATGATTCAAGCCAGCCCGCTTGACAAAATCACGAGATATCACGAGTTTTTCACGTGAAAAAATGGTAACTGAGACTCGTGAAAAACACATTAAAACATGACCGATAGGACTGCGAGTTTGTTACGTGTTGAACTCGCAAAAACTCGTAATATACTTTTCCGCACTTTGCTGAAGCGTACTACTAGCTCCCCGCTGGGAAAGGCGCAGGCGGCTCGCTGGCGGCCCACCCGCGATCGTAGCAAACTTTTCGGCTCACAAGCTACTGTGCATATGTTGTCGTTTTTTGGTTCTGTGCGATTTAGAAACATATTTCCGACGTCTTACATTACCATAAGCTGTAAAAAATAAAAAAATAACAGATAATTTTTTTCATAAGTTTTCGGCATTTCTGCTACGCGTCGCACATTTGGCGGGCTTTGCGCAATACGTAGCATCTTTGCCGACAGTGACGAGGTAAACAAAGTTGGCGCCGGCAAATAGTGAAGGTGAATAATAAAAGTTTTAGTCTCTTTTCGGAGCCACTTATTATGTATTTCAAGATTAAATTCTTCGCTGCTGGAGAGTTACTCGTTTATAGACTCAATTTTTTGAACCGAAAAACGCTGCCAGCAGACATTTCGATGCTGCGCGAGCCTGCGAGTTGCGACGACAACAGTTAGATACATAATCAAGAGAGATATAACAGGCATGCTTTAGGCTCTTTAAGACTGAGTCATAGATTTTACTGTAACTGTCGCGTTGCAGTTTTTATTTAGTTTCATTGATATTGCTGCCATTTATAAGTTATTGCGGCAATGTTAACGAACGGAACCAGAACATTGCCGTTAGTTAGCTGGCAGTGGCAAATTGTTGGTCAGTTGGACACTGAGACACTAAGACTAAGACTAGCATATGAATTATAACATCCAGCTTTTTAAGCTGCATTACAATTCCAATCATAGATAGGAGTAGGAGATTCGATCTCCAATCCCATGCTCCACACTCCACAGTCAAGCAACTGACTTTCAATGCTACTAACCCTGCTATGTGCTATGCAGCTCATTAAATGTACTATATTACATAATCTCTGACTGATAAAATTTAAAACTCTATCTGATCTATTCTACCTCTCTGTGTCTACTATGTGTGAATAGTTATGATTATACAAACCTTAAACTACAACATCAGCTTGTACTTGCAAGTAGTAAAGCTTTCATGAGGTTATTGGATAAGCATTGAGAGTCAAATATTAAACAAGATAGTGGGCAATCAAGGGCACGGCCTGAATACTTTTGTTTAGGGAGTGTAGGATAGTGATAGCAATGGTATTATTAGATTTAGATTTTAGATTTTATTTTATTATTAGATTGCATATTAGATTTTACAAACTCACAATGTCATCGATCAATCATTGGTCTATGAAGTTTTTTAAAGGTTTATTTTATTGTTAGGGCCTAATTGCTTCCACAACCATATATTATTTCGCAAATTATTGGATAAATGACTAAAGTATGTCATTGAAAAAGGGAATTGAAATATCTTGTCATTTATATTCATTATTTCTTTTAATAGATATTTATATATAATGTTGTGACAAAGCCGGATCTCCTTCTGATCCTGTCTTCCAGTTAGCGAGCACGAGGGTGGCGTCAGCCCGCTGGTCGGACTGACTTCGGAATCCGAGCGTGGGGTCGCGTCAGGAGACTTGATCAGTCCGTCCCTATGGCGCAGTTCAGTCCCAGCCAGACCCGCAAATGAGTGACAAAAAGACCAAAGTTACTCACTTAACAGTTTCTTAGACTGCAACTTTAACTGTGCGGTGGTCGCCGATGGGGGACTCGGTCGGTACTACCTTAAGGTACAATCTTAATTAGTCTTAGATTCAGTTGGAGGGTTAGGTTTGAGCAAACGGTCGAAGGAGCCCCTCACCGGCGCCACTCCAATATATATTTTAGGCTGGCTGGGCTAAGCCGCGGGTATCGCTACCCCGGGCCCACCCGGCCACCCACACAACCAGTTTAGAAGATAACAGCGAGAAGGCTGCTGATTGGCCGGCGCGCGAGAGAGGCGGCCCGGACCAATCAGCAGCTGCGCGAGCATGGTAACACTTGGGGTTTTAAAGGTAGTCACGCAAGCGGGAGGGTGGGGCGATAACAGGCTGGGGGGACGCGTTGAGAGGGGTGGGGCAGCTAGCCAAGCCAGCGAGCCCCGACAGACTGGGGTGAGTGGAGCATAAACAGCCGAGGAGGGAAAGTACAGTGCCCAGTGCGCCAATCAACTGCAAGCCTGAGATCGCTAAGCAGTGAAAGTACACCACGGCACAACAATAAATATGGCTAATGAATGAATGTATGTAAAAAAGAAGATTAAAATTGAAATTTTTGGAAAAATGTACAAAATTGCCAAATTAAATTATATAAATTAGGTTTTTATCATAGGCAATTATAGCTTATTTCACTTTAGTTAATAAATTGACTATAAGTGGACTACAATTTATGAATTTTTAGGGCCTACAAGTATGTATATGATCTTTATTAAATGTTCTTTAATAATGTTTTTTCTTGTTTATTTTGTTATATCTTGACCTTACGTCTATTTTTCAGCATGGTACCACCATCCCCACAAGTAATGCTACAATTTAAAGATTGCATATTTTTGATTATGTCAGGCGTTACGGCCCCCTGGACAAGTTTTCGACTTTTTGTTTTGAGAATTACTTAGGAAGACTGAAGCGACGTATCAGGCAAGTTCGAGGAATTTTTAGTCATGTCAGTAGGCAAGCTGTGGCACTGAGAGAATTGGATGCGGATAAGCCCGAATGTACCAAGTTTTCCTATAAGACTTCTTCACCTGACAACTGTGCTATTGTGAATGGCACCTACATTTTTATTGACTCCATTTATGATAATGGGACTGTTACTGGAACATCTCTTGTATTTCAACGCGACTTGTGTGATTATCCTTACAGCTATCGTCTCCTTAATATCGGTGTGTACGCACTTTCGCGGTCCAGAATTACGGGTGTTCCGCAGGGAAAGGCAATCGCATTTCCTAAGGAGACAGAGTATGTCATTTTTCCGCTTTGATTTTACCATTGAATTGGCCTTTTTTGTTCTAATATTCATCAAACTGTCGCGTTCCGTGGTGGAGTATTTGCCGACCACGATCGTTCTCAATGTGAAGGTCACAACAATCAGTGTCTAAACTTTTGAATTTGAAGAGGGTTTAAAATCGAATCATAAGGTTTTGACTGTAATCCTGATTAATTAGTATTTCTACATTCCAAAATTAATTACTCGTAAGAGCAAGACACTACTTATTGTGACCTTCAAAGTAGGTAGGTTAGTGCTGTTATGTGTATATATTTACTGTCATTTTGTTAGCTGATATATGAATCAGCTGAGGTAACTGAGGTAACGCTGACCTCTTCCCATCACACTCCCTTCTGCAGTGTTTGTATAATTTTTTGTTCCAATGCAGTTTCAATAAAAAGCACCATTGTACCTCGAATGCTGTATGGCACGCAAAATATTGAATTTAAATGGTTCAGTCAATATTTAATGCAATCCACGTACCTAAAACTATTGTGATCACATTGTTTATGTTCATTACTTTCTAACTATCCAATATGCCCTTTGCTAAATCACAATGTCATGCTAAGATTAGGGATATACGTAATACATACATGTAAATGTATGTCAGTACCACATGTAGCCCAAAGGGCTTACAGGGCAAGTAACAATTGCTACAGTATATCGTACAGTATATGTGCAAAAAGCAAGCGGCTCGATGGCGGCACAGATGCTACGCAGCTTAATAGATGCATGGCGGCTAGCGGGCGGCGCGCATGCTACTTCCCACTGGGAAAAACGCTAGCGATCCGCTAGCGGAAATCTCTAGCTATCCGCCAGTGGGTTGTCTCACAATTCGCTAGCTATCCGCAAGCGGCAAACGCCAAAAATCCGCCGATCATCCGCCCAATTTCCGCCATCCTCAATATCAAGCCTCGCGTCAATTAGCTATCCGCTATCCGCGAGCGGAACACCAAAAAATCGCTCGTTTTCCTGCCGTAGTCAATATTAAACCTCATGACCACGCAATAGATTTTAAATGCCACCCGACAGTTACGGTCGTTACTGCTGACAAGAACTCGCTATCTTAACTCTGTTGGACCGTGTTGGCGTCGAGCAATAATGTAGAGCCATATTAAATTAGTAAGTACTTTGAAAAATATTATCAGTTAAGAGCTTCGCTTTGCAATTCTAAAAGTTATAATTATCTCTGAATTACGAATGCGATGAATTAGAAGAATGTATTTTAAGTAAAAAATATGAATACAAAAAGAAAACAGTGCAAATTGTCGAAATCGAACACTTCACATAATACACAATATACACGCCAAAAGCAAAAATAACGAAAAGAAAATATCTGCATGAAGAAATTAGAAATTTGCATGAAGGGAATTCGGCACGCTTTGAAGAGCAGGTCGCATCTGCAAGAACTGGGACAGGGAATCCGGCAACACGGATTACGATAGTATTACGGGAGGATTACTAAAGAAACTTTCGACTAGTGGAAGAACAATGTAATCAGAATTTACAGTGATGCAAATCGCCTTATTTTTAGGCACGCCAGACAATCGGCGCCGAGATTTGGCAAAATAGCCTATCCCAAGCGAACGGGAGGGATACGGGTAGCTGTACAAGTCTTGCCGAAAAACTAACTCGTATCCAGAAACGGATCCATCAGAATGGCAAGAATCAACTATTACAGGAGTCTGGCCAATCATCGCACAATTGTTCGGAGAAAAAGCTGAAAGTTTAAAAGCTGAAGCATGATTTTTACGATAGGTGACAGATAATTCTCGGAGCGATGCAAGTTGATTAATCACATGCATTAAAATTCCGCGATTACACTTAACACGACGTTTCAAAGAACCTAGAAAATTCTCAAATGGAAAAGCTGAAAAGTTAGAAAGTGGTCCAAAGCGTTGCACAAATTCGTACAAATGCAAAAGCAGGTGCATGTTGTAGGACACGCAGCGCCGATCGAATACAATTGGTACATTTTGCACAAAAATCTCTAGACATCGGTGCGCCTGCTGGTAAAGTTGTGAATAGTTTGTGGAGGAAAAAACATAATAAGCAAAGTGCAACAGAAGGAACTGGTGATAATACCGCTCAGACAAATATTTGCCAAAAAGAGCAGGGCCGAAATACAATAACAATGAGCGAAATTCGGTAGCCTTGTAGTGCACCAGCTCAGTATCAAGACGTCGGATTCTCCGTTGAAACTCAGAGGGCGTAAATAATCGCACTGTCGAAATTTCATCCGAAAGACACTTCAGACTTTGTTGTGAAATTCGACCCGGAAACTTCATTCCTTTAGTCCTGGAACACACAAAATTGCAAAAACGCATAAAAACACCAAGGCAGACGTTATGCTGGTCATCCACAGGAAAATCAGAATAAAGATTAGCAATAGGTAACAAAGGCGATAAGCCATTCTGATTATCTTCTTTGTTTTGCGGATACGCCTCATCAGTTCGAGGTTCACCAAGTTTAGTGGGAAAAACAACGCGATCAATACAATACTCGCCTTGGGCTCGACAATAGCCACAGCCCTTCTTAGAAGTGTGGCCAAGAATGCACTGAATGTAAGCCCCCACAGGGGCATCGCAAATAAACATAATTCTGTTTATCTTTACAACACACCCTTCGAAGCTGATACCATTAGAACGCAAATCGATTACCTCAAGGACAAAATCGCGCAAAAGGTCTGCAACGTTTGGTTTCCCAACGCCATAATACAAGGCAACGGGGTACGGGCAATGGAAATAGCCAAACGAAATTAAAATTGGCCACAAAGATGACGACGAACTTTTAAATAAAGGCGGACCATCAATATTAACTTTGATATCGATAGAAAGCTCATTAGAGTTAGGCAAAAAGTTTAAAATGCCGTTAGAAAGACAAAACTCGAGATTACTTTCAATAGTTAAGTATGCATACTCGCCGCTACCCATAGGAATAATTTCAGAGGAGTACTTAGCAACATGCCGTTTCAATTTGAAAACTGTTTTAGGAACGTCCTGGCCATGACGAACCAAAATATCTAATAGGTTCTGCATAGCTTCTCGAGAAATATTATAAGTAATAAAAAACTCCGACAGCTCCTCTGCGAGAGAAGAGCTTGGGGCTTCCTGGCTTAAAATGTTTTCAGACAGGCCTTCGCTTGACGATCTGTCCGATGGGGAATAGTAGCTCGTTCCATCGCTTATGTCACATTCCCAGCTGGACAGTTCCTGGTCGGCATTGGAACCAATAGCCTCAGGTTTTTCAGAAATGGTGGCAGAAAACAAATCAGCTGTATTGGACTCTGCTAGGGCTCGATTTTTCTCTGTTCCAGCAGAAATCTGCAATGGGACCAGCCCACTGGGACCACTAGTAGCTTGGCCGTCTTCATGAACTACACCAGAATGATCATTTTCAATTAGCTTGCCTAAAGCAGTGCCAGGCCCGCAGACTGGCTGCGTACCCTGTTGAGGTCGAAGGGTGACACCTGTCCCTCAGAGCCGTAGCCAGAGGTACCTGATCACGCACAGGTGCACGAGCGCTGCGGACTGGCCGCATACCCTGTTGAGATCAAAGGGTGACACCTGTCCCTCAGAGCCGTAGCCAGAGGTACCTGATCACGCACAGGTGCACGAGCGCTGCGGACTGGCCGCATACCCTGTTAAGGTCAAAGGGTGACACCTGTCCCTCAGAGCCGTAGCCAGAGGTACCTGATCACGCACAGGTGCACGAACGCTGCGGACTGGCTGCATACCCTGTTAAGGTCAAAGGGTGACACCTTTCCCTCCAGCCAGGGCTAGAGGTACCCAGTTTGGCCGGAGGCCCTGGATGGGTCATCCAGCGCTGTTGCCCATTCTGTCCGGCTGCCCTAGAGTCAGCCTTAAACACTCGCGGGACGTGTACCCATGGGCAGCTGACGGGACAGCGTGGAGGGATTCCTGCACCCGAAGGTACAGGGCTCCTTCCTGCCAGGCCTGCTCAAAAAGCGACTGCAGGTGTGAGGCATCGCAGACCTTAGCCCGTGGGCCTGGTCTGACTCATACCTCACAGGCGCTGTGTCCCGCCGGTGCGAGCCTATAAATGAATATACGAATATTATTAAATTTTCCTAGACTTTAGAGGCTTCAATTCCTATAAGTTTATTACTTAGCTATCAAGTCACAAGTGAAATGGGCAATTTTGCCCAATGGCTATGGCCCAAAAAGGTTATCAATATAAAAGTAGTAGCCTTGTCTAATTAAAGGAATATTCTAGAATTCTAGAAATAGAATAGGCGTATGACAAAATCATTAGGGTCAAGTCAAACATTAGCCTTTGGACTAAATAGCCAGGCCAAAGTTAGACCTAGCTAGACGTACATAAATCCTCCTGCGCTCGTATCTTAGATATTAGATTTAGCTTAAGGCATTTGATTTCCATTGGCATTTCATGTCCATTAAAAAAAAGATTAAACAGTTTTCTACTGATTATATTAAGGCACACCGGTATATACAGCTATTCAGGACAGTAGGCCTATAGAAAAATTGTCTATCAACCAAAAAACTATATAGTTTACAATAGTAAATAGTTTTTGTACTTAACAAGAAGCTAAACCTAGTAAGATTTTTATAAGTGGATGCAAAGACATGATGCGGCTGATGCCCTATACTATATCATGACCTAAACAATGCACCGAAATATGACGACTGTTAATAATTAAAAAAATATAGGTGACTACACTTCAAAAACTGGAGATTGTTCTGCATTGAGCAAAACACTCGCGGCATTTTAACAAGCTGTTTTATTTTTTAGAAAATTCATCTTATGTCTTGAATAATTTAGGATTTTATAATATAGGCATCTACATATAAATTAAGCTAAAAGTATTAATACATTTTTAAAAACATATGTAGAGCCTATCCATCCTTGTTTTTTAATCTAGAATCTAGTGATTTGCTTCTGCATGTATTCCATGCAGATTGCGACCATGTAGAATCACCATTAATTCTTTTGTCGAAAAAATACAGTAATAACAGTCGATTGGTTATTTTTTTGCATCTTTATAGTCTATAATGCAATTTTTATATAAAATTACCACAATGTCTGACATTTCTTAAAATCCATGTTACAATATGGAATCGATATGGAATCCACTTACCAATTTTCACTGGGAAAAAGCGAGGCGGTGGTTTTCTTTTTATTGATTGTCAATGAGAGCGTGAGCTTGAAGTCTTAAAGAAAATGGCGTCGATGGGGGTTCTATATTTATAGATTAAAACATGCATTTCCGGAAAGTTCTGGAAGAATGCAGGAGTTAACAAAACTGGTGCAATATAGTTTAATTAACTTTAATATTGTAACACGTGATTATGTTATTTACATGAATGATATTTTATTATAGTGATGATGTGCTTTACAGATCATTTGTTCTTAGAGTGGAAGTTTCTGGAAAAATATCGAAAACTCAATTTGTACTTTTACGGCGAATTTTCTGGAATGGCAAGTACGGTACGATGGAAGGTCATGATGAGACGCTACAAGCCAAAGTGATTGTTTCGCTTTCTGAATCCGTGGTCATTAGCTCTGCTGCCTTTTCCAGTAATGTTCCAATTAGCTTGTGCAGCTTGGTAACTTCTTCCGTTATTAACAGCTCCCTATCCAGTTTTTCCTGCAGTATCTATGCGTTGTAAGGCTTCTTGACAACTATACTTTAAAAATATCTGGATCCTGCTTCATCGCATTCGACTATTTCAGACTAATCATTAATCATATGGCAGAAGTACAAAAGATATCATCAAAAATACCTGCGTGTGGGGTGCGCCATCCATGCACAGCCAGAAAACCGCAGATGACAACAGCATAAGGTGTTGATAATGATTGGCAGGGAGCAGACCATCGTCAAGCACCATAGGCCCGTGACACAATAGCCACGCTTCGAGTTCATGCCCCCCGATAGTTCCCTAGTTCGTGCATCGTACGCGGCGCCCGTTAATGCGACGCTGGCACGTGAATTGCAGCCAGTCGGGTATCAATAGCAGAGATTTGCCTGGACAAATCCGGCGCGGGACTTACCCTCATGGGCTTCTTACCAACAGGAAAGAATAGCTGATCCATTGTGCGTCTAACAAAACCGGTAAGCAATTGGTGCAGGAAACACGGTGGACATCCTTGGATGTAGTCGAAGCCTTTAAGTCTACTGGTTTGGTAGTAGCTAGCATCACAGTGTCTGTCAGATTGCGAACAGTTGGCTGCGTAACATTGGCGGACACTGCCGCATGTATTGCCTCCGCCGACAGTGCTTCCGGGTAGATTCTCGCACTGCCTCCACGCTCAGGGTCGTGCAATGTGATGCAATGCAATGTGTAGCAGTTGTCACAGCCATAATCGGCGTTAAACTGCCGCATGCACTTAGTTTCCGCTTGTTGCGGAGTATCCAAAACAAGCATGAACGGATGTTGTCGAATCCTTCCACCCATGTTGCCATCGACACCAGAACCCTTGCTGAATTCAATTCCTACCGACCGCAGCGCATTCAGCTGCTCCACAAGCCACGGCGAATAGGCATTTGAACGTATTTTTTCTTAGCAGACCAGAAGCCAGCCACAACAACATACTGACTCTTCATGTTGTCCGGTACTTCCTTGAGGCTCAGGTATACAGGGCACATTTCCATAACGGCTCGTTTAAACAATGGGAAGCCGTCGATACAGATTTAGTAGGTAAGGTCGTTTCGCGAACCAGCTGGAACAATCCTTTTAAATGCCGCATAGGCAGTCGAACTACCCATGTAGAGGCGTCCCACTTGGGCGGGCTGATTGAATGGGTATACCACATGGTCCAGAAGGTGGCATTCTTCAATCATCTGTCTAATTTGAGTGCCAATATCCATTCGCCAAAAATATTACACTGATGTTCGTGATTGCAAACTGGCGATGCAATTCGGACAGTGATAAGACGCTGCAGTGGCACCTCACGATCGCAGCTGACACAATAGACTGTAGGCCTACATCGCCTGTATGAATATGGTGTCAAGTTTAGTAACTTGTCCAGCATGTGACGAGACTGGGAAAGCAGAATTCTCTGGAAGCACGGCCTTTGTGTACGCCAGCAGTCGCTCAACATCCTGACCTGACAAAATTTACGAAAAGGCCAGACACTGTGCGATGGTCCCAATAGCAGCATAGGAAACTGTTGAAGCAGGATATGCGGCCAGTTTGTAAAAGGCCTGCAATTGTACAGCGTCAGACTGGGCGGCAGCCTCGCCGTCAAACCCACCGGAAGCCTCGCTCTTAACTCTTAAAAAACGGTCACAAAATGGCCACAATGATCACTCACATAGTGACCTTGATGAACGGTCACAAAAATGGCCACCAACGGTAACATGTGACCATAACAGTCACATTGACAGTCACAATCCCTTTTTGTGACCGTTCCGTTTTATACAGGGTTCATACTCCAGAATTTCTTTCTGCAATTCCGTGAGCAGATTTTCTTCAACGATGGCTTCATTGAGCACCTGGAAGGCCTTTAACTTCTTCTCTGCACAGGTCTGGCCCTTAGGCCTTTTGTGAGCGAACTCGAGGGTGCTGGCTGAGAGCCCGCTTTAGGTGTAAGAGGCCACGCTTCAGGTATATTCGCGACATGCGACTTTAGTCTGGGCCGTAAATTCGTCTGGCGGAAACACTTCTAACGTGTGCTGTTTGATCTTCAGGACAAGCTCGGCAATGGTATTTCTCTGCAAAAGGTCAACATGCGACTCCCTAATGTGCTGGCTTAAGCGCGAGCCAACAATACCATGCTGCGGTGTGGTCTCACCCTTCTTAAGGAATGGACTAACGTATTTTTCCCTTCTGCTTCTTAGACATTTTAGCCTGCGGCTTTGTCTCATCAGAAGACTCCTCACTGATCTCATCGATGTCGACGCTGTGAGCCTCAGCAGCAGGTGCAGGTAGCATGTAAGTGTCACAAGATGTTGAAGGCACTGAAGGAGAAACTTGACGCGGGGAAACATAAAGCAGCTTCCCTGCCTGCTGATGAGTCCCTGACTCGTCAACATAGATGACAGCACAGACCGAATTACCTAATTCGTCAAGCAGCCATACCACCGGGTTGCTTGTAGTCACAGCAGCATGGTACAGTAGAGACGCGTCATCGACGAATTCTATACTTCCAGGCATTTCCAGCAATACACATTCACTTGTAGCTGCAGGGGGATCGCCTCACTAGAAGTTGTAGTTTCGGCAGAAATCGCGTATCCAAAAGATGCACCTGCAGCAGCGATGGCGTCACCTGAAGATGCATCTGGAGGAGAGATCGCGTTAACAGCTGAAGCCACAGTGGAGGACGCATCACCAGATTCAGAAGCTGTTTCACTAGAAGCTACCTGTATTGAGTGCAAATAATTCAAGAATAGAATGATTAGGATTCTAGAATAGTGTAGCTACAAAGTAATGATAAGGCAAGTAGTGCAGTTATAAATTTGTACTAAGGTATTAATCTGTAATTGGATCCTGTGACAATCCTGTAACTCCTGCAAATTTATGCAGACATGGAATATGTACGTGTTACTATATGACTCCTGCAACTTTATGCAGACATGGAATATATACCTGAACTAAATGCCTCCTGCAATTTTATGCAGCAAAATGACATGGCAATAATGTATATTAGAGTTACACTTTCCAGTTCTGTAAATTTAGATACAACCCAACGAGATCCTTATTCAGCAACTGTCAAGAAAGAAAAGAAAAAAGTTTTTTGAAGAAAAAGATTTTTACGTGCAGGCGATAGGTTGCAAGCTCACAAGCGATCGGACTTAAAAACCCCCGTAGAGGGAGGGGAGGGGCTAAAACCCGCGCGTAACACGGTAAGAGTAAAAAGCCGACTGGCACAGGCAGCGTACAGCACAAATAAGCGTACATCATCAACGATTAAATCACACTACTGCGCGCCGGCGCACAATAGTATGTACATTAATCCAGATGACACAAAGGCGAAGCGGTTGGCGGAGAACGAGTGGGCGAAGATGAAGGCCAAACCCAGAACAAAAGAAAGAACGAGAGAAGAGAAAAATTTGTTAGAGTTACAAGCGCTCCACAGCAGCAGCGAAATGCTTGATAGCTAGACGCGTGGTTTCTGGCTGATCGGACTCGACATATCGCTGCACGCAGTCGCTTGACCAGTCACCAAGCAGCTGAACGGCCTCAAGCGGAAGCCCAGAGTCGCGGGCGAAAGTCGCGCCTCCCCGACGAAGGCTGTGGCCAGAAAAGTGGTTGCCTGGCAATCCCATGGACTGAATAGCCTCCTGCAGCATCTTGTCGAACTGGAACCGCGACAGAGCGCCCCAAGATCCATCAGATCGCACTGAGAAGAGGGGCTGCATGCTTGACGCCTTGTCGAGCTGATTCAGTCTCCAATGTCGCATCAGGGCGGACCATGGGCAGAGCGGATGATTGGCCTTCAGCTTGGGTAGCAGGACGGGGTGCACTCGAGCTGCGAACTGATTGTTATTGGACCATCGGACTTGCAGACGGATGGCCGAGCCTCCAAACACAATGTCGGCCACTGTGAGCGCGCCTCTTTCGCCACCATTGCCAGCGCGATTGCTAGCAACGAGGTTGGCACGACGCAGAAGCCCCCACCAGCCGGTCAGGACTGCGCTCCAAAAGGCTGCTTGTTTAGGGTCGTCTAAGCGTAGGTGTCCACGGATGCCGCGCAGAATTGATGGAGTGATCGGCCGCTTTCGGCGTTGTTGGCAACCAAGGAGGCGCTTCGCCCCGCGTAGCACCAGCTTCACTGAGGGGTGCCCGGTGGGATCGACGCGCCCCGCCAGCTTGTACAACCGACCGACTGACGATATGTAGCTCAGAACGGTGCCGAATTTGAGTCCCTTAGCAACCAGACTGCTGGCGAACCGGCACACGTGACCTGGCTCAGCGCTTAGTGGGTGAAGCTTCGAGCGCCGACAGAATTCCGACCAGCCGCGCCAGTGGCTTTTCGATGAGCGCCAGGTTGAAGACGAGAAGGCCAGATGCACAAGTCGGGCCAGCAGG
The DNA here is from genome assembly GCA_950097015.1 of Macrostomum hystrix. Classification (NCBI taxonomy): domain Eukaryota; kingdom Metazoa; phylum Platyhelminthes; family Macrostomidae; genus Macrostomum; species Macrostomum hystrix. The sequence goes on along the minus strand of CATNEN010000025.1, from coordinate 233,258 downwards.
GGGTCGGGACGTGGGCCAGTACCTGAAAGGAGAAGGCGTTTTTGGCAGCTTCAGAAAAGCAGAAACCCGTAGATATACTAGCAGAATTAGCGCGCAAAGCAAAATCGATCATATGATTGGCCCAAGACAGACAGCGAGACAGTGGGTCAGCCAGCACCTGCTAGCTGACCGGCATGTGCCTGACGAGCCTCGGTTGAGGATGCCGAATGCAGCGCTGTTGTCGCAGTAGATGCAGACTCTGCAACCAGCTAGCGACTCTTGAAGCCGGATGATGGTGAGAAGCGGGACAACGGCCTCTTTGAAGTTAATGTGTAGGTCCTCAAAGCAGCCCCCAGCGTCGCGCTTGAAGTCAACGAAGAAGAAGCTTGTTGCAAACGGAGACCCGGCCACCACGGCACCTCCCGCAGTGGCGCAAGCGTCTGTCTCCATAGCGATGTTCCCTCGGAAGCTCGGCCAAAGCTCCAGAGGGGGCAGAGAATCGATAGCTCGCAACCAGAACTGCAGTTGATGGAGCATCTCACCAGCGATCCGGATGCGGTGCGAACTGCAGGCAAGCGAGTTGTTGATGTCTATCAAGGCTCGAAGTAACACGCGCGCCGCCCGAGCAACATTGCAGAACCAACTGATTTTGCCTAGCAGGCGTTGAACATGCAGCTTGGTAATTCTGATCCGCTGGGTATAGGAAATTAAGAGATCACGCAATTCGTTCAGCTTGGCCTCTGGGAGTGTGAGCTGGCCAGCCTCCAGATCGATGCACACGCCGAGAAAGACAAGCTTGCGGGAAGGCTGGCACACTTTTGCCTAATTGATGCTGAAGCCAAGCTTGCTGAGCAGAGCGAGAAGGTAATTGTGCGCCGTTAGGCAGGCAGAATAGTTTCTAGCTGCGATGCAGAAGTCGTCCAGGTAGACAACAAGCGTCTGTCCGTCATCAGCTAGGAACTTCCTTGCGACGTATCGCCGGATGGCTTGAGTGAGGCGGTGGAAGATCTCGACAGAGGCGGAAGCACCGAATGGGAGGCGCGTATCGACCAGGTAAGTCGGCCGGCTGTCACCAGAGAACTGCCACTTAACGCCAGTGACGGGGTAGCAGTCAGGATAGATTGGAACACTACGGTAAGCCTCACTGAGGTCGACTTTACTCAGGAACCAGCCTCTCTTGGCGACCCTAGTGATGTCCTCCACCTTAGCGAACTTGAGCCGCTGGTTGCTTTCGTAGCTGCTGTTGATGAGTTCCCAGCCGGTGCCGATGCGTCATGGATGAGCCGCACTTTCGAGTCGTCCTTTTTGATAGCTCCTAGTGGACTGATTTTCGTAGGCTTGGCGATACCGACGTCCTGAACCCGCTTATACCTGGACAGGGTGATTTCACGCTGGATCTGAGTTTCGACCAGCTGTCTGTTCTCGTCACACGTAGCAGACTGATAATTCTCAAGCTCTGTTGGGCTGTTGCTCTTGGTGCAGGTGCTGCGGGTGTGGGCCCTCACACGTCCTGCACACATGCGCGAAGTTGCAGACTTGGCGTTGGCAGCCTCTGGCACTATTGAAGAGTCCGCAGATCACCTGGCCTCCCGTCGTCGTGGGATATTTATGTTTGTTAATCCCGCGTCGTGAGGCCGAGCTACGTGCAGTGAAGCCGCCGCCCGCGTGCAGATTTTTAGGGGCTGTCATGTGTTTCACAATTAGGTTTAGCGACGTGCTGTTCCTCTCACAACCGCCCGCGTGCTGCAGTTTGCGAACATCCTCATCGTAGTGCAGGACCCCCTCCAATCGTAGTCAGCATCCAACAGCTCGCCGACATGCACGTTGTAGTCCAAATAAGCCATCAGTTTGCTCAAATTCATGGAACCGTCGTTGTTGTAGATTATCAAGTTGCCTGTTTCGATCAGCTGTCTCATGATTTTTGCATTAGACGATATCCACTGTCCGTAGTTCACCGCATCCAGCGATGCTGGCCGCATCGGACGACTTGAGAGTTAGGCGGCCTTGATCGTGCAGAAGCACCGAGCTTGCTTCTGATGGGCAGTCCAGGAAGTCGGTGACAAGCAGCGGTTGAGCCAGGTGGCGGGGGTTGTGCAAAGCATCTTCAAGCTCCAAGCTGTGCTGTCTGCCCTGCCTACCATCCCTAGGGGCCAATCGCTCTGTAAAGGCGCACTCCAGAAGGTTCTCACCTGGTGCTGTAGCAGGGTCACCGGACTGGGCGAGTTCCGCTGCGAGTTGGGCATCACGCTTTCGCAGTTCCAGCAGGCTGATGCGCTTCCGCGTCTGCTCGATCTCCTCGTCCACGGTGCTGGCCCTCCCCGCTGACCCGACTGGCGCTGCCGACTGGGCGACTCCGCTCATCAGGGTTTCTTGGATGCCTTCGCCGATGTCTTCAAAGTCTGCTGAGTGCGCCGGCGTAGTTGTTCTTGATGCGCGTTGCTGGCCTCGCTGGGTGTCGTCAAGCAGTCTACGGATCATGACTTTTCTGTTACCATCGTGAGGCAGGCCTCTGTTTTTCAGCAGGTTTCGCAGTCCAGCCTTGTTGAGGTGTTCAAAGTTGATAGTACTGCATTGCGAGGCCATAGCTGGCTTGAAAAAAATTTTTACGTGCAGGCGATAGGTTGCAAGCTCACAAGCGATCGGACTTAAAAACCCCCGTAGAGGGGGGAGGGGCTAAAACCCGCGCGTAACACGGTAAGAGTAAAAAGCCGACTGGCACAGGCAGCGTACAGCACAAATAAGCGTACATCATCAACGATTAAATCACACTACTGCGCGCCGGCGCACAATAGTGTGTACAGTAATTGGATCCTGTGACAATCCTGTAACTCCTGCAAATTTATGCAGACATGGAATATATACCTGAACTATATGCCTCCTGCAATTTTATGCAGCAAAATGACATGGCAATAATGTATATTAGAGTTACACTTTCCAGTTCTGTACATTTAGGTACAACCCAACGAGATCCTTATTCAGCAACTGTCAAGAAAACTGAGAGAGACAGACTCAATTGTCTATCTGGCCTGCAGGTAGCTTGTGGAGAGTAGCGAAGTCCAGTGAAACGTGAGAGGGCGTTGTGCCCTGGACTATATACTCGTAGTTATACATGGTTAAGTTGGACAGACTGGCGGAGGTTGGCGGTACGATAGCAAGAGTGTGCGACTGGATAGGAGGGGAGGCTAGTATGTGAGCGGCGGACCAATCAGAAAGGAGGAAAGGAAGAAAGGATAGAGAATGAGAGATCAGCCGCACAGATTACGAGAGAGAAAGAACTAGATTGAACAGGACATGTAAACAAGAAAAGTGCAGGGAACGAAAGAGTGAATAGAGGACAGAAGGCAGAGACGAAAGTCGCGACAGCAACTTACCTTCAAGCTCACTGATGTCATCAGTTGTCGAGAGGCAGAGGCAGCAGTGCTAGAGGCCGAATCACTGGAAGCTGCAGCTACAGCAGACACTTTGTCACCAGAGGTTGGCGTTGTAGCTTTGTTGACTGAATTATATTTTCGTTTTCTTTTAAAGGACATGGTATGCTGCTCATTCCTAATAATAATACCATTCCAAAACTTGTTTCCATCATTATATTGGACTCAGGGACAACTAAAACCCTCGGGACGCGAAACGAGCCAATTCATGGCAAAAAATCTGAGGGGCTCGCTTAAAAGTATTGTTCTATGGATATTTCAAGTCTTCTCTGCTATCAGGCATTAACGGTTAGATTAAATAGTAAAGCGAGGCAATGTCGAGTATTTAATTTAAAGAATAAGAACCAGTGATATAATTACAATAATTTACAATAAAGTAACCGCCATATCAACAAAAAACTCCAACGGCAAGAAGATAAAGGATGAAAGCGAAGATGAAACTCCAACGGCAAGAAAATAGAAGCAAATAACGGATCCAAATCAGAATCAGAATCTATATCATCACTGATTCTACAACAAACGCTTCGACTTCACGTTGCGGATTGGCGTCGGAATTTTTGCACCGCACGACAACAGCATCCAGTTGCGACCAGCGCTTGAGTGTCGGTTGAAATCCCAACAAGTCTCGAACCGAAATCGGTGTATGCAGTTTGAATGCACGAATCAGAAAGTTGGGTGAGACAAAAATTCGGACAGGTCTCCATCTTTATCTAACGTAAACAAGTAAACGTCTTCGTTCAGAATAGCTGTGTTCAGTGCATGTCGAGATACGACATCCGAATTTTTCACCTCAGCTCGAAAACTTTCCCATGCCGGCAAAAAATCAAGCAGCTGAAAAGCGTCCATCTCATCGATGTCGCCGCACCTCGTGTCAGAAAGAACACCGCGCTTTTCGGCCTGTCGGTCCTGGTCTAAAATAAGAGTAGAAATAAAAGTAAGATAATTGTGAGCGGCAAAATCGATATAGACGCTAAGTGTTAAGCAATCTTTAAGTTACGTACCTTGGTTCTGAACAAAACACGAGCTGGGAACTCCACTAAAAACAGAAGGAGGATTAATTGGCCTTTCGGTAGAGTTTTTCTTAACCATTGGAGCATCGCTTGGCCAATGCTTTACGCACACGCCCATATTGTCAGTCACTCTCTAAAATAAAAAATTTTGGGTTTCAAGTTGTTTGGACGAGACTGTCATGTAGAATTGAAGCGGAATTATGCAGCAGTAATGACAGCAAATGATCTGGTTTCTTACCTGGAGAATATTTGGCAGTGCCTTTCTCCATCGCTCTCGCTCCTGTGGATCTCTGGGAAACGCAAATATCCGTGTTCGAACGTCTTCAGAGTTGTAATTTGACGAGCACGGAAATACGGGTCTACCTAAAAGCCTCGACGCACCGCCCCTGGCGCACTTACAGGGTATAAAAAAATGTAAAAAAAAATTTTTATACTGATGTTCGCAAATTAAATGTAAAAAATCCATATGAAAATATTCATTATACATTTTTGGAAATGAAAAATTGAAACGCAGAAAAAACAAATGAATAATTTTAACTTTTCGCCGAACTGGCCATCAGGACTACACTGCATGGTGACTCGGATGTAAGGCACACTTTAAAAAATTATAATTTATTTAAAAAAATAAGCAACTAAAGCAGACTCGGTGATTTCGTTAGAATTTTCATTTCAGTTATTTCTTGCTCTGCTTCTACATTTCTTTACAAGTCATTTGCATGAGTCTAACAGCGGCAATTGCTCTTCGGATTATTAGAGGCCAACCGGATGCATCTGATAATTTTTCTCACAATTAGTGCACCACTGTATAGACCATGTGAAGGCTCACTCCTGTTATTTAATCCCCAGTCAGCCGTACATGCTAACGACTGGAAAGCAGATGGCTATCAGTGGTCCGATGAAGGACGCGATCGTTTGCCAAGGTGATAGAATAACGATTGTTTTTATGTGTGTTAACAAGTTTAGAGAAGCTTATAATTGTTAAAAGCACATATTTTTTCATACTTAAATGTATTGTATTAAAAATGTATTAACACTGTTTAAAATGTATTGGGTTATTGGGTTCTATTACTTATTTTAATGTGAGACTTTATAAATATTGTACTCAAAATAATTTGGTAAATAAATATATATATTTTACAAGGTTAATGCTGTAACAAGAAATTTTTATGTAATTATGAATCTCAAATGACTCAAATGAGAACAAGAAGATTTAATTAATGCGCAAAATTAAAAGTTAATTTCATGATAACAAGACGCTTACTTCTATAGTAAAAAAAGTATAATTTATAATTTAATTCAATTTATAATTTATTTTATAATTCATGAAACTGCATTTTTACGACTGCAGAAGGGTATAAAAATACGTCCTTATATATATATTATCATCGTATATCGGAGCAGCTTCTAATCAAATACGCTCGAGCAATGAGTGTTAAAGTGTTTATCCGTTGAATAAGTTTAAAAAATTTCAAAGAGAGGGTTTTAAATATACAACATAGATACTTAATTGGTAGCAAAGGGTGGGTATCCGCATGCAGAGTACAGGCGCATACCTGTAACAATATGTCCATGTAAGAAAAGAAGCAAAATGGCATCCTACTGTTTGATAGTTCTAGATCTACACTCTGCCAATATTAACTATTTTGCTTTCTTTACTGTCGTTGACTGTTAAGGAATGAATAACTCACTCTGAGGTTGTTAAGGCAGAGAAAAGGTCTCAGAGGCCTATGGCCAACAGTTGACTTTATATTTTACCTTCAAAGCTTAGTGATAGGTTGCACGCACGTACATCCACTCTCTCTATCCCCCCTCTCTCTCTGACGCGACACCTACCCCACAATGCACATGCAACACGCACACAGAGAAGGGGGAAGTGCCAGGCGTACACGTGACGACGCTACACATAGCAATGGGGCAGGCAGGCACTCAAATCCACCACTCTTCCCCTAATGATGCTTCCTCATTAAGGTACCCGGAAATGATTGTGCTACCATACAGTATGAAAAGTCTACGGAATAGAGAAATACTTCGAAATGAAGAAACAGTTTTGCAACAGTAGCATACCACCACCACCACCAATACGAGAAGTTAACAAAAAACGATTGAAGAGAAATTACTTAGCATGGAAATCGACTCCCATTCGAAATTTCAAAAAGATTGATCAACGAGCGAGCATCAATAACAGTCAGTAAATTATAACAGTCCATAGCAAAGTTGATTCGGTCACGGCTTCCAGTAAAATCTGATTTTCTACCGGTCTGCGGATCATACATCTCCTGGGACCACGGCCGGGCTTGGGCGCGGCTCTATCTGTTGCCGATCGGACCACACCGTCTCGGCTAGGATGCACCGGCTCAATGACGCCAGTGCACCAGGCAAGTCTCGTTTGTCCAGCTTCGCCTTTCACCAGAACGATGTTGCCGACCTCCGCCTCTTGGATAATGCTGTGCTTGGGAGTGAGCCGATGTTCTTTTAAGCTGGTCAGGTACTGTCGCTCCCAGTAGTCCCAGAAGGTATGCAGTTTCGCCCGCATCCGCTTCAGCAGGGTTGGCAATGGCAGGAGTAGCTCGGGCGTGCTGGTGGACGCGGTTCGGCCGTCAGACGCTGCAGGACCAGGAAGTGCGCCGGTGTCAGGACTACTCCGTTGGGCTCGGCATCCACGTTGAGCATAGGGCGTAGAGCATAGTAGAGCATAGAACAAAATCCCAATCTCCAAATTTGTTATAGCCAGAAGTTAATATTTGGCTGCTTAATCATAAAACAAAAAGCCAATTTCACTACTTTTATAGTTGTTTCTGGAATTGTCCAAACTGAAAATTGAGCTGAAATGTAAACAAAGTTTTTTAGGAGGCATTTTTGTGCCTATTTTTACAGCTCCCAAGCTTCTAGTTTATATATAAACTTTGCGTTAGTTAGCCCAATACATTTATTTTTTCTCATTTGTTACTTTGATATTCTACATAGATATGTTTGTATAAGAATAACTTAAGAGTGCTATAGCTATTATAATATAACATTATATTAATATGCTTTTTAGGTTTCGTTTTGGGTGGCCTAGCATCCTAAGGAACAAGTACATATAAAGATATTTATTGTGTTGCAATTTTTTTGCACTGCTTTCTTTCTCGTTATGCTTCTTCGATATACTTACTCCCTTACTTTTTTTACTAAAATGTAGTTTAACAGCAATTCCTGACTATAAATATTTAAGAATACAGAAAATTGGAAGTTGGAAGCCTAATTTAAGGTTAGGCCTAACTTTACACTCACTACCTTATATGGCTTAAATGCTGTGATTATAAATATAGGCCTTCTGCTAGCCTCTGTGTAGCGCACAATATTTTTGAAACAGTGAAAAATCAGTACAATGGCTAGACCAACTGCGACTAAAAAATTCAAACAAAACAAACAATATCTCAATTATGAGATACAACAAACTAATTTGAGCACTGAACTCAAATCTCACTTGTGAAATATAAAACAAAATAGAAAGTTATTGCTGCTTCATCTAATAAGCATGAAAGATGCTAAAAATTTAGTACTGTACAGTCTGCTGAGTCTAGATCTACCAGTTTCGCAGAAATCTGACCTTGATGCAGATGTTCAATGCACATGTCATTGACGGATCCTAGACACTTCGTCATCTTACAACTTCGTCATCTTACAACTTCGTCATCCACTTGGAAGGTAGGACACTTCGTCATCCAGCCAATTGGCATGCTTTAAAGTTTGGTCAGTTCGTCATCTACTAATAACAAATAAGCAATTAAGTTCGTCATTCAATAAAGTGATGGTGGGGCAGAGGTGTGAACACACTTCACATCTTAAAATGCCAAAAAGATGTGTCAAAACTGATTTCATTATAAGAGTTGAAAGAAAGGTGCCAACATGATGTGAGGAGGTGGGGAGGGGTGGTTCTGTTCTAACTTTGAAAACTTTTGTTTTATAGATGACGAAGTGTCCACAAGTCTAAGTCTCTTTGTCATCCACCCTCTGAGATATTGGACAGATCGTCATCTGGATGACAAAGTTGTAAGATGACGAAGTGTCCAGGTACCGTCATTGACAGTGTCTTAGTTTCCATAGCACTGTATACTCGCATTAAATACTATCATTATGTCATTATAAATTAGAATAGTCTGCGTGCGACTAAAATTCTTTTTATAAGCCCTGAGCTTCATTATATAAATTAATAATTTATCAGCGAAGGTGAATAAGGACAGCACTGTATGTGACTCACGGTGTGAGTATGACTACATTTACTCTATAGCCATAGGCCCTATTGCTATATTTCTTTTACTACAGCTGAAAGAAAGGCTGTAATTTAAAGTAGTTGATTATTACCAATTAAGCTACTCAATTATAATAAATGGAGCAAATCAAAAGAAATTACCGACTAGCTCTAATCTATTAGAGCAATCTATTATATAAGTACTCGAGTGCGCTCCTGGCAAGAAGATCGCCACTTAGTATCGCACATGGTAGTTATAGTAATAAAAAAATTGTCGTATTCGTTTTTAGAAAAAGTTAAAGAATAGTATTTTTTAAACCCAACTATTTTATTGAAACTAAAATACTAAGCTCATCTTTATAATATCCTTTATCAGGTAATCGTTGTTAAAACTAGTAAGTGCGCCAGGGGCGGTGCGTCGAGGCTTTTAGGAAGACCCCGGAAATACGCTGCGCTTTCTTGGCATTTCATCAAGTGAATAAAAAATTCTTCTCTTGATATAGTTCAGCTTAGCTTCACTGCTGGCCGCAGCTAAAGCAATTTTAATTTGCTTGATAGCAGAGAAGACTCGTAAAAGCCATAGAACAATACTTTTAAGCGAGCCCCTCAGATTTTTTGCCATGAATTGGCTCGTTTCACGTCCCGAGAGTTTTAGTTGTCCCTGTTTGGACTCTTTGTCCAGGACAAATTTTGTCTTTTACAATTTAATTTTCACAAGTGACAAAATGTTGAGAGCCATGGGAACTATCTTCCCACTTGACCAACACTTGATCCATTCCTCTATACGATATTTTTGAATCACTTAATACATGCTCTAATGATAAATCAATCATTTCTTGCAAATCTAGCTCATGTTGATAAACATTAAAAGAATGTATTATAGATGGGTGTTCTTCTTTCAAAAACTGCTTGGAAAGACAAAGGTAATCTTGAGAAAACGGTAAAACCACAGAATACACAGAATACACAGAATACACCACAGAATACACTGTGTATTCTGTGGGTAAAACTACTTCTTTAAGTAAGTAACATAACTGCTGAGAATTCTCTTTAGGGATAAAGAAAAAGCTTTTAGATTTTTAATAAAAGAAGACGAACTGTTTACAAAAATTATTTCGAATTGTACTTCTTAAGGATTCAATCCTTTCCTCCTCTTTAGGCATATCAAGAATCAATGTAGCATTGGTTGGCCTATCACTGTCAACATAATGGTCTTGGACTTCAACATTGTCACTAGTTCTATTGCTACTAACAGCTTCTGGAAAAAGAGACTGTGATACCAGGTCTGCACCTGGCGCAGAAACTGATGTCAAGGATTCAAAACTATTTACATTTGCATTTGTATCCCTCTTATGTATGCGGTAAGCATGTGCACGCACGCCCTCAATAGAAATACTACTGTGGTAGCATTGTTCCACTGGACAAATAAAACTTTTACACCCAAAAGAGTGGTAATACTTAATGTGAGTAATAAGCTTTAATAATTCTTTACTGGTAAAAGAGCAAACTGTACATTTAAAACGTATTCCTGCATGTGTACTCATGAATAGCGAGCGAAGATAAGCCATATTGCAAAGACTTTCTAGAAGTTACGACGTGCAAGAGTATTGCAATGCAGTTATATGTGGGTGGTCGCCATTTGAAATGAAAGAGTATGGCGTTTCGAAGGCTGAAGCTCAATATAATATAATAAATAATATAATTAGTGCTATTTCTTTGTTAATGCTAATTAGAAATGCCGCTTTGCTGACGCACGCGCTGGTTCCCACAGTTCGTTAAATAAGACTAACACCAATTCAATGCGTCTAGACCAAAATTAGTTAAAGTAGCTATACAAACTTATAACGTTCCAATCAAAACTTAGTGACTAGAATCCCGATGCGCGAGCGCGTCCGAAAACCGGCTGCAACTGGGGCCGATTTCATTAGTTACTTTATATTTAACTAGTCAAGCATACTTTAAACAAATAATAAATACATAATTAATACAAAAAATCCGTACGAAAATACCGGTTATATAAGACGATTTAGCATAATTTAGTTGTAATAACAGTACACAATAACAAATTTTGGCTTTAATAACGATTTCAAATAGATTAATTATTTCATTACATTATCCTTCTTGACAAAAGTCAATGTCCTCATTAAAAATAACAATAGATTACGTACAGAACGCATTTGGCTTCAGCATGACTTCTATATATAGCTTAATCTTGCGATACTACTAACAGTACAAATATAAGATTCGATAATGAATACTCAACACGAAGCAATATAGATATCACGCGACAACACTGTTCAACAGTTACCGAGCAGCACAAGACAAACAGCACAAAATGTACGCTTGGGAGCGGGGACTGCGAAACTGACCAACAAGAACCGACAAGAACTTGGGCGATCGAAAGCTGCACCACGCACCCGAAAAGACGGGGTAGCTTCGATTCCCTAAGCCTCAGCGAGCCTCACAAAACTCTACCGAACCAACCTGCCGGGCGATGTAAAGGAGGACATTTCAATGCCTCCTGCATGCCTAGCTGTGGCAGCGGCTATAAATACCAAAACAACCTACTAAACATAACGGTAACTATGACAACGCGGATACAGTCTAAAATACGGGTTTCTTACGGTACAAATAGACATTTGTTGTTAAGAGGTTTGGGTCTAAGACCCGCGGGTCAGCCCTGGGAGGGGCTCTTCCGCTGTAGGTACTGTATATTTATTGGATACGATTGACGAAAAATATTTTACACGATAAAAAAAAACGAATGGAAAATATTTTTTGGTATATTGAGTGCGCATGATTGGGATAAAAAATGGGTCCTCACAAATAGACATTTATAATGGATAACGAACATCACGACCATATTTAAACACGATCAAACTTCGACTAGCTGCGCCAGCGATATGACATCTAACTGAATTTTTTCTCAAATTTTTGGTCTGCAAGAGTAGCTTGAACGAGCACCATGTACGGGCGTCCACTAATAGTACGGTTGTGTTCTCACCCTGAGCCCCTCGGAGTTTTAATAGTTGACGTTCTCTAGATCCCACACACAATCAACTATCGCTCGTATTACCCAAACACACTCTATAGATCCCACACACAAACTCTACCTACCGTACACTCTAGACACCCTACTAGATGCTAGACATAATACAACCCAAACAAACGCTTAGTCCCACAGTCTATTGATCTGTTCCAATTTTTTTAACGTCAAGTTGCTTGCAACAACCTGTAAGAGTGCTATTGTACTAACGTCTTAAATATAATTTTATAAATCTTTTTTTGGCCTGCTACATTAGCTAAAAAGTGCTTCGGTGAATGGTGTTACAAATTTAAATTACCTGAAGGTCGCATCATTTAGCACGTTACTGTTGTATTGCTGCATTTTCTCACACACTCTGTGTAAAGACTTTGCTTAAGATTGTAGAACGAATCTCAACCTCTCAACGAGATGACACAGCGACTTTTATATTTATCAAATCGATAGCAGTATTAGGGATGAAGCTACTGACTGCGCGCGTGCACATAGGAGAGAAAGGTTAAAAGCACGTTCACACACAGTACATTCTAAATAATTAGATACGTGCCGGACAGGTGCACAACACACCTGCCTTAGCCAGCCGCAACCAGAGTCACGTCACCACACTTTGTTATCAGCATATCACAAGCTTTGCCTCTGGTCCCAAGGCCCCTATATGAGATAGAATTGTCCTGTGACCCAGTAAGATGCTTCGCACGAAACTCTTATTTTCCGTCCCAAATCAAAGTTCTTATATCTGAGTCAAACTTAATTATATTTTGAGTGTAGGTTGTAGCCAATAAATGTTATCTTAATTGTAATAATTTCAATCCACTGCAAAAAACAATAACCAGTTTTTCTTTGTTGCTTTCTAAACAGACTGATGTTCGATGTTATAATTGTTGTACCTGTGGTAGCGTGGCACACACAATTGGTGAAAATAACCAAGACAGGAACTAGATTCAGAGAGGATTTTATACCGGCCTCAACACTGTGCTTCCTTGCAGTACAACAACCTGGTAGTCAGGCTAGGATTGACAGCTAGGTCTTCTTACTCGGGGGACGTGAGTTCTCTAAGCACTAATTAATCTTAGTCTTAGTTTCACTTCTAAATAGCGTGTCTAAGCCACTAGGACTAGACACACAATATAAGTCAGGAACAATGCTACAAATGCAGTTCTTAACTTTAGAGTTGAAACTCCAAACGGAAACGCAAACAAAAACGCATGAAGAAAAACATTCCTAACAGTGCCAACAAAGTAGAGAATGTGTGCTGCCACAATGCTAACATCACCTGGTGTATTCGTCGGACTGTGCTCTACTTATAGTAGGAGCATTTGAGCGTTCTTCTGCCAGTCTTCTTCCGAACCGAAGCGATTGCACCATGGCGTGCAATATGACTCAGTGCGCAGACAGAGCTGGAACAAGAGAGAGAACGAGGAGGGGGTGGCGAGCGGAGGTGAGTGTGCACGGGAAACCACAGACCTACCTACTCCCAAGCCCTCCCACAGAACTGGGGCTGCACTGACTCCGCAGATTGCCTGGAGGCTGCTCAGCAGACTACAGCACATCATAATAAAGAACGATACTTTCTATAGGGGTCTAGCAGAAGATAGTAGCAAAAGTATTATATTACATTTTTGATTCCTAGAAGTTTGATCTCAGCACGAACAATACTGGGCGTTCAAATGTCTATACGTACCTTTGAGTTACTTGACTTAGCTGCAGGGTGGTCCATGGACACAGCGGGGAGGCGAGGATCTCCCATACCGCTAACCCCTGTAGGCCCGCAGAGAGGCGAGGGCGCGGGGCCGGTCAGGGTGGTCCGCCGGTCCGTCCTGCAGCGTTGTCTTCCGTAGGGAAGAACGTGGCTCGTCTTGTCGCCCGGAAGAAACTGGACGAGCCGTGGAATGCTATCGAGCTGGCAAATCTTGTCCATAGACGGGTTGGGCCCGAGGTAGCGTAGCCGGTCTCTGTTAAAGAAAGGGCAGTGACACACAAAGTTCTCAGCATCTTCGTTTTCGTACTCACAAAAGGTGCAAAGTTCACTCTCAAGGTCGCCCCGGAGGAAACAGTGCCTTGCGAGGTAGACGTGGCCCGTGAGGGTCATGGCGGGGGCGCGGATATCCTTCCGGTTTGGCTCAAAAGGATGTTCCTAAGCCTGCGAGACAGGCGACGGCGGCACGGGATTGTCGACAGTTCTGGGTGCCCGTCCATCTGTCCCTGTGGAGGGACTCAGCCCAGTCATCAATTTGGCGATTGATGACCGTGATGGGGATCGGAACCAGGGGAGCAGGGCCCAGGAGAAGCCAGAACCACACTGCTTGGCGAGGGTATCCGCTAGCTCGTTCCCTGGGAAGCCCGCATGCCCTGGGATCCAGCTCAGCCTGACCGTGTTGCTACGAGCCAGGAGGTTGAGTTGCCGGGCACAGTCAGCGACTGTCCGGGAGCACGTAGTGGTGCGGCAAAGGGCTTGTAAGGCCGCTTGGCTGTCAGTGGATAACGATAGTCTCTCCTCTCGTATTCCTGGCATTCAGCTCTGCGGCACAGGAGCTGATGGCAAGGATTTCATTCTGGAAGACCTTGGAAAGCCTCCCAGTATGTTGGGCGTGCGTGGCGATGACGCGGCGTTGATCAGGATGCAGACCCCAAAGCCGGCAAGGCCGTCTTTAAGAATTCCGTCCGTATAGCAATGGACCTCCTGGTGGTTCCAGTGGTCGTTAGCGTCTTCCCTCGAGGGGATGATGATTTTGTTGCGCGGGGTGGGTTTGAGAGTGCGTGGTTCGCCGTCAGATAAGACGTGGAGTCCGCCGCTATCTTTCAAATCTCTAAGGCACAGGTCGGCGTGAGGCAGAAGTTTGCGCTTTGCCATGGCTCTTTGCGGCGTGAAGCGGACGCCGGCGTCAGTGAGCCGACGCGTATTTTAGCGGCTTCCCTGTGGACAAAAATGTCCAACGGGGGAGCGTCAAGGAAGGCATCGAGGCCGTCGTAAGGAGCAGACGGTGGGGCTCTCATGGTCATGCGCTCCCTTGCGTTCTCCTAAGTGCCTCCAGGCAGGTCCTCATCTGCAGGGCGCTGGCCCAGATCAAGCTGCCGAACGAGACAGCTGGCCTGACCGTTGCAATATAGATCCACCAGAAGCGCTTGGGGGTGAGCCCCCAGGTGGTGCCAACGTCCCTTCGCAGCTGCGCGAGGATTGCGAGGGCCCTCTTGGTTTTGGAATGAACATGGGGAGACCAGTTCAGCCTATGGTCCACGGTGATTCCTAGGCGTTTGGTTGGCTTACAGAAGGAAATTTTCTTTCCGTAAAGCCTAAGTGGCCGTATCTGCCACTTTTTTCTGCTGGTGAACATGATCACTGGAGTCTTAGTCTCGGAGAGCTTCAGACTACAGCGACCCGCCCATTGCTCAGCAGAGTGGATGAAATTCTGAAGGAGGTTCCTGAGAGTATCAGGAGATGGGCCAGACGCCACAGCAGTGACATCATCCGCATTACCCACCTTCAGGACGGGCGTCCCGGACGAGCTCGTCAATGACCATGTTCCAGTGAATAGGAGAGAGCGCCCCTTCCTGCGGGCTCCCTTTGCGGATGGGGGATCGTCCGTTGGTGGCCCAGCAGGCTGGCAGTGACCATGCGATGACTGATCATATACATGATCCATCTGGTGAGGGAAGAGTGAGTGTGTCTCTAACATACAGCTTTGCGGAACGCCTCGAAGAGGACGTTGTCAAAGGCACGATTAATGTCCAGGAAGACAGTTAGAGCAAAGCCATTGCCAAGCACAGCTTTCTCCAGTTTGTCGAACAGAACGTGTAGCGCGCTTTCGGTGGAGCGACCCTCCCGAAAAGCATGCTGGTTGTCGCTGAGCGGCGTGTTCTTCAGTTCCACTGAGAGAAGGCGCAAAAGCACTAGTCTCTTCATCAGCTTGACCAGGAAGATGGTTAGGCTGATTGGTTTAAATGATTTAATGGACTCGTAGTCCGGACGGCCTGGCTTCGGGATAAAAATCACCTTCGCCTCGGTCCATGCCTGCGGGACGTACCCGAGCGTGATGCAGGCTCGATAGAGGCTGTAAAGATTGCGCAGGTAACCTGGGCATTTAACCGCCTCTCTAAGAAAGGCAGGTACGATGCCATCGGGCCCTGGAGCCTTAAAAGGCTTATAGAAGGTGGCCGTTTTGATGATGCAGTCCTCCGTTATGATAGAGGCAGCAAGCATCTGGCCTCCCTCAGTGTGATCTGGGTTGGTCGGATTGGCTGGCTCGTTGGGGAAGAAGGCATAGAGCATAACCTCAAGCGTTTCCCCTGTGTTGTCAGTTGACGTATCGTCGGTTCGCTTTACCGAGGAGAGCTTGGAAATTTTGTCCATCGTAAGTGCTTTGACAATCCTGGAGGTGGGGTGTGAGCCCTCTAGCTCCTCGCAGTATTGACGCCACTTCTGGGCCTTGGCAGTCCTGATCTCCCTGTTGAGCTCATGAATAGCTTCAAGATAGGCGGTCTGATCCGCAGGGCTCTTGGTTTTGTTTGCTTTGCGGAGTCACTTTAACTGCAGCAAAAGGCGATCAAAGTACCTTTCACAGTACAGGTAGAAATACCTACATCAAAAGGTAGAAATAAAATATATATTTGCGGAAATGTGATGTATGCGGTACAACTATGAATGCCAGTCTGTTTTAAGCATCAGATTCGAAATGTTCTAAAACCCGATTTGGTTAATTGCCCGTTAACAAGTGATTATTCTCGTGAATGATTTCTGCTCAACTAGTAGTAAATTAAGCCTTTTTTATCACAAGCGTCGAAATACAGGTGTTTAGACTTTTTTAAACTAAACTGTACACATACAGGATAGTGGGGAAAAATTAGTTCCTACTGTCATCAAATGAGACCAGAACTCAAGAGTGTACATTCTTGTCAAAATACAAAGTCAAATTAGACTAGCTATTTGTAGATGAACAACTAATTAAGAACGTGAATCGTTTGGTCGTGTGAACGAGACTTGAACAATAAAACACGTACTACTTACACCATTTTACCTCCTATTTTGAACAAAGTCTTGTTCAATAGACTCAAGAGGTAAAACACAACAAATCGACGAACGTAAGAGTAAAATGAAAAACAGGTACAAGACTGTCAGTTGGTCAACTTCAATGCGACACCTATCCATCAATTGCCTGTCCACCAAGGCAGCGAGGGACGTATGTAAATACATGGTTGAACCACTCAGTGCACTTGTCCACAGAGATGCAGCCAATGGTTCTGTCCACCATGTTGTACAGAATGTCTCGCCGATAGGCCGTCATCGACTGATTCCCGAGCTGCTCAGCTGTCGGAGCGATGAACTTTTGCTGGTCTGCTGCTAGTTCTCTCTTCAGAGCGGCCTTCCAACAGGAGATTGAGTTCTCCATAGGAGTCAAAAATGGACTGTATGGTGGAAGCCGCTTGACCTGAATGGTGGCCGGAATCTCGAAGTCATCGGCGTCATTGTGAGAACTTACTTTGTCGATGACAACATAACAACGCGAGACTGGGAACGCAGCTTGGAAGTTGCCGACGGTGATCTGCAGGAACTCACCAAACTTCTCTTTAGTCTTGCCCTTATCATAAATTTAGTATGTAAGATTTTTTAAGTAAGTATTTTATTATCATAAAATAAGCCTTAGTAAAACATACTATGCAACCGCAACAAAAATAACAGACAAAATGACGAAAACAACTAAATTTGTGGAGGTGAAAAACGCAGCGTCACAGGGCGTGCTTCAGAGCCTTGGTGCGAACGAAGGCCGCACCAGCAGAAGAGTCCGGGCGCCATGAGGGTCATGAAGCCATGAGGCAGTAGACGAAGGGGCCGATTTGGGGCCTGGCCGCACCGGTAGGGTGTTGCGGCGTGAGCAGCACCTGCACCGGCTGTGGCAAATACGACTTGGCGCGGATGATGTGGCCTGCCAGCTGGAGTTGCAAATCAGCTCTGGTGCTGCGATATAGTCCCGCGTTAGACTCTCGTCACTAATCTTAAAGAAGGCACGCAGCAGGCCGGCGTGCGACGCGTTCATTTTCGTTCGAGTGAGTCCGTCAGCGTTCAGGTCTCGCGGCGTTGTACAGCAGCAGGACCGTCTCGACCACTGCCTGGAACAGTGCCGCCCTCTGGCGATCAGGTAGGGCAGCTATTCTATAGAGGTACGAGGGTAGATAACCACAACCATATGAGAAAAAGAAGTAAGTATGGATGTAAGTAAGCCAGTAAGCATACAAGAGAGAAAGTAAAAAGTTACAGCTGCATCTGCATGGTTTTAGCCAGCCGCCGAATGAAAACGTTTCGATACTCCCGCCAACAAACGACACCGCGTTATTCATCGCGACTTTTCCTTGCAGTGGTTCTACTAGCACTGAGCCTGTGTCCTCCCAAAAGACACACTATTAGATCAACCGTCTCGACCAGAGTAAGGACGCTGGCACCCATGAAGAGACCCATCAGACCGCCGCTAGAAGCTAGAAAATCACTCAAACCAAATGAGATGCTCTGTGTGATGCTCGTCGAGCGGAACTGACGGGCGCAAATCAGTGTCCGAATAATATTATTTGACAGAGCGTCCGAAGCAGTCGCCTTTTCCGTGGTAGTGTTGGCCGTTAGCAGTAGATTGGTTAGCCATTCCAGTCCTGGGACTGAGTAACCCTGGCTTTTTCTTTCTTGTAACAATTGCTGCAACAATGAAGCCAATGAAGTCTGGTATCCCTGCTTCACAGGATACAAGCTCGAGCTGAGTTGAGCTGTGTACTCTAGCTCATCGCATGGCACCTGAAATTCGCAAATTTTCTCCACCAGCTTCATACCATTTACTAAATCAAGCAATTCCGAATTGTGACTTGTAGTTTGAAGCAGTTTCAATGTCTTCATTAACCGTTCCAATTTTTTGTCCGTGTGGTTTACGTTGTAGAGATAGTCCGATAGGTTGTAGCAGTTTGGCAGGTTTCGATATTCAGACGGAATCGGGAAATGCCCGGGTACTTTGCAGTTTAAGTAGCGCTGTGTTATGTCTGTGAAGTACTTAGCGTAGCAAGCTGGAATTTTAGTTAAAGAAAAAATCATGAAATGTAGCTTAAATTACGAGCTTGGGCTTCCCGAAAAAAGCTCGTATTTTGCACTTGCCTGCTAAATTGGATTTAAATTCGGCAGGCTCCTCATCGAGTTCATTAAGAAACGATACCTTGGGGGTTCCACTGACGCACTGGCCTTTTTTCTCAACCATTCTCAAGTGGGACATAGAAACTTTAATGTAATGCTTTAAGCCGGGACTGAGTACAACCGATGCACTGTAGTCATCAGGGTACGCAGCCTCCTCTGTGAAGAACAGGTGAACACCGGCACTTATTAATGAGTCGTAGTTCGAAAATGCTAGACCTCGTGAGTCAATCTTATGTTCAGAGAATCGCAGCGTATGGTTGTAGGTCACATCCGCATACAGGATCAGATCCAGGCAGTTTGTGATGCTGTTCAAAAGGTTGCGAGACTCAGAGTTCTTGACACGAACTCGAAAACATTTTAAACGCCTGTGATGTGACTCGTCCTCGATATCAACGTTTAACTCAAGACGTCTATTTGAAGGATAAATTTTCGCGCTGATTATAGTCTGTTCTTGTCGCATTCCGAGTCTTCCACTTAGAAAGCTTCGCTGCACTGTTGATGGAAAGGCCAGCGCTGCCATTTCTATTTTTTCTGCTGTGGTCGCATTCAGATAATCTACAAGACGATTTATTTTGTCAAACTGCTCAAGCGTGTAGTTGGCATCTTCCGGCGTCATTTGCGAAGGATAGCTTGCGGAGACAATACTCATGGGGCAGATGTGCACGTCAGGGAAGACGAAAGATTCTGAAGACGGTTCCACAGCGGTAGTAACGGGCAACGACTGCAGCTTGACCGCAGCGTTTGACAGCTCATTGAGGAACAATCCTAGCATGGACAGAAATGCAGCGGCCCAGAACAAGCGCAGACCCAGGTGCTTGTCGCTGGCGACTCTCGACAGTCCATGCGCTGTTGTCGATTTAATTGCCTGCTTTAGCAGCTGCTGCCTTAGCCGATAGGACGCAGTGCAGCCACTGTTGCCTTCTGATTTGGTAACGTCTTCCACATCAGCCATGTAGCCCAGAATTTACGGGGTCGGAATTATTAGTTTGTTCACCTTGGTAGTGCTGTGGAAGTGAATTTTAGATTGGATGGATTCAGCGACTGGATCGTGTTTTAAATGGTATTTGCTCTCGCATCTGCTATTGGAACATCCAATATATACCAAACGCCATACAATAAAAAACTTTTTTAGCAATCATTTTGACGTGTTGATATAATAGCTTAACTCTTCGTATAGATTCCAAACAAGAAACAACCAGTCTGATCTGAACTAGCCTGGATAATTCCAGGCTTGGGGAGCCAGTGAGTTAAGCTTCTGTATACTTTCCATTTTGCTGTGTACCTTCACGCTCTACTATAGTACTATTCCCTCTCTACTCTTTCTGAATTATTTAGACATGATTTTTGCATCTAATCAACAATATTAACTTTGTTTCTACGCAACGATACGATAGTGAAAGAGCATGGCAGAGTAAAGACCGCCGTCTACTTTTTAGATTGCTATTTACTAAATACGTACGCGTACTGTAGTGGTTAAATGATCTATTTTTGTAATCGACTCAAAGAATATACGGAGTTGAGAATAGAAATTACCCCTAACCCAGTTTGATGTACTTTGTAAATGTACAGTCAGTGGCTCTCAACCACAGCTGTTTGTGGGCATTCTAAGGCGCATTAATTTTTGTCATCTAAACAGGGGCTCCCCACCAATTGCCTTTTACAGACTCGCGCTTTGGGCTTGCGAGCTTACCACAGCTTCGCTGTAACTGAAAGTGTTATAACTTATTTTGTGCTCAAGCCATTTCTGTACCTGACTTGGTTCTATACATACTTTCCTATACACAAGCCACCAATAGTATATACTGATCGATTAATGGGCTATGAATTGGAGGGTTAAAGTGCAGTTCTAACCCAAGTATAAATAGTTTGTGAGGAAAATTACTTCTTAATTTCGATGATTTAACATTTTTTGCTTTGCATCTCAAAATCGACATCAGTTTTTATCGACAGATAATTTTATAGAGTAATCCACTACTGGCCAGAATATTCACATGATCATTTAGATGGATATTCATTTAGTGGATAATTTTGTCGTAATGTAAAATATTTCAAATAATTCTTTTTTGCATTAAAACTAAGAAATAAGAGTAGTAAATATTTTAACATCAGTAAACGGATTTGTTATTCAAGTGGCTAGATTATTAACTAACATACTCTAAATATTCTCATTGTAATTCGATGAAACGGTTTATATTGCTTTTGTACTTGTTTCGTCGAAATATGAAACGCCTAAAAGGCTTGTGAATTTATTTTTTAGTCAATTTACAAGAAAAAATAGACAATTGGTAGCTATGTGGCCTATGCCTGTGGCCTGCCTAATGAAAGCATGTTGCTATTAACTGTACTTTGCTTTACAACTGTGCAGTAAGGCATAGTGTTCTGGTTCATTGTAAATATTAGAAATCTGATTGCTTTTGTGTCTGTCTTTGGCAGACTTACTAAAATACATTTTTGTAATTTTCATTAAAAAGATGATATAAGATGCTTAAGTAGTGTCAAATTATTTGCTTGGGATATTGCTGTTTGTATTTTGTAGACCTAGCCTACTAATAACTAAGCATTTAAGTCAAATTTGCTAGCCAGCCATGCACTGTGACTGTTATAGGTTGTAAAAATATTAGTAGCTATGGCCAGCTAATAGATTTTTATATTGTTTACTTTAGTCCTGAACCTTTATTTTAAATTCATAGTTTTAAAATAATTAAAATAATTACATATTACAGATGAAGACCAGTATTCAATTTATGGCATATTATTTTAATTAATTAAAAAATGAAAAAAACCATGAAAAAAATAATAAAAATAATTTTAATGTACACATGCTCTTATGTTAAAAAGTAAAAGTATATTAAGTTCCTGAGTAAAGGTAAATTTTGCAACATGCAGATCACAATCAATGTACTCTTTGAGTACACATGGTACTGTGAAGTTCTATATTTTCAAAGCAACCTTTTTAGGATGTCTTTATCATCTCTTAATATTTATTTTATTTATCTTTTAAAGTCTGAAAATAAATTTAGAATTAATTTTAAAGTATAGATTTTCTTCAAAAAGCACATTTTGCTTATGTCATGGCTTAAAGTAAATAAAAATATATAGCTATATTAGATGTTCATGCATTAAGTAAGCCTACAATATAATATCTTAAAAACAAGACATTGAAAAAAAGTCAAATGAAATGAGAACTGATCACCAAACCATCTGAACCTATTAACAGCTGTCACTGCCATCACAATCGCATCAGCTGTTGCTGCTGCTGCAGGTGTCCTGCCGCAGTCTTGGCCGCAGCTGCTACCACAGTTTGGTCGCATTCAATCAGTATAGTCATTTTGGGGCTAGATTAGTGAAGCCTACTCAACAGCAACGGCTTATCTGGTCTCAAGACTGTCGTTTTCTGTGCTCAGAATCGTCTTCCTCACCATCAAAGCCTGGCGACATCGCGGCTTCTCACCACAGCAATGTCAGCCTCAGTGCAGCTGATGAGGAACTCGACGACAGTCAGTTAGACTATGACGAATACGTGGAATATCTAGGCAGCGATGATCAACGTGCTGAACTCACCGGAGCTGAATTGGCTGCCGCAGCAGCCGAGCGTCGCCAGCGTTTCATAGTCGATTGTCCAATTGACGCGCTGCGCCTCGGCTCAAGCGGAGTCATCGACCTGGCCGAACTGGTTCAACTATTGAGGCATAGGAATGCTCGCGACATTGTTGCCATAGCAACCACTCCGGCCCTGACGGCGAGCTCTTCGTCAAAGATGTCGATTCGTCCGCCTAACCTGGTTGTTTGCACTGGTCGATCATCGCGTCACCTGGTTAGCCTGGCCGAATACGTGTTGAAAGTCTACAAACTGCGTCTGCAGTCGAATTCCTCCGGTGGTAGACGCTCACCGACACTGCCTAGCATCGAGGCCGGCTCCAGCCCGTCGCGATGTAATTGGGCCGCTGTTGATCTGGGTAACTGCGGCCTGCACTGCTTCTTGCCGGCCACCAGGGCCAAGTACGATCTTGAGTCGCTTTGGTGCTTGGGACCTGGACTGGACCAGGCCTGCATGGCTCCTGATGCTGTTAGTCAGCCAAGCGGCTCGCAATTAGCTGAGTCATCTGTCAGCGCCGACATCAACTGGGACGACGTGGCCCGACAGGCCATCGAAGAGCGATCGATACGGCGAACCAAGTCTGCTTTAGAGCCAGTGCCGAATGATAAATTAGCAAAGACAGTGTGACGGACGTCTACATGGATTGATAGATAGTATCTAGCTAGTGTTGGAAGCTTATACTTACTCGTAAATTTAGCCAATCAGCTGTTCTGCTGATTCCCCAGTCCATCAGCTTCTGTTCTGCTGATTCCCCAGTCCATCATCTTCTGTTCTGCTGATTCCCAGCTATTTAGTTGTTGACCCCCAGCAGTTGATCATGTTTCAGCAATAATTACTGCAATTATGTTCCAATTTGTCACGATTCGAATCTGTTCATATTTCGCTATTATTGTTATTTAATGTTGCTCAATTTAGCTCTTAAATATAATGTTTTGTGCTCAGATTTTGTAAAGTGCCTAAAGAAACTCTGGTCTCTGCAATTGGGCTACAATTCGATGATTTTTTAAGAATGCTACTGCGTAGTAGTAATACAAATATCTGATTAATCCAAAGAAAATACTAACTTCTGCTCAACTTCCAGACTGGAACAATGCTGGACTCAGCAGACAGCGGCGATTTCGTGGGCCTGGCAGCTCCTGAGAATCTTCGCGGAGCCATCGCCGGAGGCCCGCCGCCGATTTCGAAACGAGGTGCCATCAATGGCGGTGAATCTGCTGTCATTATTAGTCGGGGTCGGGGGCTTCGGCAGTTGGTTCTGCCGCCTGAACCGGTCACTCAACCGGAACCGCCAGCGTTATCAAACAGTGGCAGGCCTCTTATAGAGGTGCAGCAACAGCAGCAACAGCCCCAATCCTGGTTTGAACCTCGGCGTCAGCCAAATTATCGCCACCAACAGCAGCCTTGGCGGAGGCAGTCGCCTCGCCTGCAGCAGGTAAGCCTGGGTGATTAGATTCTAATCTCAGGATTGTGCTCAGTCAGGTGATAGCAGGACTCAGGATTGTGCTCAGTCAGGTGACAGCAGGACTCAGGATTGTGCTCAGTCAGGTGATAGCAGGACTCAGGATTGTGCTCAGTCAGGTGCTAGAAGGACTCAGGATTGTGCTCAGTCAGGTGCTAGAAGGACTCAGGATTGTGCTCAGTCAGGTGCTAGAAGGACTCAGGATTGTGCTCAGTCAGGTGCTAGAAGGACTCAGGATTGTGCTCAGTCAGATGCTAGCAGTCCATTAAAAACCGGTTGCCATATAATTGGTTGTCTTCAGCAAGATCGCCGGCAGCAGAGCGGATCAACCGCCGCCGATCTGAGCCCTGAGGACCTGGAGTTCCTCACCAGCGCCAGCCTTCGCCGGGTGGCCCTGGGCTGTGAGGCTTCCATTGTTTCCCCATTGGAATTGCGCACAGCCGCATTGGACCTGCTGATTGATCGGGTGCGTCAGCTGGCTGTGACCGGAAACTAAAACCTGTGTTTATTTGCTGGTTCAATGCTGCTTTTTTACAATGCGAGAAATTTAAGACGTTGTTGTATTGCTGTATATTTCCTGGATTTCGTTACCTGGTAATGCAATTTTCGCAATCTGAACGCAATTCAATATTCCCAAGTTTTATAGGGATAATGGTATTCCGAATTGCTGCTGCCATATTGGGATTCCCAACTGTTGCAGGGATAATGGGATTCCCAACTGTTACAGGGATACTGGGATTCCTAACTGTTGCAGGGATAATGGGATTCCCAACTGTTGCAGGGATAATGGGATTCCCAACTGTTACAGGGATACTGGGATTCCTAACTGTTGCAGGGATAATGGGATTCCCAACTGTTGCAGGGATAATGGGATTCCCAACTGTTGCAGGGATTATGGGATTCCCAACTGTTACAGGGATAATGGGATTCCCAACTGTTGCAGGGATAATGGGATTCCCAACTGTTACAGGGATAATGGGATTCCCAACTGTTGCAGGGATAATGGGATTCCCAACTGTTGCAGGGATAATGGGATTCCCAACTGTTGCAGGGATAATGGGATTCCCAACTGTTGCAGGGATAATGGGATTCCCAACTGTTACAGGGATAATGGGATTCCAAACTGTTGCAGGGATAATGGGATTCCTAACTGTTGCAGGGATAATGGGATTCCAAACTGTTACAGGGATAATGGGATTCCTAACTGTTACAGGGATAATGGGATTCCCAACTGTTGCAGGGATAATGGGATTCCCAACTGTTGCAGAGATAATGGGATTCCCAACTGTTGCAGGGATAATGGGATTCCCAACTGTTGCTGCCATAATGAGATTCCCAACTGCTGCAGGGATAATGGGATTCCAAACTGTTGCAGGGATAATGGGATTCCCAACTGTTACAGGGATTATGGGATTACCAACTGTTGCAGGGATAATTGGATCCTGTAACAACATCCCCACGCAGCAAAATAAAAGCAAATAATAGACATCCGTGATGACCTAATTCGAAGTTCTAAATTATAAAAGTTAGCATTATAATTTCCTCAAACAGGCTGGTCAGCTGCCCTTTTACTGTTTTATTTGTCGCCTTGTTCATCGTTCACTTTCTATAATAGCAATTCATTAAACTCTTTTGTTAATACTGTTCTAATGCATTGGATTGATTAATACCTACTGGTTAAACTGCCTTGACAAATCTGTTAAATTTCAGTTTCAGTTTGTGTTGTGTAATAGCTGCTTTCATGTGACATTCGTTAGTTGTACCAATGCCGTGTTCACCATTCTCAGCCAATAACTTTTAATATAGTGAAGTTTAAAATGTCTGCTACATAAATGGGTACAGCAGTTTTCTCTGTCGCCTTTCTTATACTGGAGAATGAAACTTGTTTTTTTACCATGTTTTATTTACAAGCTTTTACAGTGTAACTCACCAGAGAAATGACTTTAGGAACTGCAAAGCAATACAACAACTCAGTGAAAATACTGTCAGCAAGGGGGCCCGATCAGAACTTGGTAGACTGCCTCTATTGTATGATATACAGAAAAGAAGCTTCCAGTTCTGGTCATTCCTATCTCATCTCCCAGACTCCATTATACGAGTATCTAAGCTTATTCGGGACCCGGAATACAGCGAAGTAGGCATTGTAACAAAAAGGACAAGTGTTGTACTGCGAAACTGTTCTCTGAGCTCAAAGACAAGGTCGGTTAAAATTCACAGGGAAAACTTTCAATGTGATTTCCAAGGAAATTGGAGACAAACGGCGCAGAATTCTGCACAGCTCAGCGATTTCTACTACAATTTCAAGATAGAATTCTGCCGTGAAAAAATCTATCAAATGTTTCAAACCCGGAACCCGGAACACTGTATCTCCCAAATATTCAAACTAATCGCCATGAAAATGCAGAACACGGGCTAATATTTTCCGCTTTATCCTGTGAAACAACTTCCAGAATCACAAAACATTGGCATCGTCGAGATATTCAACGATTCTCGTCGAGTTGTCTGGTGGCATAACCACTAAAATAGGCATAAGTTTTTCTGCTCACAAAATTTCATCATGTATCCATATAATCGGCTATTATTGTTTCTTATATTGTTTTGTTTATATAGTTAACTTTTTAAGACAATTTGGATTCGCCAAATGCAGAGCACTTTTTGTTGTCCTTGCCACTAGTGTATTTGATAAGAATTGCTGAATATCTCGACGACTCTGATGTCGGACGGCTTTGAAAGTTAGTTCATCGTAAAAGACAGAAAATTTTGATTCAGATGGGTGGGTTTCGGGAGCTATCGTGAAGTAGGCAGTGCGTATTTGAAATACACCCGTAGTCTTTCCCCAGGTGAAAATAGCGTTGTCTTTCTACTATTAAGCCAGAGTGATTGCATTCCGTGTGTTAGTGTTGTGACATTTGATGAACCCAATCTGTTTGTACAGATAGTGAAAATGAAATCGTATTCTGCTCAATTCAGCCCTCTTCAAATCAAGTTTTCACACCTTGCCTACTGTTAGTAGAGTTTTGACAATGACCCGTTAAAATAGGAAATGCCAACAATAAAAATTGCGCTATGTGACCATTGAAGTCCCACTGCGTACTTGTTCTATTTTTAGATCATAGCTGGCGTCACTCAAAGAACGTTGATGAGCATAAAAGCAGTTTCTCGCTGCCTCCTCCGAGAAGAGCATTCCCAGTTTGAGAGTTTATTGCTAGTATATAGCGCACACATTATTTTAGTACTTTTGTATTGTTGGCTATGGGATTGTCAAAGCGACGCTGGGCCCATTGCGCCAACTGTTCCTTCGAGGAGCCGGTCGAAGCCAGCAAGCCGACGAGCAATCACAATCGTCACAGTGACGACTGGGGCAAGAAGGTAAGAGGCAGCACACACCGCAGATTGGGTCATAAGAACACGCCGGAATTGTTAAGCATTCAAGTCGAGCGCGAACTGCAGATTCGGCATCAGCCTTCCAAATGTCGACCAACCATTGGGGAACTTTTTGCCGAGCCTAATCTCAACTTTGGCTAAAAACAATGTGCTCGAGTGGCTAATTATTTGTAAGTTGGCACAAAAATATTCGTAAAGAATTTTCGAATAGACTAATAAGTTTAATAGTCGAATATATACATTAATGAAGGTACGACAGCACAGTGGCGTACTCCATCAAGAAAAGGTCCCGTTGGATCATTAAGGATAAGCTCACTGATGAATCGGGCAGTATTGAAGGCCGCCGACTTGACGTCAGCACGGAGTTGAGGCTAGCAAAAGTCAACAGCATTAATAGCAGACAAGTGCGGACGAATCCTGCGTCTGCACAAGCAGATTTGTTGGACGCCGGAGCCAAGTCACTGCAAGGCTCCAGTGGTAAAGAAGTCTCAATCAGCAGTTTTGGTATTAGAAGGCCTTCTGCTAACCTGCTCAAGCGGCTTCCTCTTGCTCATAGACGGCAGCGAAAGAAGCAACATGTTTTTATTCAGGAGCATGATTGCGATTGCGACCCCGATAATGAATCTGCTGAATATGATTTTGACGCAAATGACGTCAAAGAGAGCATTGATTATCCTGCACGAAGAAAGTTGCTAACCGTGTTTGACGTAATTCGGGATCAGAGCAACGTCTCATGCGCAACAAGTTTGGTCTTGCGTGCGTACTTCAGAGATCACGAGGCGTACCAAAAAGAGATCAAAATTTCTGCAAATTTGACCAAACAGAGTATTTTTAACGATTCATTCGCACATCAGCAAAGTTTGGAAGTTGAATCTCTCGTGGAGGCCAATGACACCGGGAGTGAATTTTTGAACAATAGGCCTCTACTTCGTGTGCCAGCTGGTGTAGCTTCTCTCGAACGACTGCTTCAGCTGTTCGATGGCACCAATGCCCTGTCTGTAAGCGACTCGAAGCCATGCAAGTTTGCCGTGCTGCTGCAGGATGCGGGCCAACCCGTCGAGTCTATCTCTTTCGAGCTTATTAGTGCAGACGAGGATGAGGGCTGTACAACACTCGCTGTTTTTCACAGCTTCATTTGCAATGAGGCTAGCGAGGGTTCGAGTTTGAGAACTTCCTCGACTGCGATAGCTTCCATGTCGGATCCGTTCGCCTACCTTCGGGCTTTGATTAGTCCAAGCTCGAAAGTTACAAGCGCTGAAGCTCCAATGGCGCACCCATCAGTTCGAAGTCCACTTCCTGACGGCTGGTGCCGCACTGAAGTCTGGAAAGAGGCCGATGCAAGAATCGCAGCATTTCGAGCTCTTCCAATGTTCTCTGTGTCCGCGGCTTCAAGTTGCGCATCGCATTTTTCCGATCAAATTGCAAGCAGAGAATGTGTCATCTGCTACTGCTCACCGAAGTGCTCCGGTGCATCCGCTGAGATCTCTGAGCAATTTACCAGTATAGGAGGCTGTGGACATAGGTTCTGCAATCTCTGCCTGGTGCGGCACGTGACCTCGTGTTTGAAGGCGGGTAAGACGCTCATCGAGTGTCCAAGCTGTCCAAAAGTACTAGACGCAGCCGTCCTGCTCTGGTTCTGTCCACAGCGGCTCCTACAAGTGCTTGCAGGCGCTGCCTTTCGCTCATGGCAGCGTCGGTTCCCTGCTTCTCGATTTTGTCCTTTGTCTTATTGTGGTCGTCTGTTAACTACTAGAGATAGCGGCAGTGGAAATGGCGCATTATGCAAATGCTGGACATGCTTCTGTCTGTTTTGCGGTCAGGAACCACATTGGCCTTTGGATTGCACAGCTGCAGACCAGTGAGTTACATTTTTGCCTGTTTGAGCTAGAAGCTTACATTTTCCAACCAAAAAAACGCAATGGTATATTAATTCCTATTTTTTCATCAGATACCAGATGGTATTGGAGGCCAGAGGCCATGCAAAGCTAAGAGCCAGTGATCTCGATGCTTCTATTAAGGTGTTCTGCAAAATGTGTCCCTCCTGCCTGGCAGTGGTGGAGATTGGCATCGGCTGCGATTATAGAACCTGCATTTGCGGCAAGTATTTCTGCTGGGACTGTGGACGCGTCGCCGACCAGCGCGATCGCCACTCATGCAGTAAAAAACCGTCGCCCTGCATTCTTCAGAAGGAGTTCTCCGCTCGCGGCATGCTGCTCGCGCCCAACAGCAAGCAGTCGCGGCTCTACTGCACTGCGGTGAAGACTCGACTAGCTCGACACTCTGAACTCGTCCAACTCGAGTGCCAGAGGCGCCTGACTCGCCGCTTGCTGTCCGCTTCCGCTTGGCCCAATGCAAACATCGAGGAGCTCATTGCCGATGCCCGTAGGGCGAGTTACCTGGTTGAGTACACCTGCATTTTTCTTCACATTCGGAGAGCGCCAGCAAAAAATCCTCGAGCAGTTTCAGCGGTCCTCAAATCTGGTGAGGCCGTTTTGCAGATTCTCAATTTAATCGGCGCAGAGGTGCAGAGCGGCAGGCGGGCCCTCTGTCGAAGAATCAACCTGACCGAGGCAAAGAGAGTATGCTCAAGGCTGACCGAGCTGCACCGCGATTTGAGCTGTCACTGCAAGCAGCTTCGAGAGGCTGCTAAGCTCTTCTTGGAAAGGGATGCAGCGGTAGACGTTGAACAGTAAATTTACGAGTGTTTTTGTACGCAAATCTTTTATTGCGGTCGAATCTTATCACAGAAATGGTTTAGCAGAAACTTATTTGTGTGGGATCCAGGACAAGGTCGTACTTTAAAATCAGCCCTAGTTGCTACAATTGGCTATTAAAGCATGCACGCAACGATCGGTCCACATTGGGCTGTTTCTCTTTCTTTGACGCCCTGTAGGGATTCAAAACTCGTTCTGATTGGCTGTGAAGATCCTTTTTTAATTTAATTACGCTCGTCAAACTGGCGCTCAAAACTACACTTCGCTGAATGTATTTTTTAAACAAAAAAACATCTATTAACTCGCTTACTTTAAATAGAAGTTATTCAGCATTGCTTCAATTAGAGAGGTGAATATTGTATTTAGATGGGCGACGTAAACAGTATGAATAAAGCAGTGCAAGTCTTGTGCGCCTTAAAATCCTTATACATACGCAGATTGCCTGCTAGTCCTACATGTGACAGACGAGAAAAATTCGATACAACAGTCCGCTTAACAGTGCCGCTTAAAATAGAATGTGCATTAGAAAACTTTATTAGCCTTCCGTACTAATCTACATCAGTATTGTCACATAAGCACAGGAACAGAAAGAAATCTTTATTGCGATGCGGCGTCAAGGATTGGAAAATATTTTGTGACTAGCATAATTTATATCTATCTAATAGCATTCCGTTTTTTATTGTGCTTAATTAAGTCATTTGTGCTACTTTTGCGGTACTGCAACATTAATGGTAGCAGTACCATTCGTGGTTACTGTACCATTCGTGGTTACTGTACCATTTGTGGTTACTGTACCATTCGTGGTTACTGTACCATTCGTGGTTACTGTACCATTTGTGGTTACTGTACCATTCGTGGTTACTGTACCATTCGTGGTTACTGTACCATTCGTGGTTACTGTACCATTCGTGGTTACTGTACCATTCGTGGTTACTGTACCATTCGTGGTTACTGTACCATTCGTGGTTAACATTTCGATCGATTTTGTCACAGCTGGAACGCTGATCAGACATCTCACAACTGAAACTAGAGGTGTCAACACACATTGTAACTTTGAAAATATGAAAATAGCAAAACAGTGCACTGATTAAATAAAATAGTACTTGAACTTTCCAATAGAGCTTTGGCAGCGTGCATTAGCTAGAGACATAATCAGTTTAACAATACAAAACAATGAGACTAATACATTTAATGATCGAATTTCGTTTCGCCATGTCGTCTACAAAATACTCATGCGTAAAAAATTTTTATAATTAATTATATAGTTTTTCACCAAAAGCAGCCACCGAATGAGAGATAGAAGATATTAAAACTATTTCATTACAATAATCTATATTTGTTGATTTCATTCAGGGGCAAATGGAGTGGAGAATTTGTAGTGAGAGAAACAGAAAAGAGTTTTATCCGTTTAACTGCGCGAAAGTTTTAAAGCAAAATTTTCTACCTGGACGCTATCATAATTTCTTATTTTAATGGCAAGAGCTCCGGAACGCTAAATTCTGTCGTAACGCGTAGCACTTGAGTAGTACTCACATGAGTAGTGCAAGTAGACATCGAACTAAAAAAGCCAATTGTAATGAGAATTTGTTGCAAAAGAAAATTATTGCCAACTTAGCACTATGAAGAGGCGAATAGTCTGTTAAAAGCTGTGAAATATGGTCACAGAAAAAGCAGGATGCAAAGAGTACATGCAATTTTTATTTACTATAAAAAGCGCTATATATTGTCTATGATATATTTTAGATTCACAGCTGGGTTCGTCTAACTTTAGGCTTCATCGTTTTTACACATTTTTATTCGTTCGCAATTTTGAGTTCTAGAAATGTATAAAAAGCGCTACTTCATACTGACAGTAGAGCAGTTAAGATCAGATAAAAAAGAGTTGCTCCGACGCCGAAGCTCTGTTAGACGAACTCTCCGGGATCGTCGTCAATGGAGTTGAGCGGCTGCGCATGCGGATGCGTGTTCGGCAGGCGGCGCTTCGCGGCGGTGGCGGCTGCGGCTCCCCGGCCGGAGCCGGGGCCCCGCTCGCCGACTTGGGGCGCTGACGGTGGTAGAGGTTCCTTCAGGTCGTTGGGCAAGCCGATGGACAGCATGCAGCGGCCTTTGTACATGAGCCAAAGGGCTTCCGTGACCTCGCTGGCGACCAGCTCACCGCAGTTCTGCGCAATCAGGCGCAGGATGAACACCCCGTCCGGTCGCAGGTATTCGTCAACGAACTGGAAGCTCTTCTTCTTGTCTCCGGGCTCCAAGATGGTGCGCAACTTGAGAAACTTACGCACAAAATGCGTCCGATTGGTGCGGAACACGGACTTGTAGATCCAGAACATGAAGCTGCTGATGCTCACTACGGACACTAGAATCATCCAGAACCACAGGAAGATGTAGATCTTCTCGTTGAACATGTTGATGGGCAGGACGCACTGCACAGTGTGGCGATGATTGTTGGCCCCAACCCGACGGACGTAGAAGTCGCAGAGGGTGATGCGGGGAAAGTTGCCACTCTCCTCCCACTGCCGGCCCTCGGCCAGGTCCCGCAGCAGTTCGAGGCCGTAGAAGGTGTAGTTAGTGCCCAGGTACTTGTTCATGAGGAAGAACTGGCCGATGACGTTGCAGATGTAGCAGGCCTTGCAGATCAGGTAGAGGCACACCAAGAAGTTTCCGTAGCGCTTGCCAAACCAGAAAAAGCAGCAGTTCTTGGCGATGCACTGCTTGAACTTGGTCGCGCATCCGGACCTGTACTCACGATGCGAGCCGAGCGAGTCCTCGATGTGCTTCGCCACATAGCGCACGCTGGTCTGCCGGCTCAGCGGGTCCTTGATCATCTCGACGTCGCAGGCCACCTCCATGATGTTTGACAGCTGCGGTGAAACGATTTTTAGGATGATTAGGTAGTTTTTCTTAGGCACTCTTGAGATCGTCATTCTAGGTGTTCTTGAGGTCGGGACATATCATTCTAGGTGTTCTTGAGGTCGGGACATATCATTCTAGGTGTTCTTGAGGTCGGGACTTATCATCCAAGGGGTTCTTGAGGTCGGGACTTATCATTCTAGGTGTTCGTGAGGTCGGGACTTATCATCCAAGGTGTTCTTGAGGTCGGGACTTATCATCCAAGGTGTTCTTGAGGTCGGGACTTATCATCCAAGGTGTTCTTGAGGTCGGACTTATCATCCAAGGTGTTCTTGAGGTCGGGACTTATCATCCAAGGTGTTCTTGAGGTCGGGACTTATCATTCTAGGTGTTCTTGAGGTTGGGACTTATCATCCTAGGTGTTCTTGAGGTCGGGACTTATCATCCAAGGTGTTCTTGAGGTCTGGACTTATCATTCTAGGTGTTCTTGAGGTCGGGACATATCATCCTAGGTGTTCTTGAGGTAGGCTTTCACTCAATAAATCTGAAAACTTTCCATTGAAGCGGTTCAACTTTTCCTAACAAAGATGACCCTAATGGTGATTTTATATATGACCCTAATGGTGATTTTATATCACAGCACTGCCCCGATGCTGAAAACACCTGAGACCGACCAAAAAATTATATGTCAAATTTTAATAATGCTTCTGTAGTCGCATCGGACCTTAACATTTTTTTAATTACGCCCCGCCACGCGACATTGCTCGATGCTCGTTCGGTCATTCTCTCGCGACAAAAACTAATTCTAGGTTATTAGCGTCTGTCAGTTGCCTTTTAGCTGGATCGACTGACAACACTCGGGACTAGGATTAGCTGTCTCGGGGTAGAATACTAGGGTAGACGGGGAAGAATGCAGGGTAGACGGGGAAGAATGTAGGGGAGATGGGGAAGAATGCAGGGTAGACGGGGAAGAATGTAGGGGAGATGGGGAAGAATGCAGGGTAGACGGGGAAGAATGTAGGGGAGATGGGGAAGAATGTAGGGGAGATGGGGAAGAATGTAGGGGAGATGGGGAAGAATGTAGGGGAGATGGGGAAGAATGTAGGGGAGATGGGGAAGAATGCAGGGTAGACGGGGAAGAATGCAGGGTAGACGGGGAAGAATGTAGGGGAGATGGGGAAGAATGTAGGGGAGATGGGGAAGAATGTAGGGGAGATGGGGAAGAATGTAGGGGAGACGGGGAAGAATGTAGGGTAGATGGGGAAGATTGTAGAGTAGGCGGGCAAGAATGTGGGGGAGACGGGGAATGTAATATGGTTGAACTGGGAATAATGTAAAGCGATCTAGAAGTATTCATTTTTGTGAAGTTTGTAATAATAAGAGTACATATTAATATTATAATTAGTTACACGATCGGAATTTTTCCAAGCCATTTCACAGTCAAAAGCAGCAGGTATATAATTTCTATCTATTTTATATCTCTATTGTATTGTATCTTGCAAGCATTATCAAGCAATAAGTGTACAGTGTTTGCATGACGTCAATAAGCTGAAGCCATTCGCATTCACTCAGGTTTCTAGCATCACTGAGCAGTCATCAAGGCTAAATGATATCAATTTCGAGGCATTTCTAGGCAAAAACAAACCATGTGACAATGAGCTTTTTCGGTTGAAGCACGCGATAAATTAAGGGTGCTTGGAGTGCATTTTCCAGTACTTTTCGTCAGCAGAATTCAGTTAAAAAGGTTCGAAATAAAGTTAATCTTTTTAATCTTTGCTTTTACATTTACGAGTACTGAATGCCAGTCATTTTTCTCTTCTCATTGAAAAAAATCTTTTTTTAATTAGAAATTATTGGCTCCTCTGATCCTACAATTCTAGTGTCCTCTGATCCCAGAACTATAGTGACCTTTGATCCCACAATTCTAGTGACCTTTGATCCCACAATTCTAGTGACCTTTGATCCAACAATTCTAGTGACCTTTGATCCTACAATTCTAGTATCCTCTGATCCCAGAACTATAGTGACCTTTGATCCGACAATTCTAGTGTCCTTTGATCCAACAATTCTAGTGACCTTTGATCCTACAACTCTAGTGTCCTTTGATCCCACAATTCTAGTGACCTTTGATCCCACAATTCTAGATATCTTTGATCCCACAATTCTAGTGACCTTTGATCCTACAATTCTAGTCTCCTTTGTTCCCACAATTCTAGTGACCTTTGATCCCACAATTCTAGTGTCCTTTGATCCTACAATTCTAGTGTCCTTTGATTCCACAATTCTAGTGACCTTTGATCTCACAATTCTAGTGACCTTTGATCCCACAATTCTAGTGTCCTTTGATCCTACAATTCTAGTGTCCTTTGATTCCACAATTCTAGTGTCCTTTGATCCCACAATTCTAGTGTCATTTGATCCCACAATTCTAGTGACCTTTGATCCCACAATTCTAGTGTCCTCTGACCCCAGAACTATAGTGACCTTTGATCCCACAATTCTAGTGTCCTTTTAACCCACAATTCTAGTGTCCTTTGATCCCACAATTCTAGTGACCTTTGATCCCACAATTCTAGTGACCTTTGATCCCACAATTCTAGTGTCCTTTGATCCCACAATTCTAGTGACCTTTGATCCCACAATTCTAGTGTCCTTTGATCCCACAATTCTAGTGTCATTTGATCCCACAATTCTAGTGTCCTCTGACCCCAGAACTATAGTGACCTTTGATCCCACAATTCTAGTGTCCTCTGACCCCAGAACTATAGTGACCTTTGATCCCACAATTCTAGTGTCCTTTGATCCCACAATTCTAGTGACCTTTGATTCCACAATTTTTTCCTTTACTCCTAGACTGTTGTGTCCATTGATCCCCTTATTATGGAGTCATTCGATCCCCAGTTTTCGGGATAATTTTAGGGATACAAATAATTCCCTAATTACGAGCGTATTTTAGGTCTTTTGATCCCTAAAATACGTTTTTCTTTGTTCCCTTAATTTTAGGCGCTTTTATATTCTAATCGAAGTTAAATTTTGGTCTCCAAACTGTAATTTTCTTTAATCATAGTTTTTTTTTATTTTTGAAATCATACAATTGAAACTACTTTTTGATCGCCTAATTTAGATTGCGGCTCAACTTGAATTCGCTGGCATCCCATAGAACTCCTTATCTCCACTGTGATTTTATTGCTTTGAAAGTCAAATAGTGACATGAGGATAGATCCCTTAGACTGGATACCCTAGATCCCAAAGTGTATAACAAAGATCACTGAGTCTCACCTGAATTCCTGACTGCCAGTTGAACAGGCGCCACATGAGGCAGGGCAGGTTGAATAGGAAGGCTTGAATGAGCAGGACCAGTGGCACCCATTGGTAAT
Organism: Macrostomum hystrix; assembly: GCA_950097015.1. Taxonomy (NCBI): domain Eukaryota; kingdom Metazoa; phylum Platyhelminthes; family Macrostomidae; genus Macrostomum; species Macrostomum hystrix. The sequence continues at coordinate 197,026 of CATNEN010000025.1, read as the reverse complement.
AGCCGATGCTCTGCTGGTAGCGTTCCACATTGTCTTTGGGATAATTCACGTTGCCGGGATTGATAAAGTACGTGCTAGTGATCCAACAGACATTCTCAGTGTACTCCTCCTGGGCCCTTGTGAACTCCGTGGGCACCCAGCAGGCGATGGGCTTGCCGATGTACTGCCGGCAGGAGATGATGAGCGAGAACACCACGATGATCGCCGTGGTGAAGGTGTGCGAAATTCTGTCCGAGAAGTCGTCATCTTTGCGCAGCCGTGCCGAGTCTAACTTGAACTTGGACAGGCCGGAGACGAAGGCTGTGTCCATTGGGAAGGCTCCAGTCACATGCTCGAAGTTTCTGTGCGAAATCAATGAGCGGAAGGTTGGAAATGTCTGATATGGGTATCTTTGTGTCTAAGAGGTGTCTCGACTATGTGTATAACAGATATGTCTTTATGTATAACAGGTGTCTCTATATGTCTAACAGGTATTTCTTTATGTATAACAGGTGTCTATGTGTCTAACAGGTGTGTCTTTATGTATAACATGTGTGTATTTGTGTCTAACAGGTGTGTATTTGTGTCTAACAGGCGTGTCTTTGTGTCTAACAGGTGTGTCTTTATGTATAACAGGTTTGTCTTTGTGCCTAACAGTATTCGATTTATTTCTAACAGTTGATTATTCGTATCTAACAGGTCTGTGTCTAACATGTGAGTATTCGTGTCTAACAGGTTTGTGTCTAACATGTGAGTATTCGTGTCTAACAGGTTTGTGTCTAACATGTGAGTATTCGTGTCTAACAGGTTTGTGTCTAACATGTGAGTATTCGTGTCTAACAGGTTTGTGTCTAACATGTGAGTATTCGTGTCTAACAGGTTTGTGTCTAACATGTGAGTATTCGTGTCTAACAGGTTTGTGTCTAACATGTGAGTATTCGTATCTAACAGGTTTGTGTCTAACATGTGAGTATTCGTGTCTAACAGGTTTGTGTCTAACATGTGAGTATTCGTGTCTAACAGGTTTGTGTCTAACATGTGAGTATTCGTGTCTAACAGGTGTGAATTCGTGCCCAACATGTATATGTTAGCATCTAACAATTAAGTATTTAAGTATCTAACGATTAATTTTAATATAAACAGTAATCTAAAACAGGTAGCAGTTATAGAATCTTACTGTTAGATCTAACCGGTGCATTTATTAGTGAAAGTTTTTAACTATCAATTTATACTCCCTCCACCCAAACAAACAGTTATAGTTTACAAATGCACTAAATTCTATGCTGAACAACCCCAGAAGCTCCTTAAAAACTAGCTTTCCGAATAAGTGGCTTGTGTACATGCAGGACGGAATTAGGTCGCCAGCCTACTGACAGCTCGTCAGCTTATTGCTGATTCTCACATCTTAGGGCTTGTAAATTCTTGGGAGAGCACGTTCCTGCGAACAGAAAACGTAAACTTTATTAGCTTCCCATACAGCTCATTACTGCTTCTATTTCAGTATTCTATTTAATAAAGCAATTTTTTAATAATTTCACGGTTATATTTAGCTATAGGCCGTCATCATGCAGCAATGCGCTGCATGATGCTGTCATAACCGCCAGTGACTGATTAAAATAGCTTTAATAATTTATGCGTTGGTCTGCATCATTTTTTCCTGGAGGAAGTTAGTTTTTGGATTATCATTGCCGGCAGATTGTTGCATGGGATAAAGCTGCTTGTATCCAACCTATTGAATATTGTGGATTTAAACTGCCACTTTAAATTTCCGTGTCTAAGCGCCAGTAGTTTTATTAAAAAACTAATTTTCTAGTCTAAAAAGCTTAAATAAAAATGCTTTACAACGTGCGACTTGACTAAACTACTGACAGCTATATGGAAACCAATTCTTGTAACTAGGCCAAGTCTTACTAGGCACAGATCACCATCACAGATACCAATGATATCGAAAGCAGAAAATCAGCAAGGCTTCCTTTTTTCGGCTAAAAACTGCATGGCCATCACATGTCGATCCTAATTTATCCGTGGTCAGAGTTGCATCCCTGTTTCTCAAAAACAGCAAGAGCGATCGATAAGAAACCTATTTGGAGAGCAACTGAGAGCATCGAGTCTGCAGGGCAGGGAGGCTGAAGATGAAGAGGCTGCAAGACAAGGGTCAATAGGGTGTTTAAGCGCCATCGCCTCAGTCTGGTAACTGTGCGGCCGGACACGCCATTCAATTAACTCCTCTGCAGCCAGAAGAGAAGGGCTCTTTCCCCTCCTAGAAGCATCTGCCCCTTTGCTGGCCCTCCAAGTTTCGACCAGGGAGCTGCTATATATTCTCCTGGCTGAGGCCATATCGCATGTGAAACTGAATAACTGCCCTCTGGGGGGGGGTCAGCCTCCATATTTCGCTGCTTGGCCTGATTGGAAATTCTCAATTTGGGCCTTACGCATCCCAGCTTGCCTCTTTGTGTACTTTTAACACAATAAAATCGTAATGGGCGATGCACTGCGTATCCAGTTTTAGCCATAGACAGGAGGTTCTACATTAGGTTATTCTAAAAAACACAGGAGAGATAAGACTGTGGAGAGAACTTCGTTTTCTCTAGCCCAAAACTCGTACCATAGACTAAAACCATAGTCTATGGTTTTAGTCTATGTGCGGCAACTCGTGCGAAAAAGTCGTACCATAGACTAAAACTCTTACCATTGACAAAGCGTAGTACGCTCTTATTAAAGATTGGGAACGAGGAACTAAAATCGTCGGTTCTGATGCCTGTTTAAGTTTCGTCTTCGTTCGAACACTTTTGTGGATAAGTTAGTGTGAAACTGAAAGTAGTGGAAGTATGAAATTTTCCTCTTAATTCTGATGCATCGGTCAAAATCGGCGGTAAGCCATTTATTTCTCTCTGCTGCACTCTACTTTCATTTTATCTATCCAAAGCCATACGCGAACAATAATTGGCTTCATCAAATCCGTATGCTTCGGCTTCAAATTTCATTCATATAGGACGCATAGGACAGTTATAGTTCTATGAAGGCTGCCAAACAGGGTGCCTTTATGCGAGACAGACAGGCGGCTGGGGTAACTGAGGGAATTCGCAAGGTAATCAAACGCTAGAATTTCAAGGGCACAGCCGGATAGGTGGCATTTGAGATTGAAAACGTTCGGCCCGCTGCCACATTAAAGTACCAGTTAGCAGCTTTCTAATTATTAGACACCTCATTCGCTGAAAGAGTAATACGGGAGGCGCGATAATGCGTGCACAAATGAGAGACCTGACGCTTACAATTAATATTAGTGCCATCCGCCATGGAAGCAATGGAAAATGAAATCGGATGGAGTGAAGGCCAAGAATCTCCCAGGGGAAGCCAGCACCACAGTTGGGACAATTTCAGGCGCCTTCCCCTTTTAGCCGCCCCGCCCTGAGTTGAAAAAAAGCAGGGCTCGTAGCTCGGACCGCGACGCGAAGCCTCTTGTGGTCTTCCCGCAGTCTACGGGTATCCCGCCTGGTTTGGCCCCACTCCAGCGATGAGCCTGGACTGGGACATCATAACACTGTAGCCAGCCGTGCCTCCCAATCGCTGATCTCGACTAGCCCACCGAGCTAAGAGGAAAAAGGGAAAGGGGAAAACTTTGAGTCGCTTCACTGGCCACCGTCTCAGACCTGCTCAAGCGTTTGCTCAATTGAGCAAGCTGAAGCGCGGCCTGCCTCATTTCTATTTCTCTGTAGCTCAGTCAGAATTTGCTCCGATCTGACAGGGCAGCTCCCACCTTTACAAAATATAACAAAATTTGCTTCTTCCCTCATATAATATATACATTTACTGACTCATTCTGTGGGAACTCGTCCCCCGAAAGTTTCAGATTCTCCCGAATAATTTTGATTCTCCGCGAAAGTTTCAGATTATCCCCGAAAGTTTCAGATTCTTCCCGATTGCTTCAGACCCTCCCCGACTGTTTCGAATCCTCCCCGTAAGTTTCAGGTTCTCCCGAAAGTTTCTAATTTCCGCCCCGAAAGTTTCAGGTTCTCCCGAAAGTTTCTAATTTCCGCCCCGAAAGTTTCAAATCCTCCCTGACAGTTTCAGATCCTCCCCAAAAGTTTCAGATCCTCCCCGAAAGTTTCAGATTCTCCCCGAAAGTTTTAGATCCTCTCCGAAAGTTTCAGATTCTCCCCGAAAGTTTCAGATCCTCTCCGAAAGTTTCAGATTCTCCCGAATAATTCAGATTCTCCCCCGAAAGTTTCAGATTCTTCCCGAATGTTTCAGACCCTCCCCGACTGTTTCCAATCCTCCCCGGAAGTTTCACATTCTCCCGAAAGTTTCTGATTTCCGCCCCGAAAGTTTTAGATCCTCCCGAAAGTTTCTAACTTCCGCCCCGAAAGTTTCAGATCCAACCCGTAAGTTTCAGATCCTCCCTGAAAGTTTCAGATCCTCCCCGAATGTTTCAGATTCTCCCCGAAAGTTTCAGATCCTCCCCGAAAGTTTCAGATTCTCCCCGAAAGTTTCAGATCCTCTCCGAAAGTTTCAGATTCTCCCGAATAATTCAGATTCTCCCCCGAAAGTTTCAGATTCTTCCCGAATGTTTCAGACCCTCCCCGACTGTTTCCAATCCTCCCCGGAAGTTTCACATTCTCCCGAAAGTTTCTGATTTCCGCCCCGAAAGTTTTAGATCCTCCCGAAAGTTTCTAACTTCCGCCCCGAAAGTTTCAGATCCAACCCGTAAGTTTCAGATCCTCCCTGAAAGTTTCAGATCCTCCCCGAATGTTTCAGATTCTCCCCGAAAGTTTCAGATCCTCCCCGAAAGTTTCAGATTCTCCCCGAAAGTTTCAGATCCTCTCCGAAAGTTTCAGATTCTCCCGAATAATTCAGATTCTCCCCCGAAAGTTTCAGATTCTTCCCGAATGTTTCAGACCCTCCCCGACTGTTTCCAATCCTCCCCGGAAGTTTCACATTCTCCCGAAAGTTTCTGATTTCCGCCCCGAAAGTTTTAGATCCTCCCGAAAGTTTCTAACTTCCGCCCCGAAAGTTTCAGATCCAACCCGTAAGTTTCAGATCCTCCCTGAAAGTTTCAGATCCTCCCCGAATGTTTCAGATTCTCCCCGAAAGTTTCAGATCCTCCCCGAAAGTTTCAGATTCTCCCCGAAAGTTTCAGGTTCTCCCGAAAGTTTCTAATTTCCGCCCCGAAAGTTTCAAATCCTCCCTGACAGTTTCAGATCCTCCCCAAAAGTTTCAGATCCTCCCCGAAAGTTTCAGATTCTCCCCGAAAGTTTTAGATCCTCTCCGAAAGTTTCAGATTCTTCCCGAAAGTTTCAGATCCTCTCCGAAAGTTTCAGATTCTCCCGAATAATTCAGATTCTCCCCCGAAAGTTTCAGATTCTCCCCGAAAGTTTCAGATCCTCCCCGAAAGTTTCAGACCCTCCCCGACTGTTTCCAATCCTCCCAAAAGTTTCAGATCCTCCCTGAAAGTTTCGGATCCTGGCCGAAAGTTTCAGATCCTGTCCGAAAGTTTCAGATCCTCTCTGAAAGTTTCAGATTCTCCCCGAAAGTTTCAGATTCTCCCCCCGAAAGTTTCAGATTCTCCCGAATAATTCAGATTCTCCCCCCGAAAGTTTCAGACCCTCCCCGACTGTTTCCAATCCTCCCAAAAGTTTCAGATCCTCCCTGAAAGTTTCGGATCCTGTCCAAAAGTTTCAGATCCTGCCCGAAAGTTTCAGATCCTGCCCGAAAGTTTCAGATCCTCCCTGAAAGTTTCGGATCCTGTCCGAAAGTTTCAGATCCTGCCCCAAAGTTTCAGATCCTCTCCGAAAGTTTCAGATTCTCCCGAATAATTCAGATTCTCCCCCGGAAGTTTCAGATTCTTCCCGAATGTTTCAGACCCTCCCCGACTGTTTCGAATCCTCCCCGGAAGTTTCACATTCTCCCGAAAGTTTCTGATTTCCGCCCCGAAAGTTTTAGATCCTCCCGAAAGTTTCTAATTTCCGCCCCGAAAGTTTCAGATCCAACCCGTAAGTTTCAGATCCTCCCTGAAAGTTTCAGATCCTCTCCGAAAGTTTCAGATTCTCCCCGAAAGTTTTAGATCCTCCCTGAAAGTTTCAGATCCTCCCCGAAAGTTTCAGATCCCCCTCGAAAGTTTCAGATTCTCCTGAATAATTCAGATTCTCCCCCGAAAGTTTCAGATTCTCCCCGAAAGTTTCAGATCCTGCCCGAAAGTTTCAGATCCTCCCTGAAAGTTTCGGATCCTGTCCGAAAGTTTCAGACCCTCCCCGAGTGTTTCCAATCCTCCCAAAAGTTTCAGATCCTCCCTGAAAGTTTCGGATCCTGGCCGAAAGTTTCAGATCCTGTCCGAAAGTTTCAGATCCTGTCCGAAAGTTTCAGATCCTGTCCGAAGTTTCAGTCATAATGGCACAGCTCAGGTAGTGTCAGACTCTCACCTTCACATCACCGCTGCAAAATACCGGCCCTAAGGAAGATACGCTCGTATTCAGGAATAGTTTGAATAACTTTTCCTTCGCTGCCGAATCAGGCGACCTTCCTTGGATGAAGTCTCAGCCAAGAAGAAATTAAACTGACGAATCTATATATATATATGCCCACTACCCCATGAATATCAGCCCATCCAGTAGAGTACACTTGCACAATTCTGACACCTCAGTGATTAGTGGTGGCTGTGTCTGGGTGGCAGGGACTGATAGAGCGAGTGAATTAGGACTGGTTGCACATCCCGGATTCGTCACCCACGCCGAATTCTCTCGTAATAATTGATAAAATCCCCTCTAATTATCCCCTGAGTTTAAATATTATCCCCTCAGTTTGCCTCTCGACACTCGACAATACCCGCAGCCTCCATAACAACTTGTTTATCCTGTGTACTCCACAATACAAGTATCTTGACGTACCTGAGTAACTAGAGAATTTTAAGAGTTGACTGCAACTGCGACTGGAACTACGAGAGAGAGAGGGAGAGAGGGAGAGAGGGAGAGAGAAAGAGAGATCACTGAGCTGTCAAGAGTTCTGAAGTCAACCGGGGGAGGTGGCAAGGCTTCTAAGCCTTGGCAGCTTGCGACGGACTGATTCGAAAGTCAGAGACTGAGAGAAGGACTGATTGAAGAGGCCCACAGCGTCGAATGGAACTAGGCTTTGGGATCAGGGCACAGACTGAAGATGTATCATCACCCGTACGAAAATCCTTTAACAGTAAGTGTACTCATGTTAAAATTTTTCCTTTTTTTCCCAGAAGTAAACTAAATGCTGCTTAAAATCAATGCATTCCGATCAGGTCTACAGATATCCATTGCTAACCTCTAGAAAAAAGACGGTGATTTCTACCGATCGATCTACAGATTTACGGATCTAAAGACTAACAAATATATTAATCAACAGATCTATGAATCTACAGATGATCTACAGATCTACACATCTACAGCTGATCTACAGATAATCTATTGATGATCTACAGCTAATCTATTATCTAAAGATCAACTAATGATCTCTACAGATCTACAGATGATCTACAGCTAATCTACAGATGATCTACATATAATCTAAAATCTAAAGATCTACTTTATGATCTCTACAAATCTACAGATGATCTAAGCATAGAAAAATCGACATATCTATAGACCTGGGAAGCTACATATCTAAAGACTTATGCATCTACAGTTCAACAAGTCTAGGTGCGAGCAGCTCAATACAATGTGCTCACCGTGTTCTGTGCGTCCTATACATTACTCGCACACTGACATTCCGGGTGATTGTGCGCTAGAAGCAGCTTCGTAGTCAGTCAGTTTCTCAATTCTTAATTTTCTTCTATCTATAAAAGATAGATTCCTTCAGTGAGACAACTGTCCACTCAACTGTAACTAGGCTTGAGTCCTAAATCGGCCTTCACAGCTTGAGAATATAGTTCAGGAACTCGCGACAAAATAAACAGCTTCTCGCTCATTGGCTGCGACCAGCCTCATTCTCAGGTCTACAGAAAGATGACTCTGACTGCCTTCTGTCTGGGGTGGGGAAAATTTAAGAATCAGAAAATCACATCCAGGAAAATATTTTTCTTGTTTGCACCAATGAGTGCCTAATTGCACGCTAGGCGAGGCTCTTTGGGAATGGGAAGATAGAGAAAACACTTCCACCAACAAATTCCTGTGCTCTCAGAAAAAGGGGCAAAATCCTCACTGGAGGGATCAAGACGAGGGGGGGTAGATGCGAGGAGGCTGCAGAAACTCTTCAATTATAACAAAATCGAAGACGCTGTGTGGCCAACTTAGGAACGAAGAACAAAACACTGAGAATTAAGGAGCAACTAACGATAATCAATAGTGAACTTCTAGTCATTTGAGGTGTGCAGCTATAGTTAAAAGTGAAGCAATTATAATCTATGCACCCTACTACTCAGTAGGCTGGTGTGTAAATATTTGCCGGTAGCAGCGAACAGGGAAAACACCTGCACCAACCAGCCGCTCCTCAGCTGACAGTCTCGGAAACACAATAGCTAGAACTGACAGAACATTTAGTGGTTGGCTTTTTCTACTAACTTAAATATCGACCACCGTTTGTGTGCGAACGTTCTTCGGTAAGCTATGTATATAGGAGCTAAGTTGGCTGCAACTACCCTAAACTGAATCGAGACAAATTGCCCAGCTGAAGTTTTAACTGACTCTATAGTCTAGCCATGGGATTGGGAGTTTTTACCAAAGAGGTCAACGACGAGTCCAACGATCGGCTGAATCACTTCTTCACCTTCCTGCTGCTGCTGGCCTGTGTGGTGGTGACCTGCAAGCGGCAGTACCTGGGCAGTCCCATCAGCTGCTGGGTGCCGAAGGAGTTCACAGAGGCCCACAAAGAGTACACGGAGAGCGCCTGCTGGGCCATGAACACCTATCACCTGCCTCACGACCGGCCGATACCAGAAAGTCTGGCGGAGCGCAGGGTTGAAGAGCTGCCGTATTATCAGTGGGTGTCCTTCCTGCTGCTGGGTCAGGCTATCATGTTCCAGCTGCCCAGCCTGTTCTGGTCCAGCTGTCTGGAGAGTCGCGGTCTGCGGCTTCAGCGGGCGCTTCGTCTCTCGGCCGACTGTCGCAATCTGCTCGGTCGGCGAGCCCGACGCCAGAATGTGGCCGCAGTGGCCGGACATTTCAAGGAAGCGTTGGACGCGGCCAAAGCCAAATCGGATTCCAGCTCGGAGTTCTGGAAGCTGCTGGATCCGCACGGCTGGCAATTGTGCCGAGCCTACCTTGCCACGAAGCTGTTGTACATCAGCGTCACCGTGGCGCAGTTCTTCATCATCAACGCCTACTTGACCGCGGGCACTAGGACGGTCACCTACGGCTTCTCGCTAGCCGTGAACCTGACCCTGGGCCGAGACTGGGAGGCCTCGGGGTATTTTCCCCGCGTTTCCTACTGCGACATCCTCATCCGGGTGCTGGGCAACGAGCAGCGGCACACGGTGCAATGCGTGCTGCAGATCAACCGCCTGAACGAGAAGGTCTACGCGCTGCTCTGGTTCTGGCTGCTGGGCCTCGGCTGTCTGACGAGTCACCGCCTGGCGGTCTGGTGCTGCCGTCTCCTGCCGCGAGGTAGGCGGGTCTACGTGGCGAAGCTCCTGCGAATACGCGGCCGTGCCCGAAATGCCGACCGATTCGCCGATGAGCTCACACCGGACGGCGTCCTCCTTCTGTCCCTAGTGGACAGCAATGCCGGCCCGACATCGGCGGCGGAGATCTGCGAAGCGCTCTGGCGTCGAAGCAGCAGCTGCGAGAAGCCGGATGCGGATGCGACGGTGTCCGGCGCCTCTGATTCCGCTAGCGATGCAGCAGAGGCGCTCCCCACTACGCCTCACTGGGAAAGTGACGACCAAGTTTGACAACCGATGTTACACTCTTCATCCGCTCCTCATCCACTCTTCATCCGCTCCTCATCCACTCTTCATCCGCTCCTCATCCGCTCCTCATCCGCTCTTCATCCGCTCCTCATCCGCTCTTCATCCGCTCTTCATCCGCTTTTCATCCGCTTTTCATCCGCTCTTCATCCGCTCTTCATCCGCTCTTCATCGGCTCTTCATACACTCTTCATCCGCTTTTCATCCGCTCTTCATCCGCTCTTCATCCGCTCTTCATCGGCTCTTCATACACTTTTCATCCGCTCTTCATCCGCTTTTCGTCCGCTCTTCATCCGCTCCTCATCCGCTCTTCATCCGCTCTTCATCCGCTTTTCATCCGCTTTTCATCCGCTCTTCATCCGCTCCTCATCCGCTCTTCATCGGCTCTTCATACACTTTTCATCCGCTCTTCATCCGCTCTTCATCCGCTCTTCATCCGCTCTCAATCCGCTCCTCGTCCATTCCTCGTCTACTCTTCTTCCAGTTTTGCTTTTTGAACCTCTTTTCACTATCCTTCCTTCCAGCCTTAATCATTAACTTTTCTTCTAAAAATTTCTACTGAACTTAAATAAGAATTTAATTGAAAATATTTGTTACTCTAAGCTCCATGCTTGACAAAATATCGATTTCAAAAGCAATACTATTGGTAGACAGTAACTGCGTGCCTAAATCGCATTGTGTAAAATACTTATCGACTAAAGCCCTTCCACTTTAAAAGTGACACTAATTCAGTGCTTCAGTACTATTTGTAAAAATAGTAAAACTGACTGTCTCACGATTGAGTGAGTCTTTGTCAGGATTGAGTCAGTATGTGTCAGGATTGAGTCAGTATGTGTCAGGATTGAGTCAGTATGTGTCAGGATTTAGTCAGTATGTGTCAGGATTTAGTCAGTATGTGTCAGGATTGAGTCAGTATGTGTCAGGATTGAGTCAGTCTTTGTCAGGAGTGAGTCAGTCTTTGTCAGGATTGAGTCAGTCTTTGTCAGGAGTGAGTCAGTCTTTGTCAGGTGTGAGTCAGTCTTTGTCAGAATTGAGTCAGATTTTTTTTATCTGTTAGAGTCTGTGTGTGACACCTGGTACAGTGTCCAGTGCAAACAATATTCTTATATTACTTTGATGCCCAGCACTTTGGTTGCTAGGGCCCTCGAGTTATTTACATCGTAAAGTGCTCAAAACTCGCCGGTTGGTGCAGTGAGTGGTGGGCGGCACACTCCAAGCCAAGGGGGGCTGCGGACTCGGGTGGGATTTCTGAGATGGATGTCGTGGCGCCTGCACTGTCGAGATTGTTTGGCAATTGAAGTGTGCCGACACTGTAGGCTTGGGATAAAATTGCTGGCGTCAAAGCTCAGCGTAGGGGAAGTAAAAAGAAAAGAGGGAGTGGAAATGGGGCGGCAGGAGCAGCCTCCTTATCAGCGGGCCATGCAGGGCCAGCACTAGGGGGTAAGATTTCCGGCAAAGATTTCTGCCAAGTTTCTCAGCTGAGGCCGTACTCCACTTCCTCATTCTCCCACTCCCCTCCCTGGCTGTCACCTTACCGAATTTCCGTCATTTGGCTTCCCTCCTGTGCACCGGCATCGCGTTTGTTTATTATTGCCAGAGCTAAGCGCATAAAAATTTCATAGCTCATCAGTGTGTGCGTGTGTGGCTTCATATATAAGCTGATCTCTGTCAGTTTCACAGCGGGTCCAAGGTCATATATAGACATAGAAACAGGGGTGACTCGCATGGTATTGCGTGTGCGCGTAGCTCGCATGTCTGTCTGAATGAAAATAAACTACTATCTTACCCTGTCAATCCTATCCCGTGTCCAGTGTGAGATTAACCGAGGTGCAACTTCCTGTTTTGCGTTAATCCTGAATAGTAGGGACGGGCGATAATTCTGTACGGTATTAGCTGCGACATCGCTATCTCAAAATCCCTGAACTGAAAGCGCTTTCTACGTAGAATGCGAAAGCAGATACCAAATTAGGAAGGCGCCATTACGTAATTGATGTTTCGTGTTCGCGTTTTAAGCCAAACACATTTACTTTGTGCTCAAAATGGGAGCCTAACCCATAGACAGTTTATGTACCACTGCATGACTTGAATCGGAGCCTAACCCATAGACAGTTTATGTACCAGTGTATGGCTTGAATCGGAGCCTAACCCATAGACAGTTTATGTACCAGTGTATGGCTTGAATCGGAGCCTAACCCATAGACAGTTTATGTACCAGTGTATGGCTTGAATCGGAGCCTAACCCATAGACAGTTTATGTACCAGTGTATGGCTTGAATCGGAGCCTAACCCATAGACAGTTTATGTACCACTGCATGACTTGAATCGGAGCCTAACCCATAGACAGTTTATGTACCACTGCATGACTTGAATCGGAGCCTAACCCATAGACAGTTTATGTACCAGTGTATGGCTTGAATCGGAGCCTAACCCATAGACAGTTTATGTACCAGTGTATGGCTTGAATCGGAGCCTAACCCATAGACAGTTTATGTACCAGTGTATGGCTTGAATCGGAGCCTAACCCATAGACAGTTTATGTACCACTGCATGACTTGAATCGGAGCCTAACCCATAGACTATTTATGTACCAGTGTATGACTTGAATCGGAGCCTAACCCATAGACTATTTATGTACCAGTGTATGACTTGAATCGGAGCCTAACCCATAGACAGTTTATGTACCAGTGTATGACTTGAATCGGAGCCTAACCGGTGCCAGTTCCCGTAATGCGTAATGCCTAAATCAATTCTTTAATTGAAGAATCGACTATTTGTTAGGGATTGATGATGCATCGACGGATGCTGATAATTGATTTTCCATTGTTATATAGAAAAATATTCCCAGCAGACCGTAGAGACACACAGAGAGACAGATAGTATCGGCAGCGAGATGGGATGAGAGGGATGGGATTTGGCAAGTGGCACTCAGCTCCACGGCGAGATATGAAAAATGCAACAATCAGTGCTGTACTTCTGATCTGAGCTTTAGATTTATGATTATTTAGAGATTTATGTTTCTGCTAAGCCCCCATCACATCAGCTTCGGATCGCGAATCGCTGCCATTGTGTCTATTTGCATAAAAATCCTAGCAACAATTCGTGACGAATAGAATAAAGAGGAAATGTTTAAAACAGCATAGAAATAGTCAGAACTCAGATTCGCATATTTTGCATTTGAAAAGCGATTTTTCTAGGCCTAGATTTTTTTGTAAAACTAAACCATAAGCTTTCACAAAGCAGCAGCATCTGCAGAAACAATTGAACGAGTAATTTTTTGTTTTAACAAAATCGCGATGCATGTTGAATAGCATTTTTAGTAGTTCTTTGATTTTTTTATTTTTTAGCAGACATGTACGAACTCTATTTTGGGACTTCAGGTAGGATAGTCCGATCATGAGGTAGGGCAGTCCCATCAGGTAGGGCAGTCCCATCAGGTAGGCAGTCCCATCAGGTAGGGCAGTCCCATCAGGTAGGGCAGTCCCATCAGGTAGGGTAGTCCCATCAGGTAGGGTAGTCCCATCAGGTAGGGCAGTCCCATCAGGTAGGGCAGTACCATCAGGTAGGGCAGTCCCATCAGGTAGGGCAGTCCCATCAGGTAGGGCAGTCCCATCAGGTAGGGCAGTCCCATCAGGTAGGGCAGTCCCATCAGGTAGGGCAGTCCCATCAGGTAGGGTAGTCCCATCAGGTAGGGCAGTCCCATCAGGTAGGGCAGTCCCATCAGGTAGGGCAGTCCCATCAGGTAGGGCAGTCCCATCAGGTAGGGTAGTCCCATCAGGTAGGGTAGTCCCATCAGGTAGGGCAGTCCCATCAGGTAGGGCAGTCCCATCAGGTAGGGCAGTACCATCAGGTAGGGTAGTCCCATCAGGTAGGGCAGTCCCATCAGGTAGGGCAGAACTAATGCTGCAGTCTTGACAGCGTCTTCGCAGTTAATTATGAGACGCAGCTTGGACTAAATGGAATCATAGTCACAGCTGTGCCCTGGACCCAGCATTCATAGATTCTTAAATTCCAATGAAGGAAATGGACTGACTGCTGTCTTCATTGTCTTAAAAATCTTTCTCGGACATTCTACCGGGAGAAATTCACTAGAATAATGATTGGAGTTCAGAGCTAGAAAAACTGTGAATTCTTTTTTAGCGAGAATCACACTTCTCTTGTTTTGACACTTACTAGGGAATTACTACTGATACTATAGAGTATCAGTTAAAAGTACTTTTAAAACAGGTTTATAGAAAAATACAAAAAACCGATGGTAGAATAGGCATTGAGGGGGAGAGAGGAAGGGGAAGAGAGGAAGGGGAAGAGGAGAAGGGGAAGAGAGGAAGGGGAAGAGAGGAAGAGGAAGAGAGGAAGGGGAAGAGAGGAAGGGGAAGAGAGGAAGGGGAAGAGAGGAAGGGGAAGAGAGGAAGGGGAAGAGAGGAAGAGGAAGAGAGGAAGGGGAAGAGAGGAAGTGGAAGAGAGAAAGGGGAAGAGAGGAAGGGGAAGAGAGGAAGGGGAAGAGAGGAAGGGGAAGAGAGGAAGAGGAAGAGAGGAAGGGGAAGAGAGGAAGGGGAAGAGAGGAAGGGGAAGAGAGGAAGAGGAAGAGAGGAAGGGGAAGAGAGGAAGTGGAAGAGAGGAAGGGGAAGAGAGGATGGGGAAGAGAAGAAGGGAAGAGAGAAAGGGGAAGAGAGGAAGAGGAATAGAAAATAAGAGGCCAGAGTAGAGGCAAGCATTTTAGAGAGTGCAGATAATCCAAACTGAGGACAGTGGGAGAAGGAGAGAGTGAGACGGAACATAGAACGGAGCTTGTGCACTGGGTCTCTGGCAGTCAGGCGGGGTTACCTAGACATTTATTTTTGTATCCTAGCAACAGCATAGTAACCTGCTCGACAAAGCAGCCACCTCCCATTTTCTTATTTTCGCCTTTGAATTGTCTGAGCAATGCGATCCGGCGAGCCACTGCATCTTTGACTTTGACAGTTTGGTTTATTCTAAACTGAAATGTGAAAATTCAGTTAATAACGTGCTTTTTCAATCAATCGATCGTAGGAGTAGGGTAAGTGAATAAACTTTCAGCTGCTGCAGCACGCAGCAATGCGAATGTTTACTGATAGTTCGCAGCGGCCCGCAATCACAGCTAAGAGACCGCGGCGTCGGGTGCAAGAGATCTGGGGGGGGGTAAAGGAGCTTCCGGTTGCCACTTCCAATTCTGCAGCACCAGAGAGTTGTCCGACGGGAGAGCCGAGAACCAGGAAATGGAGAGCCTGGACCTTTTACCAATAATGCGAGTATAAAAATATACTCAAGTTAATAAGTAATTGCACCAGCGGGCGCGCGCGCACATCCACCGTGCAGATGAAAGGAAATTAAATAGTTATAGATTCATTTTTCCCCAAAGCTGGGGAAACACACACACAGAGAGAGAAGCTTTTTAATTGATTGAATCGGTTGCGGCTTCAGCCGAATGTGACAGAGGTCAAACTCGCTAATCGCGGCGCCATCACTGAGAGGGATCTGTACTATCCGCCTGGTTCTGTCTCAATGGCTCTCAGCTCAACTGCTCTCGTCTGCCCAATCTAAAGCAGAAAAAAATTGATTGGGGCTGTTTAGATTTATTTTTATAGTAAATGTTTGCTCATTCTATTTAAATAACTGTCGTATTATCTAAGCGGCATGTTTGCGTTTTTTTATTTGACTTTTCTTTGCTCTACGACTAATTTAAAATCGTAGACAACTCCTGAAACTGTTAATGGTCAGTTGCGTGGAGTTAGTTTGTACGAGCCTACTAACAATCAAATGCTCATATTTTTAGAGACCAAAGTCGATTGATTTCAAATAGGAGGGGCATCGAAAGAGCGGAAAGGGAAGAGAGGATGGGAAAGAGAGGATGGGGAAGAGAGGATGGGGAAGAGAGGATGGGGAAGCGAGGATGGGGAAGAGAGGATGGGGAAGAGAGGAAGGGGTAGAGAGGAAAGGGGAGGAGATAAATGGGAAGAGAGGAAAGGGAAGACAGGAAGGGGAAGAGAGAAGAGGAAGAGAGGGTGAGGAAGAGAGGGTGAGGAAAAGAGGCAGGGAAAGAGAGGATGGGGAAGAGAGGAAGGGGAAGAGAGTAAGGGGAAGAGAGGAAGGGAAGAGAAAAATGGGCAGAGAGGAAAGGGGAGGAGAGGAAGGAGAAGAGAGGATGAGGAAGAGAGGGTGAGGAAGAGAGGGTGAGGAAGAGAGGGTGAGGAAGAGAGGGTGAGGAAAAGAGGCAGGGAAAGAGAGGAAGGGGAAGAGAGAAATGGGCAGAGAGGAAAGGGGAGGAGAGGAAGGAGAAGAGAGGGTGAGGAAGAGAGGATGGAGAAGAGAGGAAGGGGAAGAGAGTAAGGGGAAGAGAGGAAGGGGAAGAGAGGAAGGGGTAGAGAGGAAAGGGGAGGAGATAAATGGGAAGAGAGGAAAGAGAAGACAGGAAGGGGAAGAGAGAAGAGGAAGAGAGGATGGGGAAGAGAGGAAGGGGAAGAGAGGAAGGGGAAGAGAGGAAGGGGTAGAGAGGAAAGGGGAGGAGATAAATGGGAAGAGAGGAAAGAGAAGACAGGAAGGGGAAGAGAGAAGAGGAAGAGAGGATGGGGAAGAGAGGAAGGGGAAGAAAGGAAGGGGAAGAGAGGAAGGGGAAGAGAGGAAAGGGGAGGAGATAAATGGGAAGAGAGGAAAGGGAAGAGAGAAGAGGAAGAGAGGATAGGGAAGAGAGGAAGGGGAAGAGAGGAAGGGGAAGAGAGGAAGGGGTAGAGTGGAAAGGGGAGGAGATAAATGGGAAGAGAGGAAAGAGAAGACAGGAAGGGGAAGAGAGAAGAGGAAGAGAGGATGGGGAAGAGAGGAAGGGGAAGAGAGGAAGTGGAAGAGAGGAAGGGGAAGAGAGGAAGGGGAAGAGAGGAAGGGGAAGAGAGGAAGGGGAAGAGAGGAAGGGGAAGAGAGGAAGGGGAAGAGAGGAAGGGGAAGAGAGGAAAGGGAAGAGAGGAAAGGGGAGGAGATAAATGGGAAGAGAGGAAAGGGAAGACAGGAAGCGGAAGAGAGGAAGGGGAAGAGAGGATGGGGAAGAGAGGAAGGGGAAGAGAGGAAGGGGAAGAGAGGGTGAGGAAGAGAGGGTGAGGAAGAGAGGGTGAGGAAGAGAGGGTGAGGAAGAGAGGGTGAGGAAGAGAGGGTGAGGAAGAGAGGGTGAGGAAGAGAGGGTGAGGAAATGAGGCAGGGAAAGAGAGGATGGGGAAGAGAAGAAGGGGAAGAGAAGATGAGGAAAAGAGGAGAGAGAAGAGATGAAGGGTAGAGAGGAAAGGGGAGGAGAGGAAGGAGAAGAGAGGATGGGAAAGAGAGGAAGGGGAAGAGAAAAGAAGAGGCCAGATTAGAGGCAAGCGTTTCAGAGAAACAAGCCGAGAGTGCGGACAATCCGAACTGCAGGCAGTGGGAGAAGAGGAGAGTGAGTCGGAGCAGAGAATGGAGCTTGTGCAGTGGGAGGTCGAGCATGAGCCGCCATCAAATTATGACAGTTAAATCTCCTATCTGGCAGTGAGGGGGTGGCGCACATACGCAGACATTTATGTTATTTCCTAGCAACAGCATAGTAACAAAAACTAAGCAAGCATGAAATGCATGGCCCCACCCGCTCTACAAAGCAGCCACCTTCCCATCTTCTTCGCCTTTGAATCGTTTGAGCCATGCGATCTGGGCTAGCCACGCAACTTTGACCTAAAAAAAGAACAAATGCAACAACGGTTTGAGAAACTGCTGCCCGAGTAGCACTGAGTTTGAGCTCCCCGGATCTAGTTTTGAGCAGGGTGTCAGTCAGAAAAGTAACTGAGCATGGCATCACGAGACGGACCCGGCATGCCACGACATCGCGCGAGCTCTCTCAAACCCCAATTACTCGTCTGCAGTAAAATACTCCAGTCTGATTTAGTACAGAACTGAACAGTAAGAATTTTATTTATTTTGTTAAAATTTATTGGAGTGAGCATGGCGCGAATTTCGCCACTCAGATTAAAGGGCCGCCACAAGTTACTATATCAATTGTATATTTGTGTGCACTTTAATATAAGTTGAATCCGTTTATAAGTATATATATCTATTTCTAAGCCTTACATAGAATTCTAAGCCTTTATTTCTCGTTAATAACACTAATGGCATTAATGTGGAATTCTTCAAGTGCACCGGTTTGACCGCTTTGCTAGCTAAATCTTCATTTCGACTGGCTGAGCACATATAATAGGCTGAACGTCAGGGCGAGATGGGAACTGGGAGGTGGATTTGAGGTGCTAGGGCTTCAGCCGCTGGGAACCGCCATCAAGGCATATTCATCGGTAAGCCCGTCTTTAAATGACGGTGAGATCTCATGCTTTGTGCTGAGAGTGAGTGGGTGAGATCTCATGCTTTGTGCTGAGAGTGAGTGGGTGAGATCTCATGCTTTCTGCTGAGAGTGAGTGGGTGAGATCTCATGCTTTGTGCTGAGAGTGAGTAGGTGAGATCTCATGCTTTGTGCTGAGAGTGAGTGGGTGAGATCTCATGCTTTGTGCTGAGAGTGAGTGGGTGAGATCTCATGCTTTCTGCTGAGAGTGAGTGGGTGAGATCTCATGCTTTGTGCTGAGAGTGAGTGGGTGAGATCTCATATCTTGTGTTGTGAGTAACGGATCAGATTTATTTTACGTTAGTATTCTTTAGATTAGTGTCTACCTTGCACACAAGGAAGCGAGATCTCATACTAAAGAGCACTTTAGATCTTAACCTAAATGATTGAGCTCACTTTAGAACAAATTTATTCCCACTTAGTCTGATGGGAGAAAAAGACAAAGACTGTTGTCGGTCGCTGAGCACACACGTGACCTACTCATTCTAACGCAATTTTTTAGGTTGAAACGGTCATTGTGGCAGCTCAAGTGCTGCTCAAGGTGGATATATTTAAAGCTCAACAACAGTTTCACCTGGAGTAAAAATCAAGAGCTCTAGATCCTCGCTCTCTGCGGCGGGGGTGGCCAGAGCTGATTTCTAAGAAATGATGGGCCAGGTACGGAGGGGGCATCCGGCATTAATGGAAGTTGAAGAGCTCAGGAGCTCAAGCCGCAGCCAAAATGAGAAGCTGGAGAGTTTCACCTGGCCCTGAGAGCATTGCACTTCACTGCAGCGGCAGCAGCAGCAGCAGCAGCAGCAGCAGCAGCAGCATTGCTTTCCTCCTTCGCCCATCTCTTTTAAGCACACTCCCGCTGCTATTAGAAACTTTCCCTCTACACCCAGATCTCAAAAACTGATACCCGCCATGTCAGCATGGAGACAAGCCAGGGCAGTTTAGACTGCCAGTTAAAGCTGCCATGAGCTATCTTCTCATGCTCCATCATGCCATGCATTTATGCCCTGAGATTAGCCCAGCCCCGCCCAGTCTACAGCCGCGTACGCGCTGCTAGGATAATTATCCCAAATTCCGATGCGAAGGCGGACACAATGGGTTGGGTACCATTAGAGGCAGGCATTGTGGCCGAAGTAAAGTGCTGCCCCCGCCAAGGCTGGATTCTGGGAATTTCTTAGAAAGCGCACACCTGCCCAGCCCTGAGAAGGTGTCTAAGTCAGGGAGAATAATAGGCTGGTAAATGGGCAGCGCACTTTGAATGCTGGCCCCCGCAATTCTGGCGCCAAAACTGATGCGGAGACTCAGCAGTAAAGGTTGAGTGCTTTTATAATTATAGACTCAAGTGGGATTTTAATTGACAACTGGGCTGCTCGCTTTCAGTAACTCCTGTTCTTGTATAGGCATTCTGGAACAGCTTGCAAACCGTGACGTTGTCGAACACCATTTTAATGGGTCCCTGTACAACCGTGCCTGAGTACGTGTGCCTGTTTTATATATCCGTAGATGATAAAAGGGATTTGTAGCCTAGTGGTTAGGGCTCCGGAATTGCGACTTGAAGGTCGGGAGTTCGATTCCCGACTCCACTGGAACTAATTGTGTCATTTAGCAATACACTTAACTCTGCATTGCTTCAGTTCACCCAGTTGTTAAATGGGTACCAGCATTAGCTATGTTTATTTAGGGTGGTTGTGTGCATCGCCCCAGTCCATGGACTGAACAGCTGTACGCAGCCTTCAGATGCGCCGCGCAATAGCTGCGGCTGTGCTGTCAGCTGCACATCTGGCCCGGTTTAATCAGTTATTTTCTTGTATTATCACACAAGAAGTATGAAACTGAGAGGATAATACTCAAACTGAGGGGATATGACTCAAACTGAGGGGATAACACTCAAACTGAGGGGATAACACTCAAACTGAGGGGATAACACTCAAACTGAGGGGATATGACTCAAACTGAGGGGATATGACTCAAACTGAGGGGATAACACTCAAACTGAGGGGATAATACTCGAACTGAGGGGATATGACTCAAACTGAGGGGATAACACTCAAACTGAGGGGATATGACTCAAACTGAGGGGATAACACTCAAACTGAGGGGATATGACTCAAACTGAGGGATATGACTCAAACTGAGGGGATAAGACTCAAACTGATTGGGGTATCGACATTGAATCTTGAAGGATAATGTAATCTAAAATGACATAGACATATAAATGACATATAAAATGACACAAGGCTGAGGCCGTACAGCAACAGAGTGTTAACTTTGCTGGTTCTAAAACCAATTTTCTAGTCTCCATCCAAATTTTTCACCTCCATTCTCAGCTAAACTATGTTTTTCTTCACTTTAATTGTATTTAAAACTCAATCGTCTAACGCGCTATTGGTGAGGCTGTTAATTAAAACAGGCGCCCTTGCGGCGAAACCAGCAAAGGATTTGACACGACTGTCACGCACGCACAGCCGATTGACAGCTTTTGTAGTAAGTCGATGCGCCGAGACAAAATTCAAGAAGAAGACTGATCTGCCAGCCCATCTCAACTCTGCCATTGTGCCACAGCCACCGACCAATTCTGAAAGCTCCCATAGCTACTACTATTGGTGTCTGGTCTCTGTGGGGACACAATATTCCCTGCTATTCCAGGTGGGAGTCCAGCTCAATACACGTTGGCCCGCTTTAGTACAGCTAGCGCTTTGCCTAGCAGTTCTATGGAAATAAACTCTTCTAGAAGATGGCAATGGGCGCGGGCAAGGAGGCGGCACCGAGTGCTAATTGAAGTTAATCAGGTGCACACGAGTGAGCTATAGCTGAGCGAGCTGCAACCATAAACCTTTCATTTAGTATTCAAATGCGAACTATGCGAGGGCACATTCTCGCAAAAGACAGAATTGCTTCTCAGAACTTTCTCTCAACTTTTTTTCTAAGGAAACAGAGCTCGCTCGTTCTCCAGCGTCTCTATTTTATTCTCTTCTTTTATCGAGTCGCCACTTCAACTTTCGCTTCAAATTCTGAATGTATATTGAGAACTGTTCTCATATGGTGCCTGCTGAGGCAGACCAGGTACCCCGCTCCACTCCAGGGCTGCCGTTAAAAAAGTTTCTGCTAAAAAATTGTTCATTTTTAGTTAACATTATCGTAGAATCTTTTGAGAAGCCGAACTCAAACGTGCGGAGTTAGTGACCTACTTAACTAGGTCTTTTATAAAGAAAATGACCAGCCTCCTACTCAAAGGTAGACTGACCAACCTCCTACTCAAAGGTAGACTGACCAACCTCCTACTCAAAGGTAGACTGACCAACCTCCTACTCAAAGGTAGACTGACCAACCTCCTACTCAAAGGTAGACTGACCAACCTCCTACTCAAAGGTAGACTGACCAACCTCCTACTCAAAGGTAGACTGACCAACCTCCTACTCAAAGGTAGACTGACTATCCTCCTACTCAAAGGTAGACTGACTATCCTCCTACTCAAAGATAAACTGACTATCCTCCTACTCAAAGATAAACTTACTATCCTCCTACTCAAAGGTAGACTGACTATCCTCCTACTCAAAGGTAGACTGACTATCCTCCTACTCAAAGATAAACTGACTATCCTCCTACTCAAAGGTAGACTGACTATCCTTCTACTCAAAGGTAGACTGACTATCCTCCTACTCAAAGGTAGACTGACTATCCTCCTACTCAAAGATAAACTGACTATCCTCCTACTCAAAGATAAACTGACTATCCTCCTACTCAAAGATAAACTGACTATCCTCCTACTCAAAGATAAACTGACTATCCTTCTACTCAAAGGTAGACTGACTATCCTCCTACTCAAAGGTAGACTGACTATCCTCCTACTCAAAGGTAGACTGACTATCCTCCTACTCAAAGATAAACTGACTATCCTCCTACTCAAAGGTAGACTGACTATCCTCCTACTCAAAGATAAACTGACTATCCTCCTACTCAAAGGTAGACTGACTATCCTCCTACTCAAAGATAAACTGACTATCCTCCTACTCAAAGGTAGACTGACTATCCTCCTACTCAAAGGTAGACTGACTATCCTCCTACTCAAAGGTAGACTGACTATCCTCCTACTCAAAGGTAGACTGACTATCCTCCTACTCAAAGGTAGACTGACTATCCTCCTACCTTGACTGACTCTCCTTCCAATCAAAGGTAGAGTATTGACTTCTCTCTTTCGACTCATATTTAGAAATAATTTTCTCAACCGTGCCTTAGCCAGAGAATGCAATAGATACGCTGTGCACTGCAACAAGAGATCGAACTCTAAAACCCGCAAAAGGACCCATTTATGGCTACAGATCTAATTGCTTGCACCATGTTGCATTTGAGGCCTCTTTATTTCAAAGTCTCCCTTAGCCCATTTAATGGCGCTAAATATAGCCAGCAGGAAAGTCAATACAAGAGTCGTCTGTTTCACAGAAAAATTATCCCTCAAAAAAGCAAAAGACTATTCTTATGCAGCTGCAATGAGGCTAAGCCATTTTTTATCATGTTACAAAACCGCGGGCCGCAATGTCCCACAGACCTGATCCTACTCTAACCAACCTAAGCCAATCAATTATTAGATGCCCCCCAACTATTTTCCCCGCTTTATCAATCGGAGAAAAAAAATCGAAACTTGGCGAAAGCAGGCAGGTTGTCTAATTATTCTACAGCCGGGGCTTTGACTTCGGCCAGCCTCAACTGGCAGCCACCCTCCATCCTCTCCCTTTGATTTGAGCGAGTGCTGGCTTCACTCAAGCCTGTTCCACCCGGATCATATCCAGATGCGGTATCTGGGCGTTCGGACTCGCTGCCAAAATAACTCGACTTGACTTGTCCCAGTGGCGACTCGGAAAATTCTATTAGGCAAGGCTCGCCTCGTGTCTGGTTGTTTGCAATGCGCAAATTTATGCTCGAGGGGGACTGCCAGCGCCTCCCATTCATTCGCAGCAACTTCATTTTCCCCTATCCCGATCGCATGCTTTCCCTATCTCTCAGTTCTGTCTCCTCTCCGATCCGTCTCTCAAGTTCTTAGGCCTTCTTAGAGTTCTCTCTCTTCATTTTTTCTGTTGTCTCCAAAAATTCTATTGCTATGCATGGTTTAATTAAATAAACCTAAATCTTGGTTCATTGTTTCATGATCTCTGGATGGATTTCTATTATTCTCGGGGTCAGTAAGACTGTAAATCTCTGTATCTATGTGTCTATATCAATCTCTGCATCTATAAGTCGATATCAATCTCTGCATCTATGAGTCTATATCAATCTCTGCATCTATGAGTCTATATCAATCTCTGCATCCATGAGTCTATATCAATCTCTGCATCTATGAATCTATATCAATCTCTGTATCTATGAGTCTATATCAATCTCTGCATCTATGAGTCTATATCAATCTCTGTATCTATGAGTCTATATCAATCTCTGCATCTATGAGTCTATATCAATCTCTGCATCCATGAGTCTATATCAATCTCTGCATCCATGAGTCTATATCAATCTCTGCATCTATGAGTCTATATCAATCTCTGCATCTATGAGTCTATATCAATCTCTGCATCTATGACTCTATATCAATCTCTGTATCTATGAGTCTATATCAATCTCTGCATCTATGAGTCTATATCAATCTCTGCATCTATGAGTCTATATCAATCTCTGCATCCATGAGTCTATATCAATCTCTGCATCTATGAGTCTATATCAATCTCTGCATCTATGAGTCTATATCAATCTCTGCATCTATGAGTCTATATCAATCTCTGCATCTATGAGTCTATATCAATCTCTGCATCTATGAGTCTATATCAATCTCTGCATCCATGAGTCTATATCAATCTCTGCATCTATGAGTCTATATCAATCTCTGCATCTATGAGTCTATATCAATCTCTGTATCTATGAGTCTATATCAATCTCTGCATCCATGAGTCTATATCAATCTCTGCATCTATGAGTCTATATCAATCTCTGCATCTATGAGTCTATATCAATCTCTGCATCTATGAGTCTATATCAATCTCTGCATCCATGAGTCTATATCAATCTCTGCATCTATGAGTCTATATCAATCTCTGCATCTATGAGTCTATATCAATCTCTGCATCCATGAGTCTATATCAATCTCTGCATCTATGAGTCTATATCAATCTCTGCATCTATGAGTCTATATCAATCTCTGTATCTATGAGTCTATATCAATCTCTGCATCCATGAGTCTATATCAATCTCTGCATCCATGAGTCTATATCAATCTCTGCATCTATGAGTCTATATCAATCTCTGCATCTATGAGTCTATATCAATCTCTGTATCTATGAATCTATATCAATCTCTGCATCTATGAGTCTATATCAATCTCTGCATCCATGAGTCTATATCAATCTCTGCATCTATGAGCCTATATCAATCTCTGCATCTATGAGTCTATATCAATCTCTGTATCTATGAGTCTATATCAATCTCTGCATCTATGAGTCTATATCAATCTCTGCATCTATGAGCCTATATCAATCTCTGCATCTATGAGTCTATATCAATCTCTGTATCTATGAGTCTATATCAATCTCTGTATCTATGAGTCTATATCAATCTCTGCATCTATGAGTCTATATCAATCTCTGCATCCATGAGTCTATATCAATCTCTGCATCTATGAGTCTATATCAATCTCTGCATCCATGAGTCTATATCAATCTCTGCATCCATGAGTCTATATCAATCTCTGCATCTATGAGTCTATATCAATCTCTGCATCTATGAGTCTATATCAATCTCTGCATCTATGAGTCTATATCAATCTCTGTATCTATGAGTCTATATCAATCTCTGTATCCATGAGTCTATATCAATCTCTGCATCTATGAGTCTATATCAATCTCTGCATCCATGAGTCTATATCAATCTCTGCATCTATGAGTCTATATCAATCTCTGCATCTATGAGTCTATATCAATCTCTGTATCTATGAGTCTATATCAATCTCTGCATCTATGAGTCTATATCAATCTCTGCATCTATGAGTCTATATCAATCTCTGCATCTATGAATCTATATCAATCTCTGCATCTATGAGTCTATATCAATCTCTGCATCCATGAGTCTATATCAATCTCTGCATCTATGAGTCTATATCAATCTCTGCATCCATGAGTCTATATCAATCTCTGCATCTATGAGTCTATATCAATCTCTGTATCTATGAGCCTATATCAATCTCTGCATCTATGAGTCTATATCAATCTCTGCATCTATGAGTCTATATCAATCTCTGCATCTATGAGTCTATATCAATCTCTGCATCTATGAGTCTATATCAATCTCTGCATCTATGAGTCTATATCAATCTCTGCATCCATGAGTCTATATCAATCTCTGTATCTATGAGTCTATATCAATCTCTGCATCTATGAGTCTATATCAATCTCTGCATCTATGAGTCTATATCAATCTCTGCATCCATGAGTCTATATCAATCTCTGCATCTATGAGTCTATATCAATCTCTGCATCTATGAGTCTATATCAATCTCTGCATCTATGAGTCTATATCAATCTCTGTATCTATGAATCTATATCAATCTCTGCATCTATGAGTCTATATCAATCTCTGCATCCATGAGTCTATATCAATCTCTGCATCTATGAGCCTATATCAATCTCTGCATCTATGAGTCTATATCAATCTCTGTATCTATGAGTCTATATCAATCTCTGCATCTATGAGTCTATATCAATCTCTGCATCTATGAGTCTATATCAATCTCTGTATCTATGAGTCTATATCAATCTCTGCATCTATGAGTCTATATCAATCTCTGCATCTATGAGTCTATATCAATCTCTGCATCCATGAGTCTATATCAATCTCTGTATCTATGAGTCTATATCAATCTCTGCATCTATGAGTCTATATCAATCTCTGCATCCATGAGTCTATATCAATCTCTGCATCCATGAGTCTATATCAATCTCTGCATCTATGAGTCTATATCAATCTCTGCATCTATGAGTCTATATCAATCTCTGCATCTATGAGTCTATATCAATCTCTGCATCCATGAGTCTATATCAATCTCTGCATCTATGAGTCTATATCAATCTCTGCATCTATGAGTCTATATCAATCTCTGCATCCATGAGTCTATATCAATCTCTGCATCTATGAGTCTATATCAATCTCTGTATCTATGAGTCTATATCAATCTCTGCATCTATGAGTCTATATCAATCTCTGCATCTATGAGTCTATATCAATCTCTGCATCTATGAGTCTATATCAATCTCTGCATCTATGAGTCTATATCAATCTCTGCATCTATGAGTCTATATCAATCTCTGTATCTATTGAGTCTATATCAATCTCTGCATCCATGAGTCTATATCAATCTCTGCATCCATGAGTCTATATCAATCTCTGCATCTATGAGTCTATATCAATCTCTGCATCTATGAGTGTATATCAATCTCTGTATCTATGAATCTATATCAATCTCTGCATCTATGAGTCTATATCAATCTCTGCATCTATGAGTCTATATCAATCTCTGCATCCATGAGTCTATATCAATCTCTGCATCTATGAGCCTATATCAATCTCTGCATCTATGAGTCTATATCAATCTCTGTATCTATGAGTCTATATCAATCTCTGCATCTATGAGTCTATATCAATCTCTGCATCTATGAGTCTATATCAATCTCTGCATCTATGAGTCTATATCAATCTCTGCATCCATGAGTCTATATCAATCTCTGCATCCATGAGTCTATATCAATCTCTGCATCCATGAGTCTATATCAATCTCTGCATCTATGAGTCTATATCAATCTCTGCATCTATGAGTCTATATCAATCTCTGCATCTATGAGTCTATATCAATCTCTGCATCTATGAGTCTATATCAATCTCTGCATCTATGAGTCTATATCAATCTCTGCATCTATGAGTCTATATCAATCTCTGTATCTATGAGTCTATATCAATCTCTGCATCTATGAGTCTATATCAATCTCTGCATCTATGAGTCTATATCAATCTCTGCATCCATGAGTCTATATCAATCTCTGTATCTATGAGTCTATATCAATCTCTGCATCCATGAGTCTATATCAATCTCTGCATCTATGAGTCTATATCAATCTCTGCATCTATGAATCTATATCAATCTCTATATCTATGAATCTATATCAATCTCTATATCTATAGGAGACTATCATTCTCTGTATCTATGAGATAGTCAATTTCTGTATCTACGGGACTATCAATCAACGTATCTACGGGACTATCAATCAACGTATCTACGGGACTATCAATCAACGTATCTACGGGACTATCAATCAACGTATCTACGGGACTATCAATCAACGTATCTACGAGACTACGAGTATCAATCTCCATATCAGCATTCCTATTAATCTCTGCGTCAGCATGTCTATCAGTATTTTGTATCAATCTCTGTATCATTAAATCCATCAATCTGTATATCATCAAAACGATCTCTCTCTTTATAATCAAGTCGATCAATCTCTATATGATCAAGTCTATCAATCTCTTTATCATCAAATCTATCAATCTCTATATGATCAAGTCTATCAATCTCTTTATCATCAAGTCTATCTATCTCTATCCCATCGAGTCGATGAATCACAGTATCAAGTCTATCAATCTCTATATTATCAAGTCTATCAATTTCTTTATCATCAAATCTATCAAACTCTATATTATCAAGTCTATCAATCTCTATCTTATCAAGTCTATCAATCTCTATCTTATCAAATTTATCAATCTCTTAATCATCAAATCTATCAATCTCTATATCAAGTCTATCAATCTCTATCTCATTAAGTCGATGAATCACAGTATCAAGGCTATCAACCCTATAGTTAACAAGTCCACCTATGGTTGAATATTGTGTAGAAAGCAGCCCTGGTTGCGAAGCTCACCTGGAGAATGAGCGCCGAGGACCCCTGGCGGTTCGGTGGTCGATATCTCTGTAGTACGGACTCTCGTCCATTCAATGCATTAGCAGTCTGGGCACGCGCTGGAGGCAGCTGAGGCTGAATAGAAAGAAACAGAACGATCGGAAAATTTACCGAATTGGGTGGGCCATTTAGAAACTAGACAATCGCAAAAGTGCAAAAAACAACTGAATAAATTTCTATTTACATGAATTTCTCGGTAGAGTCGTAGAAAAAGCACTTTAATAAACACCAGTGGGAATAAAAATCATAAAATTTCTAAGCGCTATTGTTTTGCTCGCTAGAAGATGATGACTCGTCTATTTTATCTTCTCCTGCTCACTCAGCAATCCAATTCCTTCTGTCTACCTGATATTTATTTCCCAGAAACCTGATCAACTCGGGCGGTCTCAGGCCCGTTCCCTCAGCCTCCAGTCGTCAATTCATCGATTGCGCTTCGCTGATTGGCTGAGAGCCGGCCACGGCCTTAGCCAATGGCAGGGCTAGGAGTATAGATAGATACAGCTGAGGGAACAGGGAGACATTGATACGATGGAAACTAGACAAGGAGACTCAATGGCGGTGACGGTGAGCACAGTGTTTAGCAGTTTGGTCAGATCTGTACATAGTTTATTGCCCATTGGTTTAGACAGGTCCGGAGTTCGATTCTCAGCTAAGGGAAAATCATTTCTGTCCTTGGGCAAGATACCTAACTCCGAAGTTGTACGGTTCACCAAGCTTCAAAGTGAGTCCCAGCACCAGCTGGGGCAGTGCTGGTGTCTGGGTGTCTGGCAGCTCCCCAGTCCATGGACTGAACAGCTGTGCAGAGCCTTCAGAAACGCAATGCTGTAGCTGCAGCTCTGCCACTGGCTGGGTGTTGTCTAATTATTTTTCAACTAGCGTGGAAGATACTAAACTTTCGCTATTTCCTTCTAAGTAATAGTCTAGTCCTGAGTAGAAATTTGAGCTCGGTATGAGTACGAAAGATAACGTGAAAAATATGGGAGGTTTTGAGTGGATCAGATCCCAAAATATGAACTATGCGAGCTTGCAATTTATCCCCAATAATTCTCCCATTTCTCCTCTCAGACTCTGGGAGGCTGGAAACTTGGAAGCTGAGGAATATAAACCGAGTGTGGGATGGGGCCCCTCGTGCGTAGGCTCAGCTTCTCAGATGAAATAATGGGATTCGCGGTGGCTTGAAGGGATTATGAATGAAATGACTTGAAAGGAAGCTAAAGAGGAAGCCTGGGCTGTCTTTGAAGGAGCGGATTTCGCATCTCAAAAGCCTTCTGACAGTCTCAAGTATTAACTTTGTTTTATCCTTTTGATAGAAAATATTTTATTGAAGCGGATTTTGTCAACGATGTCAGTGATAATAATGATAAACAAGGCTGCGAGAAAAAAGTGCCGCGACCGAGTCATCATGGGCGATTTAAATAATTATGCTCAAGATTTTATAGCAAAGTGTAACATAGGGGAGACCAAATGACTATAGAGGGTGGGAGGGACAGATGTAGGGAGAGCAAGGGACAGATGTAGGTTGAGCAAGTGACAGATGCAGGGAGAGCAAGGGACAGATGCAGGTTGAGAGCAAGGGACAGATGCAGGGAGAGCAAGGGACAGATGCTTTGAGAGCAAGGGACAGATGCTTTGAGAGCAAGGGACAGATGCTTTGAGAGCAAGGGACAGATGCAGGGAGAGCAAGGGACAGATGCAGGGAGAGCAAGGGACAGATGCAGGTTGAGCAAGGGACAGATGCTTTGAGAGCAAGGGACAGATGCAGGGAGAGCAAGGGACAGATGCAGGGAGAGCAAGGGACAGATGCAGGTTGAGAGCAAGGGACAGATGCTTTGAGAGCAAGGGACAGATGCAGGGAGAGCAAGGGACAGATGCAGGGAGAGCAAGGGACAGATGCAGGTTGAGAGCAAGGGACAGATGCTTTGAGAGCAAGGGACAGATGCTTTGAGAGCAAGGGACAGATGCTTTGAGAGCAAGGGACAGATGCTTTGAGAGCAAGGGACAGATGCTTTGAGAGAGCAAGGGACAGATGCTTTGAGAGCAAGGGACAGATGCTTTGAGAGCAAGGGACAGATGCTTTGAGAGCAAGGGACAGATGCAGGGAGAGCAAGGGACAGATGCAGGTTGAGCAAGGGACAGATGCAGGGAGAGCAAGGGACAGATGCAGGTTGAGCAAGGGACAGATGCAGGGAGAGCAAGGGACAGATGCAGGGAGAGCAAGGGACAGATGCAGGTTGAGCAAGGGACAGATGCTTTGAGAGCAAGGGACAGATGCTTTGAGAGCAAGGGACAGATGCAGGTTGAGAGCAAGGGACAGATGCTTTGAGAGCAAGGGACAGATGCTTTGAGAGCAAGGGACAGATGCTTTGAGAGAGCAAGGGACAGATGCTTTGAGAGCAAGGGACAGATGCTTTGAGAGCAAGGGACAGATGCTTTGAGAGCAAGGGACAGATGCAGGGAGAGCAAGGGACAGATGCAGGGAGAGCAAGGGACAGATGCAGGGAGAGCAAGGGACAGATGCAGGGAGAGCAAGGGACTGATGCAGGTTGAGCAAGGGACAGATGCTTTGAGAGCAAGGGACTGATGCAGGTTGAGCAAGGGACAGATGCTTTGAGAGCAAGGGACAGATGCTTTGAGAGCAAGGGACAGATGCAGGGAGAGCAAGGGACAGATGCAGGTTGAGAGCAAGGGACAGATGCTTTGAGAGCAAGGGACAGATGCTTTGAGAGCAAGGGACAGATGCTTTGAGAGCAAGGGACAGATGCTTTGAGAGCAAGGGACAGATGCTTTGAGAGCAAGGGACAGATGCTTTGAGAGCAAGGGACAGATGCAGGGAGAGCAAGGGACAGATGCAGGTTGAGCAAGGGACAGATGCAGGGAGAGCAAGGGACAGATGCAGGGAGAGCAAAGGACAGATGCAGGTTGAGCAAGGGACAGATGCTTTGAGAGCAAGGGACAGATGCAGGGAGAGCAAGGGACAGATGCAGGTTGAGAGCAAGGGACAGATGCTTTGAGAGCAAGGGACAGATGCTTTGAGAGAGCAAGGGACAGATGCAGGTTGAGAGCAAGGGACAGATGCAGGGAGAGCAAGGGACAGATGCTTTGAGAGCAAGGAACAGATGCTTTGAGAGCAAGGGACAGATGCTTTGAGAGCAAGGGACAGATGCAGGGAGAGCAAGGGACAGATGCAGGTTGAGCAAGGGACAGATGCAGGTTGAGCAAGGGACAGATGCTTTGAGAGCAAGGGACAGATGCAGGGAGAGCAAGGGACAGATGCAGGGAGAGCAAGGGACAGATGCAGGTTGAGAGCAAGGGACAGATGCTTTGAGAGCAAGGGACAGATGCTTTGAGAGCAGGGGACAGATGCTTTGAGAGCAAGGGACAGATGCAGGGAGAGCAAGGGACAGATGCTTTGAGAGCAAGGGACAGATGCTTTGAGAGCAAGGGACAGATGCTTTGAGAGCAAGGGACAGATGCTTTGAGAGCAAGGGACAGATGCAGGGAGAGCAAGGGACAGATGCAGGTTGAGCAAGGGACAGATGCAGGGAGAGCAAGGGACAGATGCTTTGAGAGCAAGGGACAGATGCTTTGAGAGCAAGGGACAGATGCAGGGGGGAGCAAGGGACAGATGCAGGTTGAGCAAGGGACAGATGCAGGAGGGACAGGATTAGAGAGATGCATAAGTGAGACTGTGCTCAAGAGGAGCGAATGAGGGCGCACACTTGAGCTCAGATTTGAGTGAATAATTCAGAATTGGGAGCCGTGGCCTGCCTGGACTTCCATCTGTCAATCGATAAGCTGATTACTGTCCAACAAGAGACCGTTCACTCCCATAAAAGATATGACAGCGGTGTCGGGGATCAAACACGCGCAATATCTTCTCTTGCCTAAATCCTTAATCCAACAGCACAGACAGAACTTGCTGCCATTGCTCAAAGAAGCGAGTCTAAACCGCCCGTTCTCTCTACTGGAAATGGACCTAAGCATCCCCTACCCTGAAAACTTGCACTCACCCGTGTGAGTGCCCCTGATTTTCATCTTCTCACGGGCTGCAAAGTGCAAATCCCATTATTTATTTAGGACCGCTTGCACTGAGCCTGACGAATTATTTATTAGACAAAAGTGTGCGGCGAATCCAGCAGCAGCGGCAGCAGCAGCAGCGGCAGAGACTAGAAGAAGACTGACTAGGATTAGCAACTGCACTTGCAGCCCCCAGTGAAAGCAATCTCAGCAGCTGAGGAATTTGGCCGCCTGGCAGCAGGTAAGGCTAAGCAACAGGCTTCCCGCGAGTTCTGGACTAATCCTCGGACAAGATTAGAATTTGGGATGGCGAGAAAGTGGATAATCCCCAACTGAAATGGGATGAGGATAGGAAGGACCGCATAATCGGATTTTCTTGGAGTAGTTGGTGAGCACATCTTTAACGACGATTTTGCTGGTGCGCCTCTAAAACTTCTTCGAGACGTCTTGAAACCGCTGTTCGCCGCCTTCGGAGCTGCAGTCACTCTGCACCTTCAGTGTTGCTGCAGACGGGACTTCAGGGTTCGATTCCCGAATCTACTGAAATAATTTTTGTCCATTCGCAGGACACTAAACTCTGCGTTGATTCACTTCACTTGGCTGTTAACAGTAGAAAGACCACGCTAAGACCACGGGGATATTTCAAATACCCACTGCCTACTTCACGATAACTCCCAAACCAAATGAACGATTATCGTGGTGGTTTTTGCCATCAGACACCACGACGAGAACCGTTGAATATCTCGACGATGCCGATGACTTGTGATTCTGATAGTTGCTTAATCGGATAGAGCAGAAAATTTAAGCCCGTGTTCTGAATTTTCATTGCGGAAAAATTTACAGAAAAATGAAAAAATATGGCCATTCGAAATACCCCCATGGTCTACTGTTTAATGGGTACCAGCTTTAGCTGGTATAATTGAGGGTGGGTGGGGCGTCCCCCAGTCCATGGACTGAACAGCCGCACATATGGCTTACTTGGGGCAGGCGTAAGGGAGGGAGCTTCGAGTCGTGGGTTCGAGTCTCAGCTTCAGAAAAAGCAAGACACTGAATTCCCTATAGTGCATCAGTTCGGGTAGAAATTTAGCTGCTTGTGACAGACTCCGCAGTCCACGGACTGAACAGTTGTACACAGCCTTTGAAAGTACAGCACAATAGCCAATGGCTGTACATCTAGTACATTCTAGTGTAGTATGCAACTGATAACAGCGTTAATACGTTTTGAACATGTATTTAGCAAGTAAGTAAGCCTATGCAGAAGCTAAATGGTTAGATTTGTACCAAATTTTGCGCACAACAAGGACAAGTATAGTCCATTAAGACATGCAGAGCTTGTCTAAAGTGCTGCTTTGTCACCTGCCTAGCGTGGCAGGGAATTCGTTTGCTTCCGTCAAAAAACTCGGTTCGTGCGCCTGCTTCAGTTTTTGCTTGTTAAAACTGTGCCCTCCCACCTACCCCACCTACCAGGCCTGCTGGAAAAAGAGATTTGATTTCTGCGAGAGAAGAAAAAAACAATTGCTAACTCGAGCCATCTTTGTACCCATTGAACTTAAAGTTATATCAGGTAATTAACTCAAATTGAAGCCTCTAGAAAGCAATTATTGATTGCACAGCATGCAGTTTTGCAAAGATCAATTGATGGTTTTTCGCTTTTTCTCAGGATGTGACTATTACAGCATTTTGTTTGAGTTCTCGCGGTAGCATAGTTAGCGTGTGGACTTTTTAGGATAGATCTTGTGTGATTTTTAATTGGTCACATTATTTTATTTTTTTAAATAGTCACGTGACGAACTTTAAAGCAAGTCAAGTGATGTACTTTTAAGCTGGTCGTGTGACGTAATTATCAGCTGGCCACGTGATGTACTTTTAAAATTAATGTGTAGAGTACTTTTTAAATGGTGACGTCATGTTTTTTAATTAGTTTTTGTAACTAACACGCACCATTAGTCGGTGCGTGCTGCTAATAAAGCTATTCATGAAACTCGCAAAAATAGTAAAGAACAATAATTGTATTTCAATACAGTCACGTCGTATTTTACAGGTTCTAACTTTTGCACCTGTTTGTAAGTTGTGGATCCTGGCTTTGATCCTTTGAACCCAATTGCGCCAGATGTGAAGCCGACAGTACAGCCTCAGCTATTGCCCGGCGCATCTGAAGGCTGCCCAGCTGTTCAGTCCATGGACTGGGGGGACGCTACACCCACTCTCAATTACCCCAGCCAATGCTGGTACCTATTTACATCTACGTGCTGGTACGCACTGAACTGAAGCAATGCAGAGTTTAGTGTTTAGAGTTTAGTGGAGTCGGGAATCGAACCCCCGACCTTTCAGTCGTGAGTCCGACGCTCTAACCACAGAGCTGCAACCTTTAAATTTGATGCATAGAAATAAACTAAATTTCTTTTTATGCAGTTAAATAAAACTTAAAATGACAAAAACTACTATTTTCGAATTGCATTTTTTCAATACTTAAAGTAGTCTGTCTGGGAAATTATTTTGCATTTTTTGTGAGTTTAACGGAAGTCTAACGGAAGTTTTAGTCAGGCTTTCAAAAGAGCTTCTTAATAATTTTTTGGTTGGTGACCCAGCGAAGAAGCAGTTTTATAATGATACGTGAAAAAATGCATAAATACTTAGCAATTCACCTGTAGCAAAAATTGAAAATTCTGCATTATGCAAACGAACCTTCTTGGTAAATTAACTAGACTGACACAAAGCACTATGCAGGCCAACTATTGCTTACCACATGCTGCTAAACTAAGCAAAAAAGGCCATTGGGTTTGGGTTTGACATTGGCTTTTTACCATTGTTAGCCTTATTCAGCTGCAAAACTCATTTAAAATATTTCTGTTCCTGCATCGAATCCCAGTCGGTTTTATTATTGCTTCGGTTCTGACTGCTGTTCTTGCTTCGATTCTGACTGCTGTTCTTGCTTCGATTCTGACTGTTGTTCTTGCTTCGATTCTGACTGCTGTTCTTGCTTCGATTCTGACTGCTGTTCTTGCTTCGATTCTGACTGCTGTTCTTGCTTCGATTCTGACTGCTGTTCTTGCTTCGATTCTGACTGCTGTTCTTGCTTCGATTCTGACTGCTGTTCTTGCTTCGATTCTGACTGCTGTTCTAGCTTCGATTCTGACTGCTGTTCTTGCTTCGATTCTGACTGTTGTTCTTGCTTCGATTCTGACTGCTGTTCTTGCTTCGATTCTGACTGCTGTTCTTGCTTCGATTCTGACTGCTGTTCTAGCTTCGATTCTGACTTCTGTTCTTGCTTCGATTCTGACTGCTGTTCTTGCTTCGATTCTGACTGCTGTTCTTGCTTCGATTCTGACTGCTGTTCTAGCTTCGATTCTGACTTCTGTTCTTGCTTCGATTCTGACTGCTGTTCTTGCTTCGATTCTGACTGCTGTTCTAGCTTCGATTCTGACTTCTGTTCTTGCTTCGATTCTGACTGCTGTTCTTGCTTCGATTCTGACTGCTGTTCTTGCTTCGATTCTGACTGCTGTTCTTGCTTCAATTCTGACTGCTGTTCTTGCTTCAATTCTGACTGCTGTTCTTGCTTCGATTCTGACTGCTGTTCTTGCTTCGATTCTGACTGCTGTTCTAGCTTCGATTCTGACTTCTGTTCTTGCTTCGATTCTGACTGCTGTTCTTGCTTCGATTCTGACTGCTGTTCTAGCTTCGATTCTGACTGCTGTTCTTGCTTCGATTCTGACTGTTGTTCTTGCTTCGGTTCTGACTGCTGTTCTTGCTTCGATTCTGACTTCTGTTCTTGCTTCGATTCTGACTGCTGTTCTTGCTTCGATTCTGACTGCTGTTCTTGCTTCGATTCTGACTGTTGTTCTTGCTTCGGTTCTGACTGCTGTTCTTGCTTCGATTCTGACTTCTGTTCTTGCTTCGATTCTGACTGCTGTTCTTGCTTCGATTCTGACTGCTGTTCTTGCTTCGATTCTGACTGCTGTTCTTGCTTCGATTCTGACTGTTGTTCTTGCTTCGGTTCTGACTGCTGTTCTTGCTTCGATTCTGACTGCTGTTCTTGCTTCGATTCTGACTGCTGTTCTTGCTTCGATTCTGACTGCTGTTCTTGCTTCGATTCTGACTGTTGTTCTTGCTTCGGTTCTGACTGCTGTTCTTGCTTCGATTCTGACTTCTGTTCTTGCTTCGATTCTGACTGCTGTTCTTGCTTCGATTCTGACTGCTGTTCTTGCTTCGATTCTGACTGTTGTTCTTGCTTCGGTTCTGACTGCTGTTCTTGCTTCGATTCTGACTTCTGTTCTTGCTTCGATTCTGACTGCTGTTCTTGCTTCGATTCTGACTGCTGTTCTTGCTTCGATTCTGACTGCTGTTCTTGCTTCGATTCTGACTGTTGTTCTTGCTTCGGTTCTGACTGCTGTTCTTGCTTCGATTCTGACTGCTGTTCTTGCTTCGATTCTGACTGCTGTTCTTGCTTCGATTCTGACTGCTGTTCTTGCTTCGATTCTGACTGCTGTTCTTGCTTCGATTCTGACTGTTGTTCTTGCTTCGATTCTGACTGCTGTTCTATCTATCTATCTATCTAACTATCTATCTATCTATCTATCTATCTATCTATCTATCTATCTATCTATCTATCTATCTATCTATCTATCTATTTATCTATCTACCTATCTATCTATCTATCTCAATATATCTATCTATCTATCTATCTATCTATCTATCTATCTATCATCTATCTATCTAAGATCCTAAATAATGTTGAAGGTTTATTCTGTTCATATAAATATATGACTAACAAGAGATTAAGTTGGCTTGTTTTCATGGTAATATACAGGTGAGTGCTCACCTTGTGGAAATCTAATCTAATGTTTATGCTGTTACAGGCAGTTTTTCTTATATCGCCCGTAGCAATTATTGACGTTCTGATTTTTGGAAAGCACGGCAGCATTGCAGTTTTTTACTTAAAATTACTTTATTTTATATTCCAAATGTTTTTCCTCAAACAAATCAAATCAATGATAGTACTTTGCTTTCGAATCTAAACGACTTTTACTGCAACTTTCACAACCTGATCATGCGCCTCTAATATTTAATCTTAAATCTAGCTACCTGGCTGCTAAATGATTAATTCCTACAGTTGATACCGCGCTACATGACAAGCGCAGGCTAGATTAATTCAAGTTCTCATTGCTCTTCTTAAACAATAATAATTGCACGCAGTGCTGCAAATTTAGGACCAAATAATACACAGAATGCCGAACACAGTAAGCCACTGCTCAAGCATACGGGTGTAGCCGATTGGTAAACTTGCTTTCGGCGAATAAAAAGAAAACACAGTAACGTCTCACACAATGTCATATGGAAATATGGAAGCAGTCTCAGCTGCAACTGGATTCCACTAGCCTTCATGTGTAACTTCTTTGAGGGGCCGAAAATCAAAAGACTATTATTAGCTAAAACAGCTCATAGCTCGCATTGAGAACAGGAAAGGTTGCCAGACCAAAGTGTTATAGCATCTCTCTCCTCTAAGCCTCATTGTCGCGTGTGCAGCCATTGGGTGCGAAAGACCAACGCACAGCATGCGTTACTCGAGTGTGTTGATTTTCCTATTGTGAGTTGACATTGATTTGAAATGTCACTCACAGCGCTGTGAGATGCGCAAGGAGACATCGACAGAATACACATTATAGAGGGCGAGGCACACACGAGAATAAGAGAGAGAGGGGAGCCACTCACCACAGCCAATTACATTCCTGCCCCAGTGTACATTCAGCTGTTGCGGTAAGTAGTAAAGTGCATAATGGAGGCTTTGGGTCGCAGGGGTGTTGGGGAGAGA
This sequence comes from Macrostomum hystrix, assembly GCA_950097015.1. Lineage (NCBI taxonomy): Eukaryota > Metazoa > Platyhelminthes > Macrostomidae > Macrostomum > Macrostomum hystrix. Next base: position 159,029 of record CATNEN010000025.1, on the reverse strand, counting down.
ACAGTATATTAAAGGACAGATCGCAGCGGCGACAGTTGTTCTGTGGTCAGCTCGGTGCGACAGAATAATCAGCTGCTTTATTCATTTTATTAAAGCTGAAAAATAACTTCGAAGGCCAGAATTCAGGCATGCCTGTCGAAATCGATCACCACAACTCTGTGGAGATCCTGTCGGAGCCCAACGGGAAGGCCAACGGAGGCAGAAAGCGTCTTACGCTGGTTGCCGACCGGCTCTGCGTGTTCGCCGGAGAGAAGCAAATCCTCCACGACGTCAGCGTCATCGCCAAGAGCGGCAGCCTGCTAGCAGTCATGGGGCCCAGCGGTAAGGACAGCTTTTCAGTGAACACAAAATATTCTCAACACTAAACGTAGAATTTTGCTAAGAAATAAAACCAGAGGCCAAAACGTATGTAACTCGTATTAATTGTATCCTGACGCCCTCAGGCAGTGGAAAGACCACATTCATGAACACGGTGTCCGGACGGATGCCTCTGAAGTCTGGCAGTATCACGGTGGGTGGCAAGTCGGTGTCACCGCGAATGCGAAAATCCTTCGGCTATGTGACTCAGATGGACGTATTCTTTCCTATTCTCACTCTGAGACAGACTATACAGGTGAGGCACTAGACTATACTCTCACGGGTGGATTTTGTCCTGTCAAGCCTTTCAAAGGCGATCCGCGGTTGAAGACACTAGCAGATGTACACAAGCACTTGACAGATCTTGACAGACCAAACCAAGTTGGTTTGAAATGCTTAGAGATTTATTTAGACACGAAGCCACAGGGTACTGAAAGGTCGGTTAGAGCTGGACTGAAGATTTAAAGTGCGAAGAGACAGACATGCGCGTGATCATTCAGGATTTAAACCAACGTCGTCACTCGAATTGCTTATAAAAAGCTATGCACTTGCTCACTGACCAAGGCATTTCTCTCTAACAATGGATGGGTGGAAATAAAGACAAAGCAAACTTCAAAAGCTTACACTTATTATTTAATATTTTTAGTTTCTGTCTACTAATAGCAGTCTGTGTAGTTTCTTAAGCCGCATTTATTTTCACTCCGAAGTTTGCAGCCCGAGTGAAGCTGCCAGACTCCATGACGGAGAAGGAACGAAGGGCGCGAATCGACGATGTGATCAAGTCTCTGGAGCTGGAGAAGTGCATGGATACAGGTAAGTCTAGACTAGCATCTGAGAAAGATTGCGGTACAATGAGCTTTCGAATAATTCCATGAAGCTGCTATGGAACAAGTGTACAGTCCATTAAGTCCCTATCCCGCACCCAGTTATGGGAAACTTCATGATGCCCGGTCTGTCCGGAGGCGAGAAGAAGCGAGCCAACGTTGCCTGTGAGCTGCTGCGCAACCCGGACGTGCTGCTGCTGGACGAGCCGACCTCTGGCCTCGACTCGAGCCTCGCCATGACGCTGATCGACCTGCTGCGCAACTGGTCCACTCGGGAGAACAAGATCGTCATTGCCAGCATCCACCAGCCGTCGTCACAAATCTTTCACATCTTCGACGACTTGCTGCTGCTGACTGACGGTCACATCTCGTACAGCGGCAAGCGCAGCGGCATGGTCGACTATTTCGAGAGCATCGACGTGCCGTTTCACAAGCACTGGAATCCGGCCGACTTCATGCGTGAGTGACGAATGCTCATTAGAGAAGGAATAATTTACCAACCCTTATAGAGTTGGTATAGCCTGAGTGTTAGTTGCACCAGAGATCAAAGTGACGGAGGACTTAATGTTCATTGTAAATCATTCCATTTCACAATTAGAAATATTTACCATTTGGTTTTAGTTGAAATTGTGAAGAGTTCGTCGGACAGCAAGCGACACGTCATCGAGCAGGGAGAGCGATTCTCCGACCTGAACAATTTAAAGCTGCTGATCAAGGCTGCCAGCTCCAGAGCCATAATAGACCAGGGCGCCGGGGCCGAAGAAGAGAACGGCAGTGAAGGCCACACTGAAAACGGCAACCTGACCAAGGAGGGCAACGGCTCGGCAGTGGACCTCGGTCACGTGAATCCAGCCTACGAGGACGTCAAAGCCAACGGCAAAGCTGAAGATGTTCAGCTGGAGATGGCAGATCCTGTGGTTGTTGGCGAGAAGGGAGGCGAGGAACGCGAGCTCTCTGCGGTGACGCGAGTGAAGTGGAGCCGGCAGCTAAATGCGCTCACAATTCGAGGCTTTCACCTGGCTCGCCAGCGCTTCCTGTCAGTGTTTCCCATCATCCAAACCATGTTTGTGGGGCTCATCTGCAGCTTGCTCTGGTTGCAGATTGCTCGCAGAGAAGAGCACATCAAGGACATACTGGGATGCGTGAGTGCATGATGCTTTCATTCTATGATACCTGATTGCTGTCCTAAATGCTGTGAACATTGCTATCCTAGTCTTATGAGTACATGCTCCATCGCCTTTTAGATTTTCTTCCTGACAACGAATCTCAGTTTCGCACCACTATTTGAAGCTATTATGTCGTGTGAGTATGCCATTCTGTTCCTGCTATGTAGAGTCTCAATCAAGGCAAGCTGCCAGTTTAGAGCAATAATGATTTACACACCAAACTGATCCGCAGTCCACGAGGACATCATGATCGTGAAGCACGAGCGCCGAGCCGGCATGTACCAGATTGGCGCCTACTACGTGGCCAAGATGGTCACGGAGATGCCGCTAGTGATTTTTATGCCGTTCATCTCTCTGACGCTCGTCTACTGGATCGCCGGTCTCGGCACAGGCGTTGAGTACATTCCCTTCGTGGTCGGAATCCTTATCAACAGCATGGCTTGCCAGGTAAGGAAAGTTTTCTCGGAATTCGGATAGCGGATGAACACTTATCACATGCTATTAATTGAAAACGAATATTATTGCATCACAGGGCATTGGCATCTTCATTGGCCTCCTGACTGACATTCCTAAGGCCAATATGACCATCGCGTTTGTGTTCATGATGTTCTCCATGCTGTTAGGTAAGTTGCCTTGTCAACGCTCTGACGAAAACTTAGTAGATTCCATGGATTGTACAGCTGTTCTCAGCCATCACAGCCGCAATACATGTAGCTGCGGCTGTGCCACTGGATGCTCATCTGAAAAAACTGTCAGGTGCCAGGTGTAATTTTTATTCATCTATGGTCACAGTAAGCGGAAGGTAAAAAGTCGCTAAATTAAATCGATACATTGGACATTAGGTTGGTCGATGAGGCGGTGTGCCAGAGCAGTCTAACGCGTTTGCCTCTCGCACCAAGGTCACTGATCTCGATTCCGCGGCGAGACCGCGGCTTGCTTGGCCATGAAGGCCAACTTCCCAAGGCACTGTGAGGGTGCACACTGCCTGACGATGCGAAAGTCAGGGCAGATGTACACCCTGTGTGATTGTGTACAGTATCTGTGTGCTTGTATACTCAGGAGTCAGCGGAATGGGCAAAATTGCCTCCTCGCAGTCTGCGGGTCTAGCTTCACCAAATGATAAAATTGTAATGTAGAAAAGCTTTATAACATTCGGAGGAGCAACATGTTAGGCAAGTTTTATCAAAAGAACAGCTTGGTATCTGCTTCCAATCAAAAGCTGTCACCGTTTGAATCTGAAAAGTAAAAATTTCCTATCTTCGAAGTGTATTTTTTTCGCGAAAACCAGCCTTCAATTATTTTCTAAGAAACGTAGTTTGCTGTCCTTCTACTCCTAGTGGTCCATGTGTTTCACTGACTGACGAAAGGAATCAAAAATAAAAATTGAATGTAAATCGGAAAGTGGCATTTAAAATTCAAACTGTTAGTAAATTTCTACTTCATCCAGGCGGCTTCTTCACCACCTCGATACCGGTGTGGCTGGCCTGGGCTAGGTACCTGTCCTTCATTCGCTACTGCTACCACTACACAATGCTGCTGTCAATGCGGAGCACACCAAACTTCCTGTGAGTTCCTCTTCGTGAATGATGATTGTTCATGCGGCTTTTTTACTAAATTTTTTTTTGTTCAAATGACTCAGGTGCGCCACCACCCTGAAGAGCGCCTACCCGACCTGTCTCAACGGCACACACTTGAATGCGCTGAACCAGACTACATTCCCGTCCAGCGAGATCATCGCGTACTTCCCGGACCAGCCGCTACCGGTGTGGGCCAACATTCTCGTCATCATCCTGTTTCTGACTGCGTTCCGCGTTGCTGGCTACCTGTGGCTGCGCTACATGAAGAAGGTGTAAATTGCACTATGAAAATATTAAAATATTCAAGGTTCTTGTTGTGGAAATTGTTGGAAATTTTTATTAGATACTATTTAACCACCTGCCCCTCCATGAGAGACAAAGCAATAGTCTGTTGAAATCCTACCCTCAATCAGTTAAAGAGCTGTTTTAGAGAATACAAATTTGTTAAAATGTGACCATAAGATTATACGCTCGTATAAGACTCATTTTAACAAAAGAAGAGAGTTGGAATCGTTTGATTATATTTGGCTTGCTTTACTATTTAATAATATTTGCTTTCCGTTGTTTTAAGTATGTACATAATTAGTTTTTAGTCATTAAATCGGGTTAACATGCTTTGCAGATTTTTCATCGCCATTTACGTTTTTATCATTTGTGTACAAATAGTTTTATGACTCGCTATTCCGTAAAGTAGTTCTTTCTGCTTAAAAAATCTGAAATTCCCCACAGCTGTTAACAAGCGAGAGTCCAGAGTGCACTTTGAATCCAGCTTCAGATTGCAAGTCATTATTTGCTACTGATTTGTAAGACATATTTTTAGCTTATTTTTTTCCTGAAGTTCTTCTGTGTTGCTGCACTGTTGCTCCATTGTTTTATAGTTGGAGGCTACATTTGTCAACGAGCTTTGAATCCTAGCTTCGAAGCTTAGTATTGACAGATTCTAGAAAATACATTCGAGAATAGAACATTTTTTACTCGAATTTATACGCACAAAATAAAATTGTTTGCCAGCAAATGTCTTAATTGTTGTGTTTTGTTTTAGTAACAGTAGGACTACCAAGCCATTTTGCCACCCGCTTTTATACGAGCTACACCTGAATTTTTTTGACAGCGCCGAATTCTTACAACGTCGGGTGGTGACTGACTGGTTGACAGACTAGGCGATGGTATCCTGTGGTTGAGCTGCGTCTAATATTTAGGCTTGATCTGTGAAATTGGAGAAATTCGCGTCAGGGTGTCCATAGTGGCCTAGTTTAACCATTTGTAGCCCTTGAAGGTCCAGCAGTCCGTCTAGATAAAAATAGGTGACCACCGAAGACGGTGACACTAGACCCACAGACAGCGAGGAGGCAATTCTTCCCATTTCGCTGACTCCTGAGCACACACGCACACGGATACTGAACACAGGTGTGTACATCTGGCCTGACTTTCTCATCTTCAGGCAGTGTACACTTCACTGTGCCTTGGAGGTTGGCCCTCAAGGGCGTAAATTGCACGACAAGCCCCCAAGCCTTAAGTAAGTAAGTACAGTAAGCTGTGTGAGTTTACTCATTCGCAAACTGCGGTGCAAAATTCAATGGTTCTCGCAGTTCACTTGTTCGCAAATTTGAGTTAGTTTTCTGCACGCTGTGCCATTATGCATTGTGTGCACTCTTCGACGGAGAGGGGCTACGGGAAAGTGCGGAGATTGGCTCTGTGGTGTGGTTTCTGTTTTTTGAGAAATATGTCAGTGAAAAGTCTAAATATTAGGCGATTCGCAAGGTTTAATTGTTTGGGCCAGACCTTCGTGAAAAATCACATTTCTGGAGCAGGAATGTCCGACGGCGCACATCCCCAAAATGCATCGGAAACAAACGGAAAGATCAATGGATCCTTTGCGAAAGAGCGTCTGATGCTTGTTGCCGACCGGATCTGCGTGTTTGCCGGAGGGAAAGAAGTATGTCACGACGCGAGTGTCATTGCCATGAGCAGCAAGCTGTTAGCAGTCATGGGGCCCAGCCGTAAGAAAAGCTCTATAGAAGCTTTTGGCCGGATAGTAACATGGTCGACTATTTCGAGAGCACTGGCCGTTTTACAAGCACTGGAATCCGGCCGACTTCATGCGTGAGTGACGACCTGGTCGACCTGATTGACTGCAGGTAACTTGACTGCAAAGATGATTGGCTTGTAGTATCGATTACGTCGTAGTATTCAAATGAAGTTTAAAGTTTGAGTTGTTCTAGTAAAATCATACCAATCTGATCTTTACAGTTGATCTCGAGAAGAGTTATTCGGGCATCAGGAAACACATCATACAACAGGGTGATCTATTCTCTGATCTGACCCTGCTGAGTTCGCTAATGATGGCTGTTGGCTTGTCTATTCTGTCTAAAAAAGAAGTCGTCCTTACCGAATAAGACAACTGCTCCTCCGCAAGTCACGGTCACCTGAATCCGACCTACGAGGAGGCAATCGACATCGTATGCGGATGTGATACATTCGAAGCTGGCGGCTCCCGAGATCATTGAAAAGTTTTAATGAGTCTCACGGCTTGAACCTGCTACCAGTGACGCGAGTGAAGGGGGGCGTCCAGCTAAATGCGCTCACAATCAGCAGCTTTCACCTGGCTCACCGACGCTTTTTTCCGTATTTTCTATCATCCAAACCCTGTTTGTGGGGCTCATCTGCAGCTTGCTCTGGTTGCAAATTAGTCGCACTGAGGAGCACACGAAGGACATCCGGGGATGCGTGAGAAATGGGATATTGTTTATTGTATATATATCATGAAAACATGTTGACAGCAAGACTGGCCAATCGGTTTTAATTACGTGTGACCAGGGTCCCAATATCACAGGAAATTGTGATAATTTTTGTAATCTTTTTTTACAGATTTACTTCCTGCCGACAAATATGAGCCTTGTTCCTCTGATTGAAGGTGTTGTGACGCAGCCCTCACCTCTGCCCTATCATTTTTCATGTCTTTCTTGTTCCCTGCCCCGCCAGTCGGCTAGCGTGCCCCACCCCAGTTAATATTTATCGATCGCCCCAGCCTACCCCTGATTGTTGAATGTACATCCCACCTGCCTTTGGTGAATAATGCTACAACTGTGTTCAATTTAAGAAAGCCAGTGCTCAATTTGGCAACCATAGAACACTCTACTAATAAACGTAGACAATGGCTTATCAAAATATTTCTTGATAACTTCGTGACAGGAGAGGGTCTTCTGGTGGAGAGATTGTTGAGGAGTGAATCCGCAAACAGTTTACTCCATTCGTCTGATGTTCGAGGTGACAGGAAGACGAGAGCGTATTTTACGTGCTGGGAAAAAGAACATCAAGCTAACTGATCAAATTGTCGAGTTTCTGATCAACAATGTCCAAGATGCTCTGGTGCGGCACTTGGTAGGAGGAGATTTCCAGACCATCTCCCTGACAATTATCTTCCCGACAACCATCTCCCCCTCAACCATCTCCCCGACAACCATCTCCCCCTCAACCATCTCCCCGACAACCATCTCCCCCTCAACAATCTCCCCGACAACCATCTCCCCCTCAACCATCTCCCCGACAACCATCTCCCCCTCAACTATCTCTCCGACAACCATCGCCCCGTCCCTGTCAAGAGAACACAGAGAAGCTCCATCCCTGTGTGGCTGGAATGTGCCAAGTCGATAGGAAAAATGAAAGAGCATACTTTAGATTTTTTTGCTTTACTGTTAGACCGTTACTTTGCAACGGGTAGAGGTTGTAGAGGTTGTGGTTAGAGCGTCGGAATCACGACTTGAAGGTCGGGGGTTCGATTCCCGACTCCACTAGAACAATGTGTGCCCATTAAAAAGACGCTTAACTCTGCTTTGCTTCAGTTCACCCAGCTGCTAATTGGGTACCAGCATTAGCTGGGGTAATTGAGGGTGGGTGTGGCGTCCCCCCCAGTCCATGGACTGAACAGCTGTACGCAGCCTTCAGATGCGCCGCGCAATAGCTGCGGCTGTGCTGTCGGCTGCACATCTAGCCCAATTGGGGCAGGTGTAATCAATTATTATTAATTTATATCCGGAATCGAGTGTGTCTTACCTTAGTAAGTTTAACAAGGTAAACGCCGTGTTGGCAGCATATCAGATTGTTAAGGTAATTTGAATCTCAATAGCCAGTACACATTTAACTCGAATAAATTTTCCGACTCAGGATCGTATGAAAATATAAATAATTCTCAGGTGCGCCTATCTCGATAACTCACGCCATATAAAACATGGATCAAGCCATTGGATGTACTTTTGTATTCACAAAGGCATCCAAAAATGATTATCGATCAGTTGCTATTAGGAATTTTAACGTAATTAAAATTTCAGATGAAAGTCTAGATGTCGGAATCGTATTCTAGTGACCAGAGCCCTCTCCAGAATGAGTTCCAGTCACGGCAAAGCGAGTCAAGTATGGTCAAATAGCCCAACAGGTGCAGCAGCCCAATGTGAAACGAAGGATCCGCGCGGCTGCAGGGCAGAAGCAAGGCCCATCCCATTGGGGACCACACCCTCTGTCGTCCCTGTTTACCCTTCCTATAGCCCATTGGCTACCCGGGGCAGAATGGCACACCTGGGGCTCGGCTCCAAATAGCATCGCGGCTATTTTAGCCTACCCCTCTCTCACCCAGCTAACTGCTCTCGCTGCCCAGTTTCGGGAGCCAGCTTTTTATCGAATCGGTCGCAATCGGACTCAAAGAACTTAAAAAAATACTGGAGCAGCAGTATTGGAGGAAGCGATCAAATCCAGGTAAGTTTTATAATATCGAGGTGCATGACTAGAGTGGGTTAATGGTGTGTGCAATATAAATCCATGAATGTATTTCAGATTTGACCATAAGGCTCTTGGTAGGATAGAATTAGTACGTCACATGTTTCCAGCCCCTTCAACATATTCTACAGGTGAAAGAACGGCAGCAGCAGCAGCAGCCTCAGTAAAGATGGGCGCAAGCGCTAGCAGCTGCATTCACGATCGGTGCTGCTGCCGACGCCAATCGTTGGAAGCGGCAGTTAACAATGGCATAGAAAATGCAGCATACGCTGAGTCATTGTCTGCAGCAGCAACAGGAGCGATAAAGTCAGCAACTGACGCCGCCTCGGGGCGAAACATCGAAGCATCAAATTCAATATCAACGGTAACCACGGGAAGGACGGAGCTTAGGGCCTCGCAGCGAGATTGGTCGAGAGTCCATCATGACTGGCGCGACGAAGAAGACATTTACCGAGTTTTTGTGCAGGCATCATGGCGTGTGGAGTCCTCCGTGCTAGCCCTGGTGAGCCATAAACCATAGCGTGGCCCTCAGTGCTTGGCTTAATTAAGTAGAATAGTTGTGCAGCTGAACTGTGCGGCATACATGAAACACATCCTACCTTATGTGGATTAGCTCATTGTCAAGGTGCGGTTTCTAGCGAGTCCCAAGAGTCGATCCTCGCAGCCAAGCTAGATAACGGGCATGAGACTGGCTAGACTTCATCTTGTCATAAATTACGATTCCTCTGTGGGTTCTTTTTTTTAAGAAACGACTTCTTCGATAAGATGCATGAGCGAGCGCGCGAACGAAGAAGCTTGGCCCTTGGAAAGACAAGGGGCAACGAACTTCTCGGACAAACTCAGAATTGAGCGCGCGCATAGCCGATGCACTAATAAATTTTTTTCGGCGAATAAAATGAAGGAAACGAAAATTTTGCAGGAAAACTGCTTCTTTTTTGAGCGAGAGAAAATCCGAGACATACTTTGCACTTTCACCAGCCTAGTTGGCATTTTCTATTTGATCTTTTTGCTAACAACACTGACTGCTATCTCATGCTTTTTTACCAGGATTCCAATCGAATCCAAAGCGCCGGAGAATTCTCACTGCCCTTTCCTTCTTTCTTGCTCATTTCTTTCTAAGCCGGCGCTTGGGTGTGGCCAAAGAGCAGCCTTCTCAGTGAGCAGATTCAGACTGATAATGAGAGATTTTCTCATTCCCTAAAGCTGCATGCTGATGAGGAGCCAGGGGTGAGAGAACCCGTACTTTTTCGCAGAGCCAAGCCGGCACAATAATAATAATAATTGCAGCAGGACTGCGGGTAATGGGACATCATTTGGTGACACTAGACCCGCAGCCAGCGAGGAGGCAATTCTGCCCATTTCGCTGACTCCTGGGCATACACGCACACGGATACTGTACGCAGGCACACGCTCACACAGGTGTGTACATCTGCCCTGACTTTCTCATCGTCAGGCAGTGTACACTCTCACTGTGCCTTGGAGGTTGGCCCTCAAGGGCGTAAATTACAGGACAAGCCCCCAAGCCTTCTCTCCGCGGCTGCGTCTTAAGTGAATGTGGCCTCGCCGCGGAATCGAACTTAGGGACCGTGGTGCTAGAGGCAAACGCGTTAACCCCTCTGCCACCGACCTCTCCAGGCCAAGCCGGCAGGTTAAATAATGTTTGCATGGCCCATCAAAATCTATGCCCAGGTTAAAAGTGCATTTCTGTTGGTAATTTAGGCCTGCGATAAGGCTACACTCTCAAAGCTTCAGTCTTAGCTGAGAAAAATTCTGATATGTCATTGGTTACTGAAAAACATTTGCAGCTCACAGGCAGCTCACATGCGGCGAATGCTGTCATGGAACAAGGCCGCAAGAACGAGTGGGTGCAGCTGTCCGGTCACTCGGGTGAGCAGCTATTTCATTGTTCAGTAATTGGGAAGTCATAGGATGCTTAAATATACATGAAGTGGCAGAAATGCACGGAAGGGAAATTCTGACACACACAGCAATTTTAAATCAATGCAGGTGCTTTCACAGTCGCCAGCCCTTGGACTATTCTCAAGCGTCGAGAGTCATCGGAGTCGCTCGAATTGTCAGCCTACAGACAGCTGATGCAGCCAGAAAGCGGTCTGGGCGACTTTGTGCCAAAGTTCTATCGAGAAGTAGAATTCAATGGAGAGTGTGAGCCAGTCGTGTCTATGCTTTTATTATTTTTAATTCTTCTGAGATTAGTCAACATGCCATAAACTATTGAGCTTATTTATTTACGATGCACGGACCACAAGGAGTAGAAGGATGGGAAACCATGTTTCTTAGAAAAAGTTTAGGAGGCTGATTTTCGCCGAAACATACACTCTGGAGATTCGAAATTTTCACTTTCTTCACACTTTTGGAAGCAGATCCATAGAAGCTCCTCTTTTGAAATACCTTACCTAACATGTTGCTCCAACGAATTTTGCAAAGCTTTATTCCTGAATAATTATTTACTTGATCACTGATCAGATATCAGTGATATCGTTGCTTTCAGAAATGAAGTTTTGTCAGAAATCGAAACAGTTTAGTAATGAGTACTAGCAAGTTTTGCCCCCCTTCGGGGAGCAGAAAAACTTTTAATTCGTCTAGTATATACTTTTTAGCAGCTGAATTTACAGCTTTTTAGAGCTACAATGAACCCCCAGTTGACAATGATCCCCCCGTTGATGATGATCTCCCAGTTGATGATGATCCCCCAGTTGACAATGATCCCCCAGTTGACAATGATCCCCCAGTTGACAATGAACCCCCAGTTGACAATGATCCCCCAGTTGACAATGATCCCCCAGTTGACAATGATCCCCCAGTTTACAATGATCCCACAGTTGACAATGATCCCCAGTTGATGATGATCCTGTGTATTCTTCGTCATCTCCGTCTGCGGCCTCCTAAACTTTTTCTAAGAAACGTAGTTTTCCATCCTTCTTCTCCTAGTTGTCCTTGTTAAAATTACAACGCAGTCACAGGAAACGGTGGTGCCTTAAGTGATGCGATACCTAGCTGTTACACGAAACTTCGGAAGGCGATTCAACTTCCAAATCAGTTGACTCCTTCGCATGTCGCGACCGAATCAATAACAAAGTAATCTGCGATTTTCAGAGGTTTTTGTTGTCAGAGCAGATTCTATTTTTAATAACAGCTTCAGCTTCTTGAGTTGTTTCTCAAGCATGAGCTCAAGCATAAAGGCATTCGTTATCCTTGAAATTTCTGCAAAAAAGCTAGTCTGCGGGCAAACAGCCTCAGGTGTGCTCTTGAGTCGAGTGCTAAAATTAGGGTAGTTTTAGGACGCGATTCTAACTTTAGATTTTTCGTTTACAATTGGATGCTACAGAGAGAGAGTGTGTGTTTGAGAAACCACGCTTGGTATGATCTACAGGCTTCCTGGAGCTGGAGGACCTGATGCAGCACTTCACCGGGCCCAGCATCATGGACGTGAAGATGGGCTGCCGGACTTTTCTGGAGTCCGACACTGACAATCCGGAACTTAGGCCCGACCTGTACAAAAAGATGATGACCCTCGGCCCGAACCAACTCACGGAGGCAGAGAGGCAAATTGGCGCCATCACGAAGCTGAGGTACATGCTGGTAAGTCTGATATCGATTTGTTGCATACAAGCATCTTAGTATATATGCTTCTGATTCACACAACTCCATCTTTACTCACATCTATAAACTGATTCACACTCACTTAGCAATGAATAGGCCTACAGTATTTATTAACTATTCTTCTTGCCTCTTAAAGACATTTCAACTGGATTGTTAATTGTCTCGTACACCAAATACTGTAATCAAACTCTTCGATACTTACTCGAATGTTAGCAAACAGCCAAGAAAAAAACATGATTTCACTAGCACATTGTATATGTCAGTAGCCAATCTCAATCTTGCGTTTTAGTTTCGAGAGCAAGAGAGTACAACTGTTTCTTTAGGTTTTCGATTGGAAGCAATAAAGGTCAGTCTGTTAGTAAAAAATACATTATTTCTTTTCACTATACTACTTAGTAACAAAACTTCATGATATTCTCGCGCCAAACAGACAAGAGACCCGGATACATGTTCGGTCTATACTCGCAATTTGAAGACGCTGAAGACGGAAATCGAGGTAAATAATTAATTATGATATTTTAATTTGTGGTATTATTATTAATTCTTGACCTTGCTAAAAGTAAAAAAATATGAAAAACGTTGCATCGGCCGGGAATCGAACCCGGGCCGCCCGCGTGGCAGGCGAGCATTCTACCACTGAACCACCGATGCTTGCTGATAAGTGCATCTGTCCTGACCGTTAGTACTCGTACAATTGGCACCTAACACTACGCTAATCGGGCAGGTGCTGCGCGTTATACACTACTTCTGCGCTTTCAACTCCATTGTGATGCGATCGTTTGCTGCCAGGCTACGCGATCTCAAGTCTGCTCTAGAGAAGTCTGAATTCTTTGCCACACATGAGGTGAGTGTCAGGGGGTGGAATCGCTTCATTGATACAATACATTTTTGTATAAGTCAACCACCAGATCAACAAGGAGTATTTCGTCAACAGGACGAAGACAGAAGTGGCGAGGAAGGCAATGCATTTGCTGAAAAAAGAGAAATTTTCGGATGCAATTATATGGGACCAATAATTTTCGAAACGTCTTAAATACGCCTCGCAATCATCGCAGTTCATTGGCTCGTCACTGCTCTTTCTGCACGACGAGAATTTGCACACCGGCGTCTGGATGATTGACTTTGCGAAGACCCTGCCAAGGCCGGAGGATGGTCGCCTGCTGCACACGATTCCATGGACACCTGGGAGTCACGAAGACGGCTATATGTTCGGATTGAACAACCTTATCAGGCTGATGGAGACTGCTTCACAAGAGTACGTTTGATGTACGTGACAATGCCACGTTTAAGAAAGTGCCATTTTTGTTTTATCTATGAAATATATCTTTACTAGCTTTTTTTGCCCGTTGTTTTTGGGGCAGAAATTTAAAGCAAAGCAGTAAGCAATTCACGTCTCTGTATTAACTTTATAGTGAAGGTCACAATTTATTTATTTACTGCATTAATGAAAAGTGAAGAGTTTGTTTAAGGGCGTTTTAAGTAAAAATTAAGTGAAAAGTTTGTCCAAACAGCCCCCCTCTTGATTACTTCTTTAGAAACATGTCTCTTAGCCACTCCTCTATACAGTCAGTGGCAGATCCAGGAATTTTGTTTTGGGGCGGTCTGTCAGGGGAGCGCCATGAGAATCACAGAGGGGGTGCCAGCGGCCGAAAAAGGGCGCCAGGAGCCAAGAAAGGGCGCCAGCGGCTGAAAAACGGGAACCAGCGGCTGAAAAAGGGGCGCCAGTGCTGCGACTGGCGCCCCTGGTGGGGGCATGATTAAAATCATTCCCATGATTAAAATTTAGGGGGGCGACTGCCCCCCCGCCCCCCCCCCTAAATCTGCCTCTGTATACAGTATGCATGTACACGCGTATACATAAGGAAAATAGCCATGGCATAACAATAACAATGTCAAAGAAACAAAATTAAACTGTTTCAGAGTTCAGAGTTAGACAGGTCAAGGTCAATTCGTGACTACTTTTCTATTAATTGCTTGCGAGTCACCTCAAGGCCTGGGGATACACCACATTCTTCGTTCTTCCCCTTGGTGCGAAAATGAATAGGCCAGCTGGAGTTCCAACACGGGAGCAGGCGACATAAAGCTGCCCATGCGAGAAGCTAGGAGTCTCCAGGTTGATGCCAGCCACCTTCAGCGACTGTCCCTGAGCCTTGTTAATAGTCATCGCAAAGCACACTCTCACAGGGAACTGCAGTCGCTTGAACTGAAATGGCAGGTCCGTGGGGATAATTGGAATCCGGGGAACGAACACAGACTCTCCTCTGCCAGATCCAGTCATTATCGTGGCCTCATTCACGTGTGGGAAGAGCCGCCTGACTATCAGTCTGGTGCCGTTACACAGCCTTGGCGCATTCAGGTTGCGGAGGAGCATAATTTGGTGCCCCAACTTTCAGCTGCAAGTTGTGCGATGGAGTTCCAGGAGGATCTAGAGAGTTCAGAAACTCAACAGGATACTCCACAGCGGTGTCATCAGTCAACGTTGTATCAATTGACTTGTAGGTGAAAACTGCACCTGGCAACTCCTGAAGCAGTTGGTAGTTAATTTCGTTGGCGGCATCATTTCTAGGACACAGAATTGCCCTCTCTGACAGCCAGTCAACGTCAGCATATCGAACCATCAGGTTCGGGTAAACTTTTGCCTTGAGCTCCTGCACTGACTGCACAATGTTTCCGATGGTAGCGATCGATGACTGCCCATCCTCGGTGCTAATCTCCAGCAGACCATTGCCGATTCGCAATAGATTGGCAGAGAACTCATGAGCTGTTTCGTCTCCTTGAATTGTAGCTCTCATGTTTGTTCGTAGGTGCAACTTCACAACCGATGGCCACAGGTGAGATGATTTTAGGCAAGCATTAATCTCATCAGCAGGAGTGCCACGCGGAATCACAGGCAGCGTCTGTCTAAAGTCTCCAGACAGCAGCAGAGTGACACCACCCATCAGTTGATCGCCAGCCTCTCTCTTCTATCCCAGGCTGGCTGGAGAGAAATATCGACCGGAGAGCCCTGCGCACTGGGACGCCACCGCACTCAGTCTCAGTGCTGCTTGGGGGCCAGTAGACAGTCTAGGGGTTTGGGCTGTGTACATTCACGGCTTGAAATACAATGTACAGTCTGGGGCTTCGGCGCCCGGGGAAGGGAGGGGGTGGCTGTAATAAAATTTGGCCCGCAGAGTGGCGGAGGGGAGTTGGGGTGGCTGTCCTCGGAAAACAAAAAGTGACTCACTTTGAGATGATGCAGCTTTGCTCTGGATTGAGTAGAGATGTTCAAAATTGACAGCATTGTTGAAAAACATGTAAAGTGTAAGTGGATCAAATTTGGAGAAAATCTGACAAAGTGGGGCGACGATATGTCGAATTGAGTGATTTTTTGACGATTTTTGAGCAGTTTTTTGCACTTTTGAGCAGGAAGGAAATGATTTTTCGGGAATTTGAGTAGCCTATTGCACTCAGCGTAGGTGGTTTTAGGTATGTGCAAAGTTTGGTGCGATTTGGTTGAGCGGTTTCTGCGTCTATAAAGACAAAAGGTTGCACACACACACACACACACACACACACAGACAGACAGACAGACAGAGTTTTCACTTTTATATATATAGATATTCCCATTTGTGTGAGCTTTATTTCTTCTTCAGAAATAAATTTCAACTATGTGTATCAATTATTCGTCTCAGCTGCAGTGCAGTTCTCAAAATCTATTAGTTTGTTATTTTCAAATGCATTCTATTATCTATATATATAAATATTCAAAGCGACTGCTTCGGTGTATATCCAAAACACTAATATTGCAGGGATCATCTATATATATAAAAGTGAAAACTCTGTCTGTCTGTCTGTCTGTGTGTGTGTGTGTGTGTGTGTGTGTGCAACCTTTTGTCTTTATAGACGCAGAAACCGCTCAACCAAATCGCACCAAACTTTGCACATACCTAAAACCACCTACGCTGAGTGCAATAGGCTACTCAAATTCCCGAAAAATCATTTCCTTCCTGCTCAAAAGTGCAAAAAACTGCTCAAAAATCGTCAAAAAATCACTCAATTCGACATATCGTCGCCCCACTTTGTCAGATTTTCTCCAAATTTGATCCACTTACACTTTACATGTTTTTCAACAATGCTGTCAATTTTGAACATCTCTACTCAATCCAGAGCAAAGCTGCATCATCTCAAAGTGAGTCACTTTTTGTTTTCCGAGGACAGCCACCCCAACTCCCCTCCGCCACTCTGCGGGCCAAATTTTATTACAGCCACCCCCTCCCTTCCCCGGGCGCCGAAGCCCCAGACTGTACATTGTATTTCAAGCCGTGAATGTACACAGCCCAAACCCCTAGACTGTCTACTGGCCCCCAAGCAGCACTGAGACTGAGTGCGGTGGCGTCCCAGTGCGCAGGGCTCTCCGGTCGATATTTCTCTCCAGCCAGCCTGGGATAGAAGAGAGAGGCTGGCGATCAACTGATGGGTGGTGTCACTCTGCTGCTGTCTGGAGACTTTAGACAGACGCTGCCTGTGATTCCGCGTGGCACTCCTGCTGATGAGATTAATGCTTGCCTAAAATCATCTCACCTGTGGCCATCGGTTGTGAAGTTGCACCTACGAACAAACATGAGAGCTACAATTCAAGGAGACGAAACAGCTCATGAGTTCTCTGCCAATCTATTGCGAATCGGCAATGGTCTGCTGGAGATTAGCACCGAGGATGGGCAGTCATCGATCGCTACCATCGGAAACATTGTGCAGTCAGTGCAGGAGCTCAAGGCAAAAGTTTACCCGAACCTGATGGTTCGATATGCTGACGTTGACTGGCTGTCAGAGAGGGCAATTCTGTGTCCTAGAAATGATGCCGCCAACGAAATTAACTACCAACTGCTTCAGGAGTTGCCAGGTGCAGTTTTCACCTACAAGTCAATTGATACAACGTTGACTGATGACACCGCTGTGGAGTATCCTGTTGAGTTTCTGAACTCTCTAGATCCTCCTGGAACTCCATCGCACAACTTGCAGCTGAAAGTTGGGGCACCAAATTATGCTCCTCCGCAACCTGAATGCGCCAAGGCTGTGTAACGGCACCAGACTGATAGTCAGGCGGCTCTTCCCACACGTGAATGAGGCCACGATAATGACTGGATCTGGCAGAGGAGAGTCTGTGTTCGTTCCCCGGATTCCAATTATCCCCACGGACCTGCCATTTCAGTTCAAGCGACTGCAGTTCCCTGTGAGAGTGTGCTTTGCGATGACTATTAACAAGGCTCAGGGACAGTCGCTGAAGGTGGCTGGCATCAACCTGGAGACTCCTAGCTTCTCGCATGGGCAGCTTTATGTCGCCTGCTCCCGTGTTGGAACTCCAGCTGGCCTATTCATTTTCGCACCAAGGGGAAGAACGAAGAATGTGGTGTATCCCCAGGCCTTGAGGTGACTCGCAAGCAATTAATAGAAAAGTAGTCACGAATTGACCTTGACCTGTCTAACTCTGAACTCTGAAACAGTTTAATTTTGTTTCTTTGACATTGTTATTGTTATGCCATGGCTATTTTCCTTATGTATACGCGTGTACATGCATACTGTATACAGAGGCAGATTTAGGGGGGGGGGGCGGGGGGGCAGTCGCCCCCCTAAATTTTAATCATGGGAATGATTTTAATCATGCCCCCACCAGGGGCGCCAGTCGCAGCACTGGCGCCCCTTTTTCAGCCGCTGGCTCCCGTTTTTCAGCCGCTGGCGCCCTTTCTTGGCTCCTGGCGCCCTTTTTCGGCCGCTGGCACCCCCTCTGTGATTCTCATGGCGCTCCCCTGACAGACCGCCCCAAAACAAAATTCCTGGATCTGCCACTGACTGTATAGAGGAGTGGCTAAGAGACATTTTTCTAAAGAAGTAATCAAGAGGGGGGCTGTTTGGACAAACTTTTCACTTAATTTTTACTTAAAACGCCCTTAAACAAACTCTTCACTTTTCATTAATGCAGTAAATAAATAAATTGTGACCTTCACTATAAAGTTAATACAGAGACGTGAATTGCTTACTGCTTTGCTTTAAATTTCTGCCCCAAAAACAACGGGCAAAAAAAGCTAGTCTATATATATAAAAGTGAAAACTCTGTCTGTCTGTCTGTCTGTGTGTGTGTGTGTGTGTGTGTGCAACCTTTTGTCTTTATAGACGCAGAAACCGCTCAACCAAATCGCACCAAACTTTGCACATACCTAAAACCACCTACGCTGAGTGCAATAGGCTACTCAAATTCCCGAAAAATCATTTCCTTCCTGCTCAAAAGTGCAAAAAACTGCTCAAAAATCGTCAAAAAATCACTCAATTCGACATATCGTCGCCCCACTTTGTCAGATTTTCTCCAAATTTGATCCACTTACACTTTACATGTTTTTCAACAATGCTGTCAATTTTGAACATCTCTACTCAATCCAGAGCAAAGCTGCATCATCTCAAAGTGAGTCACTTTTTGTTTTCCGAGGACAGCCACCCCAACTCCCCTCCGCCACTCTGCGGGCCAAATTTTATTACAGCCACCCCCTCCCTTCCCCGGGCGCCGAAGCCCCAGACTGTACATTGTATTTCAAGCCGTGAATGTACACAGCCCAAACCCCTAGACTGTCTACTGGCCCCCAAGCAGCACTGAGACTGAGTGCGGTGGCGTCCCAGTGCGCAGGGCTCTCCGGTCGATATTTCTCTCCAGCCAGCCTGGGATAGAAGAGAGAGGCTGGCGATCAACTGATGGGTGGTGTCACTCTGCTGCTGTCTGGAGACTTTAGACAGACGCTGCCTGTGATTCCGCGTGGCACTCCTGCTGATGAGATTAATGCTTGCCTAAAATCATCTCACCTGTGGCCATCGGTTGTGAAGTTGCACCTACGAACAAACATGAGAGCTACAATTCAAGGAGACGAAACAGCTCATGAGTTCTCTGCCAATCTATTGCGAATCGGCAATGGTCTGCTGGAGATTAGCACCGAGGATGGGCAGTCATCGATCGCTACCATCGGAAACATTGTGCAGTCAGTGCAGGAGCTCAAGGCAAAAGTTTACCCGAACCTGATGGTTCGATATGCTGACGTTGACTGGCTGTCAGAGAGGGCAATTCTGTGTCCTAGAAATGATGCCGCCAACGAAATTAACTACCAACTGCTTCAGGAGTTGCCAGGTGCAGTTTTCACCTACAAGTCAATTGATACAACGTTGACTGATGACACCGCTGTGGAGTATCCTGTTGAGTTTCTGAACTCTCTAGATCCTCCTGGAACTCCATCGCACAACTTGCAGCTGAAAGTTGGGGCACCAAATTATGCTCCTCCGCAACCTGAATGCGCCAAGGCTGTGTAACGGCACCAGACTGATAGTCAGGCGGCTCTTCCCACACGTGAATGAGGCCACGATAATGACTGGATCTGGCAGAGGAGAGTCTGTGTTCGTTCCCCGGATTCCAATTATCCCCACGGACCTGCCATTTCAGTTCAAGCGACTGCAGTTCCCTGTGAGAGTGTGCTTTGCGATGACTATTAACAAGGCTCAGGGACAGTCGCTGAAGGTGGCTGGCATCAACCTGGAGACTCCTAGCTTCTCGCATGGGCAGCTTTATGTCGCCTGCTCCCGTGTTGGAACTCCAGCTGGCCTATTCATTTTCGCACCAAGGGGAAGAACGAAGAATGTGGTGTATCCCCAGGCCTTGAGGTGACTCGCAAGCAATTAATAGAAAAGTAGTCACGAATTGACCTTGACCTGTCTAACTCTGAACTCTGAAACAGTTTAATTTTGTTTCTTTGACATTGTTATTGTTATGCCATGGCTATTTTCCTTATGTATACGCGTGTACATGCATACTGTATACAGAGGCAGATTTAGGGGGGGGGGGCGGGGGGGCAGTCGCCCCCCTAAATTTTAATCATGGGAATGATTTTAATCATGCCCCCACCAGGGGCGCCAGTCGCAGCACTGGCGCCCCTTTTTCAGCCGCTGGTTCCCGTTTTTCAGCCGCTGGCGCCCTTTCTTGGCTCCTGGCGCCCTTTTTCGGCCGCTGGCACCCCCTCTGTGATTCTCATGGCGCTCCCCTGACAGACCGCCCCAAAACAAAATTCCTGGATCTGCCACTGACTGTATAGAGGAGTGGCTAAGAGACATGTTTCTAAAGAAGTAATCAAGAGGGGGGCTGTTTGGACAAACTTTTCACTTAATTTTTACTTAAAACGCCCTTAAACAAACTCTTCACTTTTCATTAATGCAGTAAATAAATAAATTGTGACCTTCACTATAAAGTTAATACAGAGACGTGAATTGCTTACTGCTTTGCTTTAAATTTCTGCCCCAAAAACAACGGGCAAAAAAAGCTAGTATATATATATATATAATAGTCGTTGAAGTTAAATCTCTTTTAGATGAAACTGACACACTCTTTTTCGCTAAATTAAATTGAAAGAAAAATAACTGCTTTATTTTTCATTAAATTGAAGCTTTGTATCCGTTATTCTATACCAACCACAGCAGGGGTAAAAGAAAAATCCATGCGTACTTAAAAAGCTAAACAGAATTAGATACTTTTCGCTGCATGATGGCCTTTGTTGTGCCGTGTAATGTGTGCCTTATCCCCACTGTTTAAATTACATTAAGAATTTTCTATTTTTGATCACGATAGCTGAAGTCCTCAATTACAAATATTGATCTTGCCTATGACATTGGCATAAGACTGTAGCCGTTAAAACGAAACTTGAAAAGTTACCGCAGCGTACCAATATAAACAGAAGAGAGACGTGCCGCATTCTTGGAAATAGTCACCAAATGTAACTTACTTCCAATACTTCCGATTATTTATTTCTTTACTTATAACAGCGCATTATATTATTGATTTATAATTTTCCATCAGTTTTCAAGAATGGTTACATTAACTAGGAAAGAAAAACTTTCGTTTTTTAATAGTTTTAAATAGCCATAACATTACATGCTACTTTTTCATGTTTTTTTATATGGGGATATGAGTGGAGGTAAAGCATTTTTTAAAATTAAATATTGCAATAATGTGATATAAAACATATATTTTAATTGCCTGTATATCATTTACATAGGCTAGCTATTATTATAGCTTACTAGCAATGAGTCAATGACAATGGTGTTTGATTAGGCAAGTGAACCACTTAAATCCTTAATGAATAGCTGAAATGTCGCTAATATTTTTTTAAAACCGATTATAAGTTAGCGTTGCCTATAATATAATGTATAATTTATATAATACAATATAATATAATATATGGACTTTAGAGTAAATGTTACTAACTATATATTCAGATTGTTCAATGTTTTTTTCATTTTGATTGATTTACCCAATTGAAGTAATTATTCCAATCAATCAACCATTCTTATGATTTTTTTATATAGCATTGTGTACCTATGGAGTTAGAGTAGCTTGCTAACTCATATACTGCCTTGTAGGACTGTTTGCCAGCCAACATTAAATAAATTTTTACTTGTCAATTTAGAACCATTAAAATAGTTTTTTTTAATTTAAAAGCAAAAAATTATTTCATTTTCTGTGAATCTACATGCATATTTGTATATAGATAGCTAGCTAAGTAGATATTATATACACATATAGCTCAGTTGGGTCAGGTACACAGGATCCCCATTATCCATTGCGTCAAGAGGCTGCCACACCTAGCTGCCTAAAAATTTCTATTTGCTGTTTTTTGTACCATTTTTGCCAAGCAGATAAGGGAATTAAGTGTCATGCCTAATGGCGCATATTTCGAGACACTAAGCAACCTCATATTTGTTATCAATATATTAATAATTTCATATGTGCATTAACTACTAAGAGTAACTACTAATGGAAGAGTTTCACAATATTTGCATACTAATCAGTCTACTAAAGACACCAGCAACAGTGGCAGCACTGGCACCAGAGCCAACTGGGAGCGCCGGCTGACTGAACTCACTGGGCACCAGGTCGACCTTTCGGGCCGGCGCCTTCTGACCACGCTTGTTGTCCACGAGGCTCTTGGCGCCGGCCTACTAATTGGCGTCTGGGCACTCTGTTATCGCCTGCGCTTCACCTCGCGTCGGCTGCTTCCACTGCTGCCGGCCTCGGCCACAGTGGCACACGATCGCGGCGCAGCCGCCGCTAGACGCGCCCTGGCCAAATGGCCAACCCTTCGGCGTCGAGTGTCCGATCCGCAAAGATTGGTTATCAGCGCGGCCGAGAGCTTCCTGGTGAGGAAAGTCTGCGGTCCCGTGCTGGTGCCGGCAAAACTGCTGGCTGCCTACTACCTGGCTGGAACTGTGTGCTGAAGTCGCGAATCCGACCACACACCCATCAGAGAAATCCTTTCCTACCACTAATTCCTCAGTGTACCGCTGTCCCTACCACTAATTCCTCAGTGTACCACTGTCCCTACCACTAATTCCTCAGTGTACCACTGTCCCTACCACTAATTCCTCAGTGTACCGCTGTCCCTACCACTAATTCCTCAGTGTACCGCTGTCCCTACCACTAATTCCTCAGTGTTCCGCGGTCCCTACCACTAATTCCTCAGTGTTTCGCTGTCCCTACCACTAATTCCTCAGTGTTCCGCTGTCCCTACCACTAATTCCTCAGTGTACCGCTGTCCCTACCACTAATTCCTCAGTGTACCGCTGTCCCTACCACTAATTCCCCAGTGTACCGCTGTCCCTACCAGTGATTGTTCAGTGTTCCGCGGTCCCTACCACTGATTGTTCAGTGTACAGCTCACCAATTTTAACCTGATTCTTGTAAAACATAGAATTTCCTTTATAATACAATTTAATGAAATAGTCACTTCTAGTTACTTCGTCTTCGCGACTTCGACTTCGACTTATAGTTACTTCGTATCTAAATATTCAAAATTTAAACAAATTATCTGTGTCCGCTAATGGAATAATGACCAACCGTTTCTGTTAATTAGTTTTTCTACTGTTAGTACAACTTATGCCTACTAAATGCGAATATGTAACATTTTCTGTCAAATCTAAACGTTAGAGCTATATTTTTGGTGCTACTTTATCATTTTTAAATTTATTTTTCAAATTAGTATTAAGTTGAACTAAATAAATTGATTGGATGTGTGGCGTATCAGTAATTTTTTTGTACGAGTATCTTGTCAATTTTGCACGATAAGCATTAAAAATGAATAAACAATGAATAGTTACACAAGTACAGTAAGTAACTTGTGAGTGAATTTTCGAAATCTTTCAATTCCTGTTTTTGTCGAACTAAAAGTAAAAGTTTTATATTTATTTGTAGTGTTTCAATATACTAAAACTGAATACTCTATATGGAAATGTATTTTTAGTCATGAAAAGCTAGCACCAATTGATACTTCTGGAGGTTAAATCAATCAATATGTACGAGGTGCGGTCAAGTTCAAGTGAGACAGTCTCGGCAGCCTCGTTATTAAACACTGTAGAGGAAATCAGATGATTATTCTGAAAGAGCATGAATCTTAACATCGTTGGGAAGAGGAAATAGTCAGCTGGCGCCAGGTCTGGGGAGTAGGGAGGATGGGGGCCATTGTTAGGCCGCTCCGCCATTTTTTGGGTTCTTGTGGCTGATGCACTTTATCAAGTTGTAGCTAAGACAGAAGTCGATGAAAAAAACTGCTTTTTTTGTCACTGATTGTCTCTATTAGTCTAGCTAAAATATGAAGCACTTGCGAAGATGATCGGGTGGGATTTACCATACATATTGCGTTTGTCTCACTTGAACTTGACCGCACCTCGTACGAAGATCTGGAATCAACGGGCCGCATAGTGTCGTACGACACCTTGAGTAATATAGGCAGCTTACTCGCGAGAAACGATTCGTTATATTAAAAAATGTCAGAATATTTTGGTGAGCACAATGGCTGGAAACTAGTTTATAATCTGAACAGATCTGCAAAGTAAAAAGAAAAAAATTTTTGATTCAAACTCAATGAATCTCTATCGACAGCTAAATGATACTACATGTACATTGTCAGTGGGGGCAAACATATGTAAAATATAAATCCGGGACTTTCACTTGAAATAACAAAGAATTCTCAAGCGTCAAACCCTAGAGTAAAATAAAGTAGTCTTAGAAATATCACCAACAGATCACAACAGAATGAAAAAACTAAATGATGTGAAGTTTACCAAGCAATAAGGGTCAGTAGAGATTAAAAAATGAGAATGTTCTAAAAATAAGCACACCAATTTCTTCCGGCTCAATATTAAGCAATGTCAGCATTCGATCGCAATCAAAGTTAGTGTTTCCTCAGAGGTTGCACTCAGGCTGGTACCTGATGCCCGTTCCACTCCGGGTTATAGGGCGGCGGCTTCTCGACATTAGCTCCGGGCTCTGCAGCGGGACCGATAGCTCCAGCGTTGAAGCCCAGATTTGAGTAGGTGGCAAACGGAGGCGCGCTGATTGTGTAGGGCGGCGCTTCCGGCTGTGGCGGTGGTGGTGGCGGCATTGTCGGGTACGGATTCGCCGGGGTTGCAGCCAACGCTCCAGCGTTGGCGTCGGCGTTTTGGCGCCTGTTACGACGCGCAACAGAGTTGCGCCGAATGCAGCAGACGATTACAACGATGAGGCTGATCAGAACAGCGAGGACAAATCCGACCGTTAGCACAATGGCGATGATAGTTACAATGGTGCTTGCCGTGGCTATTAGGCTGGCGATGTCGTAGTAGGAGCTGGTGCCGCCGCGGGGCATGTAGCAGATGTACTGGCGCCGGTTGGTGCACTCGTCATTGTAGAAGCGGCCACTTTGATAGGCAATGCACTGGCAGCTGGAGCTGTAGGTGCACATGCTGCCAGAAATGCTACTGCAATCAAGATTCATTTTAATATATTAAGCTTCAATGATTGCGATTATATTTTGGAATAGAGATGGCTTAAAAAGCAATTGATTACTTTAAGACAACTCACTCTAGCGAGGTGTACTTATTGAGAAACTTTGGCTCGCTACTTTTGTCGAACATGTACATGCCGACCCAGTAGGCTAAGCGCGGATTCACCACGCTGATTGGCGCCGACAGAAGCTCCGACAAGATTGAGTCGTAGTCAAAGTTGCCCATGACCAGGTTGGCGAGCATCATGTTGCACGCCTTGGCGGACTGATCGTAAGTCAGATTTCCAGCCAGTTTAGGCACACCGTAGCAATATCCTGAGCTGCTGCTCACAGTGTACCAGCCCGATGGACAGTCGGTAGTGTCCAGATGCTCCACCGTCATCCGAAGGCCGGTAGCAAGACCAGCCGGTCCTGAACTGGTCGTCTGTCGCGCTGTGAAGGTGCCGGAGTTGATGCCGAACTGTCGAATCACCGAGCTAGAGTTAGTCAGCGACAGAAAATTCTTTCCGCTCGTCGTTTCGCCCTCGTAAATGTTGAACTCGGCCTGAGAAGTACGTGGTTGAGTTGCCCCGTATTATCACTGATCACCCGCTGTATGTTATTATGCACGTGTACTGCTGTACGTACGTTCAATACTCATGGGCATAGGTATCAAAAGCAATGTACAAGTGTAGACGTAAAAGTTTTTAAAGCATTTATTGAATAAAAGTCATTTCTTCCAGTGTTTAATTACAACTATCGTCATAAGTGCGTTTTGGACACCTGCACCGAGGAAATGTCGATACTGAAGTCTCAATTTTATGAGAGCTTCTTTTCCTGCCTACCTGATAGGCGCCGAGATTGATGGAGTCAATGGTGACGATCCAACGGCTTGTGCTGTATCCAATGATTGTGATGCTGCAGTCCATGTTCGCTTGCAGGTTGGACGCATTTGGCGCCAGAGGTGCCATTATAAAGGTGAACTTGCCAAAATTTGTCAGCCTACGCTGAGAGAAGCCGGAGCTGGAGCAGCCGTAGGTGTTAATCTGGCCTGCCGTCGGAGTGAATAGGCCGATTGCTGCCACCACCAGCACGACGGTCACCTGTGATAGTTGAGAATGCATGCCAATCGAAGCAGCAAGTTGCGGAGATCTCACAAAAATGCTTAGTCGTTGCTTGTCAACTTTCTGCAGCCCAGCGAGAGTGCTTGGTTTCTGTGCGACAGGAAGAAAATGAAGAAAATATGAATATTTTCCAAACTTCAGAGTTCCCTTCTATTCTTTTTACTTTCTATCCCCGGCTCGGACAGCTCTGAGTGGCTGGGTCGCAGGGTGGGTGCGTGGAGTCTTTCGAGTGTGCTCTTGAGCAGGTCCGAGCTGGTCTACGGCTAGAGGCGTGTTGGTGTAGTGCCAGTAAAATGCAGCTGCTGTAGCTGTATGGCTAGAGAGGACTAATAAAGAACTTAAACGTTTAGCTAGTGGCTTGGTTTTCTGAAATATTTAATTTCTCTTCGGTCAAATGATTTTCTTTCTTGTATAATATTTTTGTACTTGGCTTTTCTCTGCGCCTATACCATACTCTCCAATTGCGATTGTGTTGTTAGCTCAGCATAGCACTGAAAGATTCATTGTACTCAGTAGAGCTCTGAGCATATGTACGCATATACATATATGCACAGTGAAGGTCGTTGCCATCTCCAGTTGCCGCCCATGGATGTACACAGCCTAAAGCCCTGAGCTCTGCAGGCCTCGGGGCGTGCTACGAGAATCAGTTTGAGGCTAATCATTTATTTAGAATAATATTGTCTTACGCTTGCCTATACGAGCCTCGTACTTCTCTGCTTTAATTACCTGCAGTTCTGACATAAATTCAAGAAAAAAACACGTCATGCGTCATACGAGTCAAAGGCAACGAAAATTCGTTCTATGAATAGAACTACTGACATATATCGGAAAAGAATTGGACAATGCCATTAATAAGATAACATTGTGCGTTCCAAATTTTGTGTGGTGCGCGTCAGCCCAACCTTGGACAAAGGATTTGAGCACACATGAGTTCGCTATGTGGTCTTACCCTTCGCCTAAAAGGATGGCAACATGCAGCATCGCAGCTAGCACTCAGTGACGGAGAGCAAGAAAAGATTTCGTCTCTTCAAAACAGTTTCTAATTTTGGGTTAACAAAAACTAAATATAACGCATAGTTATCTAGCTAGGAATTGTGCCATATACAATTTCCGAAGAATGATAACAGAAAGATGACAGATCCAGAAAGCTATAAAATCACCACTGACTTATTTTTAAGACTCAAAGCTTCGAAACCATGACCTCTATTGTCCGCTTGATTTACTCGGAAAGTTGAATTTCTAATTAGAATTTGAACTTGTTCAGAAAAAGAATAGAGGAATTTTATTTTTTCGTTGAACAGGTTTAAAATAAGCCACAACGAAGAAAAAAAACTTTTGGTTACTAAAAGCGGAAAAGCAAAATATGATTATGCATGTTTTTGCCATTTGAAGATCCGCAACGCAAATTATGGACCGATTTTCCGCGGGCTTAATTAGCTACAATTGCAGTATAGCCTTGTGCAGGCGAGATGCGAAGAGAACCTCGGTTTCTCCTATTTTCGAATTCGCATCAGATTACGTTCACACACACACACACACACACACACACACACACACACACACACTCACACTCACACACACACAACACACACTCATGCGCGCGCACGTATGCACACGCATGTGAGGAGTCGCAAAAACTACTAAATGAAGATTTTTTAGCCTTCTTTTACTGTGGTATACAATATTATGATGCATTGTGTTTTTTTATCTCTGTGATTTGTGATGCTTTTTGGAGTTATCACCAATCCCTTGTTGTGTGAATACAATTAATGGTATTTTGTCGATTAAACTAAGTCAAAATGTATCACTTATAATATTACGATACTATACCAAAATTTAGCGCGGAATCAAATTTAGCTTTACCGAGACTTTTCTAAGAACACGACACGACCCACGTCGTGTCGTGCTCAACAAGTGTTAAGCATATTTTGATGTAGGATATTATAAATGATTTTGTTGAATCATATATATTTTAAGTATCTAGACCGTTTTTGTAAAGTAATCTTTTAAAGTAATTTGATAAAAATGTTTATAAAATATTTTCATTGTATAGTTTTAGTATAAAAAGGGTTAATGAGCATTTTCTGCTAAGTTAGCTAGCTATCTACATTAAAAATAACCTAGCGAAAAGCTCTAAATATTTGAATCACGATCACTTTTATTTATGAACTTTTGGCGATTTCTATGTAAGTAATCATATATTAAATTACATATCTAGAACTCTAGAATGGCTATGCGTAATGCGTACACTATATAGTATATTGTTTAATAGTTATTACTAGCACCAGTTAGTTGATTGTCTGAATAGGGTATTCAATGCAAGCTAGCTAGTACATGGCAGCAATAGTGCAGTTTTAACTGGCCATAAAGCTTTTGATTTATTGTCTTTTTTAAGAACTATGCTAATGACATTGGCATAGGCTGCGGCTTTATTTATTAATTTGTTTGATTTATAATTATATTAATTTGTTGCTACATGTACATTGGTTTTTTAGTATTTGAATTGGCATATAGTACAGTACTTATTTACTTAGCTTCTTGCTTTTTTGCTCTTTGCTTTTATAATTAAATTAATTCTCCTGACCTAAGCAGTATAATGTCCTTGAACAATATTCATGATATATTTTTATTCCTTATAGTACAGCTGCCCTAGGCCAAAACTAAATTGCTGTTTTTGTTTCTAGTAATAGTAGCTAGTGAGAATGATTCAGATTTTGCATGTAATAAAAGTGCCAGTAACTGCTGCAGTGGCAGTGAACAAGCTGACAAAAGGCAACATGAAGAAAACTTTGGGTTTTCCAATCAACTTTAAACCTTAGTTCTAGTGTCCATGACACACTGTGGCCCACTAGAAGCCAGTGGGTTACACTCTCTGTTGTAGCCTTTCTTTACATAGAATTTTTTTAATGAAAGAAATTAAATATATACAATTTTACTTATTATTTATGCTATGAGTTTGTTTGCGAGTAAACATTACTTTTAAAATAATTGAGTTTAACTGTTCAATGTGAAAAGTTAAAAAAATTGGGAAATCATTCCATTTTTGAAAATTATAGCTTTCTATTCTTATTTCTCCAATGTCATGTTTAGATCTCTTTCACATGTATACCCACTATTATTTATTCATTACTCAACTTTTTATATTCAGTTACAATCATAGTTGCTTTAAAATTATTGTCTATGAAATGATATACTGAAAGATAAGCTTCTGTGCAAGAATCAGGTTGTTGCTATCACTCTTCATGGTGTCTGATTTTGAAGACATTTTTAAGGAAATATGTGCTCTTTTAGGGATATATCCAAGTATTTGCTTACATTTATGTTACATGTTTGATCTATAAGATTCCAATTTGAGCGAATTCTGTAATGGGCTGGGTCCATGGGTACAGAGGAGTGAAAACTGTCTGTGGACAGCTAGAACAGAAGAACAGATGGTTGACCATCTCCACAGCCACATCACACAAGGGGCAGAGCAGGGAAATGATGTGTCATGGCGGTTGATGGAGCCAAGCCGCTTGATGATTGTGCACAGACTGAGGGCATGCTTAGCCGATTAATCAACAGCAGATGCATTGACTACAGCTTCAAGAAGCAGCCAGATAGGATTTCATGGATGCCGTGGATGAACAAGGGATCAGCGGACACAGCTTTTCATTTGGCTTCCTTGAGCTGGAGGCCGACGGTGGCAGAAGCCTCTGTCATGCGCTTGATCTAGGCTTTGACTTGGTCTGCACGGCCTCAAATTGTTCCTTTGTCCATTTACGAGACGTCCTCGTACCAGACGGCAAGGTCCACATTGCCCCCCTCTGTGAGATGTCTCGAATTGCCAGGGCAAACAGCAGCGGGTCTCCCTGCACCCCGCTGACGGAATCGTGGGCGCTGAAAAGCAGTTCGGACCTTCCGCCATAGGCACAGCGCACCAAGCGCTCGAGCTGTGGAAGGTAAAGAGTGGATCAATGCGCCTATCGTGACTCTGTGGAAAATAGAGTTAAATGCGTAAAAAAGTCCAACTTGACAAGGCCCTGACAGCCATCAGCTGCGCACAGAAAACAACGGACAGCAACCTACGCGCCTCCTCAGACACCGAAGCCGACCTCCGTAGGGGCCTGTTCTTTGACTGAAGCGCAAGTGGTGCGTGCAACCATTTCGTAGCGCGAGACCGACGGCGAGTCGCGCAGGCGCCGACCTTCTTGACGAAGCCAACAAGCTGGCGCAGCAAGCAGCTTCAGATGCGCCGACCACAGCCTGTCCGGGCCAGGGGCGTCGCCTGCCTGGGTGCAGACCACGGCGGTGAGCAGCTGCTCCAGGGAAAGTTTGAGAAGTGGAGGCGGCAGGTCTTCCATGGCCGAGTGCTTGGCCTGCAGCGCCGACAGGGTGGCCTCATCAGCTGCCGCTAGTTTTCCTTCGTTGATTACTATGCGGCAGGCACCGACGATGTCACCGAGGTCGATCCAATGTCTGACTGCACTTGCGTGGGACCGCTCAAGGCCTGCTTCGCGAAGCGCATGTTTAATCCTGGCCAACCGCGCCACTGCCACTGCCATTGTGCTGTCGGCCAAACAGCTGCTTGAGGGCACCCCTACCGATTCACTTTGTAGTTGCTAGAAGGCGCCGCTTGCCCCAGGTGACTATAAAATATAATCTACAAGCACGCAAGAAACATTCTTGCTTAGATTATAAATTAAAATTATTCCGCTACAATGCTACTATAGTTTTGTGAAGGGCTGTATATAGTTTTAAACTTAAGGGATTCTGTCTATTTAGGATGGACCCTTCGCTCGCTAGTTAAATTCACACGCTAGTTAAACTCACATTTTAATAAGACCCACATTTGCAACATGCTGTCGTGCTTTCGTGCTAATAAAAACAAAAAATCTGGCCCTAAAATATCTCTTTATCATCAATTTAAGTCTGCCGCGCTTTCTGTGGTGGCAAATTCTGCCGCCATTGCCGTTTCCTCCGACGAAGCCGAAGATGGCTCCGACTCTGAGATCTTCTTTGACTGTCCAGACGATGATGCCTCCGCGGCCACGTCTACAGCTGTCACTGTCGTTGACTCCGTCACTGATACGTCTCAGCGCCACGCTAGCTCTATTGTCGGCTCGCCATTCGAGACTACGAACAGCTTCTATGACCCAGTAGGAGGCGGTGGTGCTGTGGCTCCGGCGGGAGAGCCTCTGTTTCAGAGACGACCTCCGACGGCGTCAATACCGGCCGTCAGGCTGCACGCAGCTACAATGCCTTCTGCGATGAATCGTGACTCGATGATGCCAGAGTCGGGCACAACCGACACTGGCAGCGACTCGAACGGCGGAGCAGCCGTCTCCGCTGCTGCGGCCTCCGCCGCTTCGGATGGAGCTGGTCTTCCAGCTGCGTCTGGCCGACGGTTTCCGGATCCGAACACGGCTACCTTGCCGCCTTCCATGCCAGGCTTGCCACCCCAGTCGGAGGAGCCCTCACCTCCGCAGCAGCCACCGCCGCAGCTGCAGCCGCCCAGATTCCCTCTTGACGCTCCTATGATAGAGCGAGCGACTCTGTCTCGACCCGACGACAACTGGGGCGAATTCGCTGAACCGGAACTAGCAGGAGGCACCTCAACTGGTTCCACGTCGGCTCCTCCTGGCTCGACATCGGTCCCTGTCGCAGCTGGATCATTGTCATCCGCAGCTGCCGCGGCCGCCTCTTCGGTGACGTCAGTATCGGCCGCTGCCGCCGCGGCGGACAACTCGGATGGCGCGAGTTCGTCGGGTCCGCGCGCCACCGGCCCCTTTGCCAGCCTCGGCCGAGTCCTGGCCCACGCCTTGGACCAGGCGGCCGGCTTTAGGCGAAGATTTCGCAAACCGGACGGCCGGTCCGGTTTAGTTGGCCAGGTTGCCGAGTCTGACGAGGAGCTGGACTATTGCCTGGATCTAAGCAAGGGCATGAAGTTCAGGTGCGTCTATTGAGTCCATTGTACTGAATCATTTGCGAATCAGAGGTTTCAACTGTGAGTCCTAAATAATGGGGCGTTTTTTGTCTTCCGTTTATTAGTCGAATCGGGTTTGACTTACAGCCGACAGAAAGCTATTTCTCAGTGCATCTGAGGGCTGCGTACAGCTGTTTAGTCAATTGAGTTAGGGATGCCACTGTGTTAGAAAATCGGACTCACGACTTGAAGGTCGGGGTTCGATTCCCGTTCTGTGGAGTTCACCCAGCTTATAAATGGGTACAAGCATTAGCTGGGGTGAGAGAGGTCATCCGTATTTGCAACTTTTTAGAAAATTACTCTACTAAACGTAGAGTAATCTAGCCTCGCAATGCGACCATGTACCGACTTTTGGTGCCTCTTTAAAGAGTCGTTAGATTGTTTTGCTTTTTTCTATTTTACTTAGTGGACTAGGATCTCTACAACAGTGGTTGTTTGACTTCTCCAAAGCAACTCAAGCGCTTATATTTTCCAAATAGTTCTGACGATCACTTTCTCTTGCTTTTGTGTCGTCCAAAGTTGCTAATTGGAACAGTTTTAAAAAGCAATCGAAATACACTTCATGAGCTGTGAGCACTTGCTCATGAATTCGTGACAGTAGACCCACAACCAGCAAGAGTAAGAATTCTTCTGCCTATTCCACTGACTGCCATGCGGGTTGGGGAATGCAACTGGTTGGCCCTTTATGGCGTGAGTCTTGACAAGTCTCCTTATCTTGTTCTTCTCAGAGCCGCCAGGGCAAAGAAGGGCGACAAAGACTTTATCAACATCAAGCTGGTGCAGGAGATCCGGCACGAACATTGCGCCACAGTCTGGTGCCTGCGCTTTTCACCCTGCGGAGTTTTCTTAGCCACCGGCTGCAACGACAACTCGGTGAGGATGTTCGTCCTGCGCACTCACTACAGGCGCTACGACGCGGCCAGGCAGCGAGTCAGCGCCAGGTTTGAGGCCGCCTCATCCGGCTCGTCGACGATTGGCCGCCTGATGAGCCGAGCCGAAGCTGCCATTGTCAATAACGACGACGACGACTTTTTGGACAGTGTGTCTTCGGCTAGCGGAGCCGCCGAAAGCGAAGGCTGGAGCAGCGTAGCCGACGACGAATTGGAGAACTCGCGCAAGAGTCCGTTCAGATCCAAGCCATTCCTTGTTTGCCGGGGACACGAGGCGCCTGTGCTGGATCTCAGCTGGTCCAGGAATCTCTTCCTGCTCAGTGCGTCCATGGACTGCACCGTAAGTGGACTGGGCTGGTTAGTCTGTTTCTTATTGCCCATTTCTTTTACTAACTGTCTATTCTTCTCTGCGTCAAAATCTCGGAATGCCTCCGTCGCATTACGTATAGATAAATATTTCGATACATATCGGGTAGCTATCGATTAGGAAGCTGAAACCAGCTTCCAATTATTTTGTACCCGTATTTCAATTATTTCGATGGCCCAATCGGGCCAGATGTGCGGCCAACAGCAAAGACTGGGGTGCTCCACACCCACCCTCAATTAACCCAGCCAATGCTGGTACCCATTTAGCAGTAGGGTGAACTGAAGCAATCCAATGTTTCAAGTGTCTTCCTAAAAAGCACATTGTTCCAGTGGAGTCGGGAATCGAACCCTCCACCTTCTAGTCGTGACTCCGATGTTTCAAATAATAGACTACAATCCCTTTTTTCGATACATATCGAGTAGGTAACAATCCAATCCTGGTTAGCTTCATCTAGACTTTCTGGCTAAAAAAGGATGTGTAAATATGGTAGGTCTTTTTTCTCCTCATTACCCAGGTCCGCCTCTGGCATGTGCACAAGCAGGACTGCCTGTGCAGCTTCTCCCATTCGGACTACGTGCCCGCCATCGCCTTCCACCCCAAGGACGATCGAGTCTTTGTCTCTGGCAGCATGGACGGCAAGCTGCGCCTATGGAGCCTGTCAGATAAGAAAGTGTCCGCCTGGAGACAAGTGCCAACCAGGCACACCAACATGATCACGGCGCTCTGCTTCTGCCGAGGGGGCCAGCTGCTGGCTGTTGGCACCTACGACGGCCGGGTGATGTTCTACGACACCGCCGAAAAGCTCTCCTACCACACACTCATCGACCTGTACAAGGAGAGCACGGTCAAGCGGAGGAAGAGGAACCGCGGCTTCTTTAAGGTGTGCTGCCACTGCCTGCCACTCTCCCTTCACTACCCTGCCACTCTCCCTTCACAGCCCTGCCACTCTCCCTTCACTACCCTGCCACTCTCCCTTCACTACCCTGCCACTCTCCCTTCACTACCCTGCCACTCTCCCTTCACTACCCTGCCACTCTCCCTTCACTACCCTGCCACTCTCCCGTCACCACCCTGCCACTCTCCCTTCACCACCCTGCCACTCTCCCTTCACTACCCTGCCACTCTCCCTTCACTACCCTGCCACTCTCCCTTCACAGCCCTGCCACTCTCCCTTCACTACCCTGCCACTCTCCCTTCACTACCCTGCCACTCTCCCTTCACCACTCTGCCACTCTCCCTTCACTACCCTGCCACTCTCCCGTCACCACCCTGCCACTCTCCCTTTACCACCCTGCCACTCTCCCTTCACTACCCTGCTACTCTCCCTTCACTACCCTGCCACTCTCCCTTCACTACCCTGCCACTCTCCCTTCAATAAACTACCACTCTCCCTTCACTACCCTGCCACTCTCCCTTCACTACCCTGCCACTCTCCCTTTACTACCCTGCCACTCTCCCTTCACTACCCTGCCACTCTCCCTTCACCACCCTGCCACTCTCCCTTTACAGCTCTGCCACTCTCCCTTCACTGATCATTCTATTCCATTCCGATAGTTAATATTTATTAATTCGGGAATAACATCCCCATTTTTATCCCACCAAAAACGTCAGGTAACGGGAATCGAAACCATGCCGGGGGACGCTAACCGCATCCTGGTGAGCAGCAACGATTCCAGGCAGCGGCTAATTGATCTGAAAGACTATCAGGTTGTCTGCAAGTACAAGGGCGCCACTAATAAGTCGCATATCAATGCTCACTTCAGTCCTACTGGAAGGTGACAATCTTGTTTATAACTGTCTTGACACCTGTCAGATTAGGGCATTCTTCTGCTGCTATGATTAACAGCTGACAAACTAGTAGGATTAACTAGTTGTGAATTAGTAGGATTAACTAGTTGTGAATTAGTGGGATTAACTAGTTGTGAATTAGTAGGATCAACTAGTTGTGGACTTGTAGGATTAACTAGTTGTGAATTAGTGGGATTAACTAGTTGTGAATTAGTGGGATTAACTAGTTGTGAATTAGTAGGATTAACTAGTTGTGGATTTGTAGGATTAACTAGTTGTGAAATAGTAGGATTAACTAGTTGTGAATTAGTAGGATTAACTAGATGTGAATTAGTAGGATTAACTAGTTGTGAATTAGTAGGATTAACTAGTTGTGAATTAGTAGGATTAACTAGTTGTGGATTTGTAGGATTAACTAGTTGTGAATTAGTAGGATTAACTAGATGTGAATTAGTTGGATTAACTAGTTGTGAATTAGTAGGATTAACTAGTTGTGAATTAGTGGGATTAAATAGTTGTGAATTAGTGGGATTAACTAGTTGTGAATTAGTGGGATTAACTAGTTGTGAATTAGTGGGATTAACTAGTTGTGAATTAGTAGGATTAACTAGTTGTGAATTAGTGGGATTAACTAGTTGTGAATTAGTGGGATTAACTAGTTGTGAATTAGTAGGATTAACTAGTTGTGGACTTGTAGGATTAACTAGTTGTGAATTAGTAGGATTAACTAGTTGTGGACTTGTAGGATTAACTAGTTGTGAATTAGTAGGATTGACTAGTTGTGAATTAGTGGGATTAACTAGTTGTGAATTAGTAGGATTAACTAGTTGTGGACTTGTAGGATTAACTAGTTGTGAATTAGTAGGATTAACTAGTTGTGGATTTGTAGGATTAACTAGTTGTGAAATAGTAGGATTAACTAGTTGTGAAATAGTAGGATTAACTAGTTGTGGATTTGTAGGATTAACTAGTTGTGAAATAGTAGGATTAACTAGTTGTGAAATAGTAGGATTAACTAGTTGTGAATTTGTAGGATTAACTAGTTGTGAATTTGTAGGATTAACTAGTTGTGAAATAGTAGGATTAACTAGTTGTGAAATAGTAGGATTAACTAGTTGTGAATTTGTAGGATTAACTAGTTGTGAATTTGTAGGATTAACTAGTTGTGAAATAGTAGGATTAACTAGTTGTGAATTAGTGGGATTAACTAGTTGTGAATTAGTAGGATCAACTAGT
Organism: Macrostomum hystrix; assembly: GCA_950097015.1. NCBI lineage: Eukaryota > Metazoa > Platyhelminthes > Macrostomidae > Macrostomum > Macrostomum hystrix. The sequence goes on along the minus strand of CATNEN010000025.1, from coordinate 122,547 downwards.
TGTGGACTTGTAGGATTAACTAGTTGTGAATTAGTGGGATTAACTAGTTGTGAATTAGTGGGATTAACTAGTTGTGAATTAGTAGGATTAACTAGTTGTGGATTTGTAGGATTAACTAGTTGTGAAATAGTAGGATTAACTAGTTGTGGATTTGTAGGATTAACTAGTTGTGAAATAGTAGGATTAACTAGTTGTGAAATAGTGGGATTAACTAGTTGTGAATTTGTAGGATTAACTAGTTGTGAAATTGTAGGATTAACTAGTTGTGAAATAGTAGGATTAACTAGTTGTGAATTTGTAGGATTAACTAGTTGTGAATTTGTAGGATTAACTAGTTGTGAAATAGTAGGATTAACTAGTTGTGAAATAGTAGGATTAACTAGTTGTGAATTTGTAGGATTAACTAGTTGTGAATTTGTAGGATTAACTAGTTGTGAAATAGTAGGATTAACTAGTTGTGAATTAGTGGGATTAACTAGTTGTGAATTAGTAGGATCAACTAGTTGTGGACTTGTAGGATTAACTAGTTGTGAATTAGTGGGATTAACTAGTTGTGAATTAGTGGGATTAACTAGTTGTGAATTAGTAGGATTAACTAGTTGTGGATTTGTAGGATTAACTAGTTGTGAAATAGTAGGATTAACTAGTTGTGGATTTGTAGGATTAACTAGTTGTGAAATAGTAGGATTAACTAGTTGTGAAATAGTAGGATTAACTAGTTGTGAAATAGTAGGATTAACTAGTTGTGAAATAGTAGAATTAACTAGTTGTGAATTTGTAGGATTAACTAGTTGTGAATTTGTAGGATTAACTAGTTGTGAATTTGTAGGATTAACTAGTTGTGAATTTGTAGGATTAACTAGTTGTGAAATAGTAGGATTAACTAGTTGTGAAATAGTAGGATTAACTAGTTGTGAAATAGTGGGATTAACTAGTTGTGAATTTGTAGGATTAACTAGTTGTGAAATAGTAGGATTAACTAGTTGTGAAATAGTAGGATTAACTAGTTGTGAAATAGTAGGATTAACTAGTTGTGAAATAGTAGGATTAACTAGTTGTGAAATAGTAGGATTAACTAGTTGTGAAATAGTAGGATTAACTAGTTGTGAAATAGTAGAATTAACGAGTTGTGGATTTAAAGGATTAACGAGTTGTGGATTTAAAGGATTAACGAGTTGTGGGTTTAAAGGATTAACTAGTTGTGGATTTAAAGGATTAACGATTTGTGGATTTAAAGGATTAACGAGTTGTGGATTTAAAGGATTAACAACTTGTCGTTAATTCGGAATAACGCTTATGTGAGTCAGTAGGATCGGCAACTTGTCGATAATTAGAATTAACTATTTGCCTCTTTGTAGGATTGACGCTTTGCTAGTCGGTAGGATTAACGAGTTGTGGATAATTAGGTTTAACGTTTTGCCACTTATTAGTAGGATTACACGTCCTACACACCTCACGTCCCACTGTCTCACACTGGGCAGGTATGTGATCAGCGGCTCGGAGGACAGCTGCTTTTATCTGTGGCGCACCGAGCACGGCTTCAAGCGTCAGTCCAGGTTTAGCGTTGTGCGCAGCGATCGCAACGCATTCTGGGAGGCCATCCGGGCCAGCCCTGCTGTGGTCACCTGTGCCGTGTTCTCGCCGCAGCCCCTGCTGGTGCTGGACAAGCGGAATGCCCGCAGCTACGAGCAGGCCGACCCGGAGTCCGTCCGGGTGCCGGCCCCATCTGGAGGCAGCCTGCCCCGCGACTCCAAAGGGGAGATCATTGTCACCGCCGACTTTGACGGCTGCCTGCGGGTGTTTAAGAATAAGGCTTGATCTTTTGGGATTTTACTTGGCTTTTTTATCCTCTGATTGTTTTCTTAAACATCCCAGATCCCCTGATTGAGTTGGTAAACACCCCAGATCCCCTGATTGGTTTGTTAAACATCCCAGATCCCCTGATTGTTTTCTTAAACATCCCAGATCCCCTGATTGAGTTGGTAAACATCCCAGATCCCCTGATTGAGTTGGTAAACATCCCAGATCCCCTGATTGAGTTGGTAAACATCCCAGATCCCCTAATTGGTTTGTTAAACATCCCAGATCCCCTGATTGAGTTGGTAAACATCCCAGATCCCTTGATTGGGTCGCTAAACATCCCAGATCCTCTGATTGAGTTGGTAAACATCCCAGATCCCCTGATTGAGTTGGTAAACAGCCCAGATCCCCTGATTAGGTCGCTAAGCATCCCAGATCCCCTGATTGAGTTGGTAAACATCCCAGATCCCCTAATTGGTTTGTTAAACATCCCAGATCCCCTGATTGAGTTGGTAAACATCCCAGATCCCCTGATTGGTTTGTTAAGCATCCCAGATCCCCTGATTGAGTTGTTAAACATCGCACATCCCCTTATTGGTTTGTTAAACATCCCAGATCCCCTTATTGAGTTGGTAAACACCCCAGATCCCCTGATTGGTTTGTTAAACATCCCAGATCCCTTGATTGGTTTGTTAAACATCCCAGATCCCCTGATTGGTTTATTAAACGTCCCAGATTCTCTAATTGGTTTGTTAAACATCCCAGATCCCCTGATTGAGTTGTTAAACGTCCCAGATCCCCTAATTGAGTTGGTAAACATCCCAGATCCCCTGATTGGTTTGTTAAACATCCCAGATCCCCTGATTGAGTTGTTAAACATCCCAGATCCCCTGATTGAGTTGGTAAACATCCCAGATCTCCTGATTGAGTTGGTATGCATACCAGATCCTCTGATTGAGTTTAACAAACATCCCAGATTTGAGCGGTTAGCTTGATCTAGCGACATCAATATATTTAACAAACAAATGTATCTAATTGTATTCAAAAGCATATCTATTTGCCAAAATAACAGTATGCTAGTTTTTTAGTATTTAACTGACCTGTTTCGGCTTGCAAAGCACATTAACTGCCTGTGATAAATTTCCTGTCCATAAAATCTTTACTTCCGTAATAAAAACTGGAGAATTCATAAATAATCGTGGTCACTCGCGCGACTCAGTTTTTAACATAATGTTTCCGGGTTTTTTATCTCTGCTAAGCATGTTGGTTTTGGTTTAAAGATAATTATCTTATCCTGACTACCTTGTTTTAACTGACCACTACACTGGAATATTTTGGAGTCAGTTTTTATCCTCAATTTTCCCAGTGAAATACAACCACCATTACTACAGCACTGTACTTGCTGCAGTAGCATTGTGTGCATCGGACCATTCTTTTTGTTGTCTGTCTGTCTATGAGCCTGTCTGTAGGATCTGTCTGTCTATCTATGAGCCTGTCTGTAGGATCTGTCTATGAGCCTGTCTGTAGGATCTGTCTATTAGCCTGTCTGTAGGATCTGTCTGTCTATGAGCCTGTCTGTAGGATCTGTCTGTCTATGAGCCTGTCTATAGGATCTGTCTGTCTGTGAGCCTGTCTGTAGGATCTCTCTGTCTGTCTATTAGCCTGTCTGTAGGATCTGTCTGTCTATGAGCCTGTCTGTAGGATCTGTCTGTCTGTCTATGAGCCTGTCTGTAGGATCTGTCTGTCTGTCTATGAGCCTGTCTATAGGATCTGTCTGTCTATGAGCCTGTCTGTAGGATCTGTCTGTCTGTCTATGAGCCTGTCTGTAGGATCTGTCTGTCTGTCTATGAGCCTGTCTATAGGATCTGTCTGTCTATGAGCCTGTCTATAGGATCTGTCTGTCTATGAGCCTGTCTGTAGGATCTGTCTGTCTATGAGCCTGTCTGTAGGATCTGTCTGTTTATGAGCCTGTCTATAGGATCTGTCTGTCTGTGAGCCTGTCTGTAGGATCTCTCTGTCTGTCTATGAGCATGTCTGTAGGATCTGTCTGTCTATGAGCCTGTCTGTAGGATCTGTATGTCTATGAGCCTGTCTGTAGGATCTGTCTGTCTATGAGCCTGTCTGTAGGATCTGTCTATGAGCCTGTCTGTAGGATCTGTCTGTCTATGAGCCTGTCTGTAGGATCTGTCTGTCTATGAGCCTGTCTGTAGGATCTGTCTGTCTGTCTATGAGCCTGTCTATAGGATCCGTCTGTCTATGAGCCTGTCTGTAGGATCTGTCTGTCTATGAGCCTGTCTATAGGATCCGTCTGTCTATGAGCCTGTCTGTAGGATCTGTCTGTCTATGAGCCTGTCTATAGGATCCGTCTGTCTATATTCTTGTCACGGACTATACTTTGCACTCTATTACCTGAATGTAATTTACACTACCGAATCATTCTAAAATGATGTAATGCTGTACTAAATAGTTTTTAGTTGATTTCAATTATGCTTGCCCATTGATTTCTAATGAATAGTCAAGCTCTGGTCCGAAATGTTTAAGCATATCGGATTGTTTCATATTCAAGAAATTTGCAATGCTAAATCTATTTTTGTATTAACAACGCAAGTTGCTATTTTTCGTGCTGTTATTTGTTTATTAAGTTTACCTGTGCAATACAAATGCGTATATTTCTTATCGAGCAATAAATCACACATTGTAGTCTGTTACTATTGTCCGAAAATCACAAGCTTTTTTTGTTCATTTTCCCCTAATTTACATTATTTAGTTTAGCCATGTCAAATTTATTTTGTATAAATGTTCAACAACAGTTTAATCTCGTTTTGAGTACATCATTTCAATCTCATTATGAGTACACCTGTTCAATCTCACTTTGAGTACGCCTGTTCAATTCAACTTTGAGTACACCTGTTCAATCTCACTTTGGATACATCATTTCAATCTCATTATGAGCACACCTGTTCAATCTAACTTTTGAGTACACCTGTTCAATCTCACTTTGGATACATTTCAATCTCATTATGAGCACACCTGTTCAATTTAACTTTTGAGTACACCTGTTCAATCTCACTTTGGATACATCATTTCAATCTCATTATGAGCACACCTGTTCAATCTCACTTTTGAGTACACCTGTTCAATCTCACTTTGGATACATCATTTCAATCTCATTATGAGCACACCTGTTCAATCTAACTTTTGAGTACACCTGTTCAATCTCACTTTGGATACATCATTTCAATCTCATTATGAGCACACCTGTTCAATCTAACTTTTGAGTACACCTGTTCAATCTCACTTTGGATACATTTCAATCTCATTATGAGCACACCTGTTCAATTTAACTTTTGAGTACACCTGTTCAATCTCACTTTGGATACATCATTTCAATCTCATTATGAGCACACCTGTTCAATCTAACTTTTGAGTACACCTGTTCAATCTCACTTTGGATACATTTCAATCTCATTATGAGCACACCTGTTCAATTTAACTTTTGAGTACACCTGTTCAATCTCACTTTGGATACATCATTTCAATCTCATTATGAGCACACCTGTTCAATCTCACTTTGAGTACACCTGTTCAATCTCACTTTGGATACATCATTTCAATCTCATTATGAGCACACCTGTTCAATCTCACTTTGAGTACACCTGTTCAATCTCACTTTGGATACATCATTTCAATCTCATTATGAGCACACCTGTTCAATCTCACTTTTGAGTACACCTGTTCAATCTCACTTTGGATACATCATTTCAATCTCATTATGAGCACACCTGTTCAATCTCACTTTTGAGTACACCTGTTCAATCTCACTTTGGATACATCATTTCAATCTCATTATGAGCACACCTGTTCAATTTAACTTTTGAGTACACCTGTTCAATCTCACTTTGGATACATCATTTCAATCTCATTATGAGCACACCTGTTCAATCTCACTTTTGAGTACACCTGTGCAATCTCACTTTGGATACATTTCAATCTCATTATGAGCACACCTGTTCAATTGAACTTTTGAGTACACCTGTTCAATCTCACTTTGGATACATCATTTCAATCTCATTATGAGCACACCTGTTCAATCTAACTTTTGAGTACACCTGTTCAATCTCACTTTGGATACATTTCAATCTCATTATGAGCACACCTGTTCAATTTAACTTTTGAGTACACCTGTTCAATCTCACTTTGGATACATCATTTCAATCTCATTATGAGCACACCTGTTCAATCTCACTTTAAATACACCTGTTCAATCTCACTTTGGATCTATCATTTCAATCTCATTATGAGCACACCTGTTCAATCTAACTTTTGAGTACACCTGTTCAATCTCACTTTGGATACATCATTTCAATCTCATTATGAGCACACCTGTTCAATCTCACTTTGAGTACACCTGTTCAATCTCACTTTGGATACATCATTTCAATCTCATTATGAGCACACCTGTTCAATCTCACTTTTGAGTACACCTGTTCAATCTCACTTTGGATACATCATTTCAATCTCATTATGAGCACACCTGTTCAATCTCACTTTTGAGTACACCTGTTCAATCTCACTTTGGATACATCATTTCAATCTCATTATGAGCACACCTGTTCAATCTAACTTTTGAGTACACCTGTTCAATCTCACTTTGGATACATCATTTCAATCTCATTATGAGCACACCTGTTCAATCTAACTTTTGAGTACACCTGTTCAATCTCACTTTGGATACATCATTTCAATCTCATTATGAGCACACCTGTTCAATCTAACTTTTGAGTACACCTGTTCAATCTCACTTTGGATACATCATTTCAATCTCATTATGAGCACACCTGTTCAATTTAACTTTTGAGTACACCTGTTCAATCTCACTTTGGATACATCATTTCAATCTCATTATGAGCACACCTGTTCAATCTAACTTTTGAGTACACCTGTTCAATCTCACTTTGGATACATTTCAATCTCATTATGAGCACACCTGTTCAATTTAACTTTTGAGTACACCTGTTCAATCTCACTTTGGATACATCATTTCAATCTCATTATGAGCACACCTGTTCAATCTAACTTTTGAGTACACCTGTTCAATCTCACTTTGGATACATTTCAATCTCATTATGAGCACACCTGTTCAATTTAACTTTTGAGTACACCTGTTCAATCTCACTTTGGATACATCATTTCAATCTCATTATGAGCACACCTGTTCAATCTAACTTTTGAGTACACCTGTTCAATCTCACTTTGGATACATTTCAATCTCATTATGAGCACACCTGTTCAATTTAACTTTTGAGTACACCTGTTCAATCTCACTTTGGATACATCATTTCAATCTCATTATGAGCACACCTGTTCAATCTCACTTTGAGTACACCTGTTCAATCTCACTTTGGATACATCATTTCAATCTCATTATGAGCACACCTGTTCAATCTCACTTTGAGTACACCTGTTCAATCTCACTTTGGATACATCATTTCAATCTCATTATGAGCACACCTGTTCAATCTCACTTTTGAGTACACCTGTTCAATCTCACTTTGGATACATCATTTCAATCTCATTATGAGCACACCTGTTCAATCTCACTTTTGAGTACACCTGTTCAATCTCACTTTGGATACATCATTTCAATCTCATTATGAGCACACCTGTTCAATCTCACTTTGAGTACACCTGTTCAATCTCACTTTGGATACATCATTTCAATCTCATTATGAGCACACCTGTTCAATCTCACTTTTGAGTACACCTGTTCAATCTCACTTTGGATACATTTCAATCTCATTATGAGCACACCTGTTCAATTTAACTTTTGAGTACACCTGTTCAATCTCACTTTGGATACATCATTTCAATCTCATTATGAGCACACCTGTTCAATCTAACTTTTGAGTACACCTGTTCAATCTCACTTTGGATACATTTCAATCTCATTATGAGCACACCTGTTCAATTTAACTTTTGAGTACACCTGTTCAATCTCACTTTGGATACATCATTTCAATCTCATTATGAGCACACCTGTTCAATCTCACTTTAAATACACCTGTTCAATCTCACTTTGGATCCATCATTTCAATCTCATTATGAGCACACCTGTTCAATCTAACTTTTGAGTACACCTGTTCAATCTCACTTTGGATACATCATTTCAATCTCATTATGAGCACACCTGTTCAATCTCACTTTGAGTACACCTGTTCAATCTCACTTTGGATACATCATTTCAATCTCATTATGAGCACACCTGTTCAATCTCACTTTTGAGTACACCTGTTCAATCTCACTTTGGATACATCATTTCAATCTCATTATGAGCACACCTGTTCAATCTCACTTTTGAGTACACCTGTTCAATCTCACTTTGGATACATCATTTCAATCTCATTATGAGCACACCTGTTCAATCTAACTTTTGAGTACACCTGTTCAATCTCACTTTGGATACATCATTTCAATCTCATTATGAGCACACCTGTTCAATCTAACTTTTGAGTACACCTGTTCAATCTCACTTTGGATACATCATTTCAATCTCATTATGAGCACACCTGTTCAATCTAACTTTTGAGTACACCTGTTCAATCTCACTTTGGATACATCATTTCAATCTCATTATGAGCACACCTGTTCAATTTAACTTTTGAGTACACCTGTTCAATCTCACTTTGGATACATCATTTCAATCTCATTATGAGCACACCTGTTCAATCTAACTTTTGAGTACACCTGTTCAATCTCACTTTGGATACATTTCAATCTCATTATGAGCACACCTGTTCAATTTAACTTTTGAGTACACCTGTTCAATCTCACTTTGGATACATCATTTCAATCTCATTATGAGCACACCTGTTCAATCTAACTTTTGAGTACACCTGTTCAATCTCACTTTGGATACATTTCAATCTCATTATGAGCACACCTGTTCAATTTAACTTTTGAGTACACCTGTTCAATCTCACTTTGGATACATCATTTCAATCTCATTATGAGCACACCTGTTCAATCTAACTTTTGAGTACACCTGTTCAATCTCACTTTGGATACATTTCAATCTCATTATGAGCACACCTGTTCAATTTAACTTTTGAGTACACCTGTTCAATCTCACTTTGGATACATCATTTCAATCTCATTATGAATACACCTGTTCAATCTCACTTTGAGTACACCTGTTCAATCTCACTTTGGATACATCATTTCAATCTCATTATGAGCACACCTGTTCAATCTAACTTTTGAGTACACCTGTTCAATCTCACTTTGGATACATCATTTCAATCTCATTATGAGCACACCTGTTCAATCTCACTTTGAGTACACCTGTTCAATCTCACTTTGGATACATCATTTCAATCTCATTATGAGCACACCTGTTCAATCTCACTTTGAGTACACCTGTTCAATCTCACTTTGGATACATCATTTCAATCTCATTATGAGCACACCTGTTCAATCTCACTTTTGAGTACACCTGTTCAATCTCACTTTGGATACATCATTTCAATCTCATTATGAGCACACCTGTTCAATCTCACTTTTGAGTACACCTGTTCAATCTCACTTTGGATACATCATTTCAATCTCATTATGAGCACACCTGTTCAATCTAACTTTTGAGTACACCTGTTCAATCTCACTTTGGATACATCATTTCAATCTCATTATGAGCACACCTGTTCAATTTAACTTTTGAGTACACCTGTTCAATCTCACTTTGGATACATCATTTCAATCTCATTATGAGCACACCTGTTCAATCTAACTTTTGAGTACACCTGTTCAATCTCACTTTGGATACATTTCAATCTCATTATGAGCACACCTGTTCAATTTAACTTTTGAGTACACCTGTTCAATCTCACTTTGGATACATCATTTCAATCTCATTATGAGCACACCTGTTCAATCTAACTTTTGAGTACACCTGTTCAATCTCACTTTGGATACATTTCAATCTCATTATGAGCACACCTGTTCAATTTAACTTTTGAGTACACCTGTTCAATCTCACTTTGGATACATCATTTCAATCTCATTATGAGCACACCTGTTCAATCTCACTTTGAGTACACCTGTTCAATCTCACTTTGGATACATCATTTCAATCTCATTATGAGCACACCTGTTCAATCTCACTTTGAGTACACCTGTTCAATCTCACTTTGGATACATCATTTCAATCTCATTATGAGCACACCTGTTCAATCTCACTTTTGAGTACACCTGTTCAATCTCACTTTGGATACATCATTTCAATCTCATTATGAGCACACCTGTTCAATCTCACTTTTGAGTACACCTGTTCAATCTCACTTTGGATACATCATTTCAATCTCATTATGAGCACACCTGTTCAATCTCACTTTTGAGTACACCTGTTCAATCTCACTTTGGATACATCATTTCAATCTCATTATGAGCACACCTGTTCAATCTCACTTTTGAGTACACCTGTTCAATCTCACTTTGGATACATTTCAATCTCATTATGAGCACACCTGTTCAATTTAACTTTTGAGTACACCTGTTCAATCTCACTTTGGATACATCATTTCAATCTCATTATGAGCACACCTGTTCAATCTAACTTTTGAGTACACCTGTTCAATCTCACTTTGGATACATTTCAATCTCATTATGAGCACACCTGTTCAATTTAACTTTTGAGTACACCTGTTCAATCTCACTTTGGATACATCATTTCAATCTCATTATGAGCACACCTGTTCAATCTCACTTTAAATACACCTGTTCAATCTCACTTTGGATCCATCATTTCAATCTCATTATGAGCACACCTGTTCAATCTAACTTTTGAGTACACCTGTTCAATCTCACTTTGGATACATCATTTCAATCTCATTATGAGCACACCTGTTCAATCTCACTTTGAGTACACCTGTTCAATCTCACTTTGGATACATCATTTCAATCTCATTATGAGCACACCTGTTCAATCTCACTTTTGAGTACACCTGTTCAATCTCACTTTGGATACATCATTTCAATCTCATTATGAGCACACCTGTTCAATCTCACTTTTGAGTACACCTGTTCAATCTCACTTTGGATACATCATTTCAATCTCATTATGAGCACACCTGTTCAATCTAACTTTTGAGTACACCTGTTCAATCTCACTTTGGATACATCATTTCAATCTCATTATGAGCACACCTGTTCAATCTAACTTTTGAGTACACCTGTTCAATCTCACTTTGGATACATCATTTCAATCTCATTATGAGCACACCTGTTCAATCTAACTTTTGAGTACACCTGTTCAATCTCACTTTGGATACATCATTTCAATCTCATTATGAGCACACCTGTTCAATTTAACTTTTGAGTACACCTGTTCAATCTCACTTTGGATACATCATTTCAATCTCATTATGAGCACACCTGTTCAATCTAACTTTTGAGTACACCTGTTCAATCTCACTTTGGATACATTTCAATCTCATTATGAGCACACCTGTTCAATTTAACTTTTGAGTACACCTGTTCAATCTCACTTTGGATACATCATTTCAATCTCATTATGAGCACACCTGTTCAATCTAACTTTTGAGTACACCTGTTCAATCTCACTTTGGATACATTTCAATCTCATTATGAGCACACCTGTTCAATTTAACTTTTGAGTACACCTGTTCAATCTCACTTTGGATACATCATTTCAATCTCATTATGAGCACACCTGTTCAATCTAACTTTTGAGTACACCTGTTCAATCTCACTTTGGATACATTTCAATCTCATTATGAGCACACCTGTTCAATTTAACTTTTGAGTACACCTGTTCAATCTCACTTTGGATACATCATTTCAATCTCATTATGAATACACCTGTTCAATCTCACTTTGAGTACACCTGTTCAATCTCACTTTGGATACATCATTTCAATCTCATTATGAGCACACCTGTTCAATCTAACTTTTGAGTACACCTGTTCAATCTCACTTTGGATACATCATTTCAATCTCATTATGAGCACACCTGTTCAATCTCACTTTGAGTACACCTGTTCAATCTCACTTTGGATACATCATTTCAATCTCATTATGAGCACACCTGTTCAATCTCACTTTGAGTACACCTGTTCAATCTCACTTTGGATACATCATTTCAATCTCATTATGAGCACACCTGTTCAATCTCACTTTTGAGTACACCTGTTCAATCTCACTTTGGATACATCATTTCAATCTCATTATGAGCACACCTGTTCAATCTCACTTTTGAGTACACCTGTTCAATCTCACTTTGGATACATCATTTCAATCTCATTATGAGCACACCTGTTCAATCTAACTTTTGAGTACACCTGTTCAATCTCACTTTGGATACATCATTTCAATCTCATTATGAGCACACCTGTTCAATCTAACTTTTGAGTACACCTGTTCAATCTCACTTTGGATACATCATTTCAATCTCATTATGAGCACACCTGTTCAATCTAACTTTTGAGTACACCTGTTCAATCTCACTTTGGATACATCATTTCAATCTCATTATGAGCACACCTGTTCAATTTAACTTTTGAGTACACCTGTTCAATCTCACTTTGGATACATCATTTCAATCTCATTATGAGCACACCTGTTCAATCTAACTTTTGAGTACACCTGTTCAATCTCACTTTGGATACATTTCAATCTCATTATGAGCACACCTGTTCAATCTAACTTTTGAGTACACCTGTTCAATCTCACTTTGGATACATCATTTCAATCTCATTATGAGCACACCTGTTCAATCTAACTTTTGAGTACACCTGTTCAATCTCACTTTGGATACATTTCAATCTCATTATGAGCACACCTGTTCAATTTAACTTTTGAGTACACCTGTTCAATCTCACTTTGGATACATCATTTCAATCTCATTATGAGCACACCTGTTCAATCTAACTTTTGAGTACACCTGTTCAATCTCACTTTGGATACATTTCAATCTCATTATGAGCACACCTGTTCAATTTAACTTTTGAGTACACCTGTTCAATCTCACTTTGGATACATCATTTCAATCTCATTATGAATACACCTGTTCAATCTCACTTTGAGTACACCTGTTCAATCTCACTTTGGATACATCATTTCAATCTCATTATGAGCACACCTGTTCAATCTAACTTTTGAGTACACCTGTTCAATCTCACTTTGGATACATCATTTCAATCTCATTATGAGCACACCTGTTCAATCTCACTTTGAGTACACCTGTTCAATCTCACTTTGGATACATCATTTCAATCTCATTATGAGCACACCTGTTCAATCTAACTTTTGAGTACACCTGTTCAATCTCACTTTGGATACATCATTTCAATCTCATTATGAGCACACCTGTTCAATTTAACTTTTGAGTACACCTGTTCAATCTCACTTTGGATACATTTCAATCTCATTATGAGCACACCTGTTCAATTTAACTTTTGAGTACACCTGTTCAATCTCACTTTGGATACATCATTTCAATCTCATTATGAATACACCTGTTCAATCTCATTTTGAGTACACCTGTTCAAATCACACTTTGAGTACACCTGTTCAATCTCACTTTGAGTACACCTGTTCAATCTCAATTTGAGTACACCTGTTCAAATCACACTTTGAGTAGACCTTCTGAATCTCGTTTTTAGTCAATCTGTTCAATATCACTTTGAGTACACTTGCTTGGTCTTGTTTATCGTTTTCTCAAAATTACAAGAATAGTTAATCACATGAGTTGCTAGTTAAAGATTCTTGTGTCTTTCAGCAAGAAAAAATGGTTTTGTATTTCACATGCGACCTGGTTAGTCCGCCCTACACAATGTACATGGGCGCGGACAAGCACGAGAATGAGGAACTCATCCGCTGGGGCTGGCCGGAAGATGTCTGGTTTCATGTTGACAAACTGAGCAGTGCTCACGTCTACCTGCGGCTGCGGCCTGGCGAAACCCTGGACGATGTACCCGCCCAGGTGGGCTTTTTTCGACTGAAGCCATTCGAAATTTATCCCACTTTATCCAAACTTAATCTGCAAATCACTGATCCCAACTCAATCTGCGAATCACTGATCCCAACTCAATCTGCGAATCACTGATCCCTACTCAATCTGCGAATCACTGATCCCAACTCAATCTGCGAATCACTGATCCCTACTCAATCTGCGAATCACTGATCCCAACTCAATCTGCGAATCACTGATCCCAACTCAATCTGCGAATCACTGATCCCAACTCAATCTGCGAATCACTGATCCCAACTCAATCTGCGAATCACTGATCCCAACTCAATCTGCGAATCACTGATCCCTACTCAATCTGCGAATCACTGATCCCAACTCAATCTGCGAATCACTGATCCCTACTCAATCTGCGAATCACTGATCCCTACTCAATCTGCGAATCACTGATCCCAACTCAATCTGCGAATCACGGATCCCAACTCAATCTGCGAATCACGGATCCCTACTCAATCTGCGAATCACTAATCCCTACTCAATCTGCGAATCACTGATCCCTACTCAATCTGCGAATCACTGATCCCAACTCAATCTGCGAATCACGGATCCCTACTCAATCTGCGAATCACTGATCCCAACTCAATCTGCGAATCACTGATCCCAACTCAATCTGCGAATCACGGATCCCTACTCAATCTGCGAATCACTGATCCCAACTCAATCTGCGAATCACTGATCCCAACTCAATCTGCGAATCACGGATCCCTACTCAATCTGCGAATCACTGATCCCTACTCAATCTGCGAATCACTGATCCCAACTCAATCTGCGAATCACGGATCCCAACTCAATCTGCGAATCACGGATCCCTATTAAATCTGCGAATCACTAATCCCTACTCAATCTGCGAATCACGGATCCCTACTCAATCTGCGAATCACTGATCCCAACTCAATCTGCGAATCACGGATCCCTACTCAATCTGCGAATCACTGATCCCAACTCAATCTGCGAATCACTGATCCCAACTCAATCTGCGAATCACGGATCCCTACTCAATCTGCGAATCACTAATCCCTACTCAATCTGCGAATCACTGATCTCAACTCAATCTGCGAATCACTGATCCCAACTCAATCTGAGAATCACGGATCCCTACTCAATCTGCGAATCACGGATCCCAACTCAATCTGCGAATCACTGATCCCTACTCAATCTGCGAATCACTGATCCCAACTCAATCTGCGAATCACGGATCCCTACTCAATCTGAGAATCACGGATCCCTACTCAATCTGCGAATCACTGATCCCTACTCAATCTGCGAATCACTGATCCCAACCCGCAGGTCATTGACGCCTGCGCCCAGCTTGTTAAGGCCAACAGCATCGAGGGCAGCAAGCAGAACAATGTTGACATTGTCTACACAATGTGGGATAATTTGAAGAAAACTGGCGACATGGCCGTCGGTCAGGTGGGCTTCCACCGGGACAAACTGGTCCGCCGAGTGCACGTGGAGCGCCGGGTGCAGCAGCTGTTGAAGCCGTTGGAGAAGAGCCGGCGCGAGGAGTTCCCTGATCTCCGAGCTCAGCGCGAGGAACGTGACGCGCGCGAGAGGCAGAATTTGAAAGCGGCCGAACGGGAACGAAAACGTGTCACCGAGGAGGAGCGGAAACGGAAGGAGGAAGACAAACAGATGAAGTCCTATGACAGACTTTTCGATGACTCCAAAATGGTCAGCAACAAGGAGATGAGCGGATACGAAAGCGATGATTTCATGTGACTTGACCTTTGAGGCTGTGGCAGTGTTGAATTATGTTGTCAAGTCAAACGCGAGATGGATGAGATTAATTCACAATTCCTTTGTCATTCTAAGCCAGCTAAGCATGTTGGGCGTTAAAATTTTGAGCCGAACCAAAGAAAATATAGACTACGAAAATTCAAGCACCCAAGAAAGCTGATCCACTAAGTGCAGATTATCAAATCTACAGACTCACAAACTACAGATATTCAAATCTACAGACTCAAATCGCAGACCCCTGAAATTCGTGCTCAAACCTTGTAAAAAGTGCAGATGGTTTGATAATTTAGCATTCAGTTCGGCAGAGCTTTAAAATTAGTCTGCTCAATTAGTTGAGTTGGGATTGTGATATTAAATACCTGAGGGTTAATTAGTATATGATTTCGACTGTCAGCTAGATTATTTCAGTGCATAATTTCTTAAATCTTATCAAAAGTACAATTATTCTAGAAGCTGCTGTTAACAGTACGGAGACCACGGGGTATTTCAAAAGCATATTTTTGCTGTATCTCCCAAAGTATTCAACCAATCGCCATGAAAATGCAGAACACGTGCTAAATTATTCGCTAAATTATCCGGTGAAACAACTTCCAGAATCACAAAACATCGGCCATCGTCGCGATTCAGTATTTTGGTGGCAAAACACCAATATAGGGGCATACTTTTTCCCACAGAATTTCGTCATATAACAAATGTGGCTATTATTGTTGAATTTATTGAATTGATTAGTCGTTGATTCGCTGAATATCACGACGATGCTGACGCCGGACGGCTTTGAAAATTAGTTTATCGTAGAGTGTGGAAAACTTTGATCCAAATGGTGGACTTTCACGAAAATCGGTCATTCCGTTTGGGAGCTACCGGGAACTAGGGAGAGGGTGTTTGAAATATCTTTCGTGGTCTTTCCCTGGTGGGAATTAGCATCGTCTATCTACTGTTAATGGAAACCGGGCTTCAATGTCTCGCGTGTGAACACTAGCTTCTTGTTCAATAGGTTTTCGATGAAAACGGTTCGCAACATTATTGCGAAGCTTATGTGTTTATTTATGTTCAAACCTAATTATAATGGACGAGAAGCTGTGTATTTAAACTGTTTACTATAATCATCAATTGGTGGCATCAATTAGCTAATAGCAATGAGCTTAATCTTGTTAATTTCCTAGATACAAGATGGTAGACAGTAACTGCTTCAGTTTCTTACAATGCTCTCACTAAACCTAAACCTGAGGTAGAATTATAAAAACGTTTCTACACGTGCATGTACTGTGGGCTGTGCAATCGTTGAAACTATTTTGCGTTTGCTCAGTGAAAGCTACTCGAGCACTGAGCTAGCTGCAAAAATTAAAAGCACTTAGTATCGAAGCAGCGGTGCCATTAGTTTTGTTTCTCACTGTTTACGGAGTCATTTTCAAAGCCGGAGCACTTTTAAATGAAGCTCTAGCTATAACTCAAATGAATTGAATGAACCTACATTTATACGGCGCATGCTCACGTGGGTTAAGTTACAGTTACAAGTATCTGCCGCTCATGCTAAGGTTCTACAAGTATCTGTGCCGCTCATGCTAAGGTTCTACAAGTATCTGTGCCGCTCATGCTAAGGTTCTACAAGTATCTGTGCAGCTCATGCTAAGGTTCTACAAGCATCTGTGCAGCTCATGCTAAGGTTCTACAAGTATCTGTGCTGCTCATGCTAAGGTTCTACAAGTATCTGAGCTGCTCATGCTAAGGTTCTACAAGTATCTGTGCCGCTCATGCTAAGGTTCTACAAGTATCTGTGCAGCTCATGCTAAGGTTCTACAAGTATCTGTGCAGCTCATGCTGAGGTTCTACAAGTATCTGTGCTGCTCATGCTAAGGTTCTACAAGTATCTGTGCAGCTCATGCTGAGGTTCTACAAGTATCTGTGCAGCTCATGCTAAGGTTCTACAAGTATCTGTGCTGCTCATGCTAAGGTTCTACAAGTATCTGTGCTGCTCATGCTAAGGTTCTACAAGCGGCCTTGGATCTCGATATGGGTTGCGCATTCAGAATGTGTCGGAAGTACTAACCGAAAGTACTATAGCTGAAAGTACAAAAAGTACACACCGAAAACTCGAAAAATGCGACTTTAAATGCTCATACGTTTCTCTACGCTTGTACATACCCACAGGTGGCCTTTGTGGGCATAATTTACTGTACTTTTTTGTATGAAAGATCCCACGGGCCTTTGTTTGCCACCTGAAGTTTTCAGTTTTTTCTAGCTCTCCCTACTCACTGAGGTGACAGCGTGGGGTTCTTCAGCGAAGTCAGTCATTTTCCCGCGGCCTGTGTAAAAAGGTGTCGTGTAAACTGCACGTGCACGAGGGATGTGAATGGGTCTTTGGGAGCTCCAGGGGCAGAAAAGGAGATTGCCCGGGGATATTTGGAGGGAGAATGGGATAATGTCAGCTTCCTGCATCCTCAAGGTTGTTTAACACCTAGGGGGCTGATAGGCATCGCTGCTATGGAGCTAAGGCAGTGCAGGAGCGACTCGCCACGGAAAATTTGAGATGGTTGGCAAGCCTGTCAGCAGCCACTCCCGCGGGGTCGGTACCGTCAACTCAGGGAACCTGGAGTTTGAGCGACAAGTATAAACTGAATAAAATGAGGAGCACACAGCTCATGCCACAGTCTCAGGGAGCGAGACCGTCGAACAGGCCTGCTCGGTCTGACCCAATGGCTGTCGAGGACCAATGGCTGCATGAGCTGCGAGAAAAATTATTACCTCCTGAAATGCCAATGCTTGTAAGCTCAAGGCGATCGGTTCCGAGTTCGAAGACTAGTAAAATGAAGCGGCAAGCACCAGCAGTTTAAGCGGATTGCAACAATGCAAGACAGCGAATTTTCGACAACATTAGCCAGCGTGTCTTTGACAGCGTCGGCACCGCGTCGACACCATGAGCATTTGCGCCTGACTGCGTCTTCGCGAGCGTCAGTCTCCACTGGAACTGCTGCTGCTGCTGCTGCTGCTGCTGGCGGTGGCGGCAGCCGGTCGGCTGAGATTCGCGGCCTCTTCTGCGCCAACAGCAGTCTGCGCGGAGTGTCGCGCATCTGCAAAGCCGAGTCTTTGTTCCTCCGCTGCCTCTGGCTGATGTTCGTACTGCTGATGGTGGCCCTGCTGCTGTACTCCTCGTCCAGGGTGCTGGCCAACTATCTAGAGTACGACGTGGCCATCCAGACGTCCATAGCAGCCAACGAAGTTAGCGCCTTCCCGGCCATCACCATCTGCAACCACTATCCATTCGCTCAGCAGGCCCGCGATCTATGGAGGTCCGGGACGGCTGAGTCGCCCACGGAATTCAGTCGGCGATTGAGAAATCTGACTCGGTGAGGTCACTGCTTACTCACTAAACAGAAGGCGTTCTACTGGCGTTTTACTTCAGGGAGGAGTGTCACACCTAGTAGACCTCAAGGAGGAGTATCAGACCGAACACACATCAGGGAGTATCAGACCGAACACACGTCAGGGAGTATCAGACCGAACAGACTTCAGGGAGGAGTATCAGACCTAACACACTTCAGGGAGGAGTATCAGACCTAACACACTTCAGGGAGTATCAGACCTAACACACTTCAGGGAGTATCAGACCTAACACACTTCAGGGAGCATCAGACCTAACACACTTCAGGGAGGAGTATCAGACCTAGTAGACTTCAAAGAGGAGCATCAGACCTAACACACTTCAGGGAGGAGTATCAGACCTAGTAGACTTCAAAGAGGAGCATCAGACCTAACACACTTCAGGGAGGAGTATCAGACCTAGTAGACTTCAAAGAGGAGCATCAGACCTAACACACTTCAGGGAGGAGTATCAGACCTAACACACTTCAGGGAGGAGTATCAGACCTAGTAGACTTCAGGGAGGAGCATCAGACCTAACACACTTCTGGGAGGAGTATCAGACCTAGTAGACTTCAAAGAGGAGCATCAGACCTAACACACTTCAGGGAGGAGTATCAGACCTAGTAGACTTCAGGGAGGAGTATCAGACCGAACACACTTCAGGGAGTATCAGACCGAACAGACTTCAGGGAGGAGTATCAGACCTAGTAGACTTCAAAGAGGAGCATCAGACCTAACACACTTCAGGGAGGAGTATCAGACCTAGTAGACTTCAAAGAGGAGCATCAGACCTAACACACTTCAGGGAGGAGTATCAGACCTAGTAGACTTCAGGGAGGAGCATCAGACCTAACACACTTCTGGGAGGAGTATCAGACCTAGTAGACTTCAAAGAGGAGCATCAGACCTAACACACTTCAGGGAGGAGTATCAGACCTAGTAGACTTCAGGGAGGAGTATCAGACCTAGTAGACTTCAGGGAGGAGTATCAGACCTAGTAGACTTCAAAGAGGAGCATCAGACCTAACACACTTCAGGGAGGAGTATCAGACCTAGTAGACTTCAGGGAGGAGTATCAGACCTAGTAGACTTCAAAGAGGAGCATCAGACCTAACACACTTCAGGGAGGAGCATCAGACCTAACACACTTCAGGGAGGAGTATCAGACCTAGTAGACTTCAAAGAGGAGCATCAGACCTAACACACTTCAGGGAGGAGTATCAGACCTAGTAGACTTCAGGGAGGAGTATCAGACCTAGTAGACTTCAGGGAGGAGTATCAGACCTAGTAGACTTCAGGGAGGAGTATCAGACCTAGTAGACTTCAAAGAGGAGCATCAGACCTAACACACTTCAGGGAGGAGTATCAGACCTAGTAGACTTCAGGGAGGAGTATCAGACCTAGTAGACTTCAAAGAGGAGCATCAGACCTAACACACTTCAGGGAGGAGCATCAGACCTAACACACTTCAGGGAGGAGCATCAGACCTAACACACTTCAGGGAGGAGCATCAGACCTAACACACTTCAGGGAGGAGCATCAGACCTAACACACTTCAGGGAGGAGTATCAGACCGAACACACTTCAGGGAGGAGCATCAGACCTAACACACTTCAGGGAGGAGCATCAGACCTAACACACTTCAGGGAGAAGCATCAGACCGAACACACTTCAGGGAGGAGTATCAGACCTAACACACTTCAGGGAGGAGCATCAGACCTAACACACTTCAGGGAGGAGCATCAGACCTAACACACTTCAGGGAGGAGCATCAGACCTAACACACTTCAGGGAGGAGTATCAGACCTAGTAGACTTCAGGGAGGAGTATCAGACCTAGTAGACTTCAGGGAGGAGTATCAGACCTAGTAGACTTCAGGGAAGAGTATCAGACCTAGTAGACTTCAGGGAAGAGTATCAGACCTAGTAGACTTCAGGGAGGAGTATCAGACCTAGTAGACTTCAGGGAAGAGTATCAGACCTAGTAGACTTCAGGGAGGAGCATCAGACCTAGTAGACTTCAAAGAGGAGCATCAGACCTAACACACTTCAGGGAGGAGCATCAGACCTAACACACTTCAGGGAGGAGCATCAGACCTAACACACTTCAGGGAGGAGCATCAGACCTAACACACTTCAGGGAGGAGCATCAGACCTAACACACTTCAGGGAGGAGCATCAGACCTAACACACTTCAGGGAGGAGTATCAGACCTAGTAGACTTCAAGGAGGAGCATCAGAATTTAGAAAAAGAACAAAATTGTGTTTAAGATTTTTAATAATTAATTAATAAGACCTTAATTAATTAAGATCTTTTGGATTCAGTAAAACATGTTTATGTGTGATCGCGTAAAGATAACCTAAACTTAGGCCAAATTTAGAACTATAAGTTAACTTTCGTTTACATCTAGCACATCGTATGTGATTTCCGAAATTCTACTCTGTTACAGCGATTACTGTGCTACGCCTCGTATTTGCCCAGCTGGAATTCAATATTTCGCATACCTTTCAAAGCTGAACCGAGTGTAGTGATTTTTTAGACACGTCAAAGTTTGCCGACTCCACCGCGTCATTTTACAGTTAGTGAATGTTTGGCCAGCCAGTTGACAGACTGACAGCCGGTTCGCAGTCATTGGTTTGACTTAAATAAAGATCTATTTCGCAATATTTGTATTCCAGAAATCTATTTTAGACCATTGCTTCACAATCCTTTTTGTGATTCCATTGTGCTTTTTTGTTACCTTTAATATCTCAGCTGCTGCCCTGCCAAAAGAAATTCTTTAGTCAAACCAAATGAAAGCCTGAAATGAATATAACCTGTTAAGGAAATCGCCTTATTAGTTTTTTTAGCTTAAATTCAGCCTTCTCAATGTCAGGTTTGCACGATCCGAGTTTTATTATTACTATTTTCTCTTCTGCTTTGCCCTAATGTCAAGGATCGCAGGTCGAAAGCACAATGGAATAGTTGCACTTTTCCGCCGGAGAGGAGGCAATACCACACGCACAGGAGTGTGTAAATCTGGTCTGACATTCTCATTGCCACGCAAAGTACACGCTCTCGCGCCAAGGTCCCTGAGCTCGATTCCGCGGCGAGGCCACATTCATTTGGGGCGCAGCCGCGGAGAGAAGACTTGGGGGCTTGTCGTGCAATTTGCGCCCTTGAGGGCCAACCTCCAAGGCACAGTGAAGTGTACACTGCCTGACGATGAGAAAGTCAAGGCAGATGTACACACCTGTGTGAGCGTGTGCCTGCGTACGGTATTAGTGTGCGAGTGTGCTCAGGAGTCAGCGGAATGGGCAGAATTGCCTCTCGCTGGCTGGGGGTCTAGTGTGACCAAATGATGTGCCATTGCCCTGCAGCCCCCTGCAATTATTATTATTATTTAGGGCTGCCTGCTTATTACGCTCCTGCTTAACCCGAAGATCCCTGCTCATGGCTGGCGAGTTCCGTCACGCCAGCACGCTGCTCTTCTATGACAAGGTCAGCACCTACTACCAGAACCTGCCGCCAGAGCTTGCTGTACGCATGGGCCATTCCGCCGAGGACTCCCTGCTGCACTGCATGATCACCATTGGCAACTATGCGATGGTCGGCAAGGCCAGGGAGTGCCAGCTGCGGTTCCAGCTGGTGTCGCATCCGCGCTACTTCAACTGCTACTCGGTGATGCCAGTGGAGACTGAGAGCTCCAGGCAGCTGTCCGCCGTCTACCTGATTCTGAACCTGGGCGGAGGCCAGACTGCAGCCACATCGCCCTGGGAGCGCGCCTTCGTTATGGACGTATTCGACCAGGCGCACGGGCTGAGACTGCTACTTCACGAGGCCGGCTTGCATCCGGACATTGAGCACGGCGGAGTACATATCGAGCCGGGTGAGTACTCAAACTCTGTGCTCAAACTACTAACTATCCACCAAAAAAAAATAATAATTGATTACACCTGCCCCAATCGGGTCAGGTGTGCAGCCGACAGTACAGCCGCAGCTATTGTGCGGCGCATCTGATGGCTGCATACGGCTGTTCAGTCCATGGACTGGGGGGACGCCACACCCACCTTCAATTATCCCAGCTGATGCTGGTACCCATTTTACAGCTGGGTGAACTGAAGCAATGCAGAGTTAAGTTTCTTGCTAAAGGACACAAATTGTTCCAGTGGATTCGGGAATCAAACCCCCGACCTTCAAGTCGTGAGTCCGATACTCTAACCACAAGGCTACAACCTCTTGTATCCACCAAGGTCATCTACAACGTACAATGTCACTACAGGACTAGGCCAAATGTCAAAAACATTTTTGGTTAGGGATCGATAGCGTGAAGCTAATGATGTGAAAGCCTCCTCTGTTACAGTGGGTGAATTGGCCTCATCTTTTTCCAGCCTGTCTTTTTGTATTTCAAATATAATTTTGTGCCTTATGCTGACTTTCTGTCTGGGAATTATCACCGTCTCTCATCTCAGTTAGTCGTGGGCTTATGTTCGCCATTCTCATTGAAAGGCTCCCACGTACTGGTGGGCTTGCAGCCAAGTAAGAACTTGTTGCCAACTCTAGGCTTGTTCTTCCGTGCCCTATGCTAATCGAATGATGACAGAGAATGTAAAATATAAGCACTCGAAGGTGTCGACTAAGAGACCAAACGCTCCGGTCGCTTCCAATGAGGAATGGAGTCGAGCCTTGTCAGCTGTCCATGAGCTTTGATGCTTGTAACTATGCGAGTTTATTGCGCTGTAAAAAATTAATCTCGAGTGCAGTTCTTACTTGTCTTGTCTACTTCAAACCCGTAGAATTAATGTACTGTTCTGTAGAGTTTTGTGCAATAATTCGTTTTGCCCCATTATCAAACGATCTAGTTAGCCACTAAACCACTGCAGAAAACTATTTCCTGAAGCATTTTTGATAACTGAAAATTCGTATGTATGCTTTCTCCATATACTTTCTTCAGACCGTCGAGATATTCAATGTTTCTGGCCGAAGATCCGATTTGTCCCATAAGAGCTAGTGTATTTCATACACCCCTATACACGAATTTGCATTGCGCCTAAGTGCGGCCTTTCCAGACCTTCAAACTTTATCAGCATGTCACCCGAATGTGCTTGCATCATCTCCGACTTCGGCGGTCACCGACCTTTATCTAGACGGAGCTGTTTGACCTTCAACAAGTGGAACCAGCCGACTATGGAGTCCCTAAAGCGAATTTCTCTACTTTCGCTGATCAAGCCTCGACATTGGGCAACACTCAACTACTTTACATGCTCCTCTAGTACGTCAACCAATCAGTCACCACCCCGATGCCGTCAGCACCGTCAGCAGGGTGCCTCCAGCAGCTGGCAATGGAGTCCCTAAAGCGAATTTTTTCTACTTTCTCTAATAAAGCCTCGATATTGGCCTAAACTCAACTATTACTTGTTTAAGGTCCAGCTGCTCCGTCTAGATAATAGTAGGTGACCCCCGAAGATGGAGCTGGTGCAGGCACATTCGGGTGACATGCTGATAAAGTTTGAAGGTCTGGAAAGGCCGCACTGAGGCGCAGTGCAAATTCGTGTATAGGGGTGTATGAAATACACTAGCTCTTATGGGACAAATCGGACCTTCGGCCAGAAACATTGAATATCTCGACGGTCTGAAGAGCTGGCGACTTGTTTCTTGTTTCAGAAGATGCGCAACAAAAAGTTGGCCCGTGTTCTTGAGTTTCGTGTGCTTCCATTGTTCCGTTCGGGTGCAGCAAAAAAATTGTCAGGGGGGGAATTCCCGCCCCTTGGTAGTTCTACTGTTAATTTCTAATTTCCATTTTGTTATCGACAAAATTCAGCTTTCCAAACGTTATGCGGGGCTGTGCGTATCTCGGCAACGCAGGTCAGAGGAATTTCTGGATCTGATAAGAAATCGAACATTTTTCTTTATTATTATTTGACGCTTCATCTAAGTGGCGTTAAGGAAGTGACAGCGGATACAGTTATCCCATTCAAAATGTCAAACGCCCTTTCAAAGTGGAATTTTACAAGGCGCTCAGCATACTGTGCGTCGGCTAGTTGAGTTTTCCACGACCTTCATCAAACGGTGTACTCGTACTTTCTAATGGAGGTTTCCACGACCTTCATCAAACGTTTTGCTTTCCAATGGAGGTTTCCACGACCTTCATCAAACGTTGTGCTTTCCAACGGAGGTTTCCACGACCTTCATCAAACGTTTTGCTTTCCAATGGAGGTTTCCACGACCTTCATCAAACGTTGTGCTTTCCAACGGAGGTTTCCACGACCTTCATCAAACGGTGTGCTTTCCAACGGAGGTTTCCATGACCTTCACCAAACGGTGTGCTTTCTAATGGAGTTTTCCACGACCTTCACCAAACGGTGTGCTTTCTAATGGAGTTTTCCACGACCTTCACCAAACGGTGTGCTTTCCAATGGAGTTTTCCACAACCTTCACCAAACTGTGTGCTTTCCAATAGAGTTTTCCACGACCTTCATCAAACGTTGTGCTTTCCAATGGAGTTTTCCACGACCTTCACCAAACGGTGTGCTTTCCAATGGAGTTTTCCACGACCTTGACCAAACGGTGTGCTTTCCAATAGAGTTTTCCACGACCTTCAACAAACGGTGTGCTTTCCAATGGAGTTTTCCACGACAAAATCGACAAAATTCTGCTTTCCAAACGTTATGCGGGGCTGTGCGTATCTCGGCAACGCAGGTCAGAGGAATTTCTGGATCTGATAAGAAATCGAACATTTTTCTTTATTATTATTTGACGCTTCATCTCAGTGGCGTTAAGGAAGTGACAGCGGATACAGTTATCCCATTCAAAATGTCAAACGCCCTTTCAAAGTGGAATTTTACAAGGCGCTCAGCATACTGTGCGTCGGCTAGTTGAGTTTTCCACGACCTTCATCAAACGGTGTGCTTTCTAATGGAGGTTTCCACGACCTTCATCAAACGTTGTGCTTTCCAACGGAGGTTTCCACGACCTTCATCAAACGGTGTGCTTTCTAATGGAGTTTTCCACGACCTTCATCAAACGTTGTGCTTTCCAACGGAGGTTTCCACGACCTTCACCAAACGGTGTGCTTTCTAATGGAGTTTTCCACGACCTTCACCAAACTGTGTGCTTTCCAATGGAGTTTTCCACGACCTTCACCAAACGGTATGCTTTCCAATGGAGTTTTCCACGACAAAATCGACAAAATTCAGCTTTCCAGACGTTATGCGGGGCTGTGCGTATCTCGGCAACGCAGGTCAGAGGAATTTCTGGATCTGATAAGAAATCGAACATTTTTCTTTATTATTATTTGACGCTTCAACTAAGTGGCGTTAAGGAAGTGACAGCGGATACAGTTATCCCATTCAAAATGTCAAACGCCCTTTCAAAGTGGAATTTTACAAGGCGCTCAGCATACTGTGCGTCGGCTAGTTGAGTTTTCCACGACCTTCATCAAACGGTGTGCTTTCCAATGGAGTTTTCCACGACCTTCATCAAACGGTGTGCTTTCTAATGGAGGTTTCCACGACCTTCATCAAACGTTGTGCTTTCCAACGGAGGTTTCCACGACCTTCATCAAACGGTGTGCTTTCCAACGGAGGTTTCCACGACCCTCATCAAACGTTGTGCTTTCCAACGGAGGTTTCCACGACCTTCATCAAACGGTGTGCTTTCTAATGGAGGTTTCCACGACCTTCATCAAACGGTGTGCTTTCCAACGGAGGTTTCCATGACCTTCACCAAACGGTGTGCTTTCTAATGGAGTTTTCCACGACCTTCACCAAACGGTGTGCTTTCTAATGGAGTTTTCCACGACCTTCACCAAACGGTGTGCTTTCCAATGGAGTTTTCCACAACCTTCACCAAACTGTGTGCTTTCCAATAGAGTTTTCCACGACCTTCATCAAACGTTGTGCTTTCCAATGGAGTTTTCCACGACCTTCACCAAACGGTGTGCTTTCCAATGGAGTTTTCCACGACCTTGACCAAACGGTGTGCTTTCCAATAGAGTTTTCCACGACCTTCAACAAACGGTGTGCTTTCCAATGGAGTTTTCCACGACAAAATCGACAAAATTCTGCTTTCCAAACGTTATGCGGGGCTGTGCGTATCTCGGCAACGCAGGTCAGAGGAATTTCTGGATCTGATAAGAAATCGAACATTTTTCTTTATTATTATTTGACGCTTCATCTCAGTGGCGTTAAGGAAGTGACAGCGGATACAGTTATCCCATTCAAAATGTCAAACGCCCTTTCAAAGTGGAATTTTACAAGGCGCTCAGCATACTGTGCGTCGGCTAGTTGAGTTTTCCACGACCTTCATCAAACGGTGTGCTTTCTAATGGAGGTTTCCACGACCTTCATCAAACGTTGTGCTTTCCAACGGAGGTTTCCACGACCTTCATCAAACGGTGTGCTTTCTAATGGAGTTTTCCACGACCTTCATCAAACGTTGTGCTTTCCAACGGAGGTTTCCACGACCTTCACCAAACGGTGTGCTTTCTAATGGAGTTTTCCACGACCTTCACCAAACTGTGTGCTTTCCAATGGAGTTTTCCACGACCTTCACCAAACGGTATGCTTTCCAATGGAGTTTTCCACGACAAAATCGACAAAATTCAGCTTTCCAGACGTTATGCGGGGCTGTGCGTATCTCGGCAACGCAGGTCAGAGGAATTTCTGGATCTGATAAGAAATCGAACATTTTTCTTTATTATTATTTGACGCTTCAACTAAGTGGCGTTAAGGAAGTGACAGCGGATACAGTTATCCCATTCAAAATGTCAAACGCCCTTTCAAAGTGGAATTTTACAAGGCGCTCAGCATACTGTGCGTCGGCTAGTTGAGTTTTCCACGACCTTCATCAAACGGTGTGCTTTCTAATGGAGGTTTCCACGACCTTCATCAAACGTTGTGCTTTCCAACGGAGGTTTCCACGACCTTCATCAAACGTTGTGCTTTCCAACGGAGGTTTCCACGACCTTCATCAAACGGTGTGCTTTCCAACGGAGGTTTCCACGACCTTCATCAAACGGTGTGCTTTCTAATGGAGGTTTCCACGACCTTCATCAAACGGTGTGCTTTCCAATGGAGGTTTCCACGACCTTCATCAAACGGTGTGCTTTCTAATGGAGGTTTCCACGACCTTCATCAAACGGTGTGTTTTCCAACGGAGGTTTCCACGACCTTCATCAAACGGTGTGCTTTCCAACGGAGGTTTCCACGACCCTCATCAAACGTTGTGCTTTCCAACGGAGGTTTCCACGACCTTCATCAAACGTTGTGCTTTCCAATGGAGGTTTCCACGACCCTCATCAAACGTTGTGCTTTCCAACGGAGGTTTCCACGACCTTCATCAAACGGTGTGCTTTCCAACGGAGGTTTCCATGACCTTCATCAAACGTTGTGCTTTCCAACGGAGGTTTCCACGACCTTCATCAAACGGTGTGCTTTCTAATGGAGTTTTCCACGACCTTCATCAAACGTTGTGCTTTCCAACGGAGGTTTCCACGACCTTCACCAAACGGTGTGCTTTCCAACGGAGGTTTCCACGACCTTCATCAAACGTTGTGCTTTCCAACGGAGATTTCCACGACCTTCATCAAACGGTGTGCTTTCCAATGGAGGTTTCCACGACCTTCATCAAACGTTGTGCTTTCCAATGGAGGTTTCCACGACCTTCATCAAACGGTGTGCTTTCCAATGGAGGTTTCCACGACCTTCATCAAACGGTGTGCTTTCCAACGGAGGTTTCCACGACCTTCATCAAACGGTGTGCTTTCCAATTGAAGTCCAATGGCGGATTTTCCATGAATTTTTTTCAACCTGTGATAAAAAATCTACGACGTAATTTTGAACAAAACATTGAATTCACACAAATTCTTAAATGAATTATTTAAAGTCTCTATTGCAAATCAACAAACATTTTGTCAAATTTGCCTACTAAGGAGCTCCTGAGCCCAAATCGTGCTTCATTTCTGTGAGCCCAAACATTTTAGAATAACTTTTCGAGTACTTTTAGAGTACAAAGTACTATTACAGTCGTTGTAATTTTTTTTAACTAAGTAACTGTAAACAACGGTCTTACCCGGACGAGAAAGTTAATTTGCATCTGTCCGTCACTGTTCACCGTTCGTTGGCGCCAAATATTTAAATTTGAATAATAATATATTTTGCTTGGTCGTCGCCGACTACAACCAGACCCCCTAGACCAGGGGTCGGCAACCTTATATACCACGCGGGCTAAAGAGAGAATCTTAAAGACGACGGCGGGCCGCATGAAGAAAGGGGAGAGATGAGACCACAGATACTATAATAACTGTTATTATAGTTATTATAGAATCTGTGGATGAGACACAGGAGAGATCAGACAGGTGAGAGATGAGACGGGGGAGATAAGACGCAAGAGAGATGAGACAGGGGAGAGATGAAAAAGGGGAGAGATGAAAATGGGGAGAGATGAGACAGGGGAGAGATAAGACAGGGAGAGGTGAGACAGGGGAGAGATGAGACAGGGGAGAGATGAGACAGGAGAGAGATAAGACAGGAGAGAGATAAGACAGGGAGAGATAAGACAGGGGAGAGATGAGACAGGAGAGAGATGAGACAGGAGAGAGATAAGACAGGAGAAAGATAAGACAGGGAGAGATAAGACAAGGGAGAGATAAGACAGGGGAGAGATGAGATAGGGGAGAGATGAGATAGGGTGTACTGTAGAGTAGGTGTTAGGAGGAGCTAAGGGCCGGATTTGGGAGCTTCGATGGCCGCATCTGGCCCGCGGGCCGGAGATTGCCGACCCCTACCCTAGACAGTGCGATCATCGCGCTAGTTAATAGAGTGCGGCAAGGTCTCTAAAGCTTTGCGTACTGGCTAATGCCGTGCTGCTCTCAGACAGCCGAAATATCTCCGCTGTAATTACTCTGAGTCTCTGGGCCTGCGACAGCAGCAGCAGCAGCAGCAGCAGCAATGGTTCATTGCTCTTCCGACTAAGCAGGAAGCTAATTTGTGATTCTTCTTCTCCTTCTTAGTAGAAAATTTTAGGCCCAGCTCGGCAAACAGTGGCATGAGGGGTGCATATCAGTTCGGATATAGTCCAGGCAATCCCATTAACTCAAACTGTTGCTTTGGATAATTATTCCAGTCACGTGACTGGCCGATAACTTACTAACCGGAAAGCTGCTTAAATTAAATGGTTTTCAGAATTGTACAAAAAATATTACGTTTTGAATTATCCAAAATTTATAATGGGATTTCAGAAATACGTACTACTGGTTTTACACGGAAATTCTGCTCATTCCCCCGGTCTCTTAAGCAAACGCGCACACACGTAGCCATACCACACACAGGTGTGTACATCTGCCCTGACTTTTTCATCATCACTCTGAACAATCTCGCTGTGCCTTGAGGGTTAAACCCCAACAGCGCAAATTGCATAAGTCCCCAAGCCGTCTCTTGATTGAGAACAGGCCAGGTTGAGAATAGGTCAGATTGAGAACAGATCAGATTGAGAACAGGTCAGATTGAGAACAGGTCAGATTGAGAACAGATCAGATTGAGAACAGGTCAGATTGAGAACAGGTCAGATTAAGAACAGGTCAGATTAAGAACAGGTCAGATTGAGAACAGGTCAGATTGAGAACAGGTCAGATTGAGAACAGGTCAGATTGAGAACAGGTCAGATTGAGAACAGGTCAGATTGAGAACAGGTCAGATTGAGAACAGGTCAGATTGAGAACAGGTCAGATTGAGAACAGGTCAGATTGAGAACAGGTCAGATTGAGAACAGGTCAGATTGAGAACAGGTCAGATTGAGAACAGGTCAGATTGAGAACAGGTCAGATTGAGAACAGGTCAGATTGAGAACAGGTCAGATTGAGAACAGGTCAGATTGAGAACATTCATGCCTTGCTTTGCCAGGCAAGATGGTTGAAATCGCGTTCGAGACGGTGCTGTGGCAGGAGGCCAGGGATTCGCCCATAGACGAATGCCACGCGGACACCCTTCCGGCCATCACGGACATGGACAACACCTACGCGTACAGCTTCGAGGCCTGCAAGGAGCAGGCAATGAACCGGCGCGCCATCCAGCTCTGCGGCTGCTTGCTGTCTCGGCTGCCCCGACCGCTCGGACTACCAAACTGGCGGGTACCCTACTGCGGCGACTTCCGGTCGGCGAGTGTCTCCCAGATTGTTGAGTGAGTATTGAGTTTTTCCACCGATATGTTGTGAAAACTTGAGTAGCTTCAATGTGCCTAAGAATTTATTAAGAAGATGACCGAAATTTTATGTGGTGAAGTGGTTCGATCTACTTCTAAAATAGAGATTTCAGGTTCTAATCTTGGCTCTACTTTTAAGCATTAAGCATTAATTAAACGTACACTGGCCTATAACAGTCTGACAGTATTAAGGGGATAAATTGTAGAGTGGTCTAACGCTCACACAATCTCGATTGAGAATGTATAGTGCCTAATGATGAGAAAGTCAGTGCGAATTTACGCATGTATGAGTGTGTGCTCAGGAGTCAACGGAATAGGCAGAATCACCTCCTACCTACTGTTGCTGTGCGATTGGGGGAGGTTCATTTGTTGGCAATTAATCTTTGCGTGTCTGCGACGGGCGCCGTCCCACTGTCAGACAGGTCCTCCGCCAGCCGTCACACTTTCTCGCCAACTCTCGCCGTCAATTTTTATGTGCACTTTTTAGAATGCAGCAACTTCGCAGCGAAGAAACGAGGTTGTCAAGCCCACTGCTTGAATGACAGAATGTCTGGCTCTCAGCAGAGTTGAATGCTTTCAATTTAAATGAAGTTGATCTTTCATTACAGACATACTGCAAGGGTGTGCACTCGTGCGCAGTTTTAAATTAATAATATTGGCACATCCCGCGGCGATCACAAGGGCGGTCTCCACAACCGCCTGGAACAGCTGTGGCCTGGTGCTGCCTGTCAGGGCCTCAGATACGAGTCTTATGACCGTGATAATTAGTTTGTCCAATTTTTTCTTACGTTGGACTTGCGCTCACTTATCCAGTATTTTTAATTCAGATCAAAGAGCGGCTTAGGCTTCGCCGTCGGCCGTCGTCGGCTCTGAGTCGAATCTTGGTGCTGACGGTTGAGCGGCGCCATTTGCATTGATGGTGAGGCCGACCCTCGCTGTTAGCTAGTCTAGCAGCTGTTAGGCGCCCTCGGCCGTTGGAGACAGCAGGGCGAGGTCGTCCGCGCAGTCGGGGTCGGTCAACTTCTTCTCGTGATGTCGCCGAGTTGTGCGCCTTTGGAGTAGTGGGGACAGAGGATACAGAACACATGACTCGGTGGGACAGAGGACACAGGACACATGACTCGGTGGGACAGAGGATACAGAACACATGACTCGGTGGGACAGAGGACACAGAACACATGACTCGGTGGGACAGAGGATACAAAACACATGACTCAGTGGGACAGAGGACACAGGACACATGACTCGGTGGGACAGAGGATACAGGACACATGACTCGGTGGAACAGAGGACACAGGACACATGACTCGGTAGAAAAGAGGACACAGGACACATGACTCGGTAGAAAAGAGGACACAGGACACATGACTCGGTGGAACAGAGGACACAGGACACATGACTCGGTAGAAAAGAGGACACAGGACACATGACTCGGTGGAACAGAGGACACAGGACACATGACTCGGTAGAAAAGAGGACACAGGACACATGACTCGGTGGAACAGAGGACACAGGACACATGAAATGATTGAACAGTGGACATTGTGAAACTCAGTGGACTGAGTAGATAAATATCTACAACTAAGAAGAAATGTGCTGGAAAGAGAGCACAAGACACGAAGACAAACAAGACTTAAGGCAAGACAGGCATTTCTGGGTGTTTCTGAGAGTAGCTTACCATATGGCTTTGATGCAGACTTTTTCACTTCTCTTCAGTGTCCGAATGCCCATCAAAAGTAATTGCAGCTGTCAAAGGCTGACAAATCAATCAATTAATAATGGAAAGGAGGAGCAGAAAAATAGGGCATGCATTTCCAGCCAACAAAGGAGAATGTTAGGTAAGCATTTAACTTAGGCGTGTGAGGGGTTTTGTTGAAGGCATTCGACAAAAAAAATTGTTGGCTTAAAATTCAAGCCAGAAATTTCTAGGAACCCGGCCTCTATACCGCCGTGAAAGCTATATGTTAACAAGGTGGCAATTTCCTGCTACAGGAAGAATTGGAAATACCGAGTCCAATGCCCAGCTGACAACAATGAACGCATTCGCCTTGTAGTCATTTAGAAAACTCCTCGAATAGAATTTCTGAGATCAGTGCCTTATTTTCCAGGCATTGTTCATGGCTTTTTAGCAGTGACTCAGTTTTACAGAAAACATATTTAGACTTGCGCTCTGCTTTCAATTCAGTTCTCATCTACTAAATGCATTCAAGCAGAAAGACATACATTTGTTTCTGCTTTCGAAAATAACTGGAATTTAACTGAGCTGCAATGGAGCAAAATGCGTCAGACATCAGACAGAGTACCAGAATGTTGATAGACATCAGACAGAGCACCAGAATGATGATAGACATCAGACAGAGCACCAGAATGATGATAGACATCAGACAGAGCACCAGAATGATGATAGACATCAGACAGAGTACCAGAATGTTGATAGACATCAGACAGAGCACCAGAATGATGATAGACATCAGACAGAGTACCAGAATGATGATAGACATCAGACAGAGTACCAGAATGATGATAGACATCAGACAGAGTATCAGAATGATGATAGACATCAGACAGAGTACCAGAATGTTGATAGACATCAGACAGAGCACCAGAATGATGATAGACATCAGACAGAGTACCAGAATGATGATAGACATCAGACAGAGTACCAGAATGATGATAGACATCAGACAGAGTACCAGAATGATGATAGACATCAGACAGAGTACCAGAATGATGATAGACATCAGACAGAGTACCAGAATGATGATAGACATCAGACAGAGTATCAGAATGATGATAGACATCAGACAGAGTACCAGAATGTTGATAGACATCAGACAGAGCACCAGAATGATGATAGACATCAGACAGAGCACCAGAATGATGATAGACATCAGACAGAGCACCAGAATGATGATAGACATCAGACAGAGTACCAGAATGATGATAGACATCAGACAGAGCACCAGAATGATGATAGACATCAGACAGAGCACCAGAATGATGATAGACATCAGACAGAGTACCAGAATGATGATAGACATCAGACAGAGCACCAGAATGTTAATAGACATCAGACAGAGTGCCAGAATGATGATAGACATCAGACAGAGCACCAGAATGATGATAGACATCAGACAGAGCACCAGAATGTTGAAAGACATCAGACAGAGCACCTGCAGAATATGTGGCACAATAACATAACAAAGATGCTAGAAATTAATTTAAATGTTGTAATTAGCGGATCAGGGGTTAACAAATATAAATAATTTACTAGAAGTAGTGTGTAAAGCATTTTTGCAACTTTTGAATATGTTGATGAAAAGGTGACCCTGGACTTATTATATTAGCGGCAAGTACTAGGAGTATCATACAGTAGGCTTGTTCGTTTTTACTTATTTTGCCATTCTGGAAAATTCCATTCAGAGGCAGAAAATTTTTTTTTCTGTTTATGCCTGCGGTTTTTAAACAATTGCACTTATTGTGCCTATTAGCAGCTCGTTTCCTATCCTAGCTTAAGTGTGCAAAATTTATAGCTTATTTCCTTGCACTTGCCAAGGGGTTGAATAAGGTTGAAAGTCAGTGTGTTGTTGACTGTGTGGCTAAATTTAGACTTCCACCATCTGCACCTGGAATTGTTTTCGAAATCAAATCCTTTTGTTCTAAACACAATGCTGGGTGATTTTCAGCTATTATCTAGGCTTCTGTTGATGTTTTGCTTCAACAGAAGTATAAGAAGTGCTTTTTAAAACAAATACTAATATTTTCTTTACTGTCATTAAATATAAGAATTTACCATTATAATGTACAATACACCATTCAGTGCCGCTAGATAACAGACCAATCAGTGTGGATAGATAACAGATTCAGTGTTGGTAGATAACAGATTCAGTATTGATAGATAACAGATTCAGTATTGATAGATAACAGATTCAGTGTTGATAGATAACAGATTCAGTATTGATAGATAACAGATTCAGTATTGATAGATAACAGATTCAGTGTTGATAGATAACAGATTCAGTATTGATAGATAACAGATTCAGTATTGATAGATAACAGATTCAGTGTTGATAGATAACAGATTCAGTATTGATAGATAACAGATTCAGTGTTGGTAGATAAAAGATTCAGTGTTGATAGATAACAGACCATTCAGTATCGATAGATAACAGACCATTCAGTATCGATAAGAGGTTGTAGCCTAGTGGTTAGGGCGTCGGACTCACGACTTGAAGGTCGGGGGTTCGATTCCCGACTCCACTAGAACAATGTGTGCCCATTAAAAAGACGCTTAACTCTGCATTGCTTCAGTTCACCCAGCTGTTAAATGGGTACCAGCATTAGCAGGGATAATTGAAGGTGGGTGTGGCGTCCCCCCAGTCCATGGACTGAACAGCTGTACGCAGCCTTCAGATGCACCGCGCAATAGCTGCGGCTGTGCTGTCGGCTGCACACCTGACCCGATTGGGGCAGGTGTAATCAATTATTATTATTTGTATCGATAGATAACAGACCATTCAGTGTCGATAGATAACAGTTTATTTTCGTACAAGCTTTCTACATAAGAAACAAATTTCACTTTCCCCTAGGCGCCTGAAGTGCCTGGAGTCCATGGGCGACTCAAAAGCAGCCGATAACGACATCTCCTGTCGGAAGCGTTGCAGCAAGTATTACTACAAGCAGGACCTGTCCATAACCAGGTGGAGAGCCACAGACTTCCAGCTGCATTGGATGCTCAACCAATCCCAGAGCTGGAAGCTACTCAAAGAGGCCATTGTTCAGCGTCAGAACTACCGCCAGCTGGTCAAGCAGATTCTGAACTACCTGAGCGCGGAGGACCTGACCCGACTGCCGGCCGGGGCGTCACGTCAGCACGGTGAGCTGCCCGCCTCGGCGAACAGCTACGCTTACGTCATCGTTCGACGCAAATCTTTTGACACGACGCGTCGCGAAGAGAAACTCACCGTCACCTTTGAGGCATTGGTTAGCCGCGTTGGTGGCCTGTGCTCACTGTGCCTAGGACTCACCATGGCCTTCTTCGTGGAGATTGTTGAATTTCTCTACCTGGCTTTCTGTCGGCTCCGTCTGTCGAGAAGAAGAAACCTACAGGAGACATTTTCCTCATCGTAGAGGAATCTAACAAGGACTTCTAAAGTAGAAGGACGCAACAACCAAGACTCGTGGAAGAATTTTAAAGACGATCTTAAGCCAGAATGCTGAATTAACTAGATTAATGAGACGTTTCAAACAAAAAAACTTCAGAGCCCCGCGTCCTTGTAATTTAGTAGTCCTTGAGAACTCTACAAAGACCTCAAGAAGTTTTAAGCATCAGCGACTGGCAAAGTCCTTGTTGGACTTGTTGGACAAAGCCGATGAATTTAGGAGCCTATCTTGTGCTTGGCAACAGTACATACTGTTGACCAGATTTTAACTATTCGTCCATCAACTAACCTTTTATAGATTCCCTCATTTTGCCAAATCACTCCCCGCCCCTTCCACGACCTCAGTCTGTGTGCAGCCACCTCACTCCCCGCCCCTTCCACGACCTCAGTCGTGGCAGTCATATGTGCAGCCACCTCACTCCCTGCCCTTTCCACGGCCTCAGTCTGTGTGCAGCCACCTCACTCCCTGCCTCTTCTACCACCTCAGTCAGTCTGCAGCCACCTCACTCCCTGCCTCTTCTACCACCTCAGTCAGTCTGCAGCCACCTCACTACCTATCCCTCGAAGTTTATCTTAGCTGTAATAGTTCATTCAGAAACCTCCCGCTTTTAGTAAATATGGAACGTGATTGCGAATAGTTTATCTTCAAATAAATTTATATTTCATTTTTTACTACTGAAAGTGAATGGCAACCTGCCCCAGTACAAATTCACAATCGTAGTTAATTGCGTTGCTAATGCTTTTTGCTTTAAAGAATACAAAGTCTAATGTACAAGCTTTCTCACTTCATTGACCAAAAAGCACACCAGTTTTCGTTCTGAATCGTCTCAGAAGATGTAACGTAAAACGATAGTAAGCGGAAGCAAACGATAGTTAGCGAGAGCAAAGGATAGTTATCAAGAGCAAAGGATAGTTATCGAGAGCAAAGGATAGTTATCGAGAGCAAAGGATAGTTATCGAGAGCAAACGATAGTTAGCGAGAGCAAAGGATAGTTAGCGAGAGCAAACGATAGTTAGCGAGAGCAAAGGATAGTTAGCGGAAGCAAACGATAGTTAGCGAGAGCAAAGGATAGTTAGCGGAAGCAAACGATAGTTAGCGAGAGCAAAGGATAGTTAGCGGAAGCAAACGATAGCTAGCGAGAGCAAAGGATAGTTAGCGGAAGCAAACGATAGCTAGCGAGAGCAAAGGATAGTTAGCGAAAGCAAAGGATAGTTAGCGAGAGCAAACGATAGTTAGCGGAAGCAAACGATAGTTAGCGAAAGCAAACGATAGTTAGCGGAAGCAAACGATAGTTAGCGAGAGCAAACGATAGTTAGCGAGAGCAAAGGATAGTTAGCGGAAGCAAACGATAGTTAGCGGAAGCAAACGATAGTTAGCGGAAGCAAACGATAGTTAGCGAGAGCAAACGATAGTTAGCGGAAGCAAACGATAGTTAGCGGAAGCAAACGATAGCTAGCGAGAGCAAAGGATAGTTAGCGAAAGCAAAGGATAGTTAGCGGAAGCAAAGGATAGTTAGCGGAAGCAAACGATAGTTAGCGAGAGCAAACGATAGTTAGCGAGAGCAAAGGATAGTTAGCGGAAGCAAAGGATAGTTAGCGAAAGCAAAGGATAGTTAGCGAAAGCAAAGGATAGTTAGCGGAAGCAAAGGATAGTTAGCGGAAGCAAACGATAGTTAGCGAGAGCAAACGATAGTTAGCGAGAGCAAAGGATAGTTAGCGGAAGCAAACGATAGTTAGCGGAAGCAAAGGATAGTTAGCGGAAGCAAACGATAGTTAGCGGAAGCAAAGGATAGTTAGCGAAAGCAAAGGATAGTTAGCGAGAGCAAACGATAGTTAGCGAGAGCAAACGATAGTTAGCGGAAGCAAACGATAGTTAGCGGAAGCAAACGATAGCTAGCGAGAGCAAAGGATAGTTAGCGAAAGCAAAGGATAGTTAGCGAAAGCAAAGGATAGTTAGCGAAAGCAAAGGATAGTTAGCGGAAGCAAAGGATAGTTAGCGGAAGCAAACGATAGTTAGCGAGAGCAAACGATAGTTAGCGAGAGCAAAGGATAGTTAGCGGAAGCAAACGATAGTTAGCGGAAGCAAACGATAGTTAGCGGAAGCAAACGATAGCTAGCGAGAGCAAAGGATAGTTAGCGAAAGCAAAGGATAGTTAGCGGAAGCAAAGGATAGTTAGCGAGAGCAAAGGATAGTTAGCGGAAGCAAAGGATAGTTAGCGGAAGCAAAGGATAGTTAGCGAGAGCAAAGGATAGTTAGCGGAAGCAAATGATAGTTAGCGGAAGCAAAGGATAGTTAGCGAGAGCAAAGGATAGTTAGCGAAAGCAAAGGATAGTTAGCGAGAGCAAAGGATAGTTAGCGAGAGCAAAGGATAGTTAGCGAAAGCAAAGGATAGTTAGCGGAAGCAAACGATAGTTAGCGGAAGCAAACGATAGTTAGCGGAAGCAAAGGATAGTTAGCGAGAGCAAAGGATAGTTAGCGGAAGCAAAGGATAGTTAGCGGAAGCAAATGATAGTTAGCGGAAGCAATGGATAGTTAGCGAGAGCAAAGGATAGTTAGCGAAAGCAAAGGATAGCTAGCGAGAGCAAAGGATAGTTAGCGGAAGCAAACGATAGCTAGCGAGAGCAAAGGATAGTTAGCGAAAGCAAAGGATAGTTAGCGAGAGCAAACGATAGTTAGCGGAAGCAAACGATAGTTAGCGAAAGCAAACGATAGTTAGCGGAAGCAAACGATAGTTAGCGAGAGCAAACGATAGTTAGCGAGAGCAAAGGATAGTTAGCGGAAGCAAACGATAGTTAGCGGAAGCAAACGATAGTTAGCGGAAGCAAACGATAGTTAGCGAGAGCAAACGATAGTTAGCGGAAGCAAACGATAGTTAGCGGAAGCAAACGATAGCTAGCGAGAGCAAAGGATAGTTAGCGAAAGCAAAGGATAGTTAGCGGAAGCAAAGGATAGTTAGCGGAAGCAAACGATAGTTAGCGAGAGCAAACGATAGTTAGCGAGAGCAAAGGATAGTTAGCGGAAGCAAAGGATAGTTAGCGAAAGCAAAGGATAGTTAGCGAAAGCAAAGGATAGTTAGCGGAAGCAAAGGATAGTTAGCGGAAGCAAACGATAGTTAGCGAGAGCAAACGATAGTTAGCGAGAGCAAAGGATAGTTAGCGGAAGCAAACGATAGTTAGCGGAAGCAAAGGATAGTTAGCGGAAGCAAACGATAGTTAGCGGAAGCAAAGGATAGTTAGCGAAAGCAAAGGATAGTTAGCGAGAGCAAACGATAGTTAGCGAGAGCAAACGATAGTTAGCGGAAGCAAACGATAGTTAGCGGAAGCAAACGATAGCTAGCGAGAGCAAAGGATAGTTAGCGAAAGCAAAGGATAGTTAGCGAAAGCAAAGGATAGTTAGCGAAAGCAAAGGATAGTTAGCGGAAGCAAAGGATAGTTAGCGGAAGCAAACGATAGTTAGCGAGAGCAAACGATAGTTAGCGAGAGCAAAGGATAGTTAGCGGAAGCAAACGATAGTTAGCGGAAGCAAACGATAGTTAGCGGAAGCAAACGATAGCTAGCGAGAGCAAAGGATAGTTAGCGAAAGCAAAGGATAGTTAGCGGAAGCAAAGGATAGTTAGCGAGAGCAAAGGATAGTTAGCGGAAGCAAAGGATAGTTAGCGGAAGCAAAGGATAGTTAGCGAGAGCAAAGGATAGTTAGCGGAAGCAAATGATAGTTAGCGGAAGCAAAGGATAGTTAGCGAGAGCAAAGGATAGTTAGCGAAAGCAAAGGATAGTTAGCGAGAGCAAAGGATAGTTAGCGAGAGCAAAGGATAGTTAGCGAAAGCAAAGGATAGTTAGCGGAAGCAAACGATAGTTAGCGGAAGCAAACGATAGTTAGCGGAAGCAAAGGATAGTTAGCGAGAGCAAAGGATAGTTAGCGGAAGCAAAGGATAGTTAGCGGAAGCAAATGATAGTTAGCGGAAGCAATGGATAGTTAGCGAGAGCAAAGGATAGTTTAGCGAAAGCAAAGGATAGTTAGCGAGAGCAAAGGATAGTTAGCGAGAGCAAAGGATAGTTAGCGAAAGCAAAGGATAGTTAGCGGAAGCAAACGATAGTTAGCGGAAGCAAACGATAGTTAGCGGAAGCAAAAGATAGTTAGCGGAAGCAAACGATAGTTAGCGATAGCAAAGGATAGTTAGCGAAAGCAAACGATAGTTAGCGAGAGCAAACGATAGTTAGCGAGAGCAAAGGATAGTTAGCGGAAGCAAAGGATAGTTAGCGGAAGCATACGATAGTTAGCGGAAGCAAAGGATAGTTAGCGAAAGCAAAGGATAGTTAGCGAAGCAAAGGATAGTTAGCGAAAGCAAACGATAGTTAGCGAGAGCAAAGGATAGTTAGCGGAAGCAAAGGATAGTTAGCGGAAGCAAACGATAGTTAGCGGAAGCAAAGGATAGTTAGCGAAGCAAACGATAGTTAGCGGAAGCAAAGGATAGTTAGCGAGAGCAAACGATAGTTAGCGAGAGCAAACGATAGTTAGCGAGAAGCAAAAGGATAGTTAGCGGAAGCAAACGATAGTTAGCGGAAGCAAACGGATAGTTAGCGAGAGCAAAGGATAGTTAGCGAGAGCAAAGGATAGTTAGCGGAAAGCAAACGATAGTTAGCGAGAAGCAAAGGATAGTTAGCGGAAGCAAAGGATAGTTAGCGGAAGCAAACGGATAGTTAGCGGAAGCAAACGATAGTTAGCGGAAGCAAACGATAGTTAGCGGAAGCAAACGATAGTTAGCGAGAGCAAACGATAGTTAGCGGAAGCAAAGGATAGTTAGCGAAGCAAAGGATAGTTAGCGAAAGCAAAGGATAGTTAGCGGAAGCAAAGGATAGTTAGCGGAAGCAAAGGATAGTTAGCGAGAGCAAACGATAGTTAGCGAAGCAAAGGATAGTTAGCGGAAGCAAAGGATAGTTAGCGGAAGCAAAGGATAGTTAGCGGAAGCAAACGATAGTTAGCGAAAGCAAAGGATAGTTAGCGAAAGCAAAGGATAGTTAGCGGAAGCAAACGATAGTTAGCGAAAGCAAACGATAGTTAGCGAAGCAAACGATAGTTAGCGGAAGCAAACGATAGTTAGCGAGAGCAAAGGATAGTTAGCGAGAGCAAAGGATAGTTAGCGAAAGCAAAGGATAGTTAGCGGAAGCAAACGATAGTTAGCGGAAGCAAACGATAGTTAGCGGAAGCAAACGGATAGTTAGCGAGAGCAAACGGATAGTTAGCGGAAGCAAAGGATAGTTAGCGAAGCAAACGATAGTTAGCGAAGCAAACGATAGTTAGCGGAAAGGCTATAGCGGAAATTGCTAGTAGCGAGAAGCAAAGGACTAGTTAGCGGAAAGCAAAGGATAGTTTAGCGAGAGCAAACGATAGTTTAGCGGAGAGGAAAGGATAGTTTAGCGGAAGCAAAGGATAGTTAGCGGAGCAAACGATAGTTAGCGGAAGCAAAAGGATAGTTATGCGAGAGCAAACGGATAGTAGGCGGAAGCAAATGATAGTTAGACGGAGCAAAGGATAGTTAGCGAGAGCAAAGGATAGTAGTCCGAAAGCGAAAGGATAGTTAGCGAGAGCAAAGGATAGTTAGCGAGAGCAAAGGATAGTTAGCGAAAGCAAAGGATAGTTAGCGGAAGCAAACGATAGTTAGCGGAAGCAAACGATAGTTAGCGGAAGCAAAGGATAGTTAGCGAGAGCAAAGGATAGTTAGCGGAAGCAAGGATAGTTAGCGGAAGCAAATGATAGTTAGCGGAAGCAATGGATAGTTAGCGAGAGCAAAGGATAGTTAGCGAAAGCAAAGGATAGTTAGCGAGAGCAAAGGATAGTTAGCGAGAGCAAAGGATAGTTAGCGAAAGCAAAGGATAGTTAGCGGAAGCAAACGATAGTTAGCGGAAGCAAACGATAGTTAGCGGAAGCAAAAGATAGTTAGCGGAAGCAAACGATAGTTAGCGATAGCAAAGGATAGTTAGCGAAAGCAAACGATAGTTAGCGAGAGCAAACGATAGTTAGCGAGAGCAAAGGATAGTTAGCGGAAGCAAAGGATAGTTAGCGGAAGCATACGATAGTTAGCGGAAGCAAAGGATAGTTAGCGAAAGCAAAGGATAGTTAGCGGAAGCAAAGGATAGTTAGCGAAAGCAAACGATAGTTAGCGAGAGCAAAGGATAGTTAGCGGAAGCAAAGGATAGTTAGCGGAAGCAAACGATAGTTAGCGGAAGCAAAGGATAGTTAGCGAAAGCAAAGGATAGTTAGCGGAAGCAAAGGATAGTTAGCGAGAGCAAACGATAGTTAGCGGAAGCAAACGATAGTTAGCGAAAGCAAAGGATAGTTAGCGAGAGCAAACGATAGTTAGCGGAAGCAAACGATAGCTAGCGAGAGCAA
Organism: Macrostomum hystrix; assembly: GCA_950097015.1. NCBI lineage: Eukaryota > Metazoa > Platyhelminthes > Macrostomidae > Macrostomum > Macrostomum hystrix. Next base: position 79,880 of record CATNEN010000025.1, on the reverse strand, counting down.
AGGATAGTTAGCGAGAGCAAAGGATAGTTAGCGAAAGCAAACGATAGTTAGCGAAAGCAAAGGATAGTTAGCGGAAGCAAAGGATAGTTAGCGGAAGCAAACGATAGTTAGCGGAAGCAAACGATAGTTAGCGGAAGCAAACGATAGTTAGCGGAAGCAAAGGATAGTTAGCGAAAGCAAACGATAGTTAGCGAAAGCAAAGGATAGTTAGCGGAAGCAAAGGATAGTTAGCGAAAGCAAAGGATAGTTAGCGGAAGCAAAGGATAGTTAGCGAAAGCAAAGGATAGTTAGCGGAAGCAAACGATAGTTAGCGAAAGCAAAGGATAGTTAGCGGAAGCAAAGGATAGTTAGCGGAAGCAAACGATAGTTAGCGGAAGCAAACGATAGTTAGCGAAAGCAAACGATAGTTAGCGGAAGCAAAGGATAGTTAGCGGAAGCAAACGATAGTTAGCGAAAGCAAACGATAGTTAGCGAGAGCAAACGATAGTTAGCGGAAGCAAACGATAGCTAGCGAGAGCAAAGGATAGTTAGCGAGAGCAAAGGATAGTTAGCGAAAGCAAACGATAGTTAGCGGAAGCAAACGATAGTTAGCGGAAGCAAACGATAGTTAGCGGAAGCAAACGATAGCTAGCGAGAGCAAAGGATAGTTAGCGAAAGCAAAGGATAGTTAGCGAAAGCAAAGGATAGTTAGCGAGAGCAAACGATAGTTAGCGAGAGCAAACGATAGTTAGCGGAAGCAAACGATAGTTAGCGGAAGCAAACGATAGCTAGCGAGAGCAAAGGATAGTTAGCGAAAGCAAAGGATAGTTAGCGAAAGCAAAGGATAGTTAGCGAAAGCAAAGGATAGTTAGCGGAAGCAAAGGATAGTTAGCGGAAGCAAACGATAGTTAGCGGAAGCAAACGATAGTTAGCGGAAGCAAACGATAGTTAGCGGAAGCAAACGATAGCTAGCGAGAGCAAAGGATAGTTAGCGAAAGCAAAGGATAGTTAGCGAAAGCAAAGGATAGTTAGCGAGAGCAAACGATAGTTAGCGAGAGCAAACGATAGTTAGCGGAAGCAAACGATAGTTAGCGGAAGCAAAGGATAGTTAGCGAAAGCAAAGGATAGTTAGCGAAAGCAAAGGATAGTTAGCGGAAGCAAAGGATAGTTAGCGGAAGCAAACGATAGTTAGCGAGAGCAAACGATAGTTAGCGAGAGCAAAGGATAGTTAGCGGAAGCAAACGATAGTTAGCGGAAGCAAACGATAGTTAGCGGAAGCAAAGGATAGTTAGCGAGAGCAAAGGATAGTTAGCGGAAGCAAAGGATAGTTAGCGGAAGCAAATGATAGTTAGCGGAAGCAAAGGATAGTTAGCGAGAGCAAAGGATAGATAGCGAAAGCAAAGGATAGTTAGCGAGAGCAAAGGATAGTTAGCGAGAGCAAAGGATAGTTAGCGAAAGCAAAGGATAGTTAGCGGAAGCAAACGATAGTTAGCGGAAGCAAACGATAGTTAGCGGAAGCAAAAGATAGTTAGCGGAAGCAAACGATAGTTAGCGATAGCAAAGGATAGTTAGCGAAAGCAAACGATAGTTAGCGAGAGCAAACGATAGTTAGCGAGAGCAAAGGATAGTTAGCGGAAGCAAAGGATAGTTAGCGGAAGCAAACGATAGTTAGCGGAAGCAAAGGATAGTTAGCGAAAGCAAACGATAGTTAGCGAAAGCAAAGGATAGTTAGCGGAAGCAAACGATAGTTAGCGAGAGCAAACGATAGTTAGCGAGAGCAAAGGATAGTTAGCGGAAGCAAAGGATAGTTAGCGGAAGCAAACGATAGTTAGCGGAAGCAAAGGATAGTTAGCGAAAGCAAAGGATAGTTAGCGGAAGCAAAGGATAGTTAGCGAGAGCAAACGATAGTTAGCGGAAGCAAACGATAGTTAGCGAAAGCAAACGATAGTTAGCGAGAGCAAAGGATAGTTAGCGGAAGCAAACGATAGCTAGCGAGAGCAAAGGATAGTTAGCGAGAGCAAAGGATAGTTAGCGAAAGCAAAGGATAGTTAGCGAGAGCAAAGGATAGTTAGCGGAAGCAAAGGATAGTTAGCGGAAGCAAACGATAGTTAGCGAGAGCAAACGATAGTTAGCGAGAGCAAAGGATAGTTAGCGGAAGCAAACGATAGTTAGCGAAAGCAAAGGATAGTTAGCGGAAGCAAACGATAGTTAGCGGAAGCAAACGATAGTTAGCGGAAGCAAAAGATAGTTAGCGGAAGCAAACGATAGTTAGCGAAAGCAAAGGATAGTTAGCGGAAGCAAGCGATAGTTAGCGGAAGCAAACGATAGTTAGCGGAAGCAAAAGATAGTTAGCGGAAGCAAAAGATAGTTAGCAGAAGCAAACGATTGTTAGTGGAAGCAAACGATAGTTAGCGAAAGCAAACGATAGTTAGCGGAAGCAAACGATAGAGATGGTTTTTGTTGTCTGTCAGCAATTAATAATTAATTTCGGATGCTTTTAATGTGAAATAAGGCGACCCAGAAACTCAGAAATATGAATAATTTGCATTGGTTTTATACTGATGCATCATTTCGGATGATTATGATGGAAGGCCTTTCTGGGGATGGATTATCGCAGTCATGAAATATAAGTGCTATTTCGGTAATTACGAGTGTTAATGGTAATGCGGAGTCCATTGTGAGGCCCGCTAACAGAGAGTGCTGGCAAATGATTACTGGCAGTGCTTGATGTGGACCAGACTAAGCTATTTCTGTTTAATGTCGTGACATGTTTCATTGTGTGACCCAAATTTGGCAGCTGATTTTGAGCGCAAAGTTAGTAGCTAAAAAGTTCTGTCTAGCTCAAATATTACGCGAACTCTAGCTAGAATACTAAGTAAAAACTAAAGCGACATGTAAAATAGGGCGCTCTCTCTCTCTGACTTGCTTTTTATGGTAGGTCACGAAATCGCTGTCTAGAGCTGGATAAAATGGCGTTTCCGTTGTGTATCACCGCTTAATTAGAAGAAGTTGAAGTACGCAGCACGCATTATTCAAAGTCAATGGTACATGATGAGCAAGTGCGGGTAGAAGACCACGATATTCTGTTGCTACTAAAATGAGATTTGACATACATTTAATTGATAATGATGTTGTTTTAATGTATGCATGTAATGTAATAATGTAAATGATAGTTTTCAGGAAAGACTAATTGATTACACCTTTGGGTCAAATGTACAGCCCACAGCGCAGCCGCTGCAATTGCGCGGCGCACCAGAAGGCTGCGTACGGCTGTTCAGTCCATGGACTGGGGGGACGCCACACCCACCCTCAATTGCCCCATCTAATGCTGGTTACCATTTCACAGCTGGGTGAAGCAATGTAGAGTTAAGTGTCTTTGGAAACAGTTTTGAAGGAGGATTATAGAAGTGTATTATGTAATTAGTGTGTTTCTATATTGTACTAAACTAGATATTTTATTCACCTATACGAGGTGATGTATGGGCCTAGTATGTATGGGCCTTGTATGGCCTAGCTAACCTATACCTAGTCACACCTTGGAAGCACAAAGTAAATTATACTTTATGCATAAATAACAATCCTGGTTGTTATTAAATATTGTTATTAAATAATGCTACTACATGTGAATATACCAAGGTCCCAGCGAAAAAAAAGTAATTTTCTATGTGCATCCGTTTAATAATAAAATAATTTAGAAAAGTGGCCTTTTAAAATATTTTCAATAGACATTGAGTACTGGGTCCTTCTGCTCCAGTAGGCGTTTTTTCAGATTTTATATGTTGTATGGTTCTTTTTTCATCAGACTGCCGAGTCGGAAGGTTTTCGAGTGTCTCTGACCCATTTGTAATCTGATCGACGTGCCTCCATCCCTTTGATGTCATCATGCATCAAATATGACACTTAGCAGCCAATACTGCATCCCATTAAAGCGATCAGCATGCAGCTTAGTACGAACCAACCATTTGACATAAGCCAAGTCACACTTCCCAGACCGCATGCGATCTGGCTAACTAATCGCACAGCCAGTGCACCCCCTGTGCAGTATATGCCTTCTTTATCCGGCGTCAGGAGAATAATGAGATTATGGCGGTGCGAGTGCACGACAGTCATGAGTCCACTGCTGTGAGAAGGATGGAAGTGAAGGGTGTGAACGCTGGAATGCCAGAATCATCTGTGCCTCCGCACAGTTCCGCTCCCATGACTGGCGCTCCTTCCTTCTCCTTCTGCTTCTTTCCTCTTTCACTTTCTCTCTCAGTCTGTTTCTCTTTTTGGACTATTAATTATTTTTCTGTCTTCCGCACATGAAGCGTTTAAACTGAAGCGTGTAGACGCCAGCTAATTCTTCTATGACCGTTCTCCATCGCGTCCTAATAGGGAAGATCTAATTTTCAACTGTTCATTCTAAAAATGAACTGTACGAAAAAAACATTGGGGTGCTAGAAAGGACTGCCAATGAAATCTTTGAAGGTGAAGTTTTCAGATCAATTGAGTCTTCATATTTCGTCTGACGCGTTTTTTCTATGGGCCTGGCGCTTAAATAAAATAAAATAAATAAATAAATAAAGGCAATTCGGCCCACACAGGCAAACACGGGCGTGGATCATCATCTGGACACACCACGGATGAATGCATACTAGCGAACAGGGGTCGGAAGGCTGCAGCCTGCGAGCCAGATGCAACCCTCAAATGCTCTCTGGCCCTTCTAACAACTGCACTCCTCCCGTGTCTCATCTCTCCCATGTCTCATCTCTCCCGTGTCTCATCTCTCCCGTGTCGCATCTCTCCCGTGTCTCATCTCTCTCGTGTCTCATCTCTCCCGTGTCTCATCTCTCCCGTATCTCATCTCTACCGTGTCTCATCTCTCCCGTTTCTCATCTCTCCCGTGTCTCATCTCTCCCGTGTCTCATCTCTCCCGTGTCTCATCTCTCCCGTGTCTCATCTCTCTCGTGTCTCATCTCTCCCGTGTCTCATCTCTCTCGTGTCTCAACTCTCCCGTGTCTCATCTTTCCCGTGTCTCATCTCTCTCGTGTCTCATCTCTCTCGTATCTCATCTCTCTCGTGTCTCATCTTTCCCGTGTCTCATCTCTCTCGTGTCTCATCTCTCTCGTATCTCATCTCTCTCGTGTCTCATCTCTCCCGTGTCTCATCTCTCCCGTGTCTCATCTCTCCAGTGTCTCATCTCTCCCGTGTCTCATCTCTCCCGTGTCTCATCTCTCCCGTGTCTCATCTCTCCCGTGTCTCATCTCTCCCGTGTCTCATCTCTCCCGTGTCTCATCTCTCCCGTGTCTCATCTCTCCCATGTCTCATCTCTCTCGTGTCTCATCTCTCTCGTGTCTGATCTCTCTCGTGTCTCATCTCTCTCGTGTCTCATCTCTCTCGTGTCTCATCTCTCCCGTGTCTCATCTCTCTCGTGTCTCATCTCTCCCGTGTCTCATCTCTCTCGTGTCTCATCTCTCCCGTGTCTCATCTCTCTCGTGTCTCATCTCTCCCGTGTCTCATCTCTCCGGTGTCTCTAAAGTGTATCCATCTATAAATCTAGATTGGAAAGATGCTGTATTACTGTTTTGCCAGAAATTTATTGTCACGGCTGGCCAAGCCAATAGTTCTAGCATTATTTTTATTAAGATAAGTTCTTTTCTAGTATATTCAGTTAGGACTCTAGGACTTGATAGAAGATCATACAAAGGTGTTCTACAACCTGGCTGAAGCATTCTTATTCAAGCCAGCTTTTGTGCTCTGACTGCTGCCATTCTGTTTAGGCTCCACTTGGAAAAGTACCTTGAAAAAAAGCTGGTGAAAATTATTCTCTATCCTCCTCTTTGCGTACCCATCTGTGCGTCTCCGCAGTCCCATATTTTCCGTAGCGCGCATGTATTGGAAGTCCAGCTATAGCTGCTGCTAAATCAGCCGCCGCCTGCTGATCGAGCGACTGTTTGCGCCAGCATTAGCTGGCGGATGGGGCCGCTGCATTCGGACAAGTTGGGAATGCTGGCGGATAGGATTAGAGGGCTGGCGACAGCGGGGGCGGGGATTGCACATGCGTTGAAACTGGGGGGATCTTCTTTAGGATAGAAACTACTGGGAGACTGGGAGGAGCGAGTGGGAGAGGGAAAACGTAAAGCGAGAGACTGGGCTGAAAAGGAAGGCTTTGGATTGGGTCGCCTCATCGGTGCGAGCCAATCGCGGGGCAAACGTCGGCAATGGTATTGCAGGAGCGATATAGACACGAAGAGATAGGAAGAAGGCAGGGTTGTCAAAGGACTATTTCAACCAGTTTCCAGTGAGAAAACCGACTAGAAAGTCAGGAAGGAAAGCGAGCGAACAGCACGCGAAATCGGGTGAAAGCAAAGTCAAGTCAGGTCACCATGCCGCGGCAGTACAACCTGCCAGGTCGCATGACTCCAGCTGCTGTGGCCGGCATCGGAGCGCGGAACAATTCAGCCAATGGACTGGGCAATGCCGTTGGTGGAGTCTTCAGCAATGCAACCGCCGGTGACAATGGAGTTCATTTTGAGCGCGACTGCAGCAGCTACAACTTTAGCACGTTAGACAGCCTGGAGCACAACATGGCGAGATTCCACGGCTATCTGAGCAGCACCGTCTGCTTGGTCGGCATCGTACTAAACGTCATTGTGTGCGTGGTGCTGACCCGGAAATCCATGCGCAACCCGTTCAATCTGATTCTCACTTGCATTGCCCTGTGCGACATTGTGAAGCTGGCTTCGTACACCTACTACGCTGTGTATCTGTACGTAATAAGCGAGCCCAATCCCGAGGGTGGCCACTCGCGACTCGGCATTCTGCTCATCCTGGTCCACAACGTCGTGTCCATTGTGGGACACGTCATCGGGACTCTGTTCACTGTGGCGCTGGCCTTCTTCCGCTTCGTTGCTGTTTACTTTCCGACGGACGGCCCAGCCTGGTGCAGCATGCGTCGAGCCCGTTGCTGCCTAGTGGCTATCGTTGTCGTGTCCCTGGTGGCCACTATGCCCAACTCGCTGATCTACAAGATGACAAACCAAGGCGTCAACGGCACCGACAGCTGGTGGTTCGATCTGCACGACTGGGTCAAGGAGGTGCACATTGAAACGCTGAACATGTACATCTACGGGATATTCGTGAAGATGACTAGCTCGCTGTTGAACTGTGTTTTCAGCGGAATGCTTCTCTACACTCTACAGCAGGTGAGCATATTGCTCTGTTTGTGGCAACTATGTTTGTGCATAATGCCTCCTCATTTCATGGGCAATTGAGGTCAAAGTCGCATGGGAAGATATTTTAATTCCAAAAATCTGCCGGACCTCTTCGAAGAGCATAACAACCGATGATGGGCAGGTCAAAACAACGAGACAATACAGATAAACAAAAAACATAAAAACATACTAATTATAAGTCTGATCTCAAGAATATCAACTTCCGAAATAAACAGCTTCTAACTAGGCTTGGTTCTTAGGTAGAGCTTAAGCTTCATTAATTTCCTGCCCGTCTGCAATGACTTTTGACAGTCACTTTCAGGGGCAAATGGCTAATAAGGATGATTAGAACAAGATTTCTAACAAAGCAAATTGGAAGCAGAATTTATTTTCCAAATTGTGCGGAAATTGTTTGCATAATCGCGATTGCCATTTTAGGAAGAATTGGAAAACGACCGGTATTCTACAAATATTTTAACTGGGGTGTTTACAGTATTCTATTGATCAATACCGATTGATACTCATTCTCTTTAGAAATATTCCAACTACGAGCTCTGCTACTGAAAAATGGCTTTAGAAACCCGTGCAGATTGCTGACTCAGATTTGGCTCTTTAGAAAAACCTGGTCTGCTAATTGTTCTCATTGAGCAGTTGCAGTTTGCATAAGCGCTTTTTTAACGATTAAAAATATATATTTATAAGAAGTATACGCAGGAACTGCGACTCGTGAAGGAATGTTTAAGACGAATATAAGGTAAAATGCAGTGAGGAGATTAAATCATGACAGCTATTTTAACGAAATCTATCGATTGTGAGCTATGTGAGACTTCTTGCAGTTTTATAATAATAATAACAGTAGGAGGGCTGCGGGCAATGGCACATTATTCGGTGACACTAGACCCGCAGCCAGCGAGGAGGCAATTCTGCCCATTCCGCTGACTACTGAGCACACACGCACACAGATACTGTACGCAGGCACACGCTCACACAGGTGTGTACATCTGCCCTGACTTTCTCATCGTCAGGCAGTGTACACTTTCACTGTGCCTTGGAGGTTGGCCATCAAGGGCGTAAATTGCACGACAAGCCCCCTAGCCTTCTCTCCGCGGCTGCGCCCCAAATAAATGTGGCCTCGCCGTGGAATCGAACTTAGGGACCGTGGTGCGAGAGGCAAACGCGTTAACCGCTCTGCCACCCACCCCTGCTTGCAGTGTTAGTATGCATTTGATGGCCTTATACAATCTACTATCTTATTCAATACATATTATTTCCGATAGGAACAAAACCTATGAAAAAATCTATACAACTACATCCCACACAGCTCATTCTAAAATACTTAATCAATATTTCCAGTAGTGAATTGACTTTAGTAGTCCATGTTCTGCAATATTTGCCAGCTGTGTGTATATAGTTGTGCCAAGCCTTACTTCTTTATCGTGAAGACTGTTAAAAACTGTGAACAAGCTCACTCGTCCTAATTTGACTGGCCCTCTGTAAACTGATTATGACACGTTCAGGAGAATTAAGAAAATCTAAGCCGACAGCCAGTGAACACGCTGATGTGATTAGCACTGGAAGTTTAATTTTTAGATACCAAGATTAATTTATATAACAGTGGAAAACAAATCTTATTTGTCATTTGTGACGGCTAATCAAATAGTTTCACGCGGGAAAGGTAAGTCGAAAGGTAGTGTAATAAATAATTTCTCGTATAGTTTAATGTACCTCAATTCTCTACATTTGTTAGCAATGACCAAATAGTTTATAGTGTCTACAACTCAAGATCGTATGGCTTCCAAATGACTATGGATCAAATGACCAGAGATCAAATGACCGGTCTACCGAATGACTAGAGATCGAGTTTGTCAACCAAATGACGAGAGATCGATTTTTTCAACCGAATGACTAGAAATATATTTTTTCAACCGAATGACTAGAGATCGAGTTTGTCAACTGATTGACTAGAGATCGAGTTCGTCAATCGAATGACTAGAGATCGAGTTCGTCAACTAAATGACTAGAGATCGAGTTTGTCAACTAAATGACTAGAGATCGAGTTTGTCAACTAAATGACTAGAGATTGAGTTTGTCAACTAAATGACTAGAGATCGAGTTTGTCAACTAAATGACTAGAGATTGAGTTTGTCAACTAAATGACTAGAGATCGAGTTTGTCAACCGAATGACTAGAGATCGAGTTTGTCAACTAAAGGACTAGAGATCGAGTTTGTCAACTAAATGACTAGAGATTGAGTTTGTCAACCGAATGGCTAGAGATCGAGTTTGTCAACTAAATGACTAGAGATTGAGTTTGTCAACCGAATGACTAGAGATCGAGTTTGTCAACTAAATGACTAGAGATCGAGCTTATCAATCGAATGACTAGAGATCGAGTTTGTCAACTAAATGACTAGAGATCGAGCTTATCAATCGAATGACTAGAGATCGAGTTTGTCAACTAAATGACTAGAGATCGAGTTTGTCAACTAAATGACTAGAGATTGAGTTTGTCAACCGAATGGCTAGAGATCGAGCTTATCAATCGAATGACTAGAGATCGAGTTTGTCAACTAAATGACTAGAGATCGAGCTTATCAATCGAATGACTAGAGATCGAGTTTGTCAACTAAATGACTAGAGATCGAGCTTATCAATCGAATGACTAGAGATCGAGTTTGTCAACTAAATGACTAGAGATCGAGTTTGTCAACTAAATGACTAGAGATCGAGTTTGTCAACTAAATGACTAGAGATCGAGTTTGTCAACTAAATGACTAGAGATCGAGTTTGTCTAGCATGGACAAAACATAGAATTTGTCAACTAAATGACTGAGTACTTTGTCTGAGCTTGATCTAAATATCCGGAGTAACCCAGTCAAGTACTAAGGTACATAAAAAGCCTATCTTACACAATAGTCGTATAATTTCCGGATGAACCAGAAGATAGTTCCACAAAACAAAATGAGAAAATGCTTTAGCTTTTTAATTTTTTCCGATTGATAAAGCGCTCAACTTCAGCAAATTCGGCACTTTGTATAAAATCGGATAGAGTTTTATTTTAAACAATTCAGAAGCTGTTATTTCTAACCAGCTGTGAAATGAAAACGTTTTTCAAAGAAAGCTACGCTCATAGGCACTTGAGACTAGTTCCACAATTTCGCAAGCCATTGTCAACCTTAAACTCAGAGACTACTCGAGGCCGAAAAATTTGGTGAGAGACGAAGACAGTGCAGAAAAAAAAATGAATGATGAAACGCGATCAACTGGCAGGCAGGATGCACAGCCGGTCTCTGGGCTTCCAGCCCACAATACGGAGAGCAGTATTTTCTTGCCCGGAATGCAAATAACATCGAGTACCCTAGGTCGAATAAACTCAAAGCTCGGAGACTGAGAGACAGGCCGAGAATTAGAGCCTGGAGCAGGACGAGGTGGATCTGGGCTTGGGAAACGGAAGTGGACAACGAGCCTGCTCACGAGGGAAGTCAGTCACGATAGGAGTCAATTCTTTCAAACCGAATCTCCATCCAGCAGAACGCACGGTCGTTTCGGTCACTGGGGTGGGCGTGTTTGCTTAGCAACTGATGCCCGCTCATCGTGTGATCTCGCCTCGCTGGCTTCCAGAATCTTCCTACCGAAAATCCACATCATGTCGATTGCTTTCTCAACCCGTCTATTATCCTATTTCTCCTTTTTCAATCGCCCTTCACACTTCCTGCTCTCCATAGTTTTGCAATGTTCCGGCCTACATTGAAATTCTGGAGTGTCACGTACCAGGTTCATTTTTAGAGAACGATATTTTCTTCTGATCTAATGCGAAGACTGGTACTTTTCCCTAGTAAAAATCGAGAATGAAACTCGGCAAAACACAAGGTCTCACCTTCATCGTCCCATTTGAGTTGCATAGTGCAAGCCAGGATAAACATATAGGAATGCTGGATGCTACTGCACAAATGTTATTTTGACAAAAACCAATAGTGACAGTGGCGCGTAAGTGTCAAGGGACTTGCGCTGAAGTCGCTATTGAACAGAATAATTAATTTTGAGACATGTTGACTAAAATTTCCACATCACGTCCCTGAAGTTTTCTTTTTTATATATGTAGTTTCAGTGATTGCTTTTTTAAATATTTACGGAAGACATACATTAGACTTAAAAATCACAAACCAAAATAAAAATTGCGCCGATTGTGAGACTGAACGCTTCGATTTAAATTAGTTTTACAGTCTGCAGAGTCCGATTTTGTTGTCAAGTGTTCCCAGGTTCCATTCATATGCTGAATCCGAATGAATCGATCTGGTCAGAGTCGGACCGAATACCAGTGTCTGCTAAAAATATCGACTAAAGATTTTCATCCTATTCCTGTGCTTTTCGGGCTCAGAAATTTTTGGATTGTCGCCGCGGACTTCGAGAGCAGCTCCACCCACCAGCTTAACCAGGAGTGGCTTTGGAAGCAGAATTGGAACAAGTGGCTTTATAGTCGATAGAAACACTCGTGCTTAACAACTTTCTTGTCTTTTTCTCCGACTTTTCTAACCAGGAGCCCTTCAGAAAGTAGGTTAGCAAAAATAGGTTGTTTACCATTTGAGCTGGGGCTTAATTGGAGGCACACTTGTAATCATTTTCTCGTTTGAACAACAGAGCTCTATGCCACGCGGCTAACTCACACGGTGCCTCATCTCCGCCTAAAAAAACTGCAGGTGCGAAAACGTCGGAAGCGTCTAAAGGCCGACCAAGTCCGCTCGAGAGAGGCGCGCAGCCTTCGAGAGAACACTCGCACCACCGTGCTGCTGGTGGCCGTAGTGGCCAGCTTCACCGTCACGGAGTTCCCCCAGGGCTGCCTGAATCTGGCTGCTGCAGTCGACGATTGCGTATTCAACACCATCTACAGACAGGTTGGCAATGTCATGGACATCCTTGTGATACTAAACTCTGCCACGAATTTTTTCTGGCTCTACGGAATGAGCTCTCAGTTCAGGGACGTCTTTGCACAGATATTTATACCCAGAGTTGTGGCCCAGACTCGAGAGGAGATGAAGCGGAAGCGTCGGGAGCAAAAGCAGCAGCGGCAGCAGATGCAGCAGTTACTGCCGTGCAACCAGCCAACAAAAAACTTCGGCGACAATTGTCCTCTAACAACAGTCAACAGTCCTAAGCATCGCAATGATCTGGATGGCCTTGAGAGCTCGGCATTGTGAATAATGATTTAACACTTTATCCAATCACACATTGGGCTCTGTAAATTGACACACAGCGCCCCACAACGAACATTCGCAATGTTTCTAAGCCAAACGCCCCTCATTCAGAATATGTACATCCGTGAACTTCAATATTGACGAATAAGTTGAAACTAAATGTTTTTTATATAGGCTCTCATACTTCTTTACTGTTTACGTGTATATACTAACGATGTATAACAAACATATTAATCAGCACCATAGCTAGACAGTTATTAGAAAATTTAGTTTTTCTCCTTAGCTGCTTGCTGTGATGATTCTGCTTAAACTATTTATGTAACTAACATGCACATATACTTGTCAATTAATACGCAACAGTGAGAGCGTAGAAAATTGATAGATGCTCGCGATTTGAGATTATTTGACAAGTTATTTTGTTATCTGTGATTTAACTTTCTGGACAACGATGATTATAACCTTTTCTAAACTTAAGTTAGATAGCATTTTGCTATTTTGGAGTCAGCTTTACTGTGTAAAGCAGGTCCTGTAGCATGCGATCGAAACTCATGTAGCTGCAGGAAATTCGCTGCCAAGGAGTTTTGCTATTCAATTTACTGTAAAAAATCTATTGATTTCCAACTTTTCAGTGATGAGTTCTTGCATTCTGTTGTCGGCTCTGCAAGAACAACCCAACCCTTTGCAATCGCCACTCCATGATGGTTGAGCCTTGGTTGATGACGTCAATAAGTAGTTGGTGGTCAGACTGTGAAATCTGTGGCGACATTAAGCACTAAAAGGGAAAGGGATGGTGAACTAAGCTACCTCAATCACATATTGATGGTTTTTTTTTTCAATTTCGAATCTCAAATTTTCGTCAGGTGTTATGAGAGCTCTGTCCTGCGCCCAAATCCATTCCCGTTTAGATTGTCAAAAGCGATATAACTACACCTTTTCCCGTTCAATTTCAACAAATCTGCGCTGCAGTTTAGACAACTTGACATTCATTTTCGACACTCTATTTTTATACCTTCAGTTGGACGTTCAAATTAGACAAAGCTGACTTTAATTTAAACAGCAGATATTCGATTTAGACAGTGGATATTCAATTTAAACACTTCCTCATTGAGAGCGATTTGTCTATGGTAAAATTCTAGTTCTGAGGCAAAGCACATATTCAATTTAGACACCCATCATTCAATTTAGACACGCTCAGCTTCAGACCCTTGCTTTCCTGTCGCCTCTGCTTCTGACTTTCGGATAGAGAATTGGAGAGACTAATGTACATTCTGTAAGGCCAGAAATCATTTTCCTTTACAGTCCCAATCTCGGTTTTCAATCTTACCATAGACAATAAACTGAGTACATGTATCTTACAGAATGTACATTAGTCTCTCCAATTCTCTCTCCGAAAGTCAGAAGCAGAGGCGACAGGAAAGCAAGGGTCTGAAGCTGAGCGTGTCTAAATTGAATATGAATTAACTAACTCCTAATTCGAATTCCAACAAAACTCAAGCCAAACACTTTAATATGCAGAGGGAGAAAGAGAATGAGCAAACAGAAGCTTCGGGAATGGCTGGCACCTGCAGCTTTAGCTTTTGTTCTGTGTGCTTGTCCCGATTGTCGATTTTCGCATCGCTCGAGCGTCGTTTCTAAGCCCCTCCACCCAGGCTGGCACGCACAACAAACAGGCTCAGTAAAGCAAGCTCAAACCTTTCTTGACATCAGCATTTTTACTCACAAAATTTGTCTGAAACAAGACGAAGATGCACGGATTTGGCAAGTCGATGCTGCGGTCCTGGGACTGGAATTCAAAGACAACAGTGCTCATATGCGAACTATTTTGAGCAGCACTATATGGTGAGGCTTCTTTTCCAGCTTGGGACTGCCAATCAGGCAGATTCTCCTGGCCCGCGGGAAATAGAAGGGAAGCCGACCTTCCGTCTGCACCTAGAGAGTAGATTCTTTGATTCTTTGTCAGCCGCTGGTAGTTTCAGAGTTCTTGGAATCAGACGGTGGTCCGCAAGTTTAGTCACGAACTAGCCGATTGGTTAGCTGGCTTGAAAGATGAGATTTTTTAATTGGGGAGAAGACATATTTCAAAAGAGTTGCAAGAGACAGACAGTTGGCGTTAGACGGACAGACTAGAGTGGGAACAGGGAAATGGAATGGGGCCTTAGTCGTTAATTGTAATGCCCTGAGCGCATGAAAGTGCAGCATAATTAAATGAGGGCTCCCGCTTCCCATAGAACTAGGAAAAGTTGAAAAAAGTCTGCCTTTAAGATTTACACTGGAGGTCTCGATTTAAGTTTCATTAATGGTGTGGTTGGCACCACCTAGGGCTCGTATCTTGGTAGCAAACGATCGCTGTCACTAACTCAAGTTTTCATAAACTTTTATTTGCAGAATGTCTAAAACGAGAACTGCAACTTATTTAAAAACGCCGAAACTTCAGAATACTTAAATTTATTATAACCTAAAAGTACACTGGCTACGGCGCGTATAGGATCTTAGGGTTTCCGAAACGATTTCCCAGCGAGTTCGCCTTGATTGCGCGATTTCAGAAAACGAGGGGAGAAGTTAACAATATTAAATAATGCGAGAAATGGCAAAAAAATTTGTGGTTTTCTCTCGATCGACATTCTTTCACTTTGCTCATGTGAGTGATCAGAATGTTCCAAAGTTTTGCCCCGTTATCCATCGAGCTTTGATGAAAACTATTCAACTCTACGAGCATATATTATTTAGCTCAATGACGTCAGTAGTGTGCCTTTAGACCGAAATGTGCATCGGTAGCACAAGTTCAAGCGTATTTAGCGGTAAGATGGGCTTTGTGGGTTCCCCTGGGAGGCTGTGCATTGACCAGTTGGAAAGCGAGTGTCAAAGTAATTGCTTTCGCCATGCATCATAAGGCAGTGCGGGTGATGCTGTCGGATTGCTATACAGCAATCGGGAAATTGATTGCTCCGTGGGCTTTTAAAATTATCTCGCCCGCCTAGCCATAAATCCGCTTGTCTTTCCGGGGGGATTTAGCAAAACTGCAGCGGAAGGATTGGCCAGGATGCTCGGCGCTGTTCGCATTTATCGCCTCGTTTGAAGTTAACCAACGCTGCTGCTCTGCGATGCCACGGGGCGGCCTACATCCAGCCATTAGGCGAATTAAAATGCCATATTTAGTGAGCTCAATTCACTGAATGTTGGATTTGGAAAGCTCATTCACCTTGTTTCTGATTTGATAGAATCGGAAAATAAAAAGTGAGCTTGCTTCATGTACTTAAATGCAACTTTTTTTGGTTAGCAGCATCGCCAAACAGAAACTTTTATTCTCACGCCTTGAAATGTCCCAGGCAGAGTATTGAAACTAAATAAAGTAACAAATTTTACGTATCTGCTGCGTGGTTGTAGACATTCAAGGACACGAACGGGAAGAGCGACGCTGTGCTGCGCGGTTGTAGACATTCAAGGACACGAACGGGAAGAGCGACGCTGTGCTGCACGGTTGTAGACATTCAAGGACACGAACGGGAAGAGTGACGTTGTCTGAACGGTTGTAGACATTCAAGGACACGAATAGGAAGAGTGACGTTGTCTGAACGGTTGTAGACATTCAAGGACACGAACAGGAAGAGTGACGTTGTCTGAACGGTTGTAGACACTCAAGGATACGAACAGGAAGAGCGACGCTTTGCTACACAGTTGAAGACATTCAAGGACACGGACAGGAAGAGCGACGTTGTCTGAACGGTTGAAAACATTCAAGGGGCACGACATACAAGAGCCGGGCAGACTAACTCTGCGAGTTTTTTTAAATTAGGTTGGATCGATCCGTTTCCCCCAGGGAAAGTCAACTGGCCAACGCCCTCGCCTAATTTAGTTTTTATTTCCTATTTATGATAATCATAGAGCTGCAGCTTAGCTCCCCTCCAATAGTGCTTCGCAGTCGTCGCTGTCCACGATTCCCACAGGCTTACTGCTCGTGTTTCCGTTTCGCACTGAGCGTGACGCATCATTTTTTGTGCATAACACGCCGCAACTGTAAATGTGGGATTTCTGGTATTAGGAACTGTGGTGCTGAACTAAATTCGTTGATATAAAAAAAATTACATGTTTCCCGTTCAACTCAGAGTCAAGAAGTCCAGCAGAAACTCTAGTCAGGGCGGCGAAACACAGCAACAAATTAAACATGAACATTCGACTTCAAGCACAGCCTGAGTGACACGCTTTCACTGTCGAAACCGCTTCCTTCTCTGCCATACTTTTTCTCTCTCTCTTTCCAGTTTTCGATGTTTTGTTTGACACTGCCTGCCCCCACTTTCAGCATCCGTCACAAGGACAGGAAGTAGTGATTTTCCACTGTATTCGGTCGAAACATAGAATTCAACGAAAACTGGTCGGATTATTTTGCGAAGAATAAAGCACAACCTTGGGATTGAAGCGAGTTGGAAATTGTTTTAGAAGATTAAGAAGATTTATAAGTTTTAAACAAAAAAATCTACCGTTTTAACAGTATAATTTTGGCCTCTTTGCAAGCCACGACAGTCCTAATTCCACTTCATTTGTTGCCTATTTTTATTCATAAAACAGCCAAAGTGGGAGTCTGTGGGTCCAATGGATTTAGAAGAATTTTGACGCCCTAATCCTTACAGATAAGCCAAGCCGTTTTGTTATTCTAAGCTGTACGAGGGCTGTGGGCTAGGATGGCGCAGAACTGGGCGAGTTAGACAGGGAGTGGGTAAAATTTGTATACACTCGTAATTGTGGGAGAATCAGGAGAACGGTCGAACTAATGGGAGAACAAAATGATGAAACAAGTGCATAAAGTTTTTCTATTCGTTCCTTTCTGTCTCTCAGTTCACTTCAGTTCGCTTCAGTTCACTTTAACTCACTTCAGTTCACTTTAACTCACTTCAGTTCACTTTAACTCACTTCAGTTCACTTTAACTCACTTCACTTCACTTTAACACACTTCACTTCACTTCACTTCACTTCACTTCACTTCACTTCACTTCACTTCACTTCACTTCATTCAGTTCATTCAGTTCATTCAGTTCAGCAAATTCGAGTGGTAAATATATAGTACTTGTAAAAATGTCCAAATATTTCTCATTCTTGCCGAGCCCACCCGGGACCAGCCAAATTTATCTTCTGTTGACTGGCTTCTGCCCCTTGCCGCCCTCGAACTGCTGATGACTGTAATTATTTTCTCTCTGTGTGACATCCTTGACTCTAATCCCAGGTCTGCTGAAAGAAATTGTGCTATGAGCAACTCGGAAAGAAACATGCCAGCTCCAGGGATAGTCTCAATTTGCATCAGAAAACAGGAAGGCGACCTACATAAGCAAGTTTTTGGAAGCGATTCTCAGATCGCTAAAATAGTGCAACAAAAATATATTTGTTTCCCTAAATTTAAAACGAACTTTTGACCCTCGTTCAATTTTAAGTTGGTAGTGCTAGTGGCCGTCGTTCTGATGTAGCATTTGTGGATTTCGACACACCATTGAAGTCATTAGATGCTCGAAAATCGAAATTAAAAAGCATTTTCATCGCAATTAATTTTTTTCAAATATTTTTCAAATTAAGGCTGAATAAAAACGTCTCGTAAATAAAAATATAACTCAATTAATTACAAGTAATTAATTTTAACAGCATTTGGGAAGCTTATGCTTAAGATTTTAACATGCTTATCCGACCTTGCTGTGGTCCACAAAGTTTCAGTCTGTGATTTCCTAATCAAAGGCCACTGGAAGGAACAACTTGCCATATTGCTTGAAATAATATTAAATGACTGCAAACTCTTTAGAATCTTAACCTAGTTACTGGCCAGACATCATATTAAAGTTCATGCTATCTAGCCAGTTTTTGCTAATTGCACTAAAGATAATTAGGGCGTCCATGCACTGGCTCAGATTAATTTGACCTAGCCAATCAATAAGAGCGACCAACCATACTGATTAATTTCAAAATCCCCAAGGAGTTTTCAATCGAAAGGTTTAGCATAGCGAATTTTTTGGTTGGAAGACTCTATTGCAGAGAACAAATGAAACAGAAGAAACATATAATATCTGGCTCATATAAGGAGAGTAGCTTGCCGCTATGCGCTTTGAAAATTGAATTTCCAGTCAGTGATAGAAGCATTCTCATGCTTAGCGACTCCCTATGTTTCATTGCTAGCTATTGTTACTATCGGACCAGACATCTGCATTGCAAATTAGTCGGACTTTGTACTGCACTTCGGATAAATATAGATATTTCAGAAAAGTGGCTTACAAAGGGACAATTCGTAGGATTATCTCGAAAACGACGTTATAAATTAGCGAAATTCAAACTCTAACTTCTAAGGTTGCGCAAAAAAATTGCAGTCGATATTTTTTAACTGGTTTCGAAGTGGCGTGTGACCTTATCTGAATCAGTAGTTACTGTCATTCAGATTGCAGTTACGGAGTGGCATGTGACCTGGTCTGCATCTGTAGTTTCTGTCATTCAGACTGCAGTTACGGAGTGGCGTGTGACCTGGTCTGCATCTGTAGTTACTGTCATTCAGACTGCAGTTACGGAGTGGCATGTGACCTGGTCTGCATCAGTAGTTTCTGTCATTCAGACTGCAGTTACGGAGTGGCATGTGACCTGGTCTGCATCAGTAGTTTCTGTCATTCAGACTGCAGTTACGGAGTGGCATGTGACCCGGTCTGCATCTCTAGTTACTGTCATTCAGACTGCAGTTACGGAGTGGCATGTGACCCGGTCTGCATCTCTAGTTACTGTCATTCAGACTGCAGTTACGGAGTGGCATGTGACCCGGTCTGCATCAGTAGTTTCTGTCATTCAGACTGCAGTTACGGAGTGACATGTGACCTGGTCTGCATCTGTAGTTTCTGTCATTCAGACTGCAGTTACGGAGTGGCATGTGACCTGGTCTGCATCTGTAGTTTCTGTCATTCAGACTACAGTTACGGAGTGGCATGTGACCTGGTCTGCATCTCTAGTTACTGTCATTCAGACTGCAGTTACGGAGTGGCGTGTGACCTTATCTGAATCAGTAGTTTCTGTCATTCAGACTGCAGTTACGGAGTGGCATGTGACCTGGTCTGCATCTCTAGTTACTGTCATTCAGACTGCAGTTACAGAGTGGCATGTGACCTGGTCTGCATCTCTAGTTACTGTCATTCAGACTGCAGTTACGGAGTGGCATGTGACCTGGTCTGCATCTGTAGTTTCTGTCATTCAGACTGCAGTTACGGAGTGGCATGTGACCTGGTCTGCATCTGTAGTTTCTGTGATTCAGACTGCAGTTACGGAGTGGCATGTGACCTGGTCTGCATCAGTAGTTTCTGTCATTCAGACTGCAGTTACGGAGTGGCATGTGACCTGGTCTGCATCAGTAGTTTCTGTCATTCAGACTGCAGTTACGGAGTGGCATGTGACCTGGTCTGCATCTGTAGTTTCTGTCATTCAGACTGCAGTTACGGAGTGGCATGTGACCTGGTCTGCATCTGTAGTTTCTGTGATTCAGACTGCAGTTACGGAGTGGCATGTGACCTGGTCTGCATCTCTAGTTACTGTCATTCAGACTGCAGTTACAGAGTGGCATGTGACCTGGTCTGCATCTCTAGTTACTGTCATTCAGACTGCAGTTACGGAGTGGCATGTGACCCGGTCTGCATCTGTAGTTTCTGTCATTCAGACTGCAGTTACGGAGTGGCGTGTGACCTGGTCTGCATCAGTAGTTTCTGTCATTCAGACTGCAGTTACGGAGTGGCATGTGACCCGGTCTGCATCTGTAGTTTCTGTCATTCAGACTGCAGTTACGGAGTGGCATGTGACCTGGTCTGCATCTGTAGTTTCTGTGATTCAGACTGCAGTTACGGAGTGGCATGTGACCTGGTCTGCATCTGTAGTTTCTGTCATTCAGACTGCAGTTACGGAGTGGCATGTGACCTGGTCTGCATCAGTAGTTTCTGTCATTCAGACTGCAGTTACAGAGTGGCATGTGACCTGGTCTGCATCTGTAGTTTCTGTCATTCAGACTGCAGTTACGGAGTGGCATGTGACCTGGTCTGCATCAGTAGTTTCTGTCATTCAGACTGCAGTTACGGAGTGGCATGTGACCTGGTCTGCATCAGTAGTTTCTGTCATTCAGACTGCAGTTACGGAGTGGCATGTGACCTGGTCTGCATCTCTAGTTACTGTCATTCAGACTGCAGTTACGGAGTGGCATGTGACCTGGTCTGCATCAGTAGTTTCTGTCATTCAGACTGCAGTTACGGAGTGGCATGTGATCCGGTCTGCATCTGTAGTTTCTGTCATTCAGACTGCAGTTACGGAGTGGCATGTGACCTGGTCTGCATCTGTAGTTTCTGTGATTCAGACTGCAGTTACGGAGTGGCATGTGACCTGGTCTGCATCTGTAGTTTCTGTCATTCAGACTGCAGTTACGGAGTGGCATGTGACCTGGTCTGCATCTGTAGTTTCTGTGATTCAGACTGCAGTTACGGAGTGGCATGTGACCTGGTCTGCATCTCTAGTTACTGTCATTCAGACTGCAGTTACAGAGTGGCATGTGACCTGGTCTGCATCTGTAGTTTCTGTGATTCAGACTGCAGTTACGGAGTGGCATGTGACCTGGTCTGCATCTCTAGTTACTGTCATTCAGACTGCAGTTACGGAGTGGCATGTGACCTGGTCTGCATCTCTAGTTACTGTCATTCAGACTGCAGTTACGGAGTGGCATGT
Source organism: Macrostomum hystrix (assembly GCA_950097015.1). Classification (NCBI taxonomy): domain Eukaryota; kingdom Metazoa; phylum Platyhelminthes; family Macrostomidae; genus Macrostomum; species Macrostomum hystrix. The sequence goes on along the minus strand of CATNEN010000025.1, from coordinate 58,808 downwards.
GACCTGGTCTGCATCTGTAGTTTCTGTCATTCAGACTGCAGTTACGGAGTGGCATGTGACCTGGTCTGCATCTGTAGTTTCTGTGATTCAGACTGCAGTTACGGAGTGGCATGTGACCTGGTCTGCATCTGTAGTTTCTGTCATTCAGACTGCAGTTACGGAGTGGCATGTGACCTGGTCTGCATCAGTAGTTTCTGTCATTCAGACTGCAGTTACGGAGTGGCATGTGACCCGGTCTGCATCTGTAGTTTCTGTCATTCAGACTGCAGTTACGGAGTGGCATGTGACCTGGTCTGCATCTCTAGTTACTGTCATTCAGACTGCAGTTACGGAGTGGCATGTGACCTGGTCTGCATCTGTAGTTTCTGTCATTCAGACTGCAGTTACGGAGTGGCATGTGACCTGGTCTGCATCTCTAGTTACTGTCATTCAGACTGCAGTTACGGAGTGGCATGTGACCTGGTCTGCATCTGTAGTTTCTGTCATTCAGACTGCAGTTACGGAGTGGCGTGTGACCTGGTCTGCATCTGTAGTTTCTGTCATTCAGACTGCAATTACGGAGTGGCATGTGACCTGGTCTGCATCAGTAGTTTCTGTCATTCAGACTGCAGTTACGGAGTGGCATGTGACCCGGTCTGCATCTCTAGTTACTGTCATTCAGACTGCAGTTACGGAGTGGCATGTGACCTGGTCTGCATCTGTAGTTTCTGTCATTCAGACTGCAGTTACGGAGTGACATGTGACCTGGTCTGCATCTGTAGTTTCTGTCATTCAGACTGCAGTTACGGAGTGGCATGTGAACCGGTCTGCATCTGTAGTTTCTGTCATTCAGACCAGTTTCATGGCAGAAACGATTTGTTCTGTATTTTCAGCTTGAAATAGGCCAGCGTTTTCTTAAGCATTCCCGATAGCAATGGCAACTCATGTATTTTCTGATAGTCTGATACCGTAGTAAGTCAAGCAGAAGATTCACTCGAAAGAGTTTCTAGAAATCTGCTGTAAGATTTTAATCAAAGGCCATGTATGAATTCAAATTCTCCTTGGTTATCTGATAAGCTTGTTGTTTCCTAAGAATTACAATAAATCACTAGTTTCTGCATGGGCAATAACGAACTGGCAAAAATATGCTTCAACCGATTTAAAAAAGCTTTGGTTCAAGGCACAAAATTTCCAACTGCATACTAGAGTTGACTCTCAAGTCTGCTGCGGCCTCAAAGAATTGGAAAAAAAGCTGCGCAGGCGTGTTCCCAGAATGTTTGCACAGCGTGCCAATCGGGGGCATGTTTGCCATCAGTGCTTGACTGAAAGCAATCCCCTCCAGCTGCCTCCCCGTCCATCCATCCAGAGCGTCTCAGACTTATCCTGTCTGCGCTGCCATTCGGCGCCGACATTATTTCTCGACTGAAAATGTTACGGGCAATCCGAATTGACACTTGCAAACTTTTGCGCTGCACCAGGTCTGGCATGCATTCCTTGCATGTACGCAACGCTTATCTTTAACATTTTTGTACTTTTATTTCCATAAAACAAACTTTGCCATTTCCACTGTTCATGCGACAGCATTCCGATTCGAATTCAAAGGATGCCACATAAAACAGATTAGTTATTTAAACTATTGCGTAAAAATTGGTCGACAGTTTTCTGCTGCCAGTCACCGCCACAAGCGTGCTTAGTTACAAGGAAGACCTCACCCGCCCGTCTTTATCCGTTGAAGGTGCCAGATTGATAGGCTAGGTGGCGGCAATTTGTTACCAAGTTTTCAACAGGCCACTGGCAGACGACAAAGCTCGCTCATTTTCAGCAGTTTACATGCACTTTGACTTCGGTTGCTAACTCAAACTTGTCAGACGACATCAGGCGGTACAGAGCACTCGTCTTGGCCTCGCACTGGTTGATTCGCGTCGTCCAAAGCGCTGCCCGACGTCAGAGAGCTCGGTTGTGGCAGGCGTTGGTCGAGACCGTCATGGACAAGGAGCGCGCTATCTGACGCTGCCTCTCTTTTCGCTTGCGTTTCGCACTCTTTGTCGTTTTTGTGTTCCTTTCTTAAGATTTTTTATACTTGTTTCACTTGAGTTTCTTTTATAAAAATTAGAGCTAATTGACAATGTAATGTTTGGAAAAACAGCTATACTTTAGTACAACCTTGGAAATACGTTTGAAAACATCATGCTTTGCCGATTTATTGCTACTGCAAGTAGCCGCTAACAGAAAGTGGGGTTTCACTTCTTTTTTATTTTGGCGAGTTGAAGCTTCACAATGCAGAAAAAATAAGCGATATGAAAGGTAATGACGAGAGTGTTAATTAGTTTTTTCTTTTCAAAAACGTATGTTGCAGATTGTAGAAAATAATAAACCTTAGTTTGATTGGCATTACCTCAAGAACATGCAATAGATTACAACTTTTTCACTCCTAGAGAAATAAATGTTTGTGCTATGGGGGCTTATTTACAATTATAGTGCGATACAGTTTCTGCTATATATACTCATAACTGAAGCTTTGAAAAAGAAATATTTGATGCAACCCAATACCAGAAATTACCTTTTTAATTTCTAGTTAATTTTCATTTAGTTCTGCATGTAAAAACTGCTGTGACATGGCCTCAACCATCAGAGCAGCAGTAGAGTCAACATGCTGCGCCAGATAGTCAAGTCAACGATGTCATCCAACCGCAGGGCCAGCTTGCCGTCTATCCCACTCGTCCAGTGCTGCATCAACTTTAATATCTTCGGCATTGTCCGCTAGGGGCAGCTGGTAGCCGGGTCCGCTGGGTCGCCGGCTGTTCGGCTGGTCCAGCCGCATGGGGTCGATGGCGTTGCAGCTGGAGTAGCGCGGCAGCTGGTCAAGTGGAGTTCGCCGGAGCAGCCGACGTAGTGGCGATGTGTAGGCTTGATAGTGCCACGAATGCCAGGCCCACAGGCTGAAGCCAATGAGCAGCACCAGAGCAGAGGCGCCAGACAGCCAGCCGACTAGTGAAGTAGTAAGATTCACTTTCTGAAAGCGTTTTTAACCGACCGCATCGAATTCTTCTTACCGATAAAAAACTTCAACTTTAAATATCTTTCGGAGAAAATCAGTACTTACCAGCACTGGTTTTGGAGTTGAGGGGGCAAAAGCCTGGCCTCCTTCTACGCTGCTATGATCAGGAATATCAGGAAATATCTCTGATGTTGAGTGAGCAACAGTCGAGCTGGATTGTGATGGAGTAACAGTCGAGCTGGATTGTGATGGAGCAACAGTCGAGCTGGATTGTGATGGAGCAACAGTCGAGCTGGATTGTGATGGAGTAACAGTCGAGCTAGTCTGTGATAGAGTAACAGTCGAGCTGGATTGTGATGGAGCAACAGTCGAGCTGGATTGTGATGGAGCAACAGTCGAGCTGGATTGTGATGGAGCAACAGTCGAGCTGGATTGTGATGGAGCAACAGTCGAGCTGGATTGTGATGGAGTAACAGTCGAGCTAGTCTGTGATAGAGTAACAGTCGAGCTGGATTGTGATGGAGCAACAGTCGAGCTGGATTGTGATGGAGCAACAGTCGAGCTGGATTGTGATGGAGCAACAGTCGAACTAGTCTGTGATGGAGTAACTGTCGAGCTAGTCAAGAGGACCTGAGTGACTGTCAAGCTCTGTGAGGAATTTATGTGTTGCTTCGTTTGTGTCCAGACAGAAGAACTAGTTTTTATGGGCGTAGTTGAGTTTTGCTGCATCGTATATTCACGAACTTCATTCAAATCTTGGCCAAACGGTTGCCGCTTTTCGACACGGGATTTCCGGCTCATTCCTGTTGAGTTCTTAGAGCGCTTTTCGGCAAACTTAACACTTGAAACTGATGATGGTTCATCTTCGACAGAAACAGGAACATGAGTAGCTAGGGTCCGAAAACTGTCGGCAACATCAGAAATATTTATGAAAATGGGCTGTGCCAGAGTTGACTCTGTGCTCCTATCAGCTTTAATTCCTCGGAAGGTTTTCTCTGGGACCTCAAGGGAGCTTTGCTCGAAAGAATCCGTAACAAGATGAGTCGCAGGATTAAACTCAGTTGTTTCTCCTAATATTATTTTTGAGTTCCCTGTGGTTGGCTCAGCTGGCACATAAGAAACTGCAGTGTTTTGATAGACATCATGAGTAGACCCGGCTGCTTCCTTAGAAGGATGTGTAACCTGTGAGATCGAATCAGTGTAATCAACTGCATCCGTTGATGCAAAAATATTTTTTGCAACCGCTTGAGTAGACATTGCGGCCTCCTTTGAAATAGTATTCATTGTGCTTTGCAGGTCTTCGGACATCGAATTCGACTCTTTCACATATGCATCAGGTCTTTGTTGACTATCAATGGTCCACTTTAGGTCTTCAAACGATGCTTCAGTACTTTCTGGGCCTTTGTCAACCGACATCAAGTCGAAAAAATATGCTTGAGTACCGTTTGGTACTACTACAGTGGTCGAAATTGACTCTTCCGGTTTTACAGATTTAGCAAAAAGTTTTGCTTCAGTAGATGTCAAAGATATTTGCGAGTCAGCTGTGGTCGTTTTCGACTCTTCAACAGACGACTTAGTACTTTGCGATCCCTGTGCCGTCAACATGGATTCTTCATCAAAGGACTTAGCACTTTTCGACCCCTCGGTGTTAGACCTAGATTCTTCACCAGACGGCTTAGCATTTTGCGGTCCCTGGGCCGACAACATGGATTCTTCACCAGATGGCTTAGTACTTTGCGATCCCTGGGTCATCAACATGGATTCATCGCTAGACGGCTTAGTACTTTGCGATCCCTGGGTCATTAACATGGATTCATCGCTAGACGGCTTAGTACTTTGTGATCCCTGTGCCGTCAACATGGATTCATCGCTAGACGGCTTAGTACTTTGTGATCCCTGTGCCGACAACATGGATTCTTCACCAAAGGGCTTAGCACTTTTCGACCCCTCGGTGTTAGACCTAGATTCTTCACCAGACGGCTTTGCATTTTGCGGTCCCTGGGCCGACAACATGGATTCTTCACCAGATGGCTTAGTACTTTGCGATCCCTGGGTCATCAACATGGATTCATCGCTAGACGGCTTAGTACTTTGCGATCCCTGGGTCATTAACATGGATTCATCGCTAGACGGCTTAGTACTTTGTGATCCCTGTGCCGTCAACATGGATTCTTCACCAAAGGGCTTAGCACTTTTCGACCCCTCGGTGTTAGACCTAGATTCTCCACCAGACGGCTTAGCATTTTGCGATCCTTGGGTCGTCAGCATGGACTCATCACCAGATGGCTTAGTACTTTTCGACCTCTCGGTGTTGGACATGGATTCTTCGACAAATGGCTTTGCAGTGGATGTTGAAGTGCTTCTTGTGGCAACGGAGTTCACTATATTGTCTTCATCATTTGTTGATGCTTTCCTGATCTCAAACGGAGACTCTATAACTTCCGAATGTTTCAGCGAACTAACTTTTAACGTTTCAGTTGGGACTGCATCAGTCAAGGATTTTTCCACTATTGTCCTCGCTGGAGCAGCCAATGAAAAAGAAGTCTGTGTCGCATACCTTGATTCATCATCAGTACTTTCGTCGAACAGTGTTGAGCCGGAACTAGGAGCCATAGAACTGCCGCTTGCAATGTCCAGAACCGAAAGCGAACAATTCGCTGGCCAAATGAGAGCCATCAGAGTAATAAAAATGCACACCACTGCAACCGTGTGCTTCATTTTCATACAACACCCTGTAGTCCAAGGACGCTAGAGCGGGCCAAATAGTGAAACTTGCGAAACTTTCTTGCAGCCAAACACGCGCGCCTCGAAATTTGCAGCAGCCGCGCAGCCATTTCATATAGTATTCACTTTAGCCACACGGGACGCTGTGCATATTTTTATAAACAATTCGATAATAATCTGATGTAACAACTCTGCCAGCTTCAACAGAAATTATCACGTGGCGTTGTAAAGATTTTGATAGAATAAACGCCTACGCATGGTTGTTTAATTAGTATTCAAATAAGTTACTTATAATATATCAACATAGAACTGGCAAAATCAAGACTGTTCATTTTGCACTTAATTTGCACTTAAAACTAAAATTTGCGCACTTTAACATTTTATAATTGAAGCTTGGATGTAGTAGTGTTAGTTTAAACTGCAATCCTACGAAAACTAAAAATAGCGAGCGTATAGATCAGAAACAGCATGATTGTTCGCAACCATTTTTTCGACCACACGAAGGTAAAGTAATAACCTGCAAGTGGAGTCACAATTCAATCGTCAGCTTCTTTGGCATCGTCAACACCGTACATCGTACTCGTACGATCGTACTTGAGCTATAAATGTCTCATGAGCACAGAGTCAGTCACTCTTAAAGCAATTAAAACTGTTGGTCTCCTCTTTTCACAGTAGAAAGACCACGCTAAAAGGGCTATCCCAAAAATAAGTTTCGCTGTAGTTTACATTTTCTTGGGTAAATTTTTGGCAAACGTGGTTCGTCATTCCTTAATCTATATGTCTATGGCAAAAGGCACAACAAGTTTGAAAGCAAATGCAGTCGCACAATCTGTACAGGGCATCATGTTAAACACAGTTTCGTTTTCGGCATCGTTCACACGATACGACGTCAGAAACATAATCACGTTTTCAGTTTTGGCTGCCAGATCAACATCAGAGATTCATGGAGAGCTTGGACAACTTCTGAAGATGCTCATGCTCCATCCATTCAAACGGTTCGGAAATGGGTCCATGAAGTTCAAGGAGGCAGGCTGTCGATGGAAGACAAAGAGCGGTCTGGAAGGCCAAGAACAGCCACTACTGATGCAAATGCCGAGCGTGTCGAAGCTGCAGTCATTGTGGACAGCAGGTTGACTTGCAATGAGATTGAGGACCTCCTGGACATCCCTCACAGCACAGTGCATCGCATTCTTACTGAGCAGTTGGGCATGCAGAAGATCTTCGCAAAGTGGGTGCCTCATCTCCTGACTGAGGACCAAATGAAGGAGAGGGTGAACCAGGCGCAAGAAAACCATCTACGGTTTTATCGAGAGGGAAGCAACTTTCTCAGCAGAATTGTGACAGGAGATGAGACATGGGTCTACGAGTGGGATCCTGAGCTCAAGCGCCAGTCAGCACAGTGGCTTCCAAGGGGATCAGCGAGTCCTGAGAAGGTTCAACTGAAGCAGAGCTCCTTGAAGGTGATGTACATCGTCTTCTTTGACATCCATGGGGTCCTGGTGGACTGGCCAGAGTCAATCGGCACCAAGGTGAATGCAGAATATTACTGATGGGTACTGCAAGAAAAATTGAGGCCAGCCATCAGGAAAAAGCGGCCTGGTTTGTTGGAGACAGGCGCGACAACGCACCGGTGCACCGAGCCAGCAGATTTGAGGAGCTCCTGGAGTCCTGGAGCTGGGAGGTCCTGGCACAGCCACGCTATTCACCTGATTTGGCTCCAGCGTACTTCTATATATTTCCCAGAATGAAGGAGTCTTCGTGGTCAACGCTTCACCTCTGTGGAGCAGATTAACAACAATGCTTCATCAGCTTTGCGGCATCTGGCAACCGGCGACTGCGATGCTGCCTTTCAAGCGTGGGTACGGCGCTGGCAAAAGTGCGTGGACCTTGGCGACACATTTGTCGAGTAACTATGACCACGCTAGTTTTCACTACTGTTAAAGTTTTAAGACTTTCCTTCAAACTGTTCGCCTTTTTTGTTGACCGAAACCTACTTTTGGGATAGCCCTCGTATTTTACCCACTGGACATATTTCAAATGCCCACTGCCTACTTCACGCCAGCTCCCGAATCGATTGAAAGTCCACCATATGGAGAAATGTTTCCGCCCTTTACGATCAACAAATTTTGAATCAAAGCCATCCGAGTCAGCATATTCAACGATTCTTGTCGAAGGCCCTGGTGACAAGGACAACTGACATTGGTCTGCATACACTCAGTCCATATTGCTTCAACGAAATTTTGTGAGCTGGAAAATTATGCCTAGATATTGTAGGTTTTTTGCCACCGGACACCGCGACGCGAATCGTTGAATATCTCGACAATGCCGATGTTTTGTGATTTTTGAAGTTTTTAAGCTCGTGTTCTCGTTTTTAGCTCGAGTATCTGAAATACCCCGTTGTCTTTCTTCTGTTAAGTGTAATTGTTTGGCAAAAATGAGAGCCTTCATTCCCTAGAAATGCACTCAATTCACGAACAGGCCTGCAACCCCCGCAGGGCAGGAAGCCAGTCAGTCGGACCATCAGACATCAAACCGCTTTCAGAAGTCTTTTGTAAACACAACAGTTTCTGGAAATCCTAATATTTTCCGCCAAAGATCTCATCACCAGATTTATGATGGTCATATCTGCTTCACAAATTATTCAGACAGACTAAAAATTAAGCGCGTGTTGAATGAAAAACGCTTTTGAAAACTTGTGACGCATGAGACCCACCTGCTTCCTACAGAAAGGTTGCCTCGTCGGAGCTAATCACAGAAGTCTGAAACTGTGCGTCAGAATACACAAATAAGTTCATTATTGTGTTTTATAAGACACAGCTACTTTAGTTTTACAAGTATCAGAGAATATACGGTCGTATATTTTTATTGGTTTGTTTATAATATCTAAGTTAATAAGTTTCACGTACAGAAGTCCGAAAATCTTGCACAAACTGGTTCATAACTACGCACACGAGTGAGTGCTAATAAGTGTATAAGAACTGATTTGTCAAATTGCATTTGAACATAATAAACTATGTTAAATGTTTTTCATACAATAATGTACTGTCTCTACGGTGATGATATAGGCTTGAGAAGACAATACGAATATTCTTCATCTCAATCTATTCAGGCGAAAGCAGACTAGATGAAGCTTTACAGGAAACGGGAACAGCATGACTTTTCTTAATTGAAATCAATTAGTGGGTTTGAAAAAAGCGGTCAATACAATCGCTTAATACTACTTAGCTAGACAGCAAAGTTAGTGCGTAGTTGATTACTACATATTGTGACCATGCAGGCTTATCTGCTAAATAACAATCACTAAATTAAGATTTAGCTAATAAAAAATTCCAGACGGAATGAACACAGCATAGTTTCTTGAATTCATGTTGAAAATGTTTTTTAGAGAAGTTTTTAATACATTCTTTGCCGACAAAATGAAATCAGCGACACATTTTTGTACGTAGTAAGCTTCGAATCGAGCGCAGAACATTCAATGCTTCATAGAATCTGCTGATCTCTAACCATGTACTTCCAGAGCCTCCAGAGGCTGAAGCCACGGTCAAAACAATGAAGATTAACGGCCTGTTGAAGTCCCAGAAAATTAGCAGTGAAAGCAAGTCACAGAGGATTAGCCTGTGTACTCAAGCCCCGCTGTCTGAGGTTCTGGCTAGACGAAGCTACTGCCATGATTTCGCGATGACCTTCCGCTTGTGTCGCTCGTAGCGGCGATGGACGTCGATGGCGTGGTCGGCCGACCATTTCCCGGCAGCACCCGGAGGCTACCAGCGCAGCCGCCGCCTCCACTGCCGCCGACGCCGGCGCTGAATGTCACAACGGCGCCCGGACGTCGGGCCGTGGTGGCACCCGACGAGGACGAAGAGTCGCGCGAGTGCTGCTGAAAGTGCACAGTTGGCTGGCCAGCTGTTGTAGACCTGCTCAGAAAGAAGACAAGCGGGAGTTTGTGCGAGCAGTCAAAACTCATTAGAGACCCGCCCTTGACGAGAGTACAAAAAACCACAGCTGCTTTGCTCACCTGTCCAGAAACTGCTGATGAGTCATCATTGTTGGTGCAGCTGAGTCGTGCGAAGCGCTGTACCTGAATGTGCTCATCATTGGCTGGTTGAGCGGCGGCGCTGGCAGCGGCGGCAGCTGCTGATAATGATGGTGCTGCACAGGTCGCAGGTGCTTCGCGTCGATACCCAGGGTGGCGTGGAAGTCAGCTAGTGGTTCGATTTTAAAATTCACTTTGATTAGCACAAGTAGGGCTTGTAATTAAACAAAAAATCTAAACTTTTCGTCTTTAAAATTGATTGAAAGTCTGATTTGACTTATAGGGCCAACCATCAAGGGGCAGAGAGAGTGTACACTGCAGGATGAACACCCGTGTGTGCGTGCGTGTGCTCAGGAGTCAGCGGAATGGGCAGGATTGCAGTCTTGCTGACTGCGGGCCGCAGCATGTCCGTAGCCCCGTTTATATGAATAATATTGTTGCCAAACTTAAATTTTACCTCTCTTCAAAACGAAACAAACGATCACAAACGATCTATATTCATTACGATACCAAATACATTTAACCGCTGCATCTTCGGTTGCTGTGTTATAGGGGAAATCTTTTTAGCAATAAACTTCACACACACACAGCTTAGCAACAAACGGAAGGGAAACAAAAGTACAAACGAGTTTATTCATTCTCATATTTTCCAAATCTCTCTCCTGTTCCTGTAGGTGTAATTTGAGGCCCCGTTTGACTCCGCTCATAGCAATAGGACGGTTTGTCTCGTTTCTAGACAAATTTATTTCTCTAACATAGGAGAATATGTAATAACACACAAGATGAGAACCGACAATAATTAGAACAATTTTGTAGGCACTTTGTCCTTAAGTGGAGACTTTATGAAGTAAGCAGCAATGCTTTATGGAAATTCACTGAATATGAACTTTTTATAGGATTTTATCCCTACCGAGTAGGGTGGTGAGTGGCAGAGCGGTCTAACGCGTTTGACTCTCGCACCAAGGTCCCTGAGCTCGATTCCGAGGCGAGAATTTGAAGCCGCGGAGAGAAGGCTTGGGGCTTGTCGTGCAATTTACGCACTTGAGGGCCAATCTCCAAGGCACAGTGAAAGTGCACACTGCCTGACGATGAGAAAGTCAGGGCAGATGTACACACCTGTGTGAGCAACAGTATCTGTGTGTGTGTGTGTGCTCAGGAGTCAGTGGAAATGGGCAGAATTGCCTCATCGCTGGCTGTGAGTCAATTGATGTGCCATTGCCCGCAGCCCTCCTGCAATAATAACTATTCTGCACACTTACCTTTAGCAGCCTTCATGGACCGGCTGCCATTGTCGCTGCTGCAGCCTTTGCCGCTGTCCAAACTCTCAGCGTCATCTAATAGGATTTTTCCCTGTCATGTGGGATGGAATCGAATATTCGGTTGTAAGGCAATGTGGATTACGCTAATTAAGAAGGTGTGGAGAGTGTTAACGGATTAAAGCCATCCTGAGGACATATTCACCTGAGAGCTTACTTAATCAGTTCACTTTCCCCACTGACTTAATCATCTCATCTCTTCTGCTTTCGTTTCCGCTGCCTATTTAGCCCCCTCAACCAGCTACCTGCCGAGTGTTCTTCTCATTTCAGTTTCTCCTAGCCCTGAGCGCGGCCCCCTTAATCCCATAGAGTGCTCTAATCAGTGGCTGGCTAAAAGTAAATCTATGAATTTTACTCAAACTAAAATTTTGAAAATTTTGCTTCTACGAGAATACAAGACACGATGGCCACCTGGGAATTTCGTGCTCCGAGATGTTGAGTTTCTTAAAAATATTGCAAAAAAGTGTAAGAAAAACACAATAATGGCCAATAGAATACAACGGGAGTTTTGAAGAGAACTTTAAAAGGGGGAAGTCTCTTCCTTCCTAGGGAAAGGAAGATAGATCTAAGGACAGTGGGGAAGGGAAAGATCTAGGGACAGAGGGGAAGGGAGAAATCTAGGGACAAAGAGGAAGGGAGAGATCTAGGGACAGAGGGGAAGGGAGAGATCTAGGGACAGAGGGGAAGGGAGAGATCTAGGGACAGAGGGGAAGGGAGAGATCTAGGGACAGATGGGAAGGGAGAGATCTATGGACAGAGGGGAAGGGAGAGATCTAGGGACAGAGGGGAAGGGAGAGATCTATGGACAGATGGGAAGGGAGAGATCTAGGGACAGAGGCGAAGGGAGAGATCTAGGGACAGAGGGGAAGGGAAAGATCTAGGGACAGAGGGGAAGGGAGAGATCTAGGGACAGAGGGGAAGGGAGAGATCTATGGACAGAGGGGAAGGGAAAGATCTAGGGACAGAGGGGAAGGGAGAGATCTAGGGACAGGGTGGAAGGGAGAGATCTATGGACAGAGGGGAAGGGAAAGATCTAGGGACAGAGGGGAAGGGAAAGATCTAGGGACAGAGGGGAAGGGAGAGATCTAGGGACAGAGGGGAAGGGATAGATCTAGGGACAGAGGGGAAGAGACAGATCTAGGGACAGAGGGGAAGGGAGAGAGATATAGGGAAAGAGTGGAAGGGAGAGATCAACGGACATACAGGAAGAGAGGATATGTAAGGATTTGGGACTTTGCGAAGGTGGAGAGAGAGAAAGAGAAAAGTGAAAGGTGAACATGAATAGAATGGGATGACAGTGTGGATAATGGGGGATTTTAATGGAAGATAAAGATAAGTAGAACTTATAAAATAAGAAATTCGTCTCACGAGTCCTACATTAACTTTTTATTTCCATCACTTCCTCTTATCACACACACGATTAGCTCGCGGATCCATAAGCAACGACCGTCATGAGGGTGGAGAATTGCTCACCAACACTTCGAGCAGATCTATAAGCGGCAACAGTGGAAAGGCCGAGAAATCAAAGAAGGAATTGAAACAGCAAGTTCAGCGGAAGACACACTCTAAGGAGTAGAGGATCGCAGTGATTTACTAATTAGGAAGCGTAGTTTCAGCCTCCTGTGTAGTGAGGATGTCAGGCTTCTTTGATGTCAAAGCAAAGATTTGGGAGTTTTCGCGTCTTTAGAAGATGCTGACTCATCCCAGATAAACTTGACTGTTGTGTCGTTTCGCTGCAAATTTTGCGTTTGAAAGGAATCCCGCTTTGCTAAAACACGATTCAACACTCAACACTGGCATCGAGAATTCCAGATTGTGCTGATTTTGAATTTGAAAGAGGACTGGGAAGATTCTGAATCGGGGAAGATTCTGAATCGAGGAAGATTCTGAATCGGGGAAGATTCTGAATCGAGGAAGATTCTGAATCGGGGAAGATTCTGAATCCGGGAAGATTATGAATCGAGGAAGATTCTGAATCGAGGAAGATTCTGAATCGAGGAAGATTCTGAATCCGGGAAGATTCTGAATCGGGGAAGATTCCGAATTAGGGAAGATTCTGAATTCGGGAATATTCTGAACTGGGGAAGATTCTGAATCTGGGAAGATTCTGAATCGGGGAAGATTCCGAATTGGGGAAGATTCTGAATTGGGGAAGATTCTGAATCGGGGAAGATTCTGAATCCGGGAAGATTCTGAATCGGGGAAGATTCTGAATCGGGGAAGATTCTGAATCGGGGAAGATTCTGAATCGTGGAAGATTCTGAATCGGGGAAGATTCTGAATCGAGGAAGATTCTGAATCCGGGAAGATTCTGAATCGGGGAAGATTCTGAATCAGGGAAGATTCTGAATCAGGGAAGATTCTGAATCCGGGAAGATTCTGAATCCGGGAAGATTCTGAATCGGGGAAGATTCTGAATCAGGGAAGATTCTGAATCAGGGAAGATTCTGAATCCGGGAAGATTATGAATCGGGGAAGATTCTGAATCGAGGAAGATTCTGAATCCGGGAAGATTCTGAGTCGGGGAAGATTCTGAATCGGGGAAGATTCCGAATCGGGGAAGATTCTGAATCCGGGAAGATTCTGAATTGGGGAAGATTCTGAATCCGGGAAGATTATGAATCGGGGAAGATTCTGAATCGGGGAAGATTCTGAATCCGGGAAGATTCTGAATCGGGGAAGATTCTGAATCGGGGAAGATTCTGAATCGGGGAAGATTCTGAATTGGGGAAGATTCTGAATCGGGGAAGATTCTGAATCGGGGAAGATTCTGAATCGGGGAAGATTCTGAATCCGGGAAGATTCTGAATCGAGGAAGATTCTGAATCCGGGAAGATTATGAATCGGGGAAGATTCTGAATTGGGGAAGATTCTGAATTGGGAAAGATTCTGAATTGGGGAAGATTCTGAATCCGGGAAGATTCTGAATCGGGGAAGATTCTGAATCGGGGAAGATTCTGAATCCGGGAAGATTCTGAATCGGGGAAGATTCTGAATCGGGGAAGATTATGAATCGGGGAAGATTCTGAATCGGGGAAGATTCTGAATCGGGGAAGATTCTGAATCCGGGAAGATTCTGAATCCGGGAAGATTCTGAATCCGGGAAGATTCTGAATTGGGGAAGATTCTGAATCGGGGGAAGATTCTGAATCCGGGAAGATTATGAATTGGGGAAGATTCCGAATTGGGGAAGATTCTGAATCCGGGAAGATTATGAATTGGGGAAGATTCCGAATTGGGGAAGATTCTGAATTGGGGAAGATTCTTAATCGGGGAAGATTCTGAATCGGGGAAGATTATGAATTGGGGAAGATTCCGAATTGGGGAAGATTCTGAATTGGGGAAGATTCTGAATCGGGGAAGATTCTGAATCGGGGAAGATTCTGAATTGGGGAAGATTCTGAATCCGGGAAGATTCTGAATTGGGGAAGATTCTGAATCCGGGAAGGTTCTGAATCCGGGAAGATTCTGAATCCGGGAATATTCTGAATCGGGGAAGATTCTGAATCGTGGAAGATTCTGAATCGGGGGAAGATTCTGAATCGGGGAAGATTCTTAATCCGTGAAGATTCTGAATCGAGGAAGATTCTGAATCCGGGAAGATTCTGAATCGGGGAAGATTCCGAATTGGGGAAGATTCTGAATCGGGGAAGATTCTGAATCCGTGAAGATTCTGAATCGAGGAAGATTCTGAATCCGGGAAGATTCTGAATCGAGGAAGATTCTGAATCCGGGAAGATTCTGAATCGAGGAAGATTCTGAATCCGGGAAGATTCTGAATCCGGGAAGATTCTGAATCGGGGAAGATTCTGAATCCGGGAAGATTCTGAATCGGGGAAGATTCTGAATCAGGGAAGATTCTGAATCAGGGAAGATTCTGAATCCGGGAAGATTCTGAATCCGGGAAGATTCTGAATCGGGGAAGATTCTGAATCAGGGAAGATTCTGAATCAGGGAAGATTCTGAATCCGGGAAGATTATGAATCGGGGAAGATTCTGAATCGAGGAAGATTCTGAATCCGGGAAGATTCTGAGTCGGGGAAGATTCTGAATCGGGGAAGATTCCGAATCGGGGAAGATTCTGAATCCGGGAAGATTCTGAATTGGGGAAGATTCTGAATCCGGGAAGATTATGAATCGGGGAAGATTCTGAATCGGGGAAGATTCTGAATCCGGGAAGATTCTGAATCGGGGAAGATTCTGAATCGGGGAAGATTCTGAATCGGGGAAGATTCTGAATTGGGGAAGATTCTGAATCGGGGAAGATTCTGAATCGGGGAAGATTCTGAATCGGGGAAGATTCTGAATCCGGGAAGATTCTGAATCGAGGAAGATTCTGAATCCGGGAAGATTATGAATCGGGGAAGATTCTGAATTGGGGAAGATTCTGAATTGGGAAAGATTCTGAATTGGGGAAGATTCTGAATCCGGGAAGATTCTGAATCGGGGAAGATTCTGAATCGGGGAAGATTCTGAATCCGGGAAGATTCTGAATCGGGGAAGATTCTGAATCGGGGAAGATTATGAATCGGGGAAGATTCTGAATCGGGGAAGATTCTGAATCGGGGAAGATTCTGAATCCGGGAAGATTCTGAATCCGGGAAGATTCTGAATCCGGGAAGATTCTGAATTGGGGATGATTCTGAATCGGGGGAAGATTCTGAATCCGGGAAGATTATGAATTGGGGAAGATTCCGAATTGGGGAAGATTCTGAATCCGGGAAGATTATGAATTGGGGAAGATTCCGAATTGGGGAAGATTCTGAATTGGGGAAGATTCTTAATCGGGGAAGATTCTGAATCGGGGAAGATTATGAATTGGGGAAGATTCCGAATTGGGGAAGATTCTGAATTGGGGAAGATTCTGAATCGGGGAAGATTCTGAATCGGGGAAGATTCTGAATTGGGGAAGATTCTGAATCCGGGAAGATTCTGAATTGGGGAAGATTCTGAATCCGGGAAGGTTCTGAATCCGGGAAGATTCTGAATCCGGGAATATTCTGAATCGGGGAAGATTCTGAATCGTGGAAGATTCTGAATCGGGGGAAGATTCTGAATCGGGGAAGATTCTTAATCCGTGAAGATTCTGAATCGAGGAAGATTCTGAATCCGGGAAGATTCTGAATCGGGGAAGATTCCGAATTGGGGAAGATTCTGAATCGGGGAAGATTCTGAATCCGTGAAGATTCTGAATCGAGGAAGATTCTGAATCCGAGAAGATTCTGAATCGAGGAAGATTCTGAATCCGGGAAGATTCTGAATCGAGGAAGATTCTGAATCCGGGAAGATTCTGAATCCGGGAAGATTCTGAATCGGGGAAGATTCTGAATCCGGGAAGATTCTGAATCGGGGAAGATTCTGAATCAGGGAAGATTCTGAATCAGGGAAGATTCTGAATCCGGGAAGATTCTGAATCCGGGAAGATTCTGAATCGGGGAAGATTCTGAATCAGGGAAGATTCTGAATCAGGGAAGATTCTGAATCCGGGAAGATTATGAATCGGGGAAGATTCTGAATCGAGGAAGATTCTGAATCCGGGAAGATTCTGAGTCGGGGAAGATTCTGAATCGGGGAAGATTCCGAATCGGGGAAGATTCTGAATCCGGGAAGATTCTGAATTGGGGAAGATTCTGAATCCGGGAAGATTATGAATCGGGGAAGATTCTGAATCGGGGAAGATTCTGAATCCGGGAAGATTCTGAATCGGGGAAGATTCTGAATCGGGGAAGATTCTGAATCGGGGAAGATTCTGAATTGGGGAAGATTCTGAATCGGGGAAGATTCTGAATCGGGGAAGATTCTGAATCGGGGAAGATTCTGAATCCGGGAAGATTCTGAATCGAGGAAGATTCTGAATCCGGGAAGATTATGAATCGGGGAAGATTCTGAATTGGGGAAGATTCTGAATTGGGAAAGATTCTGAATTGGGGAAGATTCTGAATCCGGGAAGATTCTGAATCGGGGAAGATTCTGAATCGGGGAAGATTCTGAATCCGGGAAGATTCTGAATCGGGGAAGATTCTGAATCGGGGAAGATTATGAATCGGGGAAGATTCTGAATCGGGGAAGATTCTGAATCGGGGAAGATTCTGAATCCGGGAAGATTCTGAATCCGGGAAGATTCTGAATCCGGGAAGATTCTGAATTGGGGATGATTCTGAATCGGGGGAAGATTCTGAATCCGGGAAGATTATGAATTGGGGAAGATTCCGAATTGGGGAAGATTCTGAATCCGGGAAGATTATGAATTGGGGAAGATTCCGAATTGGGGAAGATTCTGAATTGGGGAAGATTCTTAATCGGGGAAGATTCTGAATCGGGGAAGATTATGAATTGGGGAAGATTCCGAATTGGGGAAGATTCTGAATTGGGGAAGATTCTGAATCGGGGAAGATTCTGAATCGGGGAAGATTCTGAATTGGGGAAGATTCTGAATCCGGGAAGATTCTGAATTGGGGAAGATTCTGAATCCGGGAAGGTTCTGAATCCGGGAAGATTCTGAATCCGGGAATATTCTGAATCGGGGAAGATTCTGAATCGTGGAAGATTCTGAATCGGGGGAAGATTCTGAATCGGGGAAGATTCTTAATCCGTGAAGATTCTGAATTGGGGAAGATTCTGAATCGGGGAAGATTCTGAATCGGGGAAGATTCTGAATCGGGGAAGATTCTGAATCCGGGAAGATTCTGAATCGAGGAAGATTCTGAATCCGGGAAGATTATGAATCGGGGAAGATTCTGAATTGGGGAAGATTCTGAATTGGGAAAGATTCTGAATTGGGGAAGATTCTGAATCCGGGAAGATTCTGAATCGGGGAAGATTCTGAATCGGGGAAGATTCTGAATCCGGGAAGATTCTGAATCGGGGAAGATTCTGAATCGGGGAAGATTATGAATCGGGGAAGATTCTGAATCGGGGAAGATTCTGAATCGGGGAAGATTCTGAATCCGGGAAGATTCTGAATCCGGGAAGATTCTGAATCCGGGAAGATTCTGAATTGGGGATGATTCTGAATCGGGGGAAGATTCTGAATCCGGGAAGATTATGAATTGGGGAAGATTCCGAATTGGGGAAGATTCTGAATCCGGGAAGATTATGAATTGGGGAAGATTCCGAATTGGGGAAGATTCTGAATTGGGGAAGATTCTTAATCGGGGAAGATTCTGAATCGGGGAAGATTATGAATTGGGGAAGATTCCGAATTGGGGAAGATTCTGAATTGGGGAAGATTCTGAATCGGGGAAGATTCTGAATCGGGGAAGATTCTGAATTGGGGAAGATTCTGAATCCGGGAAGATTCTGAATTGGGGAAGATTCTGAATCCGGGAAGGTTCTGAATCCGGGAAGATTCTGAATCCGGGAATATTCTGAATCGGGGAAGATTCTGAATCGTGGAAGATTCTGAATCGGGGGAAGATTCTGAATCGGGGAAGATTCTTAATCCGTGAAGATTCTGAATCGAGGAAGATTCTGAATCCGGGAAGATTCTGAATCGGGGAAGATTCCGAATTGGGGAAGATTCTGAATCGGGGAAGATTCTGAATCCGTGAAGATTCTGAATCGAGGAAGATTCTGAATCCGGGAAGATTCTGAATCGAGGAAGATTCTGAATCCGGGAAGATTCTGAATCGAGGAAGATTCTGAATCCGGGAAGATTCTGAATCCGGGAAGATTCTGAATCGGGGAAGATTCTGAATCGGGAAAGATTCTGAATCCGGGAAGATTCTGAATCGGGGAAGATTCTGAATCGGGTAAGTTTCTGAACTGGGGAAGATTCTGAATCCGTGAAGATTCTGAATCGGGGAAGATTCTGAATCGGGGAAGATTCTGAATCGGGGAAGATTCTGAATCCGGGAAGATTCTGAATCCGTGAAGATTCTGAATCGGCGAAGATTCTGAATCGGGGAAGATTCTGAATCGGGGAAGATTCTGAATCCGGGAAGATTCTGAATCCGGGAAGATTCTGAATCGGGGAAGATTCTGAATCGGGAAAGATTCTGAATCCGGGAAGATTCTGAATCGGGGAAGATTCTGAATCGGGTAAGTTTCTGAACTGGGGAAGATTCTGGGGAACTGGGGAATTGGGAATATTCTAAATAGGGGATTTTTCCCCAAATTTCATATTTTTTCTATGAAAATAAGAGCCTTCTGATTTAGTGTCTGGGCCAGAAATCAGGTGGAAATGAAAGGACTTGGCAGCATTTTATAGCCTTCATTCTTCTACATAGAAATTAGTTCTTTGGAACAGCCGGGCAGGTGTTTTGTAGACTAGAAGCGCGGCCTCACCTCACTTCCGGTGAAGGCCACCCGCCTGACGGTGCCCTCGCTGTCTAGAGGGCTCAGCGGCAGCTGCACCTGATAGTGGCTGTCCACGAGCTGGTCCCGGCGCATCATCGAGTCTGAAAGGGATTTTGAGATTGCGACTCAGAAATTTGTAAAGGTAGCAGAAAATGTTAAAAGGAAAATTACAGAAAGAGGGCTGCGACAGAGCCAGAAAGAAATTGTGGATTTAAATTCAGCGAATCGAAAGTTGGGATGAAAGAAAGTAAGCAAATGAGAGAGAAGAGAAGAAGGAAGGAGAGAGGAGAGAAGAGACGAGAGATAAAAGAGTGGATAGAAGAGAAGAGATAAGAGAGAGAGGAGCGGAGAGGATAGAAGAGTGGAGAGATAATAGAGGAGAGAGTGAAGAGAGGAGATATAAGTGAGATAAGGTAGAGGAGAGGAGAGAAAGGTTGGAGAGTGGTCTGATTACTTTAGAGATCGAATAAAGTTTTCAAGCAGTCAAACGGATGGTCGAGCCAACAATAATCGAGAGATTAAGCGCTTTCTGAAGTCAATCTATCTGTCAGCTGAGAAACAACTAATATTGAAATTCGACTCCACATCGTTCTGCTTAGCCAGCGGTCCGGAGACTTCAGAGTGCGAGTCATCGAAAATGCCACCCCACCTCAACCTCCGCTGGTGTCTGGGCGGTTCCCAAAGTCGGTGACGCAACAGGCGTCTAGATATCTGTTTTATTACCTCAAGAGAATTCCAATTTTTTGCTGGCGGTCGCTTTTTGTGAGCTGAATGCTCAAACAGAGCAGAGTGGGACACACTAGATGATGAGCCACTTGAGCAGAGCACAATTGAGTAGGCTTGCCTGGAGGCTAAACTCAAACAGAAACCCGCGCACCTGGGTTTAGCTAGAGGTTAATTATTGCGCAACTTGAATTAGGGTGCTCAAACTACTCGGCGGACGACTCGGCGGACCAGATTTCTAAAGTTTCCAAAGCTCTAGGAACCACTCGAAAATCTCCATTGTCTTTGTAGCAGCGCATTTTGTTTTGTTACATTTGAAAAAAATAATTTGACTCTGTTGTCAAGGCTGTTGTCTGGGTGAGAACAATGAGCTCAGGCAGGTGTCAACGAGGAAACTTTTAGCAATATAATTGAAACTCAACGACTGACAGTTGATAGGTGTGTCATTTTACACTCAACCGGAGTTTGGCATTTTCATTAGAACATTGTCAATCAATGATTATATTAATTCTGACACTGAGGGGAGCCAGGTGGTGATTTTAAATATCGAAATAGACCCCCAGTGGGAGATTTGACAGTTGTTTGACAGTTGTGTCTCATAGTTATTCATTTAAATAGCCGATTAAAAAAAACGAAAAAAGTTAACGTCAGCGGACGGGAAATAGATACAGCCAATTTCAACCACCAGGCTATTTCCCTCCTGGGGAAATACCTAGGATTCGAACTCCCGACCCCTCCGTCAGAAGTACGACGCTACTAACACAGGCTCAACTAAACTTACTGAAATATAAAATATAGGGAAGTTTTTACCTGTTACATAATTTGGTGAATGGCAGCGAAATTTGATTGAAAATCAACTACAGTCGTTTCTTTATGCATACAAACGGGAAATAGTTTCTTAGAAAGCGCACTAATTTTCACAGAAAATATAAAACTAGATTTCTTAGAAACCCACATACACATCAGGGATGAGAAAATCAGTACAGGCATTGAATTTCAACAAACACACGCGGCGAACTGAAGTGGACCTGAAGTAGCTGAAAATGTGCAGTGATTTTTCAGCAGTTTTTTATTTTTGTGTTTTTTCTTTTCTTTCCTTCTAACCCGTTTTCACAGCGGGCTCAAAATCGGCAGGGCTGCCAATGGGCTAGTAGGATGTGGGGGCAGTTCCCACAAGTTCCCACAAGCAGGGAGCGGTGGCTGTCTTTCAAAATATCCTCTTGTCTCAATTCCTCTTCTTCAGCTCAAACCCCGCTGCCTACCACCAAGAGAAGGAAGGAGTCGCTTCTTATGCAAGAGAATTGTGTGTGAATGGAAGCACATGGACTCCTGGCTTCCTTCTTTAATGCGTCTTTAGAGCCCTGGCAGGTGGGTAAACAATTTAAATCCATGGTGTGCGCGCGATTGCTGGGGTAGTTAGACAAGATTTGGAGGTGGGGTTTCAGTAAGGTGAGGATGACAGCTGTGAAATTAGGGACGAGATTCGGCGCTGAAGAAATCTGTCACACTCTAAGGCTTTTTCAAGTAAGGCTTATATCACTTCTAAAGTAAGGCTTATATCTAATATACTAAAAATGAAAATCTTGTATGTTTGTATGTTTGTCTAATATACTAAAAATGAAAATCTTGCTTGCTTGCTTGCTTGTATGTTTGTTTGCAATCGACTAGCTCCCGAACGGCTCAACCGATTTTCAAAATTCCTTCGCCAAAAGATCACAAATGGGCCGGAATCGGTACACGTAATTTTATTAAGCTTAATTCCATTGCCAAGGGGATTAAATATTCGAAAAACAGTTTTAAATAGGCTTTTCTAATGCATTCTTGTTTACAGCTTGTGCACAGTGAGGCCTCCAGTGCCAATTTTAATGATTGCATCAGAGCCAGTTTTGATAACGAACTGATAAGAACTCCAGTGAGGCTACCCAGAGGGTAGCGAAGGCAGCTAGTCACTTCTAAAGTGCTTTATGGCGAATTTATAAGTTAATCTGCTTTGGATCTTTAAACCTGATGCATCAAATGTTGCAGGGAATGCACGTGGAATTTCCATAGTATCCCATAGGCGAAGGACTCACCGCAGCGATATCCGCACTCGGGTGAGTAATCAACTGACGGCCCCAGAAGAAGAGGCTGCGGAGGCAGAGGCAACGGTGGCGATGGTGGCGGCGTCAGCGGCTGTTGCTGTTGCTGCTGCTGCCGGTTAATCTTCCGCCTGCGCTGCCTCCGATCAGCGCCGCAGCTTCGGCACCTCAAACAGAATATGGCCCCAATGAGCACCAGAGATACGGCAAGCGTCACCGTTACCATGGCGACGATGATGACCAGGTTGCTCTCGGAGGTTCTGGCTGAGTGCCCTCCGAAGCCACCGCCAGCCAACTCCAAAATGCGAATCTCCATTGTCTCGATGCTGTTCAGCGGCTGCGGCCGTCCGCGGTCAGAAGCGTTTAAAACCAGGCGATGCACAACGCCGATGTCGCGGGAGGCATCGACTGGACGGCCGAGCGACAGGCTGCCATCCCGGCTGACGACGAACAGGTTGTCGTAGGGCTGCGGAGCCAGCAGGCTGTAGACCACGGTGCCGTTCTCTCCTGCGTCGGCATCCGTGGCATGCAGGTGGGCGATTGGACTACCGGTTGGCCTGTGCTGCGAGATGTTCAACGAGCGGCCGGACTCACCAGGAAACATCCAGCGCGGATGGTTGTCGTTCCGGTCGGTCACGGAGACTGTCACCTGGGGTTTATTTTGTAGTTAGGATCGAAATTTCGCGGGGTTTCAGTGGGAAATAGCGAAGTTACATGTACTTGTACACGGCCTGAAAATGCTAAAGTCAGGGCAGATGTGGACACCTTCTTGAGGCGTAAGCCTGAGTACTTTACCGTGTGCTTAAACGGCCAGAGCAGTGGGTCAAAATGCATCCTAGCAAAATGTATGCGGGTCGACTGCAGTTAAGAAATGCCTTATGTCCAAAGCCCGCTGGACGCAAGCCCGCATTATTACGATAGTTTGGTCTGAGTTTAGAATTCAATACCATATCTCAATTCTCACCTGCGCCGTGTCCGCCAGGCCAGCTCCATCATCGGCCACCAGCAGGAAGCTGTGCGAGTTGCGCCTCTCTCTGTCCAGCTCGCCCGCTCCTGTCGTGAATAACTCGCCACTGCCAGGCGCGACACTGAAGAGCTCAATGGAGCTGCCGCTGCCGTCGCTCGCAAGCCGGTAGGTGACGTTCCTGTGCCGCGGTTCAGCGTCGCAGTCGACAGCGTTAGCTCGACCAATCCGAGTACCGGCTAGCGAGCCCTCTTCCACGGCCAAACTGTACAAGCGTCGGTCAAGCCTCGGTTGACAGTCGTTGACGTCGACGATATTGACAACAAGACTGGTAGTTGCCGTCAGGCTGTCGCCGCTTTCGGTTGGCGAATCCTGGGCAAATATGACAACGTGAAGGACCTCTATTTTCTCGCGATCGAAGCTGCGCCTTGCCGTCACGGTGCCATTGTACGGATCGATGGCGAAGTCCGCCGCTGATGTTGGCGCCAAAGAGTACCGCACCCTTCCATTCGCGCCCTCATCAGGATCATCGGCTTGAACGCGAGCCACGAAGGCACCGTCGCCGGAGTTCTCGGACAGCCTGGCGCGCACCAAACTGCTTGCGAATCTCGGTCGATTGTCGTTGATGTCAGAAACGAGAATCCGCAGCCGGTGACGGCCTTCCTGGGTGGGGCTACCGCGATCTCGACAGACAACTTCGACGGTGTAGGATGCTTGGACCTCGCGATCGAAGCTGAGAGTGCTGACTATCTTAAACTGGTACCGCGCTGATTCATACAGGGGCTGGATGGCGAATTGGCCTGGAGGCTGGATGCTGCAGTCGACCGCCTCCTGCATGGCCTTGTCGTCAGCGTCCTTCACATCCGCGGTGGCGATAAGGCTACCAGCTGGTGCATTTTCGAGAACAACCAACGCGTCCGACCGTGCCGCGTCTTGCTGGACACTCTTCACAGCGATCACCGGCGGATTGTCGTTGACATTCAGGACGCGGACCTCCACTGTGGTTTCGACGAGGTGCTTCCCGTCGGAGACGGTCACAGGGATACTGTACTCGCGCCGCGTCTCATAGTCGAGCTGGCGCACGGAGATGACGCCAGTCACCGAGTCTATCTCAAAGTCCTCGAGAACCGCGCGACTAGCGGACACGCTGAACCGGTAGCGAAGGCCTACGGCGTCCGAGTCATCCCGGTCCGTGGCTTCCACGCGCAGCAGCTGGCTACCCGGCGCCAGAGTCTCCGGGACAGTTTTCACGGCGTCTTGGTTGCGTCGTACGAAAACCGGCGCGTTGTCATTGATGTCGGTGAGAACGACACTGACGGTGACTGTGCCAGTCAGTGGCTCGGGCCCACCGTCCACTGCAGCAATGACCAACTCATGGCTGGACCGGGTTTCTCTGTCGAGATCCTCGAGCACCTCCAGCCAGACGTGCGGCGCAGCGGTCGGGTCCAGGCCGGATGACTCAAAGGCGACCCGGAAGGTGCCAGCTTTTGTGGCTGAAAGCAGCCTGTAGGAGCGGGTCGTGTTGTCCGGCGCCCTGTCCGGATCTTCTGCCGGCTGCAGGCTAAATTTGGCGCCAAGCCGAGTGTGCTCTGGCATATCCAGTGGAAGCTTCGCGGCCGGCCAGCGTGGCGCATTGTCGTTGATGTCGATAACGTCTAGTTCGAGCTGGAGGATGTCTCGAAAGCTGCCGCTGCCGCCGGCGCCGCCGCCGGTGCGCGAGTCCAGGAGGCCGACAGTGGGCGACAGGCGGCAGTCCGAGCTGCTGGCTCCCTGGCAGCAAGTGTCCACTGCGGCGCACAGGGCCTCCCGATCGACGCGAGATCGGACATCGACCGTCCCGGTGTTCGGATGCACACTGAGCAGGCCGCCGGGGTCGTAGAGCTGGCGGAACTCCAGCTCTGGCGCGTCGGCGTCCAAACGGCCGGCTTGGACGCGCAAGAGTTGGCGAAGGTCGGCCACCCGGCTGCCTACCGGGAGCTCCTCTGGGAAGCTGTGGCGCAGCTCAACGCGGCCAGTCCAAGTGGATGCGGCCGCTAAGGAAGCAGCAACGAAGCTAAAAACAGCGAGCTGGTGCAGGAAGCGGAGTTGCATCTTAGAACAGATGTGAGCATCTGCAATTCAAAATGAAAAATGAATTTATTTAGCAATTTAGTGGAGAGATTTCAGCTCGCAAGCTTATTGGTTGGCAAGCCAGCCAGACCATTGGTTGGACCAATAGTCGATACAACTTTGCTGGGGTTTTCATGACCTGTTTCTCACTGTTTCTCACTTAGCTGAAAAGTATAACTTCACTCGGGGTGCAGCCGCCGAGTGAAGGCTTGGGGGCTTGTCGTGCAGTTTACACCCTTGATGGCCAACCTCCAAGGCACAGTGAAAGCGTACTGCCTGACGATGAGAACGTCAGGGCAGATGTACACACCTGTGTGAGTGTGTGCTCAGGTGTCAGCGAAATGGGCAGAATTGCCTCCTCGCTGCTGCGGGTCTAGTGTCACCAAATGATGTGCCATTGCCCTCAACCCTCCTACAATTATTATTAATGGAGTCGGGAATCGAACCCCCGACCTTCAAGACTTAAGTCCGACACCCAAACTATTAGCGCCATCTGTCTAAGCTGAAGCAAGTGAAGCGTGTACTTTTAAATTCACGCGACTAAGTGCTGCAAGAATCCTTTAAATCACAGTCTCCGATTCTCATTGCCGTCATGCAGCCTCTTGAAATCCTTAGCTGTGGGAATTATTGACATTTTGGCGCACAAAATACACAAATCCTTGCCAAGTTTCAATGCGTCTCACCGCGAAATCTTTTTCCTGGCTTCCCTTTCGACTGGGTTCAGATAAATTCCATTGTAAATATTCGGTCGGATAAAACTGTTAGGAATAAAATTCAACTTCCAGCACAGTACAAATGAGCAAGTTAATTAAGATCCGCGCATCGTTTCCGAAATTTCCCATTCTATAATCGCAGATAATTGGACTGGTCGAATTTAATTTTCTGGCTTTAATTTCTGGAGAGCCGAGACAAAGACCTGGGACAAGACAGCGGCTTTCAGAATGGTCAGAAAGTCTTCAAGTCCACTTCTTCCGCTAGAAGAGAGAAAAGCAGAAAATTTGAAGGCTTTAGCATCGCCAGCTGGCAGCACATTATAATTTTACCTGAAGGTGAAGATGCTGGCGCATTGCGAATTGGCCAATAATTAAAGGAGTCAGACACGTGCCGGGACCAACTCTCCTTCCAGTTTCCGCAGTTCCGTCTCGGAACAATATCGGCATTGAAATCAGCCCAACCCGAGCTGTGAGGTATATAATTACACTATGAAAAAAACAAATAGAACGGGGATATTCTCGTCGGGTCTCCCTGTGCTTGAAGATTGTGAAGAGAAAGTGGACCGGGGGCTGCTTGAATACTTGACCAGCGAGCGAACCCGTTGTAGAGAAGAAATTCAAGGGAAACTGAACCGGTATTGCGTCATCGATTCATCAGACAAGTGGTCACTGCCGCCTGGTCATCGGGGGGAGCAGCTGGTTCCCCATCCTTCCCTCTTGCCATTATTTCTCTCTCCAATTCAAAGGGTCTTCTTTTAAGTGAAGAAATTTTAGAAAGCTGGTGAATGGGCGGAGTCAAGCCGACTGCCATTTCCTCATTTTCCACCCACTGCTCACTCCGTCCATTGTGAGTGGGGAGGTGCAACAAACCCCCAATTATTTGCCGGGAAGCAAATTTGAGCATTGGCTGCTGAAATTTAGGGATCTTTTGGGATTGGGGAACTTTCACTTTGACAAGGGCTGACAGTTTTGACATGATAATTTCACTATTCCAGATCCAAGTCTCAACCAATCAATTGTCTCGTGAAGCCAAGTGTCAATCACTATATTCTCCCAATATCACATATGACTTTCGCCTCCCACCCGCTGAGCTGCATCACACTTCATCGCTCGGGGTGCCGCTTGCGGAGTGTCAAGATTGCCGCGCAGTCAGGCGCGGCCTCACTCTGGGGATTTGGAAGCTTACAGCTTTGTATAGGGGATTGCAAAGCAAATAAACCTTCCGCAACAAAGACCAGAGTCTTAAATGTTTTGTGCAGTAGTCCTCGCTATTGAAACTTGTTTTAACATGGATCTAGGCATTCTTTGTCTATGCTTCGCATCCCCCTACACATAGAGTGACTCCATTAGGGTCGCTGACTCTAAAAGAGTGGGATAACTGCGCCGTTGCCACTGACAACGGCCCCCGCCAATCTCTCTCTCCGTGTCGTTTAGCGCCCTTGTATTTAAAATCTTCCCGTCTTTGTCTTCAAAGCTGTTTTCCCTTAAAATACAAGTATTTTCTGCCTTTGTCGTTATAAAAGACACTCTTCTTTTGTCATTTTTGTCTGTCGTGTCCTTTGTCTGATTTCTTGAACGCGTTTTTGTTAGTTCTGTCTGCTTTTGCCACCCTCTCCTGCTCATTCTATCATATATTGCTAGCCTCTCTCTCCCCTCTACCTCTCTCCTTTCTCTCCCTCTCTCTACCTCTCTACTCTATCTCTCTTCTCATCTTTATTCACCCTCCTCCAATCTCCTCTTCTCTCTCTTGCTTCATCTCCTCTCCCTCCCTCCCCTCCTCTCCCCTCCTCTCTCCTCTCCTCTCTCTCCCCTCTCCTCTCTCTTCTCCCTTATCTCTCTCCTCTCTCCTCTTGCCCTACATTTCTACTCTCTACTTCTCCCCTGTCCTCGCTCCTCTCCCCATCCCTTATCATGTCTGGCATCTCCCTCCTTCCGCATGTTCTCTTTCCTTGTAATTTAAATCAAACTTTGACTGAAATTAATTCTCTCCACCAGCAGCTTTCATTCTCAGTATCGTTAGGACCGCCAGCCCTTTTAAAACAGTCTGAGACAGGCCAGTTGAACGGCCGAATAAACAATCATAAGTTTTTATTCTGTTTGCGAAGAGCAAATTCAAACTAACCCTGTTGAGAGGCCTGCAGGACTGAGTCCTTGGCAACCGTCTCCGGGAGGGGGGCAAACACTAGCAATATCCGATCAATGGTCTCAATAAGTTTTAATAATCTTATTACAAAAACTTGAAGTGACACGGACCAATTCCAATACTACACTTCCATTTCCGTTGTCTTGCTAAACAAAGAAAACCGCCGTTTTTTTCGGTGCGACTTTTGCAAACTTTTGAGCTCAAATTTTCATTCTTGGTTTCGTAGTTCTGGTTTTCAGTCGCGGATTTTTCCTACATTCTAAACTCTCAAAACTGCAGAATTCCCGAAACTGCAGAATTCCTGAAACTGCAGAATTCCCGAAACTGCAGAATTCCCGAAACTGTAGAATTCCCGAAACAGCAGAACTCCCGAAACTGCAGAACTCCCGAAACTGCAGAACTCCCGAAACTGCAGAACTCCCGAAACTGCTAAATTCCCGAAACTGCAGAATTCCCGAAACTGCAGAACTGCCGAGACTGCAGAATCCCCGAAACTGCAGAACTCCCGAAACTGCAGAATTCCCGGAACTGCAGAATTCCCGAAACTGATGAATTCCCGAAACTGCAGAATTCCCGAAACTGCAGAATTCCCAAAACTGCAGAATTCCCGAAACTGCAGAATCCCCGAAACTGCAGAACTCCCGAAAGTAGAGAATTTCCAAAGCTGCAGATTTTTCGAAAATTCAAGATTCCTGGTGTTCCGAAATGATGCACAGAAGTCCCAAAATCTTCACATTTTCCCGCTTCCCGAACCGTCATGTCAGCCGAAGTTATTTAAATTTCCAGAAAATTCCAGATAATCTTTCAATTCTAATAAACAATTACCACTGACTCAGATTAATTTGCATTTCATTTCACAACTGTCAGAGATTGTTGCTATGCAATAGAATCTGAGTAGAGACTGAGTCGAGGGTGATCGACTTATGACGCAATAGATCACCAGTTTGAATTCCTGCCCTGTCAGAGTTATCAAATTGAGAGCCAGTTGCAGGCTATAGACAAACAATATAACAGTGAGTATAAGCAAAGATGAAGGAATGATCGAACGAGTATATGAAGGTCTGTGAGGATTTTTTCTCGATGGAAGAATTGAGATCCCATGCTCATATCCCGATGGGACAGTAGATGCATGATCGAGAGAAAAAAAACTAGTTTTTATCACTACTCAAAAAAGTGACGCTGAGTCTTATACGAGTTGACAAGCCGTCACGGTTTGGTTTTTTGCGTGGGAGAATAATCCCAAATGGCAGCCCTGTATAGTTCTCTGTTTATTCTCGTATCGATTTTCAGCATCATTTTTTCAATTTCGAATTTTCACAGACACACTTTCAGTGACTTTATTATTTACCCTAGTTAAATGACACTTTAAATGACCGAAACTTCAAATGACCGAAACTTCAAATGACTGAAACTACTTATGAACCGAACCTCAAAGGACTGTAACTTTTCAGCTACAACTACACATCGTCAAAATATTTCGGGTTTTTTCGAAGATTCGGGTTTCTGAAGATTCGGGTTTCTGAAGATTCGGGTTTCTGAAGATTCGGGTTTTTCGAACATTCGGGTTTCTGAAGATTCGGGTTTCTGAAGACTGGTGCAGGGGGTCGGTGAGAGTTAACGCGCTTGCCTCTCGCACCAAGGTCCCTAAGTTCAATTCCATGGCGAGGCCACATTCATTTGGGGCGCAGCCGCGGAGAGAAGGCTTGGGGGCTTGTCGTGCAATTTACGCCCTTGATGGCCAACCTCCAAGGCACAGTGAAAGTGTACACTGCCTGACGATGAGAAAGTAAGGGCAGATGTACACAACATGTGTGAGCGTGTGCCTGTGTAAGATATCTGTGTGCGTGTGTGCTCAGGAGTCAGCGAAATGGGCAGAATTGCCTCCAAAGTAACACCCAATGATGTGCCACTGCCTGCAGCCCTCCTGCAATTATTATTATTACTGAAGTATTATAAACTATTGGTGCAATTGAGGGTTCAGTTCAAGAATTGCCCTATTCCAAAATCTATGAACCTTTCTGCCATTAAAAGTTCACACAATGAAGTCTTTGTGAAACTTTCAACAGACAAGAAGCAAACTGCTTATTGAAATTCTTCATTCGGTGGCTCAGCAATTTGCAGCAATCGAGTTTCCGGCCGGTAATTCGAGCTGCTAAAAAAGCAGAAAAGATGGCCAGTCGGAGATAAACACCTGCCATTGGGCCAGGTAAATTGGCGCAGTTGCAGCTATGGGGTAGCTGGGAATCCCTGGGATGGAAAAATGGGATTTTAAGATTGACACCAGCTTTTAGTGCTGTCTGGGATGGGATCTGAACTCTCTACAGGCGAGTTCACGAGTTTGTCAGCGGGAGAAGTTTTGCGAAGCCATTGGCCAGGTAAATGTGGGGGCTACCCTCCCCTCCCTGCCAATTATAACGCGAAGGGAAAAGTTTTGACAGGGACTTCCAAAGAGTTCTTCACAAGGCGAAGCGGTTTATTTGCGGGTCGAGCTGTCAATTTTCTGTGCAGCCTTTTGTTCCTTATCAGCAGCTGCAACTAATGTGGGGTTTCTCCTGTGCACTGGAGATAATTTGACTACAAGGTAGATAATGCTTGTTCTTAGGCACTGGGCGGTGGGACACACTCGAGAAACACGAGCTTACAACACACTTTTCTGGTGTCAGTTTGAAGTACGGGATCTGGTTCGAGAGATGTCATTCCGTTTACAACAATCTCGGCTTGATGAGGTCATGCCCATCACACTAATCTTGAGTTAATCCCTAATAAAAACTTTGGGTCACATGTCATTTCATTCACCTTAATATTGAGTCAGAGGTGTCATTTCATTCACCTTAATATTGAGTCAGAGGTGTCATTTCATTCACCGTAATATTGAGTCAGAGGTGTCATTTCATTCACCTTAATATTGAGTCAGAGGTGTCATTTCATTCACCTTAATATTGAGTCAGAGGTGTCATTTCATTCACCTTAATATTGAGTCAGAGGTGTCATTTCATTCACCTTAATATTGAGTCAGAGGTGTCATTTCATTCACCTTAATATTGAGTCAGAGGAGTCATTTCATTCACCTTAATATTGAGTCAGAGGTGTCATTTCATTCACCTTAATATTGAGTCAGAGGTGTCATTTCATTCACCTTAATATTGAGTCAGAGGTGTCATTTCATTCACCTTAATATTGAGTCAGAGGTGTCATTTCATTCACCTTAATATTGAGTCAGAGGAGTCATTTCATTCACCTTAATATTGAGTCAGAGGTGTCATTTCATTCACCTTAATATTGAGTCAGAGGTGTCATTTCATTCACCTTAATATTGAGTCAGAGGTGTCATTTCATTCACCTTAATATTGAGTCAGAGGAGTCATTTCATTCACCTTAATATTGAGTCAGAGGTGTCATTTCATTCACCTTAATATTGAGTCAGAGGTGTCATTTCATTCACCTTAATATTGAGTCAGAGGTGTCATTTCATTCACCTTAATATTGAGTCAGAGGTGTCATTTCATTCACCGTAATATTGAGTCAGAGGTGTCATTTCATTCACCTTAATATTGAGTCAGAGGTGTCATTTCATTCACCTTAATATTGAGTCAGAGGTGTCATTTCATTCACCTTAATATTGAGTCAGAGGTGTCATTTCATTCACCTTAATATTGAGTCAGAGGTGTCATTTCATTCACCTTAATATTGAGTCAGAGGAGTCATTTCATTCACCTTAATATTGAGTCAGAGGTGTCATTTCATTCACCTTAATATTGAGTCAGAGGTGTCATTTCATTCACCTTAATATTGAGTCAGAGGTGTCATTTCATTCACCTTAATATTGAGTCAGAGGTGTCATTTCATTCACCTTAATATTGAGTCAGAGGAGTCATTTCATTCACCTTAATATTGAGTCAGAGGTGTCATTTCATTCACCTTAATATTGAGTCAGAGGTGTCATTTCATTCACCTTAATATTGAGTCAGAGGTGTCATTTCATTCACCTTAATATTGAGTCAGAGGTGTCATTTCATTCACCTTAATATTGAGTCAGAGGTGTCATTTCATTCACCTTAATATTGAGTCAGAGGTGTCATTTCATTCACCTTAATATTGAGTCAGAGGTGTCATTTCATTCACCTTAATATTGAGTCAGAGGTGTCATTTCATTCACCTTAATATTGAGTCAGAGGTGTCATTTCATTCACCTTAATATTGAGTCAGACGTGTCATTTCATTCACCTTAATAATGAGTCAGAGGTGTCATTTCATTCACCTTAATATTGAGTCAGACGTGTCATTTCATTCACCTTAATATTGAGTCAGACGTGTCATTTCATTCACCTTAATATTGAGTCAGAGGTGTCATTTCATTCACCTTAATATTGAGTCAGAGGTGTCATTTCATTCACCTTAATAATGAGTCAGACGTGTCATTTCATTCACCTTAATATTGAGTCAGAGGTGTCATTTCATTCACCTTAATATTGAGTCAGAGGTGTCATTTCATTCACCTTAATATTGAGTCAGAGGTGTCATTTCATTCACCTTAATATTGAGTCAGACGTGTCATTTCATTCACCGTAATATTGAGTCAGAGGTGTCATTTCATTCACCGTAATATTGAGTCAGAGGTGTCATTTCATTCACCTTAATATTGAGTCAGAGGTGTCATTTCATTCACCTTAATATTGAGTCAGAGGTGTCATTTCATTCACCGTAATATTGAGTCAGAGGTGTCATTTCATTCACCTTAATATTGAGTCAGAGGTGTCATTTCATTCACCGTAATATTGAGTCAGAGGTGTCATTTCATTCACCTTAATATTGAGTCAGAGGTGTCATTTCATTCACCTTAATATTGAGTCAGAGGTGTCATTTTATTCACCTTAATATTGAGTCAGAGGTGTCATTTCATTCACCTTAATATTGAGTCAGAGGTGTCATTTCATTCACCTTAATATTGAGTCAGAGGTGTCATTTCATTCACCGTAATATTGAGTCAGAGGTGTCATTTCATTCACCTTAATATTGAGTCAGAGGTGTCATTTCATTCACCTTAATATTGAGTCAGAGGTGTCATTTCATTCACCTTAATATTGAGTCAGAGGTGTCATTTCATTCACCTTAATATTGAGTCAGAGGAGTCATTTCATTCACCTTAATATTGAGTCAGAGGTGTCATTTCATTCACCTTAATATTGAGTCAGAGGTGTCATTTCATTCACCTTAATATTGAGTCAGAGGTGTCATTTCATTCACCTTAATATTGAGTCAGAGGTGTCATTTCATTCACCTTAATATTGAGTCAGAGGTGTCATTTCATTCACCTTAATATTGAGTCAGAGGTGTCATTTCATTCACCTTAATATTGAGTCAGAGGTGTCATTTCATTCACCTTAATATTGAGTCAGAGGTGTCATTTCATTCACCTTAATATTGAGTCAGAGGTGTCATTTCATTCACCTTAATATTGAGTCAGACGTGTCATTTCATTCACCGTAATATTGAGTCAGAGGTGTCATTTCATTCACCGTAATATTGAGTCAGAGGTGTCATTTCATTCACCTTAATATTGAGTCAGAGGTGTCATTTCATTCACCTTAATATTGAGTCAGAGGTGTCATTTCATTCACCGTAATATTGAGTCAGAGGTGTCATTTCATTCACCTTAATATTGAGTCAGAGGTGTCATTTCATTCACCGTAATATTGAGTCAGAGGTGTCATTTCATTCACCTTAATATTGAGTCAGAGGTGTCATTTCATTCACCTTAATATTGAGTCAGAGGTGTCATTTTATTCACCTTAATATTGAGTCAGAGGTGTCATTTCATTCACCTTAATATTGAGTCAGAGGTGTCATTTCATTCACCTTAATATTGAGTCAGAGGAGTCATTTCATTCACCTTAATATTGAGTCAGACGTTTCATTTTATTCACCTTAATATTGAGTCAGAGGTGTCATTTCATTCACCTTAATATTGAGTCAGAGGTGTCATTTCATTCACCTTAATATTGAGTCAGAGGTGTCATTTCATTCACCTTAATATTGAGTCAGAGGTGTCATTTCATTCACCTTAATATTGAGTCAGAGGTGTCATTTCATTCACCTTAATATTGAGTCAGATGTGTCATTTCATTCACCTTAATATTGAGTCAGAGGTGTCATTTCATTCACCTTAATATTGAGTCAGAGGTGTCATTTCATTCACCTTAATATTGAGTCAGAGGTGTCATTTCATTCACCTTAATATTGAGTCAGACGTGTCATTTCATTCACCTTAATATTGAGTCAGAGGTGTCATTTCATTCACCTTAATAATGAGTCAGACGTGTCATTTCATTCACCTTAATATTGAGTCAGAGGTGTCATTTCATTCACCTTAATAATGAGTCAGACGTGTCATTTCATTCACCTTAATATTGAGTCAGAGGTGTCATTTCATTCACCTTAATATTGAGTCAGAGGTGTCATTTCATTCACCTTAATATTGAGTCAGAGGTGTCATTTCATTCACCTTAATAATGAGTCAGACGTGTCATTTCATTCACCTTAATATTGAGTCAGAGGTGTCATTTCATTCACCTTAATATTGAGTCAGAGGTGTCATTTCATTCACCTTAATATTGAGTCAGAGGTGTCATTTCATTCACCTTAATATTGAGTCAGACGTGTCATTTCATTCACCTTAATATTGAGTCAGAGGTGTCATTTCATTCACCGTAATATTGAGTCAGAGGTGTCATTTCATTCACCTTAATATTGAGTCAGAGGTGTCATTTCATTCACCTTAATATTGAGTCAGAGGTGTCATTTCATTCACCTTAATATTGAGTCAGAGGTGTCATTTCATTCACCTTAATATTGAGTCAGAGTTGTCATTTCATTCACCTTAATATTGAGTCAGAGGTGTCATTTCATTCACTTTAATAATGAGTCAGAGGTGTCATTTCATTCACCTTAATATTGAGTCAAAGGTGTCATTTAATTCACCTTAATATTGAGTCAGAGGTGTCATTTCATTCACACTAATTCTTAGTGTATGTTAATTTGTCAGCCGATGGTCTTGGTTCAGTCACACTATATAAATCATGTTTGCTCATTAAACTTACGTATTGAGCATTTTTATAATTGCCTCACTATAAAAATGGAAACGATACATTAGGGTGGGCCCTAAAAGGCATTTATCAGAGTTCCGCTGGCAGACAATGCGGAACAGGGACTAAACACTAAAAGTGTCACTTTCTGCGACAAAAATTACTGCATTAAAGCCAAAAAATTAGACGATTATAAAATAGAGGAAATGGAAGTTGAAATTGAACAAAAGAATTTGTTGGGGTCCCTGTATCAGGTTTGTCTGATGTTACGCAAGTCAGCGCCATGATCCATTATAGCAGGAAATGGACACTATTATTGGCCCAGTCTTAGAAATAGTGTTAGAAATAGTTTGACTGACTGGCTGACTGACTGACTGACAAAAAACCAGAACATCTTTCTATCTATCTATCATCTATCATCTATCTATCATCTATCTATCTATCTATCTATCTATCTATCATCTATCTATCATCTATCTATCATCTATCTATCTATCATCTATCTATCATCTATCTATCTATCTATCTATCTATCTATCATCTATCTATCATCTATCTATCATCTATCTATCATCTATCTATCTATCTATATATCTATCTATCTATCTATCTATCTATATATCTATCTATCTATCTATCTAACTATCTATCTATCTATCTATCTATCTATATATCTATCTATCTATCTATATATCTATCTATCTATCTATCTAACTATCTATCTATCTATCTATCTATCTATCTATATATCTATCTATCTATCTATATATCTATCTAACTATCTATCTATCTAACGGCGGATTGTGTTAAAATCGCCCGGGGGCAAAGCTAGCAGCTCTAGTTATTCCGGGAGCCATTTGAGGCCAAATTCAATCAAGCAGAACTCGCAGCAGTTCAGAGCAAAAATGTACTTAAATCTTTCTCAAGTAGAAGCTTACCACCGAATAATGGGATTTGTGGCTTTGCCCAGTTGAGTTGCTCATCTGCAACAATGCCAGCCCTCCTATTCTGCTCATCCAGATTTATTTAGTTGAGCATACTAAACTCACCTTCAATCTGCATGCGCGAAATTGTGGAGACTTGAAAACCCCATTGCGCAACACAGCCGACCCACTTCCCAGAAATTGCTGAGCCAGCGTGGAGCCAGTTTTCCAAGGCTTTGAGTCCCAGTAAAATATGAATTTTCACGCGGACTCCGAGGGCAGAGCCAGAAAGATTTGCCCCAGTCCCGCTATGGAAAGTGGGATTATTTGGTGCGGATTTGAAGGGAGAAAATCGGTCCGCCCCTCGGAGTGGACAGCCGAAGTCTTTAATTTCAATTGAATTGATTGCCACAAACGATTAGCGAAGTGACTTGAAGTGAGGAGGACTGGCTGGTACCAGGCAATCCCGTCAAATCCTGTCCCCCCACTCTGCTGACGTAATCGCTGCGACAGATTATTTCCCTTTCTCTTCTTTTCCATTGAAAACTCGATCGCTGATCAACACACAGCTTCTTTTTTCGACCTTATTATTGGCTTGCATTGATGGATCATAAATCACAATTCAGGAATGAACAAATGACTCAGCAGCTTCTCATTCTATTGTGAGTACTTCTTATCATTGGCCTGTTATTTGCTTGAAACACACAACAGTGGAGTAGAGTAGATAGAGGAGACTCAGGAGAGTTAAGACAGGGAGAGAGGAGACCCGGGAGAGAAAAGACAGGGAGAGAGGAGACCAGGGAGAGATAAGACAGGGAGAGATAAGACAGGGAGAGAGGAGACCCGGGAGAGAAAAGACAGGGAGAGAGGAGACTCAGGAGAGTTAAGACAGGGAGAGAGGAGACCCGGGAGAGAAAAGACAGGGAGAGAGGAGACCAGGGAGAGATAAGACAGGGAGAGATAAGACAGGGAGAGAGGAGACCGGGAGAGATAAGACAGGGAGAGAGGAGACCCGGGAGAGATAAGACAGGGAGAGAGGAGACCAGGGAGAGATAAGACAGGGAGAGAGGAGACCAGGGAGAGAGGAGACCCGGGAGAGATAAGACAGGGAGAGAGGAGACCAGGGAGAGATAAGACAGGGAGAGAGGAGACCAGGGAGAGATAAGACAGGGAGAGAGGAGACCAGGGAGAGATAAGACAGGGAGAGAGGAGACCAGGGAGAGATAAGACAGGGAGAGAGGAGACCAGGGAGAGAGGAGACCCTGGAGAGATAAGACAGGGAGAGAGGAGACCCGGGAGAGATAAGACAGGGAGAGAGGAGACCAGGGAGAGATAAGGCAGGGAGAGAGGAGACCAGGGAGAGAGGAGACCCGGGAGAGATAAGACAGGGAGAGAGGAGACCCGGGAGAGATAAGACAGGGAGAGAGGAGACCCGGGAGAGATAAGGCAGGGAGAGAAAAGACAGGGAGAGATAAGACAGGGAGAGAGGAGACCGAAGAGATATAAGACAGGGAGAGAGGAGACCTAGGAGAGATAAGACAGGGAGAGAGGAGACCTAGGAGATATAAGACAGGGAGAGAGGAGACCTAGGAGAGATAAGACAGGGAGAGAGGAGACCAGGGAGAGAGGAGACCCGGGAGAGATAAGACAGGGAGAGAGGAGACCCGGGAGAGATAAGACAGGGAGAGAGGAGACCAGGGAGAGATAAGGCAGGGAGAGAAAAGACAGGGAGAGAGGAGACCGAAGAGATATAAGACAGGGAGAGAGGAGACCTAGGAGAGATAAGACAGGGAGAGAGGAGACCTAGGAGATATAAGACAGGGAGAGAGGAGACCTAGGAGAGATAAGACAGGGAGAGAGGAGACCAGGGAGAGATAAGACAGGGAGAGAGGAGACCAGGGAGAGATAAGACAGGGAGAGAGGAGACCAGGGAGAGATAAGACAGGGAGAGAGGAGACCCGGGAGAGATAAGACAGGGAGAGAGGAGACCAGGGAGAGATAAGACAGGGAGAGAGGAGACCCGGGAGAGATAAGACAGGGAGAGAGGAGACCAGGGAGAGATAAGACAGGGAGAGAGGAGACCAGGGAGAGATAAGACAGGGAGAGAGGAGACCCGGGAGAGATAAGACAGGGAGAGAGGAGACCAGGGAGAGATAAGACAGGGAGAGAGGAGACCCGGGAGAGATAAGACAGGGAGAGAGGAGACCCGGGAGAGATAAGACAGGGAGAGAGGAGACCCGGGAGAGATAAGACAGGGAGAGAGGAGACCAGGGAGAGATAAGACAGGGAGAGAGGAGACCAGGGAGAGATAAGACAGGGAGAGAAAAGACCAGGGAGAGATAAGACAGGGAGAGAGGAGACCCGGGAGAGATAAGACAGGGAGAGAGGAGACCCGGGAGAGATAAGACAGGGAGAGAGGAGACCAGGGAGAGATAAGACAGGGAGAGAGGAGACCCGGGAGAGATAAGACAGGGAGAGAGGAGACCCGGGAGAGATAAGACAGGGAGAGAGGAGACCAGGGAGAGATAAGACAGGGAGAGAGGAGACCAGGGAGAGATAAGACAGGGAGAGAAAAGACAGTGAGAGAAGATCCGGGAGAGATAAGACAGGGAGAGAGGAGACTCAGGAGAGTTAAGACAGGGAGAGAAGAGACTCAGGAGAGATAAGACAGGGCGAGAGGAGACCCGGGAGAGATAAGACAGGGAGAGAGGAGACCAGGGAGAGATAAGGCAGGGAGAGAAAAGACAGGGAGAGAGGAGACCGAAGAGATATAAGACAGGGAGAGAGGAGACCTAGGAGAGATAAGACAGGGAGAGAGGAGACCCGGAAGAGATAAGACAGGGAGAGAGGAGACCCGGAAGAGATAAGACATGGAGAGAGGAGACCCGGAAGAGATAAGACAGGGAGAGATGAAGCACGGAGTAGATTAGACTAATAAAGATAATATATGAAGAAATAAAACAGAAGAGGGTTATTGGACGGGACTGTCGGAGTTTTTCGAGCCGGAATTCATGTTTGTCTATGGCCGAACCTTAATAAATAGTATTCGCTAGATTTTCTTGAGAAAGAGCATAAGTGCAAAGCCAGTGGAGTTGGCCAAGTTAGTCAAATTGGTTTATCAAATATGCCATAGAAGGCTTCCAAGAAGCCAGATTCATCAGCCGAGGGTTGGTGACCCCGATTGGTGTCCTGGGAAATTTACAATCGGAAAAGTGAGATGATGCTATAAGTGAGGATGCTCATCCAGTCCCGACAAGGATGCCATGCCAGCATCCCAAGCTCCATCAATCAGTCTCAAACTGCCGCCCCTCCCAACC
This sequence comes from Macrostomum hystrix, assembly GCA_950097015.1. Taxonomy (NCBI): domain Eukaryota; kingdom Metazoa; phylum Platyhelminthes; family Macrostomidae; genus Macrostomum; species Macrostomum hystrix. Next base: position 19,408 of record CATNEN010000025.1, on the reverse strand, counting down.
TCTCCTCAACTGGCGGATCTTGAGAACCCCCCCATACACCCGTGGAGGAAGGACTCACTGGGCAAACAAGACTGGCCCAAGGCTAATCAGCCAGCGAGCAGAAAAGCACACATTGCTGACCAGCTACCAATAGAGTGGTCTTGGCTGGACTGGTACTAACCAAATTAGTAGCCGTGCTAGTATAAATTGTTCCTGAGACAAGCAGCACAAACTGATCAGTCGACCGGAGCGACACCAATACCTTTGTTGGAGAAGTTCGCAAAAATAAAATAAAATGCTCTAACAGTGTGCCAGCTATAAATCACGGTAAACGATTGGGAGGGGCCGAAAAGGACGGTTGATACCGCTGCATAGAGCGCACACATCAGACGCACCATTGATTGGGTTATCCATTCCCCTTCATAGTCCTTCTCAGATTGAGATATCCCGCCATTCCGCCACTCGGACGAGTTTTATCCACGGAAAGAGAATTGGAAAAAAAATGAGGAGGAGCCTTGTTGGGAAAATATCCAGCAGCTTTAAGAGGCCGGCATCGATTCGGGGTCCTGTCTATCCAGTTTCCGAGTCTTGGAACTCAGCTGCAAGGATCGTGGCGCAAGCCGCGGATCTCCCACCTAGACGAGGAGGATGCAGTGGGAGTCAGAGAGGGGAAAATGGGATTAAATCCCATTCTCAGTGCCCTCAGTTTGACGGAATTATGTTGAGGAATTTACAGCAAGGATGAGTAGAAGAAGGCGCATTTCTTGGAAAGCTCATCTGCCGCATTGCTAAGAGAGGATTTGCCGACCGGAAAATCAGCGTGCAGCGATCGAGAATGTCACCTGGTGAAAGTTTCGGCGAGAAATAAAGGTTCCACTTAAAATACTGCTATCCGAATCCCTGTTTCTGTATATTTCCGAATCTTTAAAGAGGCAATGTATCAATGTGTTGCAAGCCTCCAAAGATGGTTATAATAGCTTTCACCGATAACACGTTATTGATCGGTGCGGAAATAGATTGAAAAAACATTCAGGAAATCAATGAGTAGAATGACAACGATTGATTTTAACTCGTACATGAGAATACGTATATTCTATAGCATTTTGCGATGCCTTTGCGAAAGCGGGCTTTTAAATTGAACACTGAGCTTGCTGCGGCACCACACAGCGACTGCTGTCTATGGGCCAACTCGAAAATACACCTGCGGGCTTTGAAATTAGACAGCGGGCAGACATCTAAACACTTGTCTATGGACATCTCTCGAATGCTAGGGCATCAAGCGAACCTCCTACGTGTACAACATCTGCCACGCTTTTGATTTGGAAGGGAGCCTCTAAGCACTGCTCAGGGGTGGACAATTAGACAGCGAGTCTCTGCGTAGCTGTTGCAACGTGACCAACAGATTCTCCTCGACCGCAGCTTGCAGAAAGTCTTTCATAGGTTCGGTGAGATTTTGGTTCTTAGTTCCACCCCTGGGCAGTGCTTAGAGACTCACTTCCAAATCAAAAGCGTGGCAGATGTTGTACACGGAGGTTCGCTTGATGCCCTAGCATTCGAGAGATGTCACCCAGTGCCCACTTTTTTCCAAGCTTGCTAAACGATGTCTCTTTTTTTCTCGCGTTTTTTTCGCGTACGTTGGAGTCTCGTTTCTATGTCTCAATAACAGTAAATGGTGACACTTTCTGGGCAGCAAACTTTACAAGCCTTATTGAGTTCATTTGGTTTAACCATAGACAAGTGTTTAGATGTCTAATTTTAAAGCTCTCAGGTGTATTTTCGAGTTGGCCCATAGACAGACCTATAGCGTTCATGAAAAAGCTGCTCTTGGGATGGGTGCTACCAAACTATTTGCCATAGACGTCTCCGTTTCCAATGTCAGCGTATGAAATGTTTTCAGCCTATAACGCTTTGGGCTTAATCATCCACCCGAAAGTTGGCAAGACTATAGTATATTACGAGCTAAATCACGATCGCTAACTTCACACAATAGAGACAAATATGAAGTTGAAGACGGGAAGAGGATAACTGCACATGGAATTTGTCTCTCTTCTTTGTCTTTCTATGTGGAAAGAAAAAAATATGATGTGCGTTAGTCCCGTCAGTTGCTAGGAGAAAGGTGATCATCAAGTGAGGTTATTAACGAACTGTTTCATATGTACGAGCGTATTCTACGGTTTAGCAACTATGGGACTATTTTAACGGGGTATAAAAATAAGATTCCCAAAACGGACGGATGGCTCAAAGGGTTAGATTGCTTACCGCGCTAATCTATAGACAGATCTAGGCATCTAACACGAGTATACACCGCGCCTTTTCTGACAAACGCGAGATCAATTTGCTTGTTCGCTTGTAGCTTTCACTTTTTGTCCAAATGTTTCGCTATAGTCACTGATCTAAGATACGAAATTCTGTCACGGAATATGCTGAATGACTGGACCACTGTGTGTGGAAATATCTTCAGTCTTATTCTATATTTTTGTGTCAATGAGGAGATTTCGCCAAAATAAACTCCTAGCTTAGAGGGGTGATTGGCAGTTTGCCGCTCGCACCGAGGTCCCCGAGCTCGATTCCGCGGCTAGGCCACATTTACTTGGGGCGCAGCTGCGGAGAGAATGCTTGGGAAGTTTGCAACTTTGAGGCACAGTCAGAATGTACACTGATTGACAACGAAAAAGTATGGGCTGATGTACATCCTATGTGCGTGCTTCCGTACCTTATCTGTGTGATTATGTACTCAGGAATCCATAAATTAATATAACTTATATATAATTTAATGCTGTTTTTTGAAGCTTTCAAGCTTCGTTGTCACATGGAGCCACTGGCTGGAAAACAAACTGTGAATTACTGTCGGACACATCAATGAGTGGAAGAGAAGTTTTCCGATTCGAAATTAAGTTACACAATCGCTGTAACGCCACCCCGAATGGTCGAAACTCAACCAATCCAGTGGACAATGAAGTGTGATGGCTTTGGAATATCCCTGAGAGCAACAGCTGTCTGATGGTGGACCTCTCCGCCACTGCAGATCGACACGCAGCGAGGGCAGGTCATGGCCTCGGGGACAGACATCCGAGGGGTGATGAAGCGGGGCATTGCGTCATCCAGCCAATGTCCAGTGGCTCGGTTGGGCTGGAGTAAGCCCGCTGTTGATATTAAAAAGCCGACGGACGGGCCTTGGAGACTCGACACGGCGAGATCGAGTGAGAGACTTCGAAAAGTTGATTACTTGCTCGTCACCTGACGTTCAAAGCGACCGAAGATCGCGGCGTCAATTTTTGTTGTTGTTTAATTTTCGCTTTTCCTTACATTTGATTGCACAGTGACTGCGTGGCTGCATAGGAGTGATTCACAAACAAAATAAACTTTCTCAGGTTTGCTGGCTGTAACTGACTCATTCCTAGCTAGCTCCCTATTCTGAAGTTCTCGTTAAAAAAGGACTGAGGGTTTGAACCCAATAAAACGACCAATTCTGTCTTTAAAATAGGCCTCTGAATATCAAGCAGGTACATTTTCAGTTTCATAGTACTCTGCATTGTTAGCAGCTAACGGTTGGTTACAGATGGGAAATTTGTCGATGGGAAAAAACTGCAGCAAATTTCACACTTCAAGCCTTAGGCCAGATGATTTTGTAGGATTATAGAAACGGTTCTTCTGGAGTTTGATGCGGCAGTGTAAGGTTGTAAGTATGTCAGTCCTGCTCTCCCAAGTCCACTTTCGGCTTTTCGAGAAGGCCCTGAGGCGACAGTGGCTAGCGTACGAGTAGATGAAAAATGTGCTGTGCATCTACTGAACCGAACAAAATTTAGAGTTGTCCCCATTAACAGGCGACACTTATTATGTGCAGCATCCCATTTCCAATTAAGAGCTAATTCCTTTCCATTACGTGAGAAAAAATTGGAAGCCTATTGCATAAGCCAAGTGAAACTTTTTGAATCTATTAGGCCCAGTCCCCGCTGGTTTAATCTGTTAATCTGACAGTTTTCGCTTAATAATCGAGTGCAGTTCGACAGTCAGCCAGCTGTGCCAAAGATCCTGTTGATTGCCGGTAACCATGCCCATAGATGAAATCATTGGCTGTGATAATCAGCACCTTGGTACTGACTATAGAAGGAATCTGGTTTGCATCATTCTTGATGCAGCAGCAGCAACAGGCGGATGCTTCCAGTGTTGCTAAAGATTCCAAGAACCAGATAGTGGCACGTAAAATGAGACACAAGGCAGCTTTAAGCGTACACCACTGAGAGGTCGGGAGTTCACATCTCAGCAATTCGAATCTTCTGGTGGGGGAGTAAGCTTCAGGTGGGGATTAAGCTTCCGATGGAGGATTAGGCTTCAGGTGGGGGATCAAGCTTCAGGTGGGGGATCAAGCTTCAGGTGGGGATTAAGCTTCAGGTGTGAGATTAAGCTTCAGGGGGATAAAGCATAAGGTGTGGGATTAAGCTTCAGGGGATAAGCTTCAGATGGGGAATAAGCTTCAGCAGGTGGATGATAAGGATTCAGGTGAGGTAATTTAGTTTCAGGTGGGTGATTAAGCTTTAGGTGGGGGATAAGCTTCTGACTGGGGATGAGTATTTAGTTTGTGAAATTAAGTATTTTAGTTTGGGAATTATTATTCAGGTTAGGAATTCAATTTCAGCCTAGAAAAGCTCGACACTTGCTAAGCCAAAATAAAATAATGAATACTCAACTAACCCGCACAAAAGTTACGCATAATCATTTCTCAGCAGCATTCCACACACGCACTGCAGTCAGTATGTACTGTGTTATTTGTTAAACAATTACTCAAACTGATCAGGCACCTGACAGGGCTGAAATAATGTTTGTAAGCTACTTTTTTACCACCTTATCAATCGTCGTTTTTGCCTCCTCTGCTTCTGCTGCTGCTGCTGCTGAAAATGAGGCTTGACAACTAAACAGCTGCCAAAATTCCATTTCCCTCTTACGCAGCCACCCACCCTCCCATCTCCCCCTCTGTCCCCATGTCTATCCAACAGTCAGCAGAATGCGTCACTTACATCCACCTGTTCGTCTGTCTGTCTCCAAGCAATATAGGAGGAAACTAAATTGACAGGTTGCGCAGTGGGTCTGTGGGATTGCCCAGTGGGAGTTTTATCCCATGTCAGCCCGCCATCCCACCCGCTAGGTGCGCGCGTGATGGGAAATTGAATTTTCAAATAGTACCTCGGAATCGGAAAAAGGTACGGAGCTGGAGATACACTTCGCAACGGATATGATGTCCTCGTTTGTGTGCAGAAAATCTAGTTTTTTGCGAGAGTTGAACATAAATTTCTGCTGTTCAATTTTTCCCATCGACCGAATTCGCAGGAAAGATTCGTGTTTCAGAGGCCCGGGCCTGGGGATGTACCGAACTAGAGGACACAGGCGCTTGAAAGGAAATTAAATTTAGCATTTTAACAAGCTCCCGATTTTTCACTTTCGGCAAAAAATGTTTTTTTTGTTCCAATAAAAGTCCGAATTGAACTAGGATTAAAAAGACTAGAAGCAGGCTAGTTTCTTAAATCAAAGGGTTTTACCGAAAATGTTATCACAGATTATCTTCGAATGCATTCTTGCTGGAAAGCGTGTACTAAATTAACGGTTTTCTTAGAAACAGCACCACCTCCCAACGTCAATGAAAATCTATTGCCAAATCCCAATTCCAGGTGTTCCCATTGGTACAGTTAAAGGTTCGCGCTGACATGCTTGATTAATGTAGTTTTTTAGATGGTCGGACTGCCTTCGAGGCCTAGCAGCAGCAGCAGCAGCAGCAGCAGCAATTGTAAGCCTGCACTTTGTTGCCTTGGCCGCAGACATATAGTGAATCGGGAAAAAATGTAAATAAAATTGGGAAAAGCACGAACAGAGGCCAGTTTCGCATTAGTTGTAAGAGAAAACATTGCAGTAGGTCTTCGGAATAATCTAATGAGTGTTTCAGCTCATTATTCTTTAGCATTAATTCAGCTCAGTAAGCCAAATACACTAGATTGCCTTTGTGTTTTGCCAGTTGTGCCATTCTCTTAGGTTTGGACCGTCTATGCAAACAAAGCCGCGACCGCCAATCTCAATGCTTCGCTACTGTTGCATCGCCACGATATAGGTGGGAATCTGTGTTTGCTACACCCTGGGGCTAAACAATATTCCACCTTTAAATAGATTTCATATTGAAGGCTTTGCTATACCTCATTGGATTTCTTATTTAATAGTTTTGCGATCTCAACGTCTCATCTCTTACCTTGTGCGATCGCCCGAGTTCACTGCTAAATGCTAAGTTTTATGCAGTCTCATCTTCGAAAATGAGTTTAATCTTATCTGTGTCAACCTGTGTCATCTCGTTTCTCATCTCCTTCATGTCTAATCTCTCCTGTGTCTCATCTCTCCAGAATCTCATCTCTCTCGTGTCTCATCTACTTCATGTCTAATCTCTCCCGTGTCTCATCTCTCCGTATCTCATCTCTCCCGTGTCTCATCTCTCTCGTGTCTCATCTACTTCATGTCTAATCTCTCCCGTGTCTTCATCTCTCCCGTATCTCATCTACTTCATGTCTAATCTCTCCCGTGTCTCATCCTCTCTCGTGTATTATCTCTCCAAGTCTCTCGTCTCCCGTGTCTCATCTCTCCCGTGTCTCATCTCTCCCGTATCTCAATTCTCTCTCGTGTATTATCTCTCCATGTCTCTCCTCTCCCGTGTCTCATCTCTCCCGTTTCTCATCTCTCCCGTGTCTCGTCTCTCCCGTGTCTCATCTGTCTCGTGTCTTATCTCTCCATGTCTCTCCGAGTCTCATCTCTCCTGTGTCTCATCTCTCCCGTGTCTCATCTCTACTGTGTCTCATCTCTCCCATGTCTCATCTCTACTGTGTCTCATCTCTACTGTGTCTCATCTCTCCCGTGTCTCATCTTTCCCGTGTCTCATCTCTCCAGTGTCTCATCTGTCCCGTGTCTCATCTCTCCCATGTCTCATCTCTAATGTATCGTATCTCTTTCATCTTGTTCTATCATTTTAATAATAAGGATTATCTGTGATTCAGATGAAAAAATATGTCTCCCCAGGCATATTTTAGCACCGCCCACAACAATGCGAGATTGTGCTCACAGATAATTATAGAATTCTAATTCAGTCTCATTTTCTAGAAAAGAAAAACTCAGATACAAAGTGTCCAGTCAAGCAGGTGATGCAATCTAATTGCACAAAATCACATAGTCTCAGAGGTTAACTAACAGATATGATCTATCAGATTTGTTTTAGCATGGCTGCTTGGGCGTGAAAGACAGTATATTGTTCCCAGGGACACTAGGGTGCATGCATCCGCATAGTAATTTTTGGCCGCAATGCAGTTGTCACTGACTAGACAAAGTTTGTTAAATTCTTCCCCAATACATATGCATAAACTGATCGAGGAAATTGTTGTCTGTATAATTTTCCCACAAATTTGGGACTAGTGTAGAATGATTACGCAACAGTTGCGCGGACCTTCAGCCAGAAACAGTCAGCGCATCCCACTGACCAGCAATGAGTCTCATAGGAAGCGGCAGGAATACTAAACTTATGCTCCCTTTTCAACTTCACGAACGGCCGAAATAAAAACAGAAAACTAGAAAACTAGCGGACCAAAGTATAGCAAGCAGTGTCGCCATATTCTCAAATCTGCATATTAGGATATCCACACGCGTGTATATAAATAAATACAGACAGGATTCTGTGAGTCCTGTGCTCACTAGCAATGGAAATTCTCTAGGATTTGCAGTGACTTAGAGGCAGATCAGTAACTAGGCCTGGCTATTAGGGCTTCTCCGACTGAGACTATATTGATTTCCGTTTGATTGCGCCCTTCGCCAACTGCGCCGAGTAGTGTGACAATCTTGAGTAGCTTGGATGAGAGTCTGTGATTTGAGCTGGCCTTACAAGGGCGCGCCAGGGCTTCCGGATCGGTCCAACTCTCCAGATCCTTGAGTTCTATGGCTTCAGCGGTAAATCTAGTGATGTCACTCACTCAGAAAATCAAATTAGATTTGCGACAGAGATCTGCAGTTGCGCCAAATCCTCGGAGGGACATTGTCTGTCGATATTGTGACGCAAGTTTTTTGGCAAGCATGTCGAACAAAGTTTTGAAGCCCGACAGCCTTCAAAGCTGTAGGCAATCCGGCTTCAAGGTTAATCAGCAGAGATGACAAGAAGACGAAATTCTTACTGATGAAGGACTCTTGGCCCGTCAGTGACACAGGAGACATTAGAGTGACCTCCAAAGCGATACCAGCGACCTCAGAGTGATAGAGTGATACGAGTGCCTTCAGAGTGACACTCTAGTGACTCCTGCGTGACAATAGTGATTAGAATGACCTCAGAATAATAAGAGTGACCTCAGAATGATAAGTGTGACCTCAGAATGATAAGAGTGACCTCGGAATGATAAGTGTGACCTCAGAATAATAAGAGTGACCTCAGAATGATAAGTGTGACCTCAGAATGATAAGAGTGACCTCGGAATGATAAGTGTGACCTCAAAATGATAAGAGTGACCTGAGAATAATAAGAGTGACCTCAGAATGATAAGAGTGACCTCAGAATGATAAGAGTGACCTCGGAATGATAAGAGTGACATCAGAATGATAAGAGTGACCTGAGAATAATAAGAGTGACCTCAGAATGATAAGAGTGACCTCAGAATGATAAGAGTGACCTCAGAATGATAAGAGTGACCTCAGAGTGATAAGAGTGACCTCAGAGTGGATAAGAGTGACCTGGAGTGATAAGAGTGACCTCAGAATAATAAGAGTGACCTCAGAATGATAAGAGTGGCTTCAGAGTGATAAGAGTGATATGAAGCCAAATCGTGGTACATTAGAGAGATCGGTAGGGTAATGTTAGTTAGTTAGTAAATACCTTAAAGAGATCAGAAGAGTGGTTTTAGTAGGACGAGATGCAAGGCAAATCCCCCTTTTTAATAACAACGCGAGTTCCCTTAAGCTGGACACCTTACTTACTCTTACTCTTAATTACTTACTCTGGAGGAAGAAACGGTAACTCAATGATCTTCTCTCCGGTAAGAAAAAATAGAAAAGAAAATTTTGTTTATGCCGCAGATTCTTTGGAATGTGCAGCTACATCATTGGAATCAATCAATGGCGGTTGGGTGAATTACAGAATTGGAATGCTCAATACTACTCTAATCTACTAGGACATCGATTCTATCAATCCCCAATCCATCTCAATCTCCCCCTCTCCTCCTCTAAGTAGCTTTCCAATAGTTACTATTCGCTAGGCACTAGTGCGGGATGAGAAGCGATCTATATCGTATATAGGCACCTAATTAAAGGCAGCCCTTGTATTAGTGGCTGGCTGCACAAATGGCACGCGTATATGGCCTCTCTGATGCGCTGTGTGGGCTTGCATTTGTTAGACGTTTCTATCAGAAGGACGAGGCGAATTGGCGCTTCCGGGGGGGTTTGGTTTTGCATGAAATTGTCTTCTCTTATTTATCAATAAGCGATCAAGAGTCAGGGTAGGAACTCCTAGAACTATCAGACTAAATCTTAACTAATAATAATAATAATTATTATTATTACATTTGCAGGAGGGCTGCGAGCAATGGGACATCATTTAGTGACCCTAGAACCGCAGCCAGCGAGGAGGCAATTCTGCCCATTTCGCTGACTCCTGAGCACACACGCACACAGATACTGTACGCAGGCACACACACCCACAGGTGTGAACACCTGCCCTGACTTTCTCAGCGATGTAGGTTGGATCTCAAGGGCGTAAATTGCACGACAAGCCGCCAAGCCTTCTCTCCGCGGCTGCGCCCCAAATTAATGTGGCCTCGCCGCGGAATCGAACTTCCTTGACCTTGGGGCGAGAGGCAAATGCGTTAAATCGCTCTGCCACCGACCCCCGAAAACTAGCTAGCAATGACACCTGGTCTAGATGTACAGTCAATACCAAAACTACAGCTATTTCTCGGCGTACAGCTATTGAGTCCATGGACATGTTCCATGGACATATCTTCGTGCTAGGAGCCACAAAGCTGTAGCAACTCAGGCTACAACCTACCAGAACTGTCTGCTCAGGCAAATACTGTATAATATGACCTCAGCTGAGCACAAGCAGTAGGATTTACAGCCTCAAATATGACAGGGTGAGAGGGAAGCAGGGCAATATACCCCGGTAACAGGATGTGGCACTGTCAGAAACATAGGTAGATAATTAAGCAGTTGGACACGCAAAAATGATAGAGCGGCCGGGGTTCATTGAGGGTGCAGTGAGAGTCATCCAGCCCGCCCAGATTCTGTCCGAATCCGGAGCAGAGACTAGAGCTAATTGGCCATCTATATGAGCAACAGGTGTATGTAAACTATATAATATATATGAGCCTTATTAAGGCACCATAATACACAGGTGATAAAGGCAACAAATGTGTGTCCGAAATCTAGTGAAATATAAACACAAATTACAATATTGAGAAGACTCAGGCACTCAGCACACGAGTATGACTAAAATGTACAAAATTCATTATTAAGAAATCTAAACTCACCAAATTAAAAATATGCCGAGCTGGTATGAGGCACTAGTTGCAAACTAGAAACTCAAAAATCACTTATTGAGAGCGACTAAAGTTTTTTCTACTAAAATTTTGTTTCTAAGCGTTTCTTTGGGATAAGAACTTCTTCACTATAAAGGGCTCTGCGCAATTTCTAGATAGAACCTCAAAACTTCTAGGATTGGCCTGTCTGGCTGGCAACCAATGATAATCTTTGGAATCATGCCATGAAGCACACAATGCATAGTACTACTTATAGAATGCCAATTGTTAGTAGAGTGTAACACATTTAATGATCATAACTAGATCATGACCATTTCACCAGGAAGTTCATAACTAGATCATGACCATTTCATCAGGAAGTTCATAACTAGGTCATGACCATTTCATGAGGAAGTTCATAAATAGATCATGACCATTTCATCAGGAAGTTCATAACTAGGTCATGACCATTTTATGAGGAAGTTCATAACCAGATCATGACCATTTTATGAGGAAGTTCATAACCAGATCATGACCATTTCATCAGGAAGTTCATAAATAGATCATGACCATTTCATCAGGAAGTTCATAACTAGATCATGACCATTTCATGAGGAAGTTCATAAATAGATCATGACCATTTCATCAGGAAGTTCATAACTAGGTCATGACCATTTTATGAGGAAGTTCATAACCAGATCATGACCATTTTATGAGGAAGTTCATAACTAGATCATGACCATTTCAGGAGGAATTTCATAAATAGATCATGACCATTTCATCAGGAAGTTCATAACTAGATCATGACCATTTCAGGAGGAATTTCATAACTAGATCATGACCATTTCATCAGGAAGTTCATAACTAGATCATGACCATTTCATCAGGAATTTCATAACTAGATCATGACCATTTCATCAGGAAGTTCATAACTAGATCATGACCATTTCATCAGGAATTTCATAATTAGATCATGATCATTTCATGATGAAGTTCATATAGAAGAACACGATTCTGTTAGCAAAATCTGATAGTTTTTTGGTCCCAAAAATGTCATGTCACCAGTCTCATATCACCCAATTCTTCTGTCCTAACTGTATCATATATTTCATCTATCTCATCACTCTTATCTGTCTTATCCTACATAACAAGAATTACTAAAAGCAGTTATTTATGCCTTTTTAGAGAAGTTGTCGATTTACGAGACACACGAGAAAGATACGCACGTACTGAAGAGAGAAAATTAAAAATCGCAGGATATCCACTCGAATCACGAATTTTAACGAATCACTTTAAAAGAAGAAAATAGGCAAAATTTTAATAATTCACAGGTGGGCATGCAGGTAGGCGTGCTTTGAGTATCAATTTAAGCCGAGACATGCCGCCACATGCGGGTTCACTTTTTAGTTCTAAGCAGTTCGCAGATCTATCAGGGTGATGCCGAATTGCGGGCAGCGCAAGCAGATGCTGATGCAGGAGATAAAGTGAGGCCATTAGGGGGGGAGGCGCCGATTGAAGTGGCTCTGAGTTGATGAGGAGCCGAACTAAGCGGAGATAGACACCGAGCTCGGTTACAAGCGGGAATCCCATTGCCCGTGGGAACTGGCATGCGGCTGGAGAGCTGCAGTCAGTCAGCACAAAGGAGGCTGCAGGGGAGCGCGGGGGACAAAGGAGACAAGGAGGAGGGAGAGGTTGTTAAGAGGCCTTTGGGTAATTTACGCGAGTGCACGCCGCTGCAAAACTACAAAAATGGAACGATTCCGTCAAAAGACTGGAGAAAAAAAACAAGAGCGAGCCCGGGATCCAACAGGCTCTCCCCATTTGGAAGGCCGAAGAGGGAAAGAACTTTTCAACAAGGGCGGGTCATGGCGCTCGATCGATGCGCAAGAAAGCAGCTGCCGAATCGAACAGGCAAATTCTCATTGCTTGACAAAGAGGGGCGAGTCGAATGCGCTCCTCAGTTCCCGGGAGAATTTACTTTTTATCCCTTTAAAATTTTTAGTAGCAAGCCTGTATCTGTTTATTGTTGTCTTGAGTCTGAGTGTTACTATGCGCAGGTCAGGTCGGTGTAATATGCGAGGCGCTGCTGAAGACATGCCTTTGTATTACTTCTGATATCTTTGTCAAACGCATGGTTGACATTATTGCTGCTTTCTTAGAAATACTTAGCACAAACAGTAACCCTGCTATCGCATTAACAATAGTTGTACAGCGCTTCTAAAGGCTGAGTACAGCTGTTCAGTCCGTGGACTGGGCAACTGCCAAAATGCTGGTACCCACTGCTGGTTGAACTGAAGCAGTGGCGACTTGAGTGCTGAAGGACACAAACTGACAGAAGCTAAAGCGCTAACCACTGGGCTACACAATCTATGAATTCAAGCTACACGGAATAAATCTACATGGTCCTCACAAAAATACATTCACCTACTATGTACGAGACCTCGTACCTTAGTGCGTCCAAAAAGTTCTTAGACACCCCTAATATCTGTGCATGTGTTCGACCGATTTTGATGAAAAAAAAACACAATCATAAATTAATATGTAATAAAGCGCTAAAGTTTTAAATTAGTCGGGTGGACAGAAAAAAAGTTGTCAATCATTTACTAGAGAACCAACGAAATTGGCAATACGATTTTAGCGCAAAACAAGTTTAAGTTAACGAGCAAACAGTTCAGCTGGCAAGTTCTGGAACTTCAAAATTTCAGGTTACCAATCGTGAAAATCTTCAAAAAAAAGTCTCCATTCCGTCGAATGCACTTATCATACCGCGTTGGCAGCTCCTCGATCCACGCCGACCACATGCCCCTAGGAATCGCTCTAATCAGCCCCTCAGCAGCCGCTTTCAGCTCTGGGAAGCTGGCGAACCGCTGGCCTCGCAGCTGCGCCTTGACGTGCCCAAAAAGACCATAGTCAGATGGTGCCAAATCAGGTGAGTAAGGTGGATGCGACCACTGCTGGAATCCGAGGCTGGCGATGTGAGAGCGAGTGAGGGCTGCCGAGTGCGGCCGGGCATTGTCGCAGTGTAGCAGGACGCCTTTGCGCACGATTCGCTGCCATTGCAACAGCTCCTGCCTCAGCCTCGCAAGCTCTTCACAAAACCGCTCGCTGTTTTGTGTCTGGCCCTGGCCGTACCATGTGAACATGAGGGGCCCGCTCGCATCCCAAAAAACACTTAACATGGTCTTCTTGGGATAGGTGCCTGCACTTTAGATGTCACCGCCGCCGCCGCCCCTTGGAAGCCGGGCCCTGGACTCCTGCCGGGACAGTGGGTCGTAAAGGGCGAACATGGACTCATCTTGCGTGATGAATCTGCGCTGGAATTCGTCTCCCAGAGCTGAAATTGCCGCTCTTTGTTGTAAGCAGACTTCGTAACGGCCATTTTTCTGCTCCTGAGTCAGCAGTTTCGGCACCCATCGAGAGACCAGCTTAGACAGACCAAGATGTTCGTGCAGACTTTGGGAGACCGAGCCACGTGAAATCTCGGCGGCATTGGCCAACTAATCAATGGTGATGTGGCCGATTTCACTGATCAGCTCTTGGATCAGGATGGCAGTGCTGTCGTTAACAGCAGTAGCTGGTCGGCCTGAGCGCGGCTTGTCCTGCACGCTCGTTTCGCCGTCCTTTCTCTTCCGGACCCAGTTCGCGATGGTTGCTCGACAGCAGACATCGTCTCCAAAGCGACTGAGCAATCTCTGGTGGATATTGCTCACGGACATGCCTTCGTCAGCAAAGGCATAAACGATCAGGCGCTGAGAAATTTTATCGCCATATGCGCTAGCCATTCTCAAATCAAAGTGATCTCAATACTCTTTGTCTCAAACGTCTGACGTTGTTTCTACGCACTCAGACTCGTGCTGCCTACTGCTTTTTCATGTTCGCTCTTTATAATCTATGACTAAACCCTCACAGCTTGCAATTAATGATTAATACCTAGCGAAAGATTTAAAATTAACCACCCGATATTTTGCTGACCCATTCTAAAGACCAGATGCGACATCCCACTTGAAGTATCCCGATTCGATGCTCTTAAAAAATCGTATTGCTAATTTCGTTGGTTCTTTAGTAAATGATCGATAACTTTTTTCTGTCCACCCGACTAATTTAAAACTTTAGCGCTTTATTACATATTAATTTAGTATTAAAAATTATAAATGATTGTGTCTTTTTTCATCAATATCGGTCGAGCACATGCAGAGATATTAGGGGTGTCTAAGAACTTTTTGGACGCACTAAGGTAGTTAACTAAGGAATATTGAAATCAATTCTGATAGATTTTACACGTGAAACTGTTATATTGTGCATGGTTAATTTCACTGCCACATAATTCATATGAGGTACAATAAAACAAACCTACCAAATAAACTAGTAAAGGAAACAAAAAAGTATTTGTTTAAATTGTGCAACTTAAAGTATAAAGCAATGACGCACCAGGAAAGAGCGGCACATATACTGTATAATAACAATACAATAGAATTGTTCACACAAATGATCGCAGATACTTCTTGAGTAAGAGAACAAGAACGATTAATTAAAGACAATAAATTCAATGGTCAAGGTAAACCCATGTATTTAATTTAATGCATTTACAGAGAGAGATAGAGAGAGAACGACAAATCAGAAGGTCAATCTAACGAATAATGAACCATTTAACATCATATTTTTTCTGCAGAAACTATCAAACATTATAAGTAAATTAACATATTTTCTCCTTGATTTATGATTGCTGAATAAATGGGATGCAGACGAGATGGGAAATATAAATCGCCATTGACGAATAATAAACTAATATAAAAGTGGAAGCGGACTAAGTTTTACAGACAGAAAATGGGCATTTGAATTGCAAGAGAGTACATGCAAACGCTACACGGTGCAATGACTTGTGTACAAAGCCACGCGCGATCAGCTCTCAGTCCTGCTTGGCCGCTGTCTCCGGCGCCTCCTTGCCGCTGCCGCCCTCCCAGAAGGCGAAGAAGACGAAGCCGGCTAGGATGACGTGAACAGCAACCACGGCTACGATTGCGGCATAGATGTAGCTCTGGCGGGGCGACATGGATAGCACACCTGAGCGATTGGAATGCGGAACAGAGCTCTTAAATATCTACTTATAGTAGCATGATAGACTGATAGTAGCTAAAGAGTTAATAATATTGTTAATAATTGCAGGAGGGCTGCGGGCAATGGCAAATCATTTGTTGACACTAGACATCGAGGAGGCAATTCTGCCCATTTCGCTGACTCCTGAGCACACACTCCCAAAGGTGTGTACATCTGTCCTGACTTTCTTATCGCCAGGCAGTGTACACTCTCCCTGTGCCTTGGAGGTTGGCCCTCAATTATTGGTTTGGAGGTTGGCGAAAATTGTAAGACAAGCCGACAAGCCCTCACTCCGCGGCTGCGCCCCAAACGAATCGATCTCAGGGACCTTAGTGCGAGAGGCGACCGCATTAACCACACTGCCACTCAGGGGTTAGAGCGTCTGACACGCGACATGAGTGAGGATCGGGGGTTCGATTTTCGTTCCCCAGTCCATGGACTGAATAGCCGTACACAGCCTTCAGATGCGCCGAGCATTAGCTGCGGCTGTGCTGTCGGCTGCACATCTGGCCCAATTGGGTGCAGGTGTAATTGATACCTAATACCTTTGCATTTGTATTATCAAATACACTTTTACGACAATACTTATCAAGCCTGTAGTAGATTTTTTATACCAAAAGCAACTAACCTTCAAATAGCAGCGACTTGGTGATAAAGTACAGTGCAATAGGCAAGATAATCAACAGCAAGCTAAAAGTGATTAGCACTTTAGCAACTGTGCCAATCTGTTGCTGCTGTTGAATTGCTTGAGCATCCTGTCTGTCCTGAGCAGCTGCTGGTTTAGGATTCTGCATCTCTCTGGCTTCTGGCTGAAACTATGAACAAGGTAAGATTTAAACACTAACAGAAATACGGTCTGGCAATGAGAAAATACTAACGGAAGGAAAATTAACAAGGGGAATGGGACTGAAGGATAGGGAAAATGACTCATTGGAAGGGGAATAAAACTAAAGGACAGGGAAAATGACTCATTGGAAGTGGAATGGGACTAAAGGACAGGGGAAAATGACTCATTGGAAGGGGAATGAGACTGAAGGACAGGGGAAAATGACTCATTGGAAGGGGAATGAGACTGAAGGACAGGAGAAATTGACTCATTGGAAGTGGAATGAGACTGAAGGACAGGGGAAAAATGACTCATTGGAAGGGGAATAAAACTAAAGGACAGGGAAAATGACTCATTGGAAGTGGAATGGGACTGAAGGACAGGGGAAAATGACTCATTGGAAGTGGAATGGGACTAAAGGACAGGGGAAAATGACTCATTGGAAGGGGAATGAGACTGAAGGACAGGGGAAAATGACTCATTGGAAGTGGAATGAGACTGAAGGACAGGGGAAAAATGACTCATTGGAAGTGGAATGAGACTGAAGGACAGGGGAAAATGACTCATTGGAAGGGGAACGGGACTGAAGGACAGCGAAAATGAGTCATTGGAAGGGGAACGGGACTGAAGGACAGGGGAAAATGACTCATTGGAAGTGGAATGAGACTGAAGGACAGGGAAAATGAGTCATTGGAAGGGGAACGGGACTGAAGGACAGGGGAAAATGACTCATTGGAAGTGGAATGAGACTGAAGGACAGGGAAAATGAGTCATTGGAAGGGGAACGGGACTGAAGGACAGGGGAAAATGACTCATTGGAAGGGGAACGGGACCAAAGGACAGCGAAAATGACTCATTGGAAGAGGAATGGAGCTAAAAGACAGGGAGAATAGAAGTCCAATGAGCAGCTTTAGGAAACTAAGATCATTAAAAAAAGTAATGAACTAAGAAACATTATAGCTTTATAAAATTAATTCATTACCAGGCACATAATAGTAGCTGCATATATTTAAGAATAAAAATATCTTCACACAATTAAAAACGGCAAATTCAAAATAAAATTCATAAGCCATCACAGTCTTGAATCATGGAATACAAAATTATTCATTTGGGATAAAGAATTACAATGGAATGGATGCTTCTATGCACCATAGTGCAAATCGACCGTCAATTTTGAAAGACCAGCATGTCGCTAGCCAAAGCTGAAAAGAAGTATTCTCTGGTGATTTCCGGCTCCAGTCCAGCCGGCTGCGGGTCGGCAACGCTTAAAGCTGACTCGGTCAGATCCAGCAGTTGATCGTCAGTCAGCTGGCCTCCCATTGTGCCGGACAGAAAGCGAAACAAACCGCCCCGACGAACTCGACCAGTCTGATCAGGATCGATGACGCGCCAGAGCAGGTCTCGCTTCTCTTGAACGCTAGACTGGCTAGATAAAAGCCAGACTAGGCGAACAAAAACGATCAACGTCTAGTCGGTTGGTTGGACCGGCGACTGCTTTTGCGGCCAGGACTATGAGGCGGTTACCCTGGATGGCCAAGGTTTCAAGAGAACAAATGAAGGTCATGGTAAAGCTGGGGAACAAATAAAGGTCATGGTACTGCTGGGCTATACAAATGAAGGTCGTGGTACGGCAGGGTATAAATGAAGGTGGTAGTACTGTTGGGGTACAAATGAAGGTCTCATTAGTAGTCATTCGAAAGTGATATTTTGATAGGTTATAAACTGAAGGCCAGATTATTGTTTTGCAGTAATCTGACCGTACAGTGTGATGTAGATTAATAAAATTTGGTAAACACGTTGGTGAAACGCACCTGCATCTCCGGGCATTTCTCAGCCAAATCTTCGTACCAAACGCCAGCCGCGTGCCCGCGACTTTTGTCCAACTGGCGATACTTGGCCAGCACCTGGTTCACTTCGTCCTCCGAGTAGCTGCTAAAGCGGCGATAGGCCTGCAGCTGCTGCGGAGTGGCGTGAAACACCGAATGGCCCTCCGCCTGAAAATTAGATTATTAATTATTTAAAAGGTGACAAACAGAAATGGATTTACTTATTACTTCCTTATTTATCTGGTTTAGATTATGGATTTAGATTGTAGATTGACGAGATTTGGAATGCTATATCTATGGGATCTCATCGGTGTGAGATGCTATATCTATAAGATCTCATTGGTGTGAGATGCTATAACTAAAAGATCTCATCGGTGTGAGATGCTATATCTATAAGATCTCATTGGTGTGAGATGCTATAACTAAAAGATCTCATCGGTGTGAGATGCTATATCTATAAGATCTCATTGGTGTGAGATGCTATATCTATGAGATCTCATCGGTGTGAGATGCTATATCTATAAGATCTCATTGGTGTGAGATGCTATATCTATAAGATCTCATCGGTGTGAGATGCTATATCCATAAGATCTCATTGGTGTGAGATGCTATATCCATAAGATCTCATCGGTGTGAGATGCTATATCTATAAGATCTCATCGGTGTGAGATGCTATATCTATGGGATCCCATCGGTGTGAGATGCTATATCTATAAGATCTCATCGGTGTGAGATGCTATATCTATAAGATCTCATCGGTGTGAGATGCTATATCTATAAGATCTCATCGGTGTGAGATGCTATATCCTAAGATCTCATCGGTGTGAGATGCTATATCTATAAGATCTCATCGGGTGAGATGCTATATCTATGAGATCTCATCGGTGTGAGATGCTATATCGATGGGATCTCATCGGTGTGAGATGCTATATCTATAAGATCTCATGGGTGTGAGATGCTATATCTATAAGATCTCATCGGTGTGAGATGCTATATCTATGAGATCTCATCGGTGTGAGATGCTATATCTATGGGATCTCATCGGTGTGAGATGCTATATCTATGAGATCTCATCGGTGTGAGATGCTATATCTATGAGATCTCATCGGTGTGAGATGCTATATCTATGAGATCTCATCGGTGTGAGATGCTATATCTATAAGATCTCA